>OY728161.1:1558293234-1558922331 GCA_963277665.1 Viscum album
CATGGTACACGAGACAAAAAGTTATTATAATGAATGATAGCATCTAAGTTCTCCTTAATTTTTTTCAAAGCTCCAGAAAGGCACAACTTTATTTTTTTTTCATTTCTTATGGAGGATGAGCTGAAAATTGAATACAACCAATGAATCACAATTCATGCCCTTGATTTTTTTGGGAGGTAAATGAGTCATAAAAGAATGTACAATGAGGAATTCAAGGTCATCTCCATTTTTTGTTTTCTTTTTTTAGGATAAATGGATGAAACAAATAAAGCACAATTAAATGATGACACATGCCCAATTCTCTTGTTATCCACTTCCCAAAGTATTGAGACACACCTCGCACCGCCCATAAATGATACACATCCCAATGAACGCACACAAAATTCCCTTCCCCCACACTCAAACATGAAATATCCATGCAAAAATACTAAAAGTGCGGGTAGGTAAAGAAAAATTGGCTTGTAATGTGGCTTAAACCTATAAGGCAATTCATGGAATCTAAGGGCTTATGAAGGATAAATTTAAAGGTGGGTATCAGGATAAAATGTGGCTAGCCAAAGATATGCCTTAATCATTTCCAAAAAATTCCATGAAATCCAAAGCATTGAAAGAGAATTATTCGCAAATTTTGATTCTCACACAGAATTCAGGTTTCCCTTAAGAAAGTGTGGGTATTAGGAAGAATATGTAAAAGTGGTTTAGAATACCTCACAGGATTGAAAAAATATTTTGATTCAGTGTTTCATGAGCATGGATTTTAAAAATCAGTCAAACTCATTAAAATTCTTGAAAATCTATTTCAAGGGAAAATAATTCATATCAACAATCATTTAAAATCAATTATTTCAAAAAAAAATTCAACTCTTTCAAAATCTATTGATTTATGAAAAGTGAAAAGAATATTCATTAAAGCTCAAAATATTTTTTGGACCAAAAAATGAAATGAGATTAAATGATAATCGTAAAAAAGATAACTCCCTTTTGAAATAATGATTCCATCCTCTTCCTCTAATTCTTGGGGCTTCCTTCTGGCTTCATGATCCTAAAAAATAAAAAATACTCAATTAATCACAAGGATCATTTCATTTAAGCTCAAAATGAAAATATGGAGGGGCCACATGCTAGACTAATTCCTAATACTGAATTTGATATTTAAATTACTAGAAATCATGTAAAGATAAATCTTGGTATGATCCCCCCAAGTGGGACCTGGAATATTTTACTACCTCTAGAGGGCAGTGCCATCTTTTATCCATAATCTGTTGGTGGATGAAGCTTCTTTGATTTAAACCACCACATGTGGATCTTCCCAACTTGATGTTCTTTGTTCTTGTTTAGGAGGACTCCATAGACAGAGTATACCAGATCCACCCCCTTCGCAATTTGGTACATATTTCATGGTAGGGGTAGGAAGAAGTACGAAACCTCCTCCTCTTTTGTTGCTACTTGTGCAACCATCTTATCTTCCACTGCTAGCTTCATGGGGGCTTCGACCTCCTGTATTATTTCCTCAGCCTCAGCAACTTGTATCTCTTTATGATTGGGCTCCTCCAGTAGATATTCCATGACTTCCGAGAGCTCCAGGTGTTCCTCAACAGGTGAATTTTCTTTTGTCTCTTCATCCTCTAGGGCAGAATAGGAGTCATCTAATTCTGAAAATTCAAAAGAATTGGGAGTTATACTCAAATTAATTTCAACAAAATTAAAATAATTTGAGTTCAAGAATGTATCATCTCCCTGAGTTGGTTCATCTTGAATCTCCTCTTGATTTGAAAGTGCCTCTTGGAGTTGATTATCACTGGATGGAGGTAGGTAGTCATGCTCCTCCACCTCGAGTTTGGATTCAACTTTATGGATGTATTCAGTGAAATCCGAGAAGACCAGTGGCACTTCCTTCTTATCCTTGAATCTTTTTATGTCAACTTGTAGTTCATTGACCATGGTTATCAAATCTTCTAGTGAGATCCATGTTGTTATGCCTCTTTCCACCTGCTTGAACATTATCATCAGTGCATCAGCTCTTTGTTGGAGGGACTCTTCATTGTAGTCTTCTTCTTGCACCTGTGAGTAATTTTCCTTCCAGGTAGAATAATAATCATTTGAATTCATTATGGAAAGATTTTATTTGAGTTTTTTTACGAAAAAAATGTCACACATTTACAAAAATATTGCGGCACTACCTCCTCGGCAACGACTCCAAGTTTGACCCACTCCTGTCATAGGGCATGCCAAAACAATTATTTAGTAAGTTAAAATGTAGTAATTTGGTTGACCTAGGATGTCTCCTGAAGAGGAGTGCACACAAAATAGGTTGTCACTTTAAAACGGGGGTAAAAATGTTTTGAAAGGAAATTTGAAATTAAAATGATTGAAAAACTATGATATTAAAAAGGGTGATTAGGTCGGGGTTGGTTTCCTAATTTTAATGCTATCCTTGTTCAATTTAATTCAAACCTCTTCTTCTTTGTTGATTAAAGTGAGTTTCCATAATCGTTTCCTATCACTTCCTTGGTGAAATTATTATTATGAGAGAAAACCTTACCAAGATCTTGGTTTGTTAAACTCTTATTCCATGTGTAAAATATTTTTATTTTATATCCTTAATTGAAATGGGCAATACCCGATCGGGTTTTGTTTATCCCAAACAATCAAGAACATTCACTACACCTTTTACACGTACTGACGATCGTCGAGTACTTCACCACTAATTCCTGGTTTATTCCATCGTATATAAACCAGAAATTAGTAGAGGGATATTATGATTATTTTACCAAGACAAAAATCAATAACAGAATTAATATTCAAGAACGATCGCACTTGATTATAAAATCGACTATAAAAAATTGAAAACAACTTTGAAGAAGAAAGAAATTTATTCAATTGCGTCCAAGAACTCAAGCATTACAATGTAGAAAACCAACCCTTCCCCAATCACTCCAAATGTTTACCCCACTATGGTAAGGGTAATTGAGTTGAATGGGGAAGAAGAAGGCATTAAAAAACTATTAAAAAGAAAATAAATAAAAGAGAAAGCTGAAAAGTTCTCCTTCTTGGTGTCCCAGAAGGAATAGGGTGGAGAATGGGATGCTGTGAGAGGGTGGAGCTCTCCTCCTTTTATAGCCATAATGTTTCCCCAGAATTTTGACGCATTGTAGCCACATTAAATGACATCTACACGTGTTTAGACCTTCTTGAATGTTGTTAATAATTTCCTTGGCTGTGTCCCCTCAAAATCTCAGTGGATTTGGACATGTATTCCGAGTGTTATGGCTGTTTTACTCTGAGCATTTATTCTGTCCAGTTAGACTCTCCAAAACAAAATCTTCCGGATTATTGTGATTTAATGACCCTATAAATGGCCAATTCACTCGGTTCTTCCTTCATAAAAGATTCTTCGAAACTCCTTGCGCGTCCACCCACCGAATTTCACAAGCATGGGGCCCACCATGGATGAGTTATGGATCCCACACCAAAACTAGGCAGAACTGAAAACAGTTTTCTTTCACCCACTTGTGAGCTTCTTTTGAGCTTCCATATGGACGATTCAGCTTTTAGTACAAACATAGTAAATGAATCCCTGGATGCTTAAAATATGGAAAATAATGAATTTTTCAATTTGGATCAGTGTAGATAATGTTATGGACAAACTACAGAATAATTTAAAACTGTTAAACAAATTCAAAATGGCCAATTTTTACTATTCAGCTCAAAATAACACCATTATAATAAAAATGAAAAAATTAATCTTAGAGGAACAATTTTGTAGGTTTAAAAAAATGATATTAAATATAAATTAATTGAAAATATTTTCTCTATCAATTCCCCCACACTTAGCACTTGGACTCCTGGACAAGTAAAAATCAAATCAAATCAAATCCAAAATACATATCAATGAGATCTATCAAATCAATTCCAAGAAACAAAAAGATATCATGCCTCATCAAAAACAATTATTTCAAGTTCTCAATTTTATATTTTAATATATTTCCACTTCATTTCTTATCCCATGCACACAAAACACCAACCTCACATGAATTTTATCTCATCTCAAAAATGTAAATGTTGAACAAGGCTTTTCTCATCCAAACTCACACAAGAGTCACCATAGGCTTGATAAATTCCTACTTCTCCACCCGATGTGAGTCAAGGACATGTGTTTCTCATGAGGACTTTTCAAGGTTGTTCTGTGGCTTCCGGTTGGTAGGATTTAGATGTTAAAATTTCTGAGGCTGAAAAAGGAAGGCTTGGCTCTTATTGAAGCAAAATTTCAAGATTCTAATTTTCACTCAAATATGGTTTCCTTCAGTTCCCCTTTGTTGAAAATAGGCTCCATCATCATTCAATCAGCTCAGCAGCAAAAATTTCAATTATTTCAAACATGATTTTTTTAAAGCTCCAGATAGGCACAACTTTATTTTTTACATTGGAAGCTCCAAAAAGGCACAACTTCTCTTGTCATAAAATCTCCAGAAAAGGCACAGCTTTCAACAGAATAATTTTTCCGCATCACACACATCTCTTCCACAATTTATTTTCCACCCAATTTATAACAAAATGAGTTAGTACACCACAATACATCTTCCCCCACACTTAAGCTCAACTAGATCATGCAATTTCACTTCAAGAGCAGATAGGATAGGGAAAATTGGCTTGTAATGTGGATAACCTATCAGGAAATTCATGGCTACTAGGGGCTACAATGAAGGATAAATGTAAAGGTGGTCCATAATTAAAGGGATTATTTTGAGAAGGGGGATTCAAACAAAATAAATGCCTCAATCATTTAAAACACACGTACCCCAAACCTTCAAGTTTTGAAAGGAATAAATCGAATTCTGGATAAAGCAAGCATGGTCTGGTTCTCTCAAGAAATGAGGTGAATGAAAAGAATTTGATAAAAATGGTTCATAAGCCTCACAGGAAAGTGATTTCAAAGATATAGACAATGAAATATGGCATGGGTTTCAAAAATCAGTGTACATTTCATTAAATTATAAAATATTTGAACTTGAAAAGAAGTCATTTCAGCATTCATTTAAGCTCGGTTTCATGAAATAGATTGGTTCACTCATTGACATGGGTTTAAAATGGTATTGATAATCATTTCATCTCAAAAGTTTCAGAAACACACCAAAAATTGAAAAATAAACACACAAAAATTGAAAACACACAATTTTTATATTTTTATGTGAAAACAAACATCAAATGAAAATCCTATACTACAAAGGTTACCTCCCCCAGACTTAAATGATGTAGTGTCCTCAATGCATTCAAGTGGATTTAACATGTAAGTGAATTTTCAAATGAATCACAACATCAAGAAAGTGTAAAAGAGAGGTACATCCTGACTTATTGGCAATGCAACGTTGAGTTTGGCTCCAAAGTGTTGCTATTTGAAAACCTAAAAAAGTAAAAACATAACATAGGAAATTTATTAAATGAAATGAATATATAAATTGAATAAGAAAAAAAAGATAAATGTTGGATTAATCCCCCAAGTGGGCCCTGGGTTTTGACTGCATCCAGAGGGCAGTACCAGCTTTTATCCATAATCTGTTGGTGGATGAAGCTTCTTTGTTTTAAACCACCACATGTGGCTCTTCCCAGCTTGATGTTCTTTGTTATTGTTGAGGAGGACTCTATAGACAGAGTACCAGATCTGTCCCCTTCGCAATTTGGTACATCCTTCTTGGTAGGGGTAGGATGAAGTACGAAACCTCCTCCTTTTTTTTTTGCTACTTGTGCAACCATCTTGTCTTCTAGTGCTAGAATCATGGGGGCATCGACCTCATGTATTATTTCCTCAGCCTCAGCAACTTGGATCTCTTTATGATTGGGCTCCTCCAGTAGATATTCCATGACTTCCAGGAGCTCCAGGTGTTCCTCAACAGGTGCATTTTTTTGTCTCTTCATCCTCCAGGGTAGAATAGGAGTCATCGGATTCTGAAAATTCAAAAAAATTGGGAGTTATACTCAAATTAGATTCAAAAGAATTAAAATAATTTGAGTTCAAGAATGTATCATCTCCCTGGGTTGGTTCATCTTGAATCTCCTTTTCATTAGAAAGTGCCTCTTGGAGTTGATTATCACTGGATGGAGGTAGGTAGTCATGATCCTCCACCTCGAGTTTGGATTCAACTTCATGGATGTATTCAGTGAAATCTAATAAGACCAGTGTCACTTCCTTTTTGGCCATGAATCTTTTTATGTCAACTTGTAGTTCATTGACCGTGGTCATCAAATCATCCGGTGATATCCATGTTGTTATGCCTCTTTCCACCTGCTTGAACATTATCATCAGTGCATCAGATCTTCGTTGGAGGGACTCCACAGTGTAGTCTTCTTCTTGTACCTCTGAGTAATTTTCATTCCATGTAGAATAATAATCATTTGAATTCATTATAGAAAGATTTTATTTTTGTTTTTTTTAAGAAAAAAATTGTCAAAAATTTACAAAAATATTGCAGAACTACCTCCCCGGAAAGGATGCCAAGTTTGACACATGCCTGTCATAGGGAATGGCAAAACAATTATTTCCTAAGTTAAAATGTTGTAATGTGGTTGACCAAGGATGTCTCTCGAAGAGGAGTGCACACAAAACGGGTTGTCACTTTAAAACAGTGGTAAAAATGTTGTGAAAGGAAATTTGAAATTAAAATGATTGAAAAACTATGATATTAAAAAGGGTGATTAGGTCGGGGTCGGTTTCCTAATTTTAATGATATCCTTGTTCAATTTAATTCAAACCTCTTCTTCTTTGTTGATTAAAGTGAGTTTCCACAATCATTTCCTCTCACTTCCTTGGTGAAATTATTATTGTGAGAGAAAACCTTACCAAGATCTTGGTTTGATAAACTCTCCTTCCATGTGTAAAATATTTGTATTGAATATCCTTCATTGAAATGGGAAATACCTGATCGGGTTTTTTTTATCCCAAACAATCAAGAACATTCACTACACCTTTTACACGTACTGATGATCGTCGAGTACTTCACCACTAATTCCTGGTTTATTCCATCGTATATAACCCAGAAATTAGTGGAGGGAGATTATGATTATTTTAGTAAGGAAAAAATCAATAACGGAATTAATATTCAAGAAAGATCACACTTTATTATAAAATTAGCTATAAGAAATTGAAAACAACTTTGAAGAAGAAATAAATTTATTCAATTGCGTCCAAGAACTCAAGCATTACAATGTAGAAAACCAACCCTTCCCTAATCACAGAAATGTTTACCCCACCATGTTAAGGGTAATCGAGTTGAATTGCGAAGAAGAAGGCATTACAAAACTATGAAAAAGAAAATAAATAAAAGAGAAATCTGAAAATTTCTCCTTCTTGGTGTCCCAGAAGGAATGGGGTGGAGAATGGGATGCTTTGAGAGGGTGGAGCTCTCCTCCTTTTATAGCCAGAATGATTCCCCCAACTTTTTACGTGTTTTATCCCTACTAATTACATCTTAATGCATTTATCCCTTCTTAAATGTTGTTCATAATTCCCTTGGACGTGTCCCCTCAAAATCTCAGCGGATATGGACATGTATTCCGAGAGTTATGGTCATTTTACTCTGAGCATTTATTCTATCCAGTCAGACTCTCCAAAACGAAATCCTCCAGATTAGGGTGATTTAATGAACCCACAAACGGCCAATTCACTTGGTTCATCCTTCATAAAAGATGATCCAAAACCCCTTTTGCGTCCAGCCACCTAATTTTACAAGCTTTGGGCTCGCCATGGATGAGTTATATATCCCACACCAAAACTAGGCAGAACTGAAAACAGTTTTCTTCTCCCAATTGTGAGCTTCTTTTGAGCTTCCATATGTACGAATCAGCTTTTAGTCCAAAAATAGTAAATGAAGACCTGGATTTTTAGAATATGGAAAATAAAGATTTTTGAAATTTGGATCAGTGTAGATAATTTTATGGCCAAACTACAAAAATAAGTTAAAACTGTTAAAAAAATCCAAAATGGCCAATTTTTACTATTCAGCTCAAAATAACACCATTATCATAAAAATGAAACAATTCATCTTAGAGGAACACTTTTGTGGGTTTAAAACATTGATATTCAATATAAATAAATTGAACATATTTTCTCTATCAATCGTCAATAATGACTACCACAAACTGATCGAGATAGTCTCTAAAGACTTTATTCATCAGATCTATGATGATAGTAGGGGCATTAGTAAGACCAAATGGCATCACTATAAATTCATAGTGTCCATACCTTGTACAAAAAGCCGTCTTTGTTATATCATCTTATTTGACCCTTAATTAATGATACCCTGAACTGAGATCAATCTTGGAAAAGTATTGAGCTCCACATAGTTGGTCAAATAAGTCATCATTGCGTGGGAGATGATATTTTTTCTTGATAGTGAACTTGTTAAGTTCTCGATAATCAATGCAGAGTTTCATTGATCCATCTATCTTCTTAACAAACATAACAGGTGATACCCAAGGTGACGTACTAGGGTTTATGAATCCTTTATCAATATTCTCTTGGATTTGCTTTTTCAATTCCTACAACTTAATTGGGGCCATTTTATAAGGTGTCTTTGAAATGGGCATAGCACCCGGTATAAGTTCTGTTGAAAACTCAACTTCATGATTTGGTGGAAGGCTTGGAAATTCCTCTATAAAGACATCATCAAACTCTCGTACAATGGGTTTATTATTAATCGTGAGTTTCTCTCCAAAAATTTGAAATAAATAACCTTAATTTATTGGAATCAAGACCCATAAGATGGATGAAATTTCCACTGGAAGGTTATATTTATCCTTGCATCGATAGATGATAGTAGATTGATCGGGAATATTAAATGTGATTTCCCTATTTGGAAATTGATATGAGCTCTGTATAAAGAAAGCCAATCCATGCCAAGAATCACATCAAATTCCACTATAGGAAGGATCATAATATTTTCAGGAAGCACTTTCCCACAAACTTTAATCAGAGACGAATTGTAAACTTTTGATGCGACCGTTGTGCCATTAGGGGTTGTCACAGCTAACTCAACATCTAATTGTTGAGGTAATACGGTGATACCCTTAGAAAATTCTGCATAAATAAAAGAGTGGGTGGATCCAGAATCAAATAAAACATTTGCTACTTTAGAGTGGAAGGTAAGTGTACCTTTCATCACATCGTTATCGTAGTCCACATCGCCGATAGTAATTGCATGTGACTTTACTTTGTCTTTGGCCTTAAGATTTTGTTGACATAAATCATCATAAAAAACCCTTGGATTAGGGAATTGATTGTCATAATTCCCCATTTCCTTGCACTTGAATCATTGAAGTGTAGGAGGTGTATTCTGTGTATCCATTTCTTTGTTCGCATTATTAGACATCTTCGTCCCATTATTTCGACATTCAACTGCACGATGACCTTGTTTTCCACACTTAAAACATTTTCTTGTCCCTTTAACACAATTACCTCCATGTTTCTTTCCACAATTTGGGCATAAAGGAAAACACATCTTCTTTTCATTGTGGTCTCTAGATTTCCCTTTGAAGTCCATTTTCTTCTTCCTATCAAACCCATATGATTGATGGGTTACTCCAATCTCTATATCAACCTTGAGAGCACATAAAACAATTTCCTCGTAGCTGTTGAAGTCCATTATGGCTAACGCCCTTCGAAGAATTTGTTTTAATCCACTAAAGAATCGATTGATTTTACTCTCAAGTTGGATAATAATTCCGGAAGCATACCTTACAAGTCTTGTAAAATTTGCTTCGTGGGTACCAACAGATTCATCATCCTTTTTGCATCAATTCAAGAAACTCCCTCTCCATCCTTGTTCGAAGAATATGAGAGAAGTACTTATTGAAAAATCAGTTCTTGAACTCGTCCCATTCTAGGGACTCAATTTCATCTCTTTGCCTCGTATTCTTGATAAGATTCCACCATTTATCATCATCACCTTCCAAACGATATACTGCTAAGATGACTTTATCATGCTCAGAACATTGTAGAACTAAAAATATCTTCTTAGTGGTACTGATACATTGTTCAGACACTAATGGATCAGAAGACCTACTGAATGAAGGTGGACGCTGCCTCATGAAGGATTCAACAGAATGTTGCTCCTTCCTTTGCTCATTTGGAAGTCCTGCATGGTTCATAGCTTAAGAAAGTTGTGTGAGCATGGCTACAAGATTTTTCGTTACAGCTCCCATAACGTTTGGTTTCTTAGGGGGATAATCATTTCATTTCCTGTCACATTCAGTATTTACACGGTTCCTTTGGGTTCCAGCCATTGACTAAACCAAGAATCATAGTGTGAGAAACACTAATCATAATAGGAAAACCACAAAATAAAGAATAAAATTTCACACTTTAGGTCTTATCATAGGTTTTTCATGGCCATTTCTAAACACTAAGAGTGTGTTCTATTCTTAGACATATCCTTAAGGTTCTTATTAAGTATTTAACATCCTAGTTTCCAAAGGTTGACTATTCCTTTACTCTAATACCAACTATAATTACCCATACTTTACATACATGGTTATTACTTCAAAAATTAAAGCATACTTATTAAAACATATAACAAAACCATGAAAGGACCGTATTGGTATAATGTCTTTAGAAACTGGGAAACATAAACAACTGGTTCATAAATCATCTACGTTGTCTCTCATTTATTTTATCATATCTAGAGTCCCTTTAGGCATATTCTACTTAATACCCTTCATCCAGACCTGGGGAAATGAAAACACACAAAAGGGTGAGCTCAAATGCTCAGTAAGGGTAAAAAAAGAAATATCAATCATATCATATTCATAAGAACACAACATTTTGAATATCTTAACCTGCAAAAGAGATCATAATATCACAACATGGGATAAATCATAGTGGTGAAATGTAATCCCAAATAATCATAACATAAAACATGATACTTTGTGGCATAAACACATAATAATATAAAATCATTTCATATTAGTTAAGACTCATTTCCAAGACTATCATAGCGGACAAAGTCCATTACTGAACCGAGTTCACTCCTCGTTCCAGTCCTGTATCACTGAACTGGATTAACTTGTCGTTCCAGCCATGTTTATCTCATGAGATATAAATCTTTACCCAATGAATTGGAGGGAGATATAGGTCCCACCCATCTCATAATGAAACCATTCTTATGTATTAAACAAAATCATAAATCATAGCATAACCCATGTAATAAAAATGGGATTCTTAAACGTTATGCCATCATAACATAATCCATATAAGATAAAAGGACATCATAAAATGAATTATATCATAACATAATCAAATCAATGTAAAAATAGGTATAGAAATAGAACCCTATATTATCATAGATGGAAAATAGTTTTGATAAAACACATGAACTCTATTCTTGAGGAAAATATCCTTTCTACTTCAAAAACAATTTTCCTTTCTTAACATGTCATACCATTTTAAACTAAAAGAAGATGATTAAAAATAAACTTGAAAACATTTAAAGGAAGATTCATGGAAATAATATTATATGAAATCACAAAAATCCTTTCATTCCGTATAAGTTAAAAAAACATTCTTCTCGTAATTTGGCCGGAAAAGTCAGAAAGCACCTCATACTAAAAACGACAAAAGATTCCTTTCATATATTTTACTAAAAACTCACCAATGAGTAAAATGGGATTTAAAAAATTTTAGGAGTATAGAAATAATATTACATATTGAGGGAACATGGATGTGGATGATAAATATTCCCCAGTAAATTCTGAAGCATAAACAATCTCGGATAAAAATTGAGATTCCGAGATTTTCCCTTACCTTAGGTCTGATATGATTTGTACATATCTGAACCTCCTGTATAATGATTTAAATAATTTCATTGAATTATTAAAGAATAATATTCATTTTTATGATATCATATATGATCATATTCTTATCTTTTTATTAGTAATATTTCATTGCTACCTGTTATTCGGGTTTTTATTACTTTATGTTCTTATGCATGTTTTGTCGAATAAATTCTTATTCCTATTTTTAGGTCATAGATAACTCATTTAAAGAATTGTATTAATGTAATATATATCATATTTATTCATTCAATTCATTTATATAATCAAAATTCAAGGAATATCATGTAGAACGAGTCACATCACATCATGGAGACGGTAGACAGTATGTACGCACGAGCGATGATATCGTTCCCATGATCATGGAATTGTATTGAAGTGTATGTATACTATTTAAGAATCAATATCAATTGAAAATAATCATATATAGTTATTATTTACACCATTATACCTATCCAAGTAAGGTGGTGGTGGAAAACAGATTACACCACGGCGTGGAGATGGTATTCCGTACGTACGCACGCGCGGTGATTTCATTTTCCGTAGGATGGATAGAAGGTGAATTAGGGTTGTTTCATATTTATAATAAAATATTAGTATATGATTTATACTTATGTTATTACTTCATAATGAAACAACTAAAGAATAATAAGTGGAAGAAGAAATAAATTTGAAAGAATCGGTAACAGATATTACCTCTTCTTCAACACGCCTCTTTGAAACCTCCTCTTAGGGAACTAATATTGGTCTTTGAAGAAGATCAGGACCTCTAGGATGTTTCTAGGGAATTTGAGAAGATAAATGTTCAGGGGTTGGATGAACATTAAGGCTCTAAATTATGTAAAGAGGAGAGGGAGGAGGTTCCCTTTTATAAGGGAGGAGAGGGGCACCTTTGTAATTATACAAAATATTAATTTATAACATATTACAAGCCAACTCAAAAACCTCAAAAATAACTAAAATCAGAAGAATAGATGAGATATGGTTGAAGTCTCATCAACCTATAAAATTTAGACAAGTTGGTAATTTATTTTAATCATTATCAACTTGATTTATCCTTATATAATCTATTTAATTTTATTTATGGTAACAAAATTATAAATTATAAATCATTATAAATAATTACTTATATGTTGTTAATTGTCCATAATTGTATGATTTATTAAATTTTAGACCATATAAATTTTAATTTATAATTTTTAAATATTTTTGTGATTTTTAAACAATTTTATAATATGTAGTTTTTATAAAATAACAATAGTGTCAATTTGGATACTATTCATTTATTTGAATTTAAATAAAATATATAAAGAAGATATGTTCATAATAAAAGATTTAATAGATTCATAACATATCATTTTTATCTAGAAAATTAGTGGAGAAAATTAAATAGTTCATATAATATTTATTTTAATACTTTTAAAATCATTTATTTGATAATCCAATCAATAAAATAATTTCAACATCACTATTGTGTCATAATTAATGATAATTATTTAATCCCTAAAAATTATAAATAAATTCACATGATGTAAATAATTTTATTAGATTTCTGGATACTATTCATGTTCTAAGCTTCATGAAGTTTATCACGAAATTAAAATTATTATACTTATAAGATTCAAGAGAGTGACATGTTGTCACTTTCTTTGGTTTTAATAATAATTATATTATTTCATAGTCAAAGTCCATGAAATGAATCTAGTCCGACCCTTAGGTGATATGGGTAGACTTTTATTCATCCAATAGGATTTTTTCAAGTGTTAGGGTAATTTTATAATCTTATATTTACCCTTAATTACCCTATTTACCTTTAACTGCATTAACTAAAAATTATTGTAGTTACTATTCATAATCTCAAAAAAAATAAAAGTAACATATTAACCTAATTTGGACCCAATGAATCCAAATATGGAATCCATTTTTTCAAAATTCAAAACACAGAAGATGCAGTAATTAATTTAATATTAATCCCGTTGTTAAGCTAACGGGTTTTAAAAGTTAAAACATTGCCAAAGATTGAAATGTTTTTACCTATGAATTAAATGTAAAATTAATGCTAATGAAGTAAATTATATTAAATGGTAAAAATATATTCTATTTATACTTTTAAATCATTCAATTTTTTAATTAAACCGTATAAATTATTGTGATGAAAAAATTGTTTTTAATTAAAATATAGCATGTTTTTACTATCCATTAAAATATGAATGTTATCAGAATAATATGAAAAATTTATCCAAAGTAAATTTTTATATCCTTAGTCTAAAGAAGAATTTTATTTTGTCAAATTGAACTGATAAACTTGTAAAAAACTAGATTTAAAGTTGTTGCGCCATCAAAAGGCGACAAAACTTCATTTTTTGAAAGATACTTATTTTACCCGAAAAATTTATTTTGTTCTCATAACATGTTCTAGAAAATATGTAAGATGAATAAAAATGTTATAAAATTCAAAATTAAGTTAATACTATTCATAATTACTAGTTTATAATATTATAATAATATATCATTGTTTAGTGAAACTCGGTATTGCGTACTACACACGCTATCGAGGAAGGTCGTGATTGCATGTAACACAAGCCAAGCTAGTGTTGTGTGCATTTAAAGATTCCTTTAATGTTTCGTATAACATAAGACATAAAAAATATACTTCTGATAAAATATTAGGGTGTTACACTCAAATTGGAGATAGAATTTTGAGAATGGTCCCATGGCTATGGTGATAAGAAATGAAAGATAGAGTTTTAAGTCAAAGGATCTAATGATAAAGGTGGAAAGGAAAATAAACCAATCACCAAGAAAAAATATAGGAAGATGCATCATGGGAATAACCTCAATGTGACATGGAAATTATTCAAGTGTGGGAAAGAAGGAAACCATTTCCAAGAGTGTTGAAAATACATGATAAGGAAGGATAACGTAGTGGAAGAAAGGATAACACCATCCATGTTCTGATGCTAAAACTATAGGGAGAAAGGGCACTATGCAATCCTATGCACTAAACCTTGAGTCTTAAAGGGTATTCAGAATTAGTATCCAATAAAGCCAAAGGAACAAGGGAAGTCTTATGCCATCACTACTGCGGAAGTGGAGAAAGATAACAAAGTCATACAAGGTACACTTCCTATTCAATCAAGAATGGAAAAATTATTATTTGATTTTGGTTCTACATATTCCATTAAATATTTCAAGTTTTCTAGAACTATAGAATCTATGCCCATAAAACTTGATGTAGAGATATATGTAAAAACTCCATGTGGTGCAATCATTACAACCCAAGTGTTTTATTCTTCTCTAATTGGGGTATGTGGGAATATTCTTCTTGTGAATCTTATAATACTACCCTTGGTGGAATTCGATGCTATAATGGGAATGGATTGTCTCTCATTATATAAAGAACATATCGACTATTGGGAAAAGTAAATATATTTTCATATTCCAATCCATCCCATTCTCCTCTACAAATTTAAGGTAGATCATGAATCTCCTTTTAAAAATCCTTCAATGGTGTTGGTGTTGATTCCCTGTGAAGAGGCATACCTTGCTCAAATGGATGAGTCAAAGGAAAGTGTCAACCAAGAAGAAATGCCCATCATGATTGAATACGGTGATTTATTTCCTAAATTATTACCTAGACTTCCCCCATACTCTGAGGTAGGTTTTTTTCATATAACTCATACCCAGAGCTAATCCTATCTCAAAGTGTTCTTATAGGATGTCTCCTATCAAACTAGAGGGGTTAACGAAGTATCTTCAAGAGAATTTGGACAATAGGTTCATACATCCTAGTGCATCACCTTGGGGTCCACCAGTGCTCTTTGTGAAGAATAAGGATGGAACAATGTTGTTGTGTATTGATTATCGGGAACTCAAAAATATCAATAGAAAGAAAAAGTATTCTCTTCTAAGGATTTAACACTTGTTCGATTAGTTAAGAGGAGGTCAACACTGCTCAATGGTGTATCTTCATTTTATATATCGTCAACAAAAGTTGAAAATAGAAGATATTTATAAGATTGCCTTCTATACATGGTATGTGAACTATGAGCTTCTAGTGATTCCTTTAAGACTTACTAATTCCCCTTAAATTTTCATGGATTTGATAAATAAATTATTTAGACATTACCTCGATAAATATTTGGTAGTGTTATTGAGGATGTTCTCATCTACTCCAAGAGTAATGAGGAACATGAAGAACATCTAAGACTTGTGTTAGAGACATTGAGAAATGATAATTTATTCCAAGTTTAGACAGTGTGACTTTTAGATAAAGAATTTCATGTTCTTAGGACATATGATCACAAGTTAGGGAATTTTTGTGGTCCCTTAAAAAATTAAGGCGATTAAAGAATGGACCAGACCCTCTAGTGTCACAGAAATCCATAGTTCTCTTGGATTAGCTGGGTACTAACGATGTTATGTGTGAAATTTATCATGATTGTCTAGACCTATAACTATGTTAATAATGAAAGGGGTAAATTATGTCTAGAAGGAAGAATGTCAGGAAAGTTTCACAGAGCTAAACAGATGGATGATCACTATACCTGTACTCAGATTTCCGAAAAGTGGAGAAAGTTTTGTGATAATCAGTTATGATTAAAATAAAGGATTTGGTTGTTTGATAATTCAAAATGATAATGTGATTGCCTATACCTCATGAAAGTTGAAGGTCCATCAGCAGAACTACCCGACGCATAATCTAGAGATGGTAGCCGTGATGTTTTCCTTGAACATATGGCGGCACTACATTTATGGTGAGAACTGTGACATACACACTGAACAAAAGATCCTAAAGTATATATTCACACAAAAGGATATCAACATATATCAAAGGAGATGGTTAGAGATAATAAAGGACTACAATTTCTCTATTCCCTATCATCCTAGAAATACAAACAAGGTATCTAATTCTTTAAGATGAAAAGAACCTGCTACTCTATCTATGTTACCGATTGAAAAAGACCAATCTTCTCGGATATGCAAAATATTGATTAGGAAATCATAAGGGGATGGGATACATAGTACCTAGGGGATACATCCTACCTTTCCCGAATGATTTCAAAACCATCAATCGATTAGAACATTAAAGAGGCACAATGGGATGATCTGGAGTTACAAAATAAGGTAAATGTATTGAAGGGAGGGAAGATACAAGAGTTCTATATCAATGATAATGGTGTGATTGAGCTTTGAATGTGGATTTGTGTGCCTTTGTCTTCCGGGATAAAGAAGGATCTACTGGACAATGCATATATCTCAACATTCTCTATCCATCTTAGTAGCACCTAGATATAATGATATCACTGAGAACACTTCTTGTGGGATAACATGAAGAAGGATATTGCAGAATATATATCAAGGATCTTGGTATGTCAGTAAGTTAAAGAAAAATGAAAAAAGTACAAAGGGATGATGAAACCATTACCTATAACCATGTGGAAATGAGAGAATGTCACTATAGAAATTTTCACGAGTCTCCCGAAGACATCGAAGGGAAATAATGTGATATGTTATGTGGTTGATAGACTCATCAAGAATTCCCATTTTATCGCAATTAAAGAATATATCACACTTGAAAAACTTAAAAAGATATATTTGAAGGAAGTCGTGAGATTTCATAGTGTTCCACTCTCTATTGACTTAGATCGTGATTCAAGGTTCATATCTAAATTTTGTCGGAGTCTTCAACATGATTTAAGTATAGAATTAAATTTTAGTAGAGCCTATCACCCCAAAACGATCGCCAATATGAAAGGAATATACAAACAATTGAAGACATGCTAAGAGATTTCTCTTTAGAATTCAAAGGTGAATGGGATCAGTATCTTATTTTGGTTGAGTTATCACACAACAATATCTTCCAATCGAGTATACAGATGACTCCATAAGAAGCTCTATATGGAAAGATATGCAGAACTCTAACCTGTTGGGATGAAATTGGAGAATGAAAGATACATATACCTGAGGTTGTTCATGAAATTATAGATAATATTCAATGAATTATTGAATATAATATTTCTTTTCTTCTGGAGAAATATTAAATTAATTAATATAATAATGAGAAAACGAATCTCCCCTCCACTATAAATACCACCCCTCACACCCTCATAACTTTTCACCTCTCAAGCTTCAATCCTTGTATAAAATCTACCCAATTATATTACCTAGCCTCTCACCCATGTCTAGTATCCCTTAGTCTAATAAAAATAACAACACCAATTCACTAAAGAGGCTCTCAAAGAAGATATATTCAATAAGTAATTTATCTCTTTTTTTGTTCAATTTTCTTTCAAATTTAATTTAATTTCTTCTATTATCCCCAAATTATATTTTCAAAAAGTCATGATAACTCTAGTTTGATTTATATAATGGTATAATATCATGTTAATGGTATATTATTCATTATTCTTCTCCCCCTCTCTCTTTGTTTATAAAAATTAAATTGTTTCCCTCTAATGTGTTAATTTACCTATATTAGGGGAGAGGCACTTCCAATTTCCTTAAAGTCCTTCAAGGATACCAATTAAACCATTAAGTTGTTTAATATTGAATTTATTTTTTATTTTTAACACCTTTTATGTTTTTTAATCAACTTTTACTCATAATACAAATTGATAAAACAATACGTGTTTGTTGTGATCCAAAAATCACCCAAATTAACCTACACGATCATCATTAAATTTTAACTAATGAATTATTCACATGGTATATAAAATAATTCATTATAATATCATTTAAGCTCGTATAATATAATTAATAACATTTAATATTAGTTCTGGATGTTTATCCATGTTCTACTTGAACTTCCATTCATGTGTACAAGTGAATTGTTCATTAAAACTAAGAAAAAGAACATTATAGAACAATGGATTTAAACTCCATAACACATCCAATGGTCTGTAAAAAATATTAATGAAATGATAATGAACCATATTATTGATAAAAGGTTTTGGGATTTCTAATTAATGAATATAATTACATTATAAAATAAAATAAAGTGAATAATGAGTTTAGATATAAGGTAAGGGGAAATTCTCAAACCCGACTTTTTTCATTGGGTTCTCCCTCTTTCACTCCATTTTTGGTATCTTTACTCATTGAAAATAATTTTTTAATTATTATATTAACTTTTATAAGATATAATTTTTTCCACTGGAGTTTAGGTCAAGAAAAATGTTTTCCAAAATAACTCTTCTTTCAAAAACACTCCTTTTACTTCTCACTCAAGGTTGATGGTTCTTGTATCATTTATATTATTCCATTTTTATTTTGGGAATCCAATGTTTATGAATGTGTTGTTATGATATTAAACCATTTCCTTTCCATGTATTATTTATGTTCATATATATTCTATGATGAATGAAAGGTAATGAAAATATTATGATGCGACGGGTGCACCCGAAATCATATAACGCATCATGAATGATTTAATGTGATGGGTGTGCCCAAAATTATACATCGCTCCAATTAATTGTGTAAAGTTATGAATCGCACAATTTAATGTGAAATTATGTGTGAACATGATCCTAGATTTGTTCAAAACTATGTGTGGTAGTTAACCACTAAAGCACGACGTTTCATTTTTTATGCATTGCCACATTCCATGTCTTTTCATAATGTTTCCTCTCATGATTATGATCCTATAAATATTTTCTGATGATCTTGATTATGATCATCCCATGTTATTTTGTTTAATGTTCTTATCTATCCTCTTACTAGGATTTTATGTCACCCATTTTTGATGTATATCCTCAGGTGACTACATGTACTAAGGAAAAGTCAAGAGCCAATAAGAAGCTAGAGAAGATGGAATTAAATAAATGTTTTGTGTTGTAAATGTTTTGTATGTTACAAGTTCACCCAAGAAACTAAACCATTGGATCCTTGATGTGTATTGTTTTTATGTTTTTAATCACTAAAATTAATTAAAAGTAATGTAAAAAAAGCAGGTTCTCTATAATATTATTGATTCATATCATAAATATTTGTAGTTCAAAAGACATGAATCCTAAGGGAATCAAAGAACATAAGCCATAAGATCATAACATTTTCACAAGACATGATATTTTTGAATACACATAATCATAAAAAAATCATTCCTTAGTAGTCATGGCTCATTTCCAAGGTTATAATAGTGGAATGGTTTTACTCCTCAAACTATATTAGTAGTAAAGGTTCACTCTTAATAATATAATATAATACAAATTCACTTACTAAACATGGTTTACTACACGTTCCACTCCTATTTATCTCATAATATTTAAATCATTACCCAATGGATCAAGGGGAGATATAGGTAGCACTCCCCACATTATGAAAAATCATTCATATGTGTGCCACAAGATCAATTTTTTTTTCATATTATAACCCATGAACATAAATGGGCTATGTAAAACCTTAATCAAATTAGCACCCATGAATAGAAATGGGTTTCATGAAAATTTTCACTGTATCATTTGTCGTAGAAAATAAATGGGTATCATAAAAATTTTATAATAATAAAAAAACTATCTATATAATGAATAAATATGGTATCATTAGATCATTTCCCTAGTAAAGCTTAATTCACATCAAATGATGTCATATAAGATGAGAAATGATATTGAAAGATCACTTGGAATATATACTGTGGAAAATCTCCTTTCAACTTTGAAAAAAAATTCTTTAAATGATATTTAAAAAAAATTATTCTAAAATTACCATTGATACATATAAAGAAATATTCAAAACATTTTGAGTTCACGATAGATAGAAATTCCATTCATGATTTACATTTTAAAGGAATTATTCTTTTCACATTTTGGGTAAAAGTTAAATAGAACCTCATTCTAAAAATAGAATTAATATTACATTATTTTTTTTAAAAAAAATTTAAAATAAGTGTAGAAATAACTTAAAAAAATCCTAGGATATTTTTTTAATAAAATTAAAACATTTTTTTTGAAATCATAGATATGAAAGAAACATCATTTTTGACCGAAGAGAGAAACAAAAATGATTATTCATAAAAATATTTTTTTGACCTCCTTAGTATATAAAGAGAGGAAAATGAGTGTAACACATTAATTTTAATGAAATAATAATATGTTTATAAAATTCATGAAAATATTATGAATTAAATTATAATATTTCATCATCAAAATCGAAATCGTAAACAATACTGATAAACAATTAGACTGTAACATCAAAAATTTACCACTTTTATATAGTTTGAATGATTGGCCGCATTAAGAAATATAATAAGATGAAAATTTTAATATAATAAAAATAATTATCTTGGTGACATAAATTCCAAATGGTCTGTATAAACTCTTCATAGAATAATATAGGTTTATAACATTACTTATGTCTTGAAGAAGGAAATTTGAGACAATTTTTTTTACCAATTTGGTAATATTTTGAATTATAGGCCTAATTAAAGAATAAAATCAAATTAAAATTTAATTTTTATTAAAATAATTATATTCCTGATATAACTTGTTAAATTGGAAGTATGTACACCACACAGAAAGAATCAAGTGGGGAATATGACTTGCATATCCCAAAAATGAAAGAGAGATTATAAATACCTTACCTTAAGTCTTGACTTCATTCATACACATTCCGACATCCGATATAATAAATATAATTTTACTATAAATATATTATAGATACATACATATATATATGTATATCATAACATATATTAATTACTTATGACCATTTATTACCCGTTTATTAATGATTCCATGTTAAAATCGTGCTTTGGGTAATAACTACTTTTTTCAGGTATGTATTTATTTTTTTATTTTTTGTCCCATTACGTTGATCATGCTTCCATAATATCCATAAATATCATATATTTTTATAATATTTTTTATTTAGGGTAATCCATAATTTTTGAGATAGAAAATTAAATACATCATTCATGGAGACGGTAGGTCATACGTATACACGAATTCTATTTAAATTTTCTCAATAGATGAAAATACTAGAAGGTAAATAATGTATTAATTTTAAAAAATAATTTCAATTTCATATATATTTCCATAATATTCATTAAATTTACCCTAATTACCTTCCATGAAAAGAGTTAGTAAAAAGCGAACCACATATCTTCGTGAGGTGATAATGTGACATACACCTAAACGAAATTATCATATCCCCCATAGAATACAAAATAAGTTATATGTGATATAATAATTATAAAATTATAATAATATCATAAATATCTTATATGTGATCGGAAACGAATAGCATTGGTATGTGAGGTGGTAGTCCTCTAAACAAACAAATGACGATTTCGTATCCCATTTGAAACAAGAGGATATTGATTTAGGTTTTTACATTAACATAATAACATATAATTATATGTGATATAGGTTTTATTGTATAATAATAATTGAATAATATTTTAATGAGGTTCTTTAATAAATAAAGTAAATACACTCAATTAATCATGATACCTCTCTTTTAGACAACCTCCTTAGGTAAGCCCCCAAAGGCTTCATAGAATGATATTTTCATAAAAAAATAACTCTAGATCATGGGGATTGAATTAAGTATTTCATTAGAGTAGGTTTTTGAAAATAAAAATTTCTTTTAATGTGCAAATAGAATAGTATATGGTGTATCCTTTTGTAAGTGGGGTTAGTGGAGCACTTGTAATTTTTGAAAAGAAAAAAGATGTACCCAAATTTTCACATTCCACAAGGCTCCAAATTGGACAATTATTGGCCCTTATAAATGATAAGGTATAAATGGTTCCATAAAATAAATGTTAGACAAGGTTTTAGGTAATTTTATTAAATATATTTTGGTTTTCACCCATTTGTAAATCTTTTTTTACCTTAACTGTGGAAAAAGACTTTTATTGTTTCATTATTAATTATGAAAATAAATTAATTTAGAATTATTTGATAATAGAAATTATACTTACTAAAAATATGGAATAAATTTTAACAAATTTAATTCACATAATTGGAATAAATTAATTTTAAATTAATTCCCGAAATTTGATGAAATTGGGATTTTTCAAGAAGTGTATTCTTCTTGAAATTGTGTTTTTATATTAACTACATGAATAGAAATATTAATTATATGAATTTAAATTCAAATTTTTTGATATATAATATAAAACATTAATCAAAATTATATCTAATTAGGGATTTTTAATAAATTATGAAATAGAAACATTATGCACTTTAAAATAGTTTCTAGAAAAATCCAAGTTTAAAGAAAAAAATAAACTTACAATAAAATACAATATAATATTAATTTAAAAGTAATTAAGTGAATTAAATATAAATAAAAAATACTTATTTCACATTAAATAATAAAAATTACATAATAGAAATTTATATTTACTTAAATTTTTGAAATGAAATTACATTTTTTTACAAAAATATTTATTTTTCACTATTCATAAAAAATAAATATTTTCTGAAAATCAAAATATTTCACTATAAGTAAAATTTTATATGATGATACATAAAAATTAATTCTAAATTTTAAAATAAAATTTCTAAAATTGGAAAAAATTACTTTTATTATTTGTATACAAAATATAATAAAAACATTTTTTTGAGAAAATTTCATTTTTTAAACATATAAAGACTTTACTAAAAATTAAGTAATTTTTTAGCATTATGATATATTTATAGAAAAAAAAAAATATTTTACATTTACTATTTTGTTATTCCTATCAATTTCCTTAAGTTTAACATCTAAGGGATAATGATCATGTTTAATTAATAATATTAATATTTTGACAGGATTCATTTAAACTTGATGTTTCATGTAACAAAATCTATACAAGAAATTAATTTTTTTTTGAAAAATATATTTCATAAAATATTGGTGTATTTAAATTTTAAAAATGAATTGAATTAGTTATTTATAATTTGTTTATAAATAATGATAAAAGGGTATTTGGGGGACATTTATTAATTTATAAATACTTTATAACTAATTAATAAATGTTTATTATGCTTGTGTTGTTAAATATTTATTAAATAATAAATATTATCATTATAATACATTTTATTAAATTATATGGAATTCATTAGGAATTAGATAACGTTTGTATGTATTTATTAACAAGATTAATTTATAAAGAATTTATAAACTCTGAAATAATGCCAAAATATAATGATTTTATATTTGGATTTTGAATTAGTCAAAATAATTAATTTGAATAGTCAAATTTAGTGGCATTGTAAGTTATTTCTTCAACCATATTAATATATTTTTTAGAAATTTATATTTTGAAAGGTTCAAATAATATTAATATATTATATTTAAATTATTTAAAAATATTACATAACAGAAAACTGAAAAAATCGTTATATTTCATGAAATATCATATGTTAATGTAAGATAAAATTAATTAATAATATGAAAATGTTCATATTAAGAAAAAAAATATAATGTGACTACACTCGAGAATTTTTGAATGCCCAAAATAAGATAAAAAATTATATTGTATTTATAATTAGATTTTATTTATGAAATCTATATAAATGGCTATCTCTTATTTAAATATTTGAAATATTCATTTATTTAACAGTTATTCATCACTTTATTCATAATTTTAAATTATTTATATATTTGGAATAATTTAATTCATTAGTTTTAGTTTTCACACCACTCCTTATAAATTGACAATCCTTGTATTACATGTAGGTACAATTTTATATGATTTAGTTTTCATCAATGTTAAACTCAGTTTGTAATTAGATTTATTAGAATTAAATTTATAACGCCCTGAAATTTTATGAAAAATATTCTTTTTAATTTCATTAATGTCTTGTGTTGTACGCTACACCAAAAGAAGCTTGCACAACACGCATCCTTGACTTGCCTTGTATTACACGCAATCGCGACCTTCCTCGATAGCGTGTACCGAGTTTCACTAAACAACGATATGGTATTAAAATATTATTAAAACTAGCCGTTATGAATAGTAATAACCACTTTTTGAAATTTTGTAATTTTTATTTTTCAAAATGGACTTTATTTTTGGATTCGGAATATCGAAATTAGCTTAGGGTGAAATTTTGGTAATTTTCGGATAACTTTCATATTTTGATGAATAGTGGAAATTACTAAATTTTAATTAAAAACAACTTTTTCAATCGAAATAATTAATAGTGATAAATTATTAATTTGAGTGGTTTTAAAGTATATTTAGAATATATTTTTACAATTTATTACAATGTTGGTCATTGGATATAATTTCACATTTAAACCAGTTATAAACAAGTGTCAATCTTTTGATAGTTATTATCTCTTAAAAACACGCCTTTTGTTTTGACGACAGTAATTAATTTTTAAATTAATTAATGCAACTGATATGTTTTGAATTTGGTAAAACAAAAATCATTTTTGAGTTCATAATATCAAATATATCTTAGGCCTAATTTTTAGTATTTTTCTGAAAACTTTCAATTTTTGATGAATAGTGAAACCACTAAGTGGTAGTTAAAAAAACTGAATTTTTCATAAAACATAATTTTACCGCTTCTGTGAGTGGAATTTCAAAAATCCGAGAGACACGGTTGATGTCAGTAAGTAAAATGTGGTTCAACGAGATGAAAATAATTTTTGGTGAATAGTAACTTTTTCTTTTATTTACCACGGTTAAAAGTAAATATGGTAATTAAGGGTAAAAATGATATTATTATTACCCTAAAACATGTCCAAATTCTATTGGATAAGTTTAATTCGACCAAAAACAATCTTAGGAATAACATATGACCATTTAGGCCCACTTGGATTAGATTAGGACATTTATTATTATTTAATTCAAAGAAGAGTTAAAAGAGTTAAAAGCAAAGTTTATTTACTAAAACATTTTTAATATAGGGTTATACTCAAGATAAATTCGATTTTAAATATTCATTAGAACGCTAAAAAGATTTCCTACATAATGGTATTTTATTTATAATTTTTAGACATTAAATAATTTAATTTATTTATGACACAACGATGATGCAGTAATTATCTTATTAATGAAATATTGACATAATTGATGTTATAAATACCCAAATAAATATAATTTGAGACTTTTTATGAATTACACTAATTTTATAGGTTAATATGACATGTTATTATTTATTTAATTAAATTTGTTAGAACTTATCATTCTGTTATGATTTTTTAAAAAAACAATTACTAAATAGTGTCAAAATTGACATGAAATAGTTTTTAAAAGAAATATTATATTATTAATTGTTATTTAATTCCTAAAAATCTACGGTTCGGCCAAATGACTTAGATATGGATAGATATATTAATAATAAACAATTTGGGGTTCGTTTGGCTTCATATAGTAAGTTTATTAACCATATAGTGTAAGAAAACAAAAAGACACGGTAAAAGTTAAATTATTTAACTTAGAGTTAAATCTAATTGATAAGGTTAAAATAATAACCTAAACTTGTCTAAATCCTATTGGATGAGAGTATTTAGACCCATCCCCACTTTAGCTTCGAAATAAGACCATTTGGAACCATTATAAACCGAATTTGACCTTAATATAAAATAATATTTTGAGATTTTCCTAAGATGCCCCTCTCCTCCCTTATAAAAGGGCACCTCCTCCCTCTCCTCATCACACCAATTTGAGCATTCAAGCTCGGCCAAACCCTGCCAAAATCTCTTCTCCACTTCCCTAGTATCATCCTAGAGGTCATGGTCTTCTTCAAAGACCATCCTTAGTTCTTTAAGTGGAGGTTAAGTGAAGGCGCTTCAAAAAGAGGTAATATCCATTACCGATCTTTTTCAATTTCTTTCTTCCTCAACTTCTTCTTCTTTAGTTGTTTCATGATAAAGTAATAACATCAGTATTTCTTATATACTGATATGTTATTATAAATATGAAACAACTCTAATTAACCTTCTATCCATCCTACGGAAAAAGGAAATCACCGCACGTGCGTACGTACGGAATACCGTCTCCACGCCGTGGTGTAATCTATTTTCTGCCACCACCTTAATTGGATGGCTATAATGGTGTAATGAGTAACTATATATGATTATAATAAAGTGATATTGATACTTAAATAGTATACATACACTTCAACATAATTCCACGACCATGGGAACGATATCATCGCTCGTGCGTACGTACGGACTACCGTCTCCACGACGCGATGAGATTCATTCTCAATGATTAACTATTCTTGAATGATTATAAAGTATATATAATAAGTACTAATGAAATATATGAAATAATAATGATACTGGATTTATGCATATTTATATGTATGTCATCTACTTAATTCCATTCAATTCAATAAGGAAACGAAAACAGCGTTCATGCGTACGTACGGACTACCGTCTCCATGAACGGTGTATTTCATTCCATTTATCGATATATTATATATATATATATATTCTGAATATATATTATATATAAATCATGTTTTACATTCTGGATATAAGTAAACATGATCCAAGTAATCATATTAATAATTACAAGTTAAAAACATGAACGACAAATGAGATGATTTTACCTAAAATGCTACTTTAACATGAATTTACAAAAGAACAGGTAATATAAAGTCATAAGTGGACCATATATGATATAATAACAATGAATATGATTCTTAAATAAGTCAATAACATGATTTAAATCATTATACAGGAGGTTCGGACACTTACGAAGCAAATCAGACCTAAGGTAAGGGAAATATCACAATCTCATTTTTATCCGAGATTGTTTATACATTGGCATTTACTGGGGTGCATTTTATCATCCACATTCATGTTTCCTCGATATGACATATTATTTACATCCACCTACAATGGTTTAAATCCAATTTTAAATTTCGGTGTTTTTTAGTAAAATATTTGAAAGGAATATTTTGTCGTTTTTCGTACGAGGTACTTTTTGACTTTTCCGACAAAAGTACGAGAAGACTGTTTTTTTCAACTTATACGGCATGAATGGATTTTTAAAACATTATTTCCAAGAATCTTCCTTTACAAGTTTTAAAGTTTATTTTTAATCAACTTCTTTTAGTTTATAATTTTATGAAATGTTAAGAAATGAAAAGTGTTTTTGAAGTAGAAAGGATATTTTCCTCAAGAATGGAGTTCAAGTGTTTTATCAAAATTATTTACCATATAAGATAATAAAGGGTTCTGTTTATATCCCTATTATTAAATGGATTTGATTATGTTTTTATGGAAATATTTTTATGAATTCCTTTATCGTATATGAATTGTTTTATGATGTCATGATGTTTAAGATTCCCATTTTTATTACATGGGTTATGCAATGATGTATGGTTTATGATTTTGTGGGACACATAAGAATGGTATAATTATGAGATGGGTGGGACCTATATCTCCCTCCAATTCATTGGGTAAATATTTTATATCTCATGAGATAGACATGGCTGGAACGGTAGGTTTTACCGGTTCAGTGAAACAGGACTGAAACGAGGGTGACTCGGTTCAGAAAGGGACTTTGTCCACTAAGATAGTCTTGGCAATGAGTCTTGACTAACAAGAAATTATTCTCTATGATTATGTGTGTATGCCACAAAGTTTCATGTTTTAAGTTATGATTATTGGGATTTATTTCACTACTATGATTTATCCCATGTTATGAAATTATGCTCTCTTTTGCAGGTTAAGATTTCCAAAATGTTATATTCTTATGAATATGATGTGATTGATATTTATTTTTTTTACCCTTACTGAGCATTTGAGCTCACCCTTTTATGTTTTCTTTTCCCCAGGATATAAAGAAAGGTTTTAGGTAAAAAAAAGGAAGATCTTTATGGGAGATGTTGAAGATCTTTCACCACCATTAGATGATTATATTCCGAGTTTCCAAAGACACTAAACTATTATGATCCTTGTGTGTGTGTTTTTGTTATGTACTGAGTATTCTGCAAAAGTAATGTAATGTCCATGTACATCAAGCTTCGGGTCTCTACAGTTGGTATCAGAGGAAAGGTTTAGTCAACCTTTGGAAACTAGGATGCAAGAAATTTAGTGAGATCCCTAGAGATATTTATAAGGTATGTCTAGGGATGTCCCTAAGGATAAGTATACGTATAGGATACAATCCTAGAACTACGGTAACGATCATAGAATTTAACCTAAGATGTTAGATATTGAGGATACTCCACATTTATTATGTTTTTTCCCTAACATGATTTTTGCCTCTCACACTATTTTTTTGGGTTTTAGAAAATGGCTGGAAACAAGATGATTCACGATAATGGAGGATATGATGGACAATGGAATGATATTATTCATAATGAAAAGGGATTTGGAAGTCCAAACATCATTATTATGCTGAATCAGCAATCTCATAATATGATCAATAAAGTAAAATTTGGTAAGTTTCCTGACTCGGCTAATAAGAGAAAGATGGAGTTTCATGATGATCATAGAGGAAATAATGTTCAATTTCCCCTATGTAAATTATGTGGGAAGAGGCATCAAGGAGAATGTTCCAAAGGAACTGGAAGATGCTTTGGGTGTGGAAAAGAAGGACACAAAGCAAGTAAGTGCAAAGGAAAAGGTTCAGTTAACAACATGGATGAGGATAAGGTATTACTACGACATCAAAAATGGTTAAATTTTTTAAATGTGGAATGTAAAGGCATTATGCAAACCAATGCCCTAAGGGAAAGTCTCATGAAGATAATCAGTATGGTCGTTTGGGAAGTATTTATGTGGATGATGATGAAGAGACTACAAATGATATGTGAGATGAAAGAATTGTTGAAGCTCGGTCAATGGTTTAAGAATGTAGTGGAATGATTACATGTTTATCATGTGTAATGTTGTATAAGTAATCTCATGGTACTATGGAATAAAGAGACATGTAAGGATTGTTACACTGTTGTCTGATTAATGTTACCAGTATCAATGAAAGTTTATTCAGATATTTTTGGAATGTATATGATATGCACATAATGAAGGGATAAGGAGAAAATTAAATGTTTGATAGTATTCATGAGCTCATGACTGATATAAGGAGAAGGTTATATCATGGTTTGAGTATATAGAATTTTTGGATTTTGGTATGTGGAAAGAGTTAACTTTTGACAGCATTCATGTTTTCACTAAGGTTTAATGGGTATTCATTTTTTTTCAAGAGAATACATCATTAAGGTATTCACATGATTGGAATGTGGACAAAAAGATATATGGGGGATAAATGATGGTATTCACATGCTTGGTTGACGACATTTCAAGTAATAATTTTCTTTATACTATGATATTGGACCGAAGTATTTTAGATAAGCCTAAAGATTTTAATGGATTATGTTAACCATAAGTTAGTTTTGTTTAAGTATAGAACTTTTTTTGATATTATTTATGTGATGTTATAGTAATGTAGTTTTAGAAAAAGGACAACCTGCAGGACAGGCGACAACCCATCGCTTCGGACAAGGTGTGGGAATCGAACCCACAACCGAAGTGCGACTGGCCTTTATCGCCTACCACTGACCTACAAGAAGTCCCTGTTTAGTAGAAACTAGTTTTATTATATTAAGTAGTATGATATATGAAGTATAAGTCCATTTTAGGAACCATATATGATTAATCTCACTATAGAACGACTTATGTATATTTAATAACTTTTGCTAACCTTTTGTTTGAGACAGATGGAATGACCCGTCATTCTATCACATGATATGCTAACACTTCACGAATAACAAATTCAACTTCACTTATTTAAGAGATGAAGTGGAAATTGTTCAAGGCACGAACAATAGTGAGATTGTACCAAAATACAGTAAGTATTTATTCTAATTCAAATTTTCAACTTTAGGGAAATGATCTTGAAAACCAAAAATGTTGTCCTAGTGCCCTTATATCCGATGAATCAGATGGTACCCTAGATCATCACAAATTTATGGCTTTGTGATTGCTGGGTTTTCCATAGCCATGTTCTCTACCACTCTCCATCAGAACATGATGGTTAGATTTCTCTTCCATATCAATATTTTCACCTATGTGGAAACCCAGTGATTAGTTTAATTGGGTAACCATTACATTTCATACTTTTGTTTTTAAAGATTTGTTTTGGTATTCCTTTTTACGATGTGGGTTTCTATTAAAGAAACATTCGAATAGTAAACCATTTATAACCCCGACTAATTTCGAGGGAGAAATTCATTTTAAGAGGGGTAGAATGTAACACCCTGAAATTTTATGAAAAATATTCTTTTTAATTTCATTAATGTCTTGTGTTGTACGCTACACCAAAAGAAGCTTGCACAACACACATCCTTGACTTGCCTTGTATTACACGCAATCGCGACCTTCCTCGATAACGTGTACCAAGTTTCACTAAACAACGATATGCTATTAAAATATTATTAAAACTAGCCGTTATGAATAGTAATAACCACTTTTTGAAATTTTGTAATTTTTTTTAAAATGGACTTCATTTTTGGATTCGGAATATCGAAATTAGCTTAGGGTGAAATTTTGGTAATTTTCGGATAACTTTCATATTTTGATGAATAGTGGAAATTACTAAATTTTAATTAAAAACAACTTTTTCAATCGAAATAATTAATAGTGATAAATTATTAATTTGAGTGGTTTTAAAGTATATTTAGAATATATTTTTACAATTTATTACAATGTTGGTCAATGGATGTAATTTCACATTTAAACCAGTTATAAACAAGTGTCAATCTTTTGATAGTTATTATCTCTTAAAAACATGCCTTTTGTTTTGACGACAGGAATTAATTTTTAAATTAATTAATGCAACTGATATGTTTTGAATTTGGTAAAACAGAAATCATTTTTGAGTTCATAATATCAAATATAGCTTAGGCCTAATTTTTGGTATTTTTCTGAAAACTTTCAATTTTTGATGAATAGTGAAACCACTAAGTAGTAGTTAAAAAAACTGAATTTTCATAAAACTTAATTTTACCGCTTCTGTGAGTCGAATTTAAAAAATCCGAGAGACACGGTTGATGTCAGTAAGTAAAATGTTGTTCAACGAGATGAAAATAATTTTTGGTGAATAGTAACTTTTTTTTATTTACCACGGTTAAAAGTAAATAGGGTAATTAAGGGTAAAAATGATATTATTATTACCCTAAAACATGTCCAAATTCTATTGGATAAGTTTAATTCGACCAAAAACAAGCTTAGGAATAAAATATGACCATTTAGGCCCACTTGGATTAGATTAGGACATTTATTATTATTTAATTCAAAGAAGAGTTAAAAGAGTTAAAATCAAAGTTTATTTAATAGAACATTTTTAATATAGGGTTATACATAAGATAAATTCTATTTTAAATATTCATTAGAAAGATAAAAATATTTCCTACATAATGGTATTTTATTTGTAATTTTTAGACATTAAATAATTTAAATTATTTATGACACAACAATGATGCAGTAATTATCTTATTAATGAAATATTGACATAATTGATGTTATAAATACCCAAATAAATATAATTTGAGACTTTTTATGAATTACACTAATTTTCCAGGTTAATATGACATGTTATTATGGATTTAATTAACTTTTTTAGAACTTATCATTCTGTTATGAGTTTTAAAAAAATCAATTACTAAATAGTGTCAAAATTGACATGAAATAGTTTTTAAAAGAAATATTATATTATTAATTGTTATTTAATTCCTAAAAATATAAGGTTCGGCAAAATGACTTAGATAAGGATAGATATATTAATAATAAACAACTTGGGGTTCGTTTGGCTTCATATATTAAGTTTATTAACCATATAGTGTAAGAAAACAAAAAGACACGGTAAAAGTTAAATTATTTAACTTAGAGTCAAATCTAATTGATAAGGTTAAAATAATAACCTAAACTTGTCTAAATCCTATTGTATGAGAGGATTTAGACCCATACCCACTTTATCTTCGAAATAAGACCAATTTGAACCATTATAAACCGAATTTGACCTTAATATAAAATAGTATTTTAAGATTTTCCTAAGATGCCCCTCTCCTCCCTTATAAAAGGGCACCTCCTCCCTCTCCTCCTCACACAAATTTGAGCATTCAATCTCGGAAAAACCCTGCCAAAATCTCTTATCCACTTCCCTAGTATCATCGTAGAGGTCCTGGTCTTCTTCAAAGACCATTTTTAGTTCTTTAAGTGGAGGTTAAGTGAAGGTGCGTCAAAAAGAGGTAATATCCATTACCGATCTTTTTCAATTTCTTTCTTCTTCAACTTCTTCTTCTTTAGTTGTTTCTTGATAAAGTAATAACATCAGTATTTATTTTATACTGATATGTTATTATAAATATGAAACAACTCTAATTAACCTTCTATTCATCCTACGGAAAAAGGAAATCACCGCGCGTGCGTACGTACGGAATACCGTCTCCACGCCGTGGTGTAATCAATTTTCCGCCACCACCTTAATTGGATGGGTATAATGGTGTAATGAATAACTATATATGATTATTATAAATTGATATTGATACTGAAATAGTATACATACACTTCAACACAATTCCACGACCATGGGAACGATATCATCGCTCGTGCGTACGTACGGACTACCGTCTCCACGACGTGATGAGATTCATTCTCAATGATAAACCATTCATGAATGATTATAAAGTATATATAATAAGTACTAATGAAATATATGACATAATAATGATACTGGATTTATGTATATTTATATGTATGTCATCTACTTAATTCCATTCAATTCAATAAGGAAACGAAAACAGCGTTCATGCGTACGTACGGACTACCGTCTCCATGAATGGTGTATTTCATTCCATTTATCGATATTATATATATATATATATATATATTCTGAATATATATTATATATAAATCATGTTTTACATTCTGGATATAAGTAATCATGATCCAAGTAATCATATTAATAATTACAAGTTAAAAACACGAACGACAAATGAGACGATTTTACCCAAAATGCTACTTTAACATGAATTTACAAAAGAACGGGTAATATAAAGTCATAACTGGACCATATATGATAAAATAACAATGAATATGATTCTGGAATAAATCAATAACATGATTTAAATCATTATACAGGAGGTTCGGACACTTACGAAGCAAATCAGACCTAAGGTAAGGGAAATATCACAATCTCATTTTTATCCGAGATTGTTTATACATTGGCATTTACTGGGGTCCATATTATCATCCACATTCATGTTTCCTCGATATGAAATATTATTTACATCCACCTACAATGGTTTAAATCCAATTTTACCCTTCGGTGTGTTTTTAGTAAAAGATATGAAAGGAATCTTTTGTCGTTTTTCGTACGAGGTACTTTTTGACTTTTCCGACAAAAGTACGAGAAGACTATTTTTTTCAACTTATACGGCATGAATGGATTTTTAAAACATTATTTCCAAGAAGATTCCTTTACAAGTTTTCAAGTTTATTTTTAATCAACTTCTTTTAGTTTATAATTTTATGAAATGTTAAGAAAATAAAAGTGTTTTTGAAGTAGAAAGGATATTTTCCTCAAGAATGGAGTTCAAGTGTTTTATCAAAATTATTTTCCATCTAAGATAATAAAGGGTTCTGTTTATATCCCTATTATTACATGGATTTGATTATGTTTTTATGGAAATATTTTTATGAATTTCTTTATCGTTTATGAATTGTTTTATGTTGTCATGATGTTTAAGATTCCCATTTTTATTACATGGGTTATGCAATGATGTATGGTTTATGATTTTGTGGAACACATAAGAATGGTATCATTATGAGATGGTTGGGACCTATATCTCCCTCCAATGCATTGGGTAAAGATTTTATATCTCATGAGATAGACATGGCTGGAATGGTAGGTTATACCGGTTCAGTGAAACAGGACTGAAACGAGGGTGACTCGGTTCAGAAAGAGACTTTGTCCACTAAGATAGTATTGGCAATGAGTCTTGACTAACAAGAAATGATTCTCTATGATTATGTGTGTATGCCACAACGTTTCATGTTTTAAGTTATGATTATTGGGATTTTATTTCACTACTATGATTTATCCCATGTTATGAAATTATGCTCTCTTTTGCAGGTTAAGATTTCCAAAATGTTATGTTCTTATGAATATGATGTGATTGATATTTATTTGTTTTACCATTACTAAGCATTTGAGCTCACCCTTTTATGTTTTCTTTTCCCTAGGATATAAAGAAAGGTTTTAGGTAAAAAAAGGAAGATCTTTATGGGAGATGTTGAAGATCTTTCACCACGATTAGAAGATTATATTCCGAGTTTCCAAAGACACTAAACTATTACGATCCTTGTGTGTGTGTTTTTGTTATGTACTAAGTATTCCGCAAAAGTAATGTAATGTCCATGTACGTCAAGCTTCGGGTCTCTACAGTTGGTATCTGAGGAAAGGTTTAGTCAACCTTTGGAAACTAGGATGCGAGAACTTTAGTGAGATCCCTAGAGATATTTATAAGGTATGTCTAGGGATGTCCCTAAGGATAAGTATACATATAGGATACAATCCTAGAACTACGGTAACGATCATAGAATTTAACCTAAGATGTTAGATATTGAGGATACTCCACATTTATTATGTTGTTTTCCCTAGCATGATTTTTGCCTCTCACACTATTTTTTTTGGGTTTTAGAAAATGGCTGGAAACAAGATGATTCACAATAATGGAGGATGTGATGGACAATGGAATGATATTCTTCATAATGAAATGGGATTTGGAAGTCCAAACATCATTATTATGCCGAATCAGCAATCTCATAATATGATAAATAAAGTAAAATTTGGTAAGTTTAATAACTCAGCTAATAAGGGAAAGATGGAGTTTCATGATGATCATAGAGGAAAGAAAGTTCAATTTCCCCTATGTAAATTATGTGGGAAGAGGCATCAAGGAGAATGTTTCAAAGGAACTGGAAGATGCTTTGGGTGTGGAAAAGAAGGACACAAAGCAAGTAAGTGCAAAGGAAAAGGTTCAGTTAACAACATGGATGAGGATAATGGTATTGCTACGACATCAACAATGGTTAAATGTTTTAAATGTGGAATGTACAGGCATTATGCAAACCAATGCCCTAAGGGAAAGTATCATGAAGATAATCAGTATGGTCGTATGGGAAGTATTTATGTGGATGATGATGAAGAGACTACAAATGATATGTGAGATGAAAGAATTTTTGAAGCTCGGTCAATGGTTTAAGAATGTAGTGGAATGATTACATGTTTATCATGTGTAATGTTGTATAAGTAATCTCATGGTACTATGGAATAAAGAGACATTTAAGGATTGTTACACTGTTGTCTGATTAATGTTACCAGTATCAATGAAAGGTTATTCAGATATTTTTGGAATGTAGATGATATGCGCATAATGAAGGGATAAGGATAAAATTAAATGTTTGATAGTATTCATGAGCTCATGACTGATATAAGGAGAAGGTTATATCAGGGTTTGAGTATATAGAATTTTTGGATTTTGGTATGTGGAAAGAGTTAACTTTTTACAGCATTCATGTTTTCACTAAGGTTTAATGGGTATTCATTTTTTTTCAAGAGAATACATCATTAAGGTATTCACATGATTGGAATGTGACCAACAAGATATATGGGGGATAAATGATGGTATTCACATGCCTGGTTGACGACATTTCAAGTAATAATTTTCTTTATACTATGATCTTGGACCGAAGTATTTTAGATAAGCCTAAAGATTTTAATGGATTATGTTAACCATAAGTTAGTATTGTTTAAGTATAGAACTTTTTTTGATATTATTTATGTGATGTTATAGTAATGTAGTTTTAGAAAAAGGACAACCTGCAGGACGGGCGACAGCTCATCGCTTCAGACAAGGCTGTGGGAATCAAACCCACAACCGAAGTGCGACTGGCCTTTATCGCCTACCACTGACCTACAGGAAGTCCCTGTTTAGTAGAAACTAGTTTTATTATATTAAGCAGTATGATATATGAAGTATAAGTCCATTTTAGGAACCATATATGATTAATCTCACTATAGAATGACTTATGTATATTTAATAACTTTTGCTAACCTTTTGTTTGAGACAGATGGAATGACCCGTCATTCTATCACATGATCTGCTAACACTTCACGAATAAAAAATTCAACTTCATTTATTTAAGAGATGAAGTGGAAATTGTTCAAGGCACGAACAACAGTGAGATTGTACCAAAATAAAGTAAGTATTTATTCTAATTCAAATTTTCAAATTTAGGGAAATGATCTTGAAAACCAAAAATGTTGTCCTAGTGCCCTTATATCCGATGAATCAGATGGTACCCTAGATCGTCACAAATTTATAGCTTTGTGATTGCTGGCTTTTCCATAGCCATGTTCTCTACCACTCTCCATCAGAACATGATGGTTAGATTTCTCTTCCATATCCATATTTTCACCTATGTGGAAACCCATTGATTAGTTTAATTGGGTAACCATTATGTTTCATACATTTGTTTTTAAATATTGGTTTTGGTATTCCTTTTTATGATGTGGGTTTCTATTAAAGAAACTTTCAAATAGTAAACCATTTATAACCCCGACTAATTTCGAGGGCGAAATTCATTTTAAGGGGGGTAGAATGTAACACCCTGAAATTTTATGAAAAATATTCTTTTTAAATTCATTAATGTCTTGTGTTGTACGCTACACCAAAAGAAGCTTGCACAACACGCATCCTTGACTTGCCTTGTATTACACGCAATCGCGACCTTCCTCGATAGCGTGTACCGAGTTTCACTAAACAACGATATGCTATTAAAATATTATTAAAACTATCCGTTATGAATAGTAATAACCACTTTTTGAAATTTTGAATTTTTTATTTTTTAAAATGGACTTCATTTTTGGATTCGGAATAGCGAAATTATCTTAGGGTGAAATTTTGGTAATTTTCGGATAACTTTCATATTTTGATGAATAGTGGAAATTACTAAATTTTAATTAAAAACAACTTTTTCAATCGAAATAATTAATAGTGATAAATTATTAATTTGAGTGGTTTTAAATTATATTTAGAATATATTTTTACAATTTATTACAATTTTTGTCATTGGATGTAATTTCACATTTAAACCAGTTATAAACAAGTGTCAATCTTTTGATAGTTATTATCTCTTAAAAACACGCCTTTTGTTTTGACGACAGGAATTAATTTTTAAATTAATTAATGCAACTGATATGTTTTGAATTTGGTAAAATAGAAATCATTTTTGATTTCATAATATCAAATATAGCTTAGGCCTAATTTTTGGTATTTTTCTGAAAACTTTCAATTTTTGATGAATAGTGAAACCACTAAGTGGTAGTTAAAAAAACTGAATTTTCATAAAACTTAATTTTACCGCTTCTGTGAGTGGAATTTAAAAAATCCGAGAGACGCGGTTTATGTCAGTAAGTAAAATTTGGTTCAACAAGATGAAAATAATTTTTGGTGAATAGTAACTTTTTTCTTTTATTTACCACGGTTAAAAGTAAATAGGGTAATTGAGGGTAAAAATGATATTATTATTACCCTAACACATGTCCAAATTCTATTGGATAAGTTTAATTCGACCAAAAACAAGCTTAGGAGTAAAATATGACCATTTAGGCCCACTTGGATTAGATTAGGACATTTATTATTATTTAATTCAAAGAAGAGTTAAAAGAGTTAAAATCAAAGTTTATTTTCTAAAACATTTTTAATATAGGGTTATACATAAGATAAATTAGATTTTAAATATTCATTAGAAAGATAAAAAGATTTCCTACATAATGGTATTTTATTTGTAATTGTTAGACATTAAATAATTTAATTTATTTATGACACAACGATGATGCAGTAATTATCTTATTAATGAAATATTGACATAATTGATGTTATAAATACCCAAATAAATATAATTTGAGACTTTTTATGAATTACACTAATTTTCTAGGTTAATATGAAATGTTATTATTGATTTAATTAACTTTTTTTGAACTTATCATTCTGTTATGAGTTTTACAAAAATCAATTACTAAATAGTGTCAAAATTGACATGAAATAGTTTTTAAAAGCAATATTATATTATTAGTTGTTATTTAATTCCTAAAAATCTAAGGTTCGGCCAAATGACTTAGATAAGGATATATATATTAATAATAAACAACTTGGGGTTCGTTTGGCTTCATATAGTAAGTTTATTAACCATATAGTGTAAGAAAACAAAAAGACACGGTAAAAGTTAAATTATTTAACTTAGAGTTAAATCTAATTGATAATGTTAAGATAATAACCTAAACTTGTCTAAATATTATTTTATGAGAGGATTTAGACCCATACCCACTTTATCTTCGAAATAAGACCCTTTGGAACCATTATAAACCGAATTTGACCTTAATATAAAATAGTATTTTGAGATTTTCTTAAGATGCCCCTCTCCTCCCTTATAAAAGGGCACCTCCTCCCTCTCCTCATCACACCAATTTGAGCATTCAAGCTCGGCCAAACCCTGACAAAATCTCTTCTCCACTTCCCTAATATCATCTTAGAGGTCCTGGTTTTCTTCAAAGACCATCCTTAGTTCTTTAAGTGGAGGTTAAGTGAAGGCGCGTCAAAAAGAGGTAATATCCATTACCGATCTTTTTCAATTTCTTTCTTCTTCAACTTCTTCTTATTTAGTTGTTTAATGATAAAGTAATAACATCAGTATTTCTTATATACTGATATGTTATTATAAATATGAAACAACTCTAATTAACCTTCTATCCATCCTATGGAAAAAGGAAATCACCGCGCGTGCGTACGTACGGAATACCATCTCCACACCGTGGTGTAATCTATTTTCCGCCACCACCTTAATTAGATGGGTATAATGGTGTAATGAATAAATATATATGATTATTATAAAGTGATATTGATACTGAAATAGTATACATACACTTCAACACAATTCCACGACCATGGGAACGATATCATCGCTCGTGCGTACGTACGGACTACCGTCTCCACGACGCGAAGAGATTCATTCTCAATGATTAACCATTCATGAATGATTATAAAGTATATATAATAAGTACTAATGAAATATATGAAATAATAATGATACTGGATTTATGTATATTTATATGTATGTCATCTACTTAATTCCATTCAATTCAATAAGGAAACGAAAACAACGTTCATGCGTACGTACGGACTACCGTCTCCATGAACGGTGTATTTCATTCCATTTATCGATATATTATATATATATATATAAATTCTGAATATATATTATATATAAATCATGTTTTACATTCTGGATATAATTAATCATGATCCAAGTAATCATATTAATAATTACAAGTTAAAAACATGAACGACAAATGAGACGATTTTACCCAAAATGCTACTTTAACATGAATTTACAAAAGAACGGGTAATATAAAGTCATAAGTGGACCATATATGATATAATAACAATTAATATGATTCTGGAATAAGTCAATAACATGATTTAAATCATTATACAGGAGGTTCAGACACTTACGAAGCAAATCAGACCTAAGGTAAGGGAAATATCACAATCTCATTTTTATCCGAGATTGTTTATACATTGGCATTTACTGGGGTGAATTTTATCATCCACATTCATGTTTCATCGATATGACATATTATTTACATCCACCTACAATGGTTTAAATCCAATTTTACCCTTCGGTGTGTTTTTATTAAAAGATATGAAAGGAATCTTTTGTCGTTTTTCGTACGAGGTACTTTTTGACTTTTCCGACAAAAGTACGAGAAGACTGTTTTTTTCAACTTATACGGCATGAATGGATTTTTAAAACATTATTTACATGAAGATTCCTTTACAATTTTTCAAGTTTATTTTTAATCAACTTCTTTTCGTTTAGAATTTTATGAAATGTTAAGAAAGGAAAAGTGTTTTTGAAGTAGAAAGGATATTTTCCTCAAGAATGGAGTTCAAGTGTTTTATCAAAATTATTTTCCATCTAAGATAATAAAGGGTTCTGTTTATATCCCTATTATTACATGGATTTGATTATGTTTTTATGGAAATATTTTTATGAATTCCTTTATCGTATATGAATTGTTTTATGATGTCATGATGTTTAAGATTCCCATTTTTATTACATGGGTTATGCAATGATGTATGGTTTATGATTTTGTGGCACACATAAGAATGGTATCATTATGAGATGGGTGGGACCTATATCTCCCTCCAATGCATTGGGTAAAGATTTTATATCTCATGAGATAGACATGGCTGGAACGGTAGGTTATACCGGTTTAGTGAAACAGGACTGAAACGAGGGTGACTCGGTTCAGAAAGGGACTTTGTCCACTAAGATAGTCTTGGCAATGAGTCTTGACTAACAAGAAATGATTCTCTATGATTATGTGTGTATGCCACAAAGTTTCATGTTTTAAGTTATGATTATTGGGATTTTATTTCACTACTATGATTTATCCCATGTTATGAAATTATGCTCTCTTTTGCAGGTTAAGATTTCCAAAATGTTATGTTCTTATGAATATGATGTGATTGATATTTATTTTTTTTACCCTTACTGAGCATTTGAGCTCACCATTTTATGTTTTCTTTTCCCCAGGATATAAAGAAAGGTTTTAGGTAAAAAAAGGAAGATATTTATGGGAGATGTTGAAGATCTTTCACCATGATTAGAAGATTATATTTTGAGTTTCCAAAGACACTAAACTATTACGATCCTTGTGTGTGTGTTTTTGTTATGTACTAAGTATTCCACAAAAGTAATGTAATGTCCATGTACGTCAAGCTTCGGGTCTCTACAAAATTAGTTATCAAATATAGCTTATATATATTGGGTACCAAATTTATGATGAATTGGATTGAAACTTGATTAATGTCTCCCCAAGGAGAGGGTCTTTGGGTGAGACTTCACACTGGCATGGAGACATATGCGTTGTTCAAGAAAATAGGGGTTGTATATCTATCAATCTAGGATTAATCATGTAGAAAGTTTTAATCTCACATAATTAAAAGCCTTTATATGATGATGTAATGTACCTTATACATGAGATGAATTTGGATATGTATAAATATGTATGGACTCTATTTTTGGTTGAGTAACAAAAGTTTTGGGATGTATAAATTATTACACATTTATATGGTTTGGATATATTGATTTGGTGGATTAAATATGATTCCATTTTATAGAATAATTAATATATAATGTGAATAAAATGATATAATATGGTGAGATTAAATACATTTCAAATAATTAGTGTCATATTACTTCCAAATGAAACACTTATCAGTTTTTTGATCATACAAATGAGTAGTTTTTTCTAATGTAGGGTTTTCATGGAATATATTTTGTAAGACATAGTGAAAATGGATATTTTTAATGTTTAAATAACCAAATACCACTATGATATTTTGGTGAAACAAAGGTAGGAAACACAAAATGTTAGTATACCAATGGAATAGAGTTGATTTTATATTTATAGGATGGATTTGGGTAACAGGTTTTCCACTCACCAATCTAGGATTCATATATGATATATTTGGCATAATGGCACGCCTAAATAGATAAATGGTGAGATAAACACTAAAGTGGATTCATTTATTATTTAAATATGGATCTTATCCCACTAATGGGTATGATGAATTATAAAGGGTTCATTATTTTACCGAGTTCACATTTAATAAAATTCATTATTTAGTGGTAATAAATCATGATACCAATATTATAAAAGGTTATATTGTATATAATAGCCTCATTATAAGAAACATAACTTTTAAATCAATAATCAGGAAGGAGAATCATAATTTAATAAACTCTTAATACTTGTAACTTATGAAGGATTCTTAAGTAAGGAAAAATTATATGTGTCATAGAAACACCTTCCTAAGTAACCAAGTGTTGAGTTGTTCAACATGAAATTATAGTTACTTATACGATGAATATTTTTATTAAATTAGGCTTTCATAGGAATTACATGTAAAAATTACCTATATAATTTCAGTTACATATTTATAATGTGATTGAAAATGTAAATGATACTCAATTTTATTTAGTAGTCTAATGAATTACTGAGACAAGATGTCTCCTTAAGTATTATTTTTGGAAAATAAATTATTTCTATTATCATCTATGTAAATTTACTAACAATATTAATTAATTTAATAAAAATTTTACAAATATTATATATGTGTTTAGGATATATGAATTGAGAATATGATTTCCATATTCTGGTCTTGTATTGATAGTACATGTGGGTAAAACTTTTAACTAGAAGAAGAACATTTAGTTTTAGAGTCCATTGAAGTTTCTTCAAGTAGTCAGTCAAGGTCTTTGAACCCAACAGAAAAAATTATGATGCAAAAATGATTCCATATGATGTAATTGTTTAGTATACCAAAATAAGTGTTAAACTCCTTGCAATCTACATATCTATTATTATAGTTATAGAATATAATTCTATAATTTTGAAGGGAATATGAAAAAAAATATAAAATTTTCAAACGTTGTAAATATACATGAGTTCCAAATCATGGGAATAATTTATAATGATTATAGTTTTCATTTAAGTTATGAAGTGATGTGTTGCTATAAAAAATACATAAATTTAAATGAAACCCATATGGATATAAATAAAATATGAATATACTAATTTTATTTATCTTATTTGATAAGGGTAATTGTTGATTTATAAAGTGTTATTTTGAAAAAATATATGATAATTAATTATACGAACAAGGTTTATGATTTATCAGTTTCTATAACATGTATCGACAAGAAGAAAACGATAATAATATTTTATCCAGGGTAAAGGATATTATCCATTTGTTTTTTAAGTATGAGAGAAGATGTTTGCACCACCCATTAGTGGAATAATTTGATTAATAGTCTTATTTTAAGAGGGAAACATGCTCTAAAAACATAGAATACCATATATGATATAGAAAACTAGTTTATTTGATAAATATTTCTACTAAAAGGAAATATGTGTTATTTTATAAACACTATGGAGTTTTGGTTTCTAGACATGAAATTATAAATAGAATATAATGTCTAAGAGGATAGTTTGAGTATGTTTTATCTTAAATAATTTCAATGTTAATAAATAAAATATCTGACTAGATAAAAAGTGTATTTTATATAATATCCTAAAGGATTTTCGAATATGGGTTGGTAAATAGAAGTTAAAAGGTCATATTAGTCAAAATAATGGAAAAATATATCTATTTACTAGAGGATTATTCTAGGTGAAATAAAAACTATATGTCTTCTAATATCCAAAAAATGTTTTAGGTATGGAAACAAATATTAATTCCCATGTTATATTTTGTCACTGTAACATAATAAATGACCTTTATCACAAAGAGTTTAGGATGTGTTGGTAAGTAAAAATGAAAATATTTAAAATATTTACCTTATGTTTTAAGGGAAAATTTTGAATAAATGGGTCCCAAGGATGATTATGTTAAACTTATAAAAGTTCTAGATAGAGATTTTTAAATAATAGAATTTGTTGTTATGGAGTTAAGTAGTTTTAATATCTTCAAGGAGTTGAAAATTAGGAATATGATTCCTAAATTTTATTATTATTCAATATTTATTCATATATATTAATCATTAAAGAGTTTACTTAGAGGTTTTTATTAGATTTTCACAAAGATATTCAGAAGGAATTACATATAAACACAACTAGTTAACAAAATCGTAGAATATAAACTAAGAATAAGGCTGCTCTGGAAGTCTATCACATATGATATAATAGATGGGTGATCATGTAGGGTTTTGATAAGTATTATTAAAAGAGTTTAGGTATATAAAATGCATAATTTTAAACTCATTATCTAATTTATCATTATTTCACATTAGGTGTGTATAAGTATATATAGATATACATTCTCTAGAATGTTATGATAATTGACCTCTTAAAGTACAAGTTTGAGTTATCCATTACCGATACATGTCATGGAGAATTATAGTTTTGTATTATATGTTATTTTTAGCCTGAGTTGGATTTTTTAGGGCATATAAGAATATGCTCATCACGCACAAAAAGTAATTTAGTGTACTAGATAACCCACTAAGTATACCACATAGCCTATTATACCTTGTTTATTTGGTATAATAGACGTGAAAGGATTGTATTGAAGTCACCATTAATAGAGGTTGGTTAGATATGTATCATTAGAACATTTATAATTTTATACCTTTTGTTGCACAAGATATTCGAACATATATTATTGGGGGTGGTGGGGTATGTTTCTTATTACGTCATCAAATATAGCTCAACCAGGAAGGGATTTTTTCTCTCATATAACTAGTATAGAGTTTTGTACCTTGATTGAGTTAAAATAGAGTGTGTGACTGTACCTTGAAAGTATATAAGATATTATAATCTATACATATGATGGTAATGTGATGTATTCATCGACTAGGTCAGTTGATATGTAGAGAATCAATAAACTATAGGTTGGTTATATGGGATTGACATACTCCAAGTCCCATGGTCACCTGATGTCTTGGAGAAAGGTAATGAATGAGAATTCATGCTAGCATGAGATATGGATGGTGGAAATATGTATAGAGATACATGTGTTTGATAAAGATCACATATAATCCCTTTATAGGTTGAGCAGTGTTTATGATTTTCTACAGATCTCTCCTTTATTATATTTATAAATATCATGATTCCTATATATTATAAATGATAGAAATTCCCATGGGGTATTACTTTGTGGTTAATTGAGTGTGTATGGATTATGACTAAGAGAGTTTCTCTGAAAGTGTTTTATAGTTAATCAAAAACAGTTTTTGATAGGTACTCACAAGGTATTACATATTTTGTGATACATGGTGAAGATTGATGATGGATTTCCAAAAGATTTTTGGAAGATGTCCAAAATAGTTTTTGGAATTGTTTCACAAGATATTGTGTATGTTAAAATATAATGGTTAAATGGAATAATGCATTTTAAGATTTAGTGAAAGTGTATGATTGAAGTAGATGATATAAAATAAATCCCATTTGTATATTATAAAAATTCTAGATTCGTATATTGATATTATGGGATAACGAATGGATATTTTTAGTTTCTTGTATAAGGTGTGTTGCGAAGTCATCATTTATGATTTCGGTAATCATATGGTATACATGAAATAGAAATTAAATTCCATTTACTTCATAAAATCTAATGTAATTGTAGCCTATGATTGTGTGTATAGAAAGGAGAATATAATGTGATTAAATAAAAATGATCTTCCATGAATCATATAATATGATTCATTTAAGAAGAATAAAACACTTATATAGGAATATGAAATATTAAGTGTTAAATTTCATATATCAAACCTAAACATATATGTTATCATTAATGAACTATTATATGTGTCGCAACACAAGGGAGTGTCTATCATTCATGTATGTGATGCATAAAATAGTTGTGGAAGTAACTCATGTGTTTTAACACATGTGTTAATTTATGTATCATCGAGGTGGATCCCTAGGGGAAAAAATAATTCTGATATCATGTATTGAAAATTGTGTGGACGTTTTCCTAATACTCGACTAGATCTCATTAACTCAAAAGCTCTTATTCTCCTATCCTATTTACATCCTAGGTTCTGAACACCATGAAGGATGGAGGATCCCTCTCATATGATGAGTGATTCAACACAACCCATGGATACATCACAAAATTGTTGTCATTTGGATTCTATTTTGACATTTTTATCTGTATATTTCATGAAATTATGATTTATTATTGGTTTTTTGGTATAAGGTATACATGGGTTTGTAGTCCATTATTTTTAATTTTATACCTATTTCATTTATTATAAGAGTGTAAATATTAGGAATGGGATCCCAATCACATACATTGTATATATTAAGTGAGAATAGACCCCTTGAACCATAGTAAATCACTAACACAATGTGGGCTAGGGAAGCACTCTGGTTTTATCAATGAAAATCAAAAAGCATAGATAAAAGTGGGACTTTTATCAGTGCTAGAAAAAAGTGCTGATAAATCCACCCTTTATCACCGCTAATATTAGTGCTGATAAAGATCCCCCTTTATTAGAGCTAACAAAAAGTGATGATAAGAAGGAGACTTTATTAGTGCTAAAAATAGCACTGATAAAATTTTTTAACATAAAATAATTTTAATTTATATATTTTTTTAATTATATTAAAAATTAATATTTATATGTATACATTAAATAAAAAATTCATGTTTTTATGATTATTTTGTTTATGTTTTATTTATTTTCATTATGTTTATTAGTTTTAGTTATATCTTTATTATATATTAATTATACTATATGTTTATAATATTATGTATAAATACTTTTTATTATATATATATATACAAATACTTAATATATATATATAAGTATATGTTTCCAAATGAATGTGTTAATTGATGTGTATGTTCATATACTTATGAATATATGTTCATTATTTACCCTAATGTTGGCCGTATATACTATAGTACTATATATACTTGGTGTATTCATTAATTTCCTATATATATGAATCTTTATCTTCCAATAAATACTTAAAATCAAAATAAATAGATTTAAATAAACAATAAACATATTTATTATATTTAAAATTATAAATATTTAGTTATATATAATTATATTATTTTTAAATATATTATATATTATTATAATTATATATAAACAATTAAATATAAATATGTTTAAATATTTATAAAATTACAAAATATTTTTTTAAATGATAAATATATGAATTTAATGAATTTATACACAGACAGAGACATATATATATATATATTTAAATACTTATGAAAATTAATATTTAAATAATATAACAATTTATATTTATATATATTTTATTATAATTTAAATTATAAATAAATATATAAATATATTTAATTATAATTTGTACACAAAAAAACACAAATATATATATATATAATTATAATTTAAAATATTAAATTATAATAAATATATTAATTATATTTATTTATAAAATTATAAATGTAATAAAAATATTGGTTATAATTTTATAATTATGAATAAATGGTATGTTTTATCTGTTGTAATTAAAAGGCTCTAAAAAAGTACATTTATCAGTGCTAAAAAAGAGATGTTAAAGGAATATTTATTGGCACTTTCAATTTTAGCACTGATAAAACATCAATTTATTAGTTCTTTTTTAGTGATGATAAATATGATCATTTATTAACTCTAAAATAACAGTGATAAAGGCATATTTTATCAATTATTTCAATTTCAGCGCTGATAAAACATACTTTTATCAATGCTTTTTACCTCACACTGATAAAAGTGTTGCCAGGTTTTATAAATAAATCATAACTTTCTCCTCCTTCCTCGAACCCCTCAATCTCTGGCGAAAGTCGATCCCTGCCGCCGCCATTTCCACCACCTCCTCTCCTCCCTCCTCTCTATCCTCCTCCTCCTCCTTGGTAGCCAACTCCTCCGCCACCACGAACCTAGCATCACCACACAAATCTCCTCCATCATTCCTCTTCTCCACCAATGGCTCTGTTACACTACACCTCTCCCTCGCCACAGATCTCCTCCACCATTGACACTCTTCTGCCATGCCTATCCTCCACCGTGACTCTCTTACACTAGGAACACACCTCCACCGTGTTTTGAACCACACCTCAGTGTTTTATTTTTTTCCTCTTTATCCTTGGGTTCATTTATTATAGTTTGATATTGATTGTGATGTTGTGAATGGTATGGGATAAACGACCCACTGAAAATCATGGTCATTGGTGGTCCTTGTGTGCGCACTAGTTATGTTTGGTAAAATTCAATTTCCCTATACCATATTTTGAATTGGTTGTTCTTAATGTATTTATAAAATAAGTATTTGATATTTTTTAGAATTTATTCTATAAGAGGGTATGAAGATGTTCAAAAGAATAATTCTGGAATTTTGATATTGCATTTGAGTTGGATGGAGTTCATTTGATAAATTTCATAAGTTGCTGATAATACCATATAATGAGTATAAGGGTTATAGTAGAAGTACAGTTCCTTGAAAAAAAAATACCAAATAATCCCTTTATATATAAAATTATATAGGTCACATTTTAAATGAAATGGAAAAGTTCAGAGAACCTTATAGGGATACATGAAGGTCATATTTACCAATGTATAAGGTAATTCCGAAATATAATACGATTATATAGAGAATGTTGATGGAGTTTTGGATGGTTTCGGAAAGCAATTATAGAAATTCAAAATATAGGATATAAGTAACATCCTAACACCCTAATTCAATCTGATAAATCTCCATCATTCAATGGTTGGTTTCACGAGGAATAATTCACACCATATAGAGGTACCCATGAGAATTAAGATCTTAGATTTTTTCGAGGTTATTAGTTGATCACACAATGGGAGATGGCATATCAATATTTGTGAACTTTTTAATGGGAATATAGATAATTCCATTTATATATAAGAGTTTTCCATGGAATGGTAAAAATGGCCACACTGTGAGGGGAATGTGTAAGTGTTATTCATGTCATGGAGAGTTTATAAATTTCATGAAGTGTGTTAGGAATACAATGGTGGTTCTACATACTTTGTGATTTCCATGCCATATAAGAAATCTCAGTATGAATGATTAAGTTTATTTAGAGTCCATGTGAACACACTATGATGGAGAAAGTTGTGTTTCCATGTTGTAGTAAAATGATAGTTATAATATATTCTACATAACCTGTTTTTTCTGTATGAGCTTTGAAATTTTGAGGTTAACAAATACAATCTATACTAAAGAGTATCACACCATATAGTAGATTAATATTGAGCCTCTAGTTTCTAAAGGGAATGATATTCAGATGGTGATGAAAATGTTCATTCCCAAAAGTATTTAAGTCAATATATATAACAACATAACACAGGTTGGCATGACATGTCACCCAAGATGGCTCAGGAAAAGGCCTGAATACCATTCCAGATCACCATGGGTTGGCGATAACCAAATGGGTATCGACATACATAACTATGAGAATGATTTCACCCTAAAATATAATAGCTAAAATATCTTAAAATAAAGGATGAAAATAATTAATAACACACCTAGAAAGTCAGATTATATTATAATCTCTCCCAATAAGGACTTGTCATCCATCAAAAGTTTCTCTAGAGGTTCTCCTCGACCATCTTGGGCCACCGAGCCTATGCAAAAGACTCCTGATTCTGATATTCTTCTTGAATATGCCCACGATTCAAAAAACTCAAATGTTAGGCACCATCTTCCTTATCAATACCTTTTTAATCAAATCAATAATTCATAGTATATGTTTCTCAAACGATGTTTAAATAATACCATGTTTTCTTACTTTCTCATGTATAGATGTCAAAATAAAACTTCACTATGATTTGTTACATGACTAAACCCATGAACTAAATGACAAACCATACTATCTCCCATCACCATGTTACCCTAAAAACCCAAGACCCGCTCTATAGGTTGAAAAAATTGATTCATTCAAGATCTCCTCCAATAGATACCCTTACATGAGTATCTATCATCTAACAATGAAACTCAGCCACTTATACATACAAAATAAAGAAAAACACCGCTTTCTATGGGTTAGGTTCACCTACACAACACTCCCAATGTTCACTAAGAAATTTCATCACTACCAAAACATTATCATGAACATATATCATTGTCCTCTGAATATTGACACTCACAATCATTTCCAACACCTCCCATACAAGATCACATTACTGAAACCAATGAAATAACTCAAGGACTGATCCACTTACCCAGACAAGGCTCTTATAGTTTGACTCTCCACATCCCCACATGGTCTTATTAGTGGCCAAAAAATTTATAGGATTTTCATGAATCTCAACTAATCATTACCCAAATTAAAAACTATAATGATGATCTAACACCCACAACGAATTTCCAAACATGGAATTCATCACCACACTAATCATCCCTTAATAGGTCATATATCATTCCCCAAACAAACTGATTGTCTCACACACCTACAACACCATGACTCAGGGTTCTCTTATTTACAACATTACAGAGGCCTTTCCCCATGAATACATTATGTCTTGTTAAAGTTTGAATTATTAAGGATTCTATTGAAAGTAAATATTTTTAATGTATTTTTACTTATCATTTTTAAAAACTTTATGTCTATTTAATAAAATTTTAATAGGAACTATTTATTATAATGTTTTCAATAGTAATCTATTTCACTTAAAAATGGTTAAATATAACTTTCTCTTCAATGTTTTAAAAAAGTTTTGTGAAAAGGTCTGCATTTTCAGTTATATTTCTCATATTAGGATTTTTTTTCTATGTAGTGATATTTTAGTCACAATTTATATGTTATTATTCTATGATTTATTTTGTAAAATGAGAATTATAATATTCCATGATTTCTTAAGTTCGTTTTATGTGTTTTTTTTTGAATTATTTAAAAAAAACATTATTTTTCCATTTCAAGAATTCTTCCCACTCTTTCTCATTTATCTCCCCCATCTCTCTTATATTATTTATTTCCCATAGGTTTATCCTTCTCCAAGGAACTAATATTAAATTTTATGCAGGATTTAGGGTATTAGGTTTTTTTATTGTTTTCCATGGAAGGTGAAATGTTGTGTATTGGTTACTATTTAGTTTAATGTAGGTGTTTTATTTCTATCTCTTTATTTTAAAATTCATGGAATGTGTATACATTATAAATATATTTTCAATTAATGTATAGTAATATATGGGTTCTTGGGTGAAATTATAAATTTATTTCTTAAATTCTAGGCTTGGCATAAGAGTTTTTTAATTAAAATTTGTTGTACTATTTTTAAATTAGATTAATTATCATTATAAGAATATTTTAAAAGGATCATAGGGTCATATCAATGTTCTTATAGTAAATTAAGTTCTTATGCAATTTTTGGGTATTCAATGGAATTTTCCAAGTTCTTGGAGAGTCTTTTAGAAAGAAAAATGTATTTTTTTGAAGTGCTTCCAAAATCATTAAAATGGTGAGACATTAAAGAATTGGTGTGAGAATCTACATACTAATCTAGTTTTCATGTGAAGACACATTTTTTACTTTAAAAATTAAATGGTTTATTTCTCATTTGACCCTCAATGATATCCCCTATACCTATATCACTAGTTATGGGTTATTGATTATTTATATGATAGATGTGTGATGTGAAATGGGATGTTATATGTGACGGTGTTGGAGGTGAGGTGCGAGATGTTTTTTTGACAATTATCTTGATTTCTTTTCCACCACCATAGTTTTTTTTATGGTAACTTGGGTTTCTTGGTGGGAGGTCTCGATTCATGCTACCCTAGTTGGTACACACACTTCTATGACCCCTAGTTGTTTTTTAGACAAAGCTAGTGGGATGGTTCAATTATGATGAGTTATTTATTGTTTAATTAGGCAGACCATGTTATTGTTGGATGAAACATATATCATATGTTGTTCCAATTATTTATAGTTCCGTTTTGGATCGTCACACTCTAGTACCTAGGGTATATCCCAGGAAATTTTGTTCCTTGATCGGTGGTTATATATAGAGGATTAGATTATTATATTTATTACATTTCATTATGATTTTTTATTAGTGTAATTATTAATAATGGTTTTCATTACTATTATAATGTTCCTTGGTCACATGGTTCCCTTTTTTATTGTGAATTTATTTTCTCTAGTTGATACGAGTTCTTTATGAGATAATGAATGTTTGATTTTCAAATGGAAAAAAATTTAAGTATTATAAGGCGAGTAACATCTATATATCCCACTAATAAATTGGGTACAAGATTATATATCATGATATATACATATTATTTTAATAGTTTAATAAGTCTATAGGTTCAGAAAGGGTGATTGTGAGTGCATTAAGCTATACTAATAATAATACATGTGAATAATTTAGAAAGTTTCTATGTTCACTGGTGAGTGTGATGGTGTTAATCTCCAATAATAAATTTAAATGTGAATATGGTTTTGAGTAGCCAGTGGGGGGGGGGGTCAGAACATAGAAAAAAGAGTTTACCCTCTAGTGATGGGTTGTCCAGTCTATAAGGTTGATGGGAGGAACAATGAAAACTAGTTATTAAAGCTAGATTGGGTTTGTCAAGAGACATATAAAGCATGTGAACATCAATGATTTTCATTGTCTAGATAGAGGGATGTGATTATTACATATAGTTATTTTGTTAGGGTTTCACTATTAAAATAATTTAAGTGTTTCTTAAAAAAGAAGATGTTTTCAACATATATTTTTTGGGTTTTAAATTGCTTTAAAATGCTTTTAAAAAATAATTGGGGTTTTGAGAAATGATGTTTGTAACTAATTTGTTTATTTTAAAAATTTTGTTACTGTAGCAGTAAAGTAGCAGGGTGTTGTAGTAGTAATGTAGCAGTGGGTGAACTGTAGCAGTGGTGGCACTGTATCGATGGAGGGATTGTAGCAGTTAATGCAGCGGTGGCAGTACTGTATCATTTATTGTAGCAGTGCGGGTTTTGTAGCATTACTGTTCACCGAGGGGTGCTTTCGGCCAAAAATAGGCTTTCAAGCCTTGTATTTAGGCCACATGGCCTTGGGACTTTAGTCTATGTAATGGGTCTCCCTCTACCCACACTAAAGAGATAATTTCATTAAATAATAAATTGAGGCTTCTGCCCCAACCTTTTAAAAAACCAAATCAAATAGGATGGATATGAATAAAGAATGGATGGATGCCAATTGTATGATAAAATAGTATGATGATGGAGTGAAAGTTTTCATCATGTTGTCAAAAAATCATGCATATGATCCTTTTCAAATATTATGTCCATGTTTACACTATTTCTATTCAAGACAAGTTAATCCAGAGGAGTTGGGAGAATAGTTGATCTTTCATGGAATAGATTGAAGTGAAAAATTTTGGAATAAACATAGGGAAAAAGTGAATGTATCTAGTGACTGAGATAACACTTTGTTTTATGGGTCATTTTATATGATTAAAAGCATGGAAAATGAAGAATAACATATCAATGACGTGATTATAAATGTGCATGATGATGAAGATCGTATTAAAGAAATGACATGGATAGTTGAATATAATCTTCGTGGGTTCCCAAAATTGTTTGAGAAGTTAAAGAGTTGTGCAAAGATGTAGTTTTATGATGGTTTCACTAAATATACATCATTGTTTTCCGTATTGAAGATATATAATTTGAAAATTGGCAATTGATGAAGTGACACAGGTTTTTTGGAATTACTTGCTCCCTTGAATGAGATGTTCCCAAAAGATAATGAGCTCCCGAGCCGAACATACGACACCAAATGAATTCTATGCTCGATGGATATGACATCTGAAAAAATAAATGCCTACCCGAATGATTGTATAATATTCCTCAAGGACCATAACTCCCATAGAGAATGCCCAATGTGTGATTCTTCTTGATACAAGAATGATGAATATAGTCATAAAAAAGTTGCATGGTACTTTCCAATCATTCCAAGAATTAAGTGCCTATATGGTAGTGGGGAAACTATTGGGAAACTAACGCAACAAATAGAAAAATGAAATAAATATGAAAAACCACTATATCCAGAAGACTCTACTCAGTGGAAGTGAATTGATTATGAGTATCCTGACTTTGGAAACAAGCTGAGAAACTTTCATCTTGTGTTATCTAAAGATGGAGTGAATCCTTTTGGTTTTCAAATCAGCAGTCACAATACATGGATGGTTATGTTAGTAAATTATAACTTACCACTATGGTTATGCATGAACCAAACAAAACATATTGTTATCTATGATTATATCAATACCAAAACAATCGAGTAATTTTATTGATATTTATTTGGGTTCATTAATTGAGGATTTGAAATTATTGTGGGATTCGGGTGTTGTGATGTATGATTCTTACATAAATGAAGATTTCACATTGAGAGGCATGTTGTATTAGACGATAAATGAATTTCTAGCTTATGGAAATTTGTTAGGATATAGCATTAAAGGAACTCTTGGGTGTCCCATCTGTGAACAAGGTAAACTCTCAATTTGGTGGAAACATTCATCAAAAACTAGGTTTCTAGTACATCATGGATTTCTACCCCGTTGACTTTTGTACTAATATTGGATGACACCATTTGATGGAAGATCAAAAGAATGTATGCATCCATATCCACAAACAATTGATCAGTTGTTTTACAAAGTTAATGATGCTGAAACTGTCTTTGGTAAACCATTTTCGAAAAAACATTACAAAACATGTTGGAAAAAGAAAACAGTTTTTTTTGGAATTACCATACTGGGATTCTCTATATGTCAGAAATTTTCTTGATGTTATGCATGTTGGAAAAAAATGTATGTTATAATGTCATTGGCACGTTCCTAAATGCACCCGACAAAACAAAGGATCGAATTAAGGATAGGTTAGACATGGTCGACAAGGGAATATGAGAAGGGTTAGCATAAGTGAAGGGTGAAAAAATGAATATTTATTCCTCCTAAAGCTTCAACTTTTTCTGGGAAGGAGAGATATCAGTTTGAAACTTCTTTAATGATGTAAAGGTTTCATTGGCATATTCATCAAATATCAAGAACATTTGGTAATGCACAATTTAAAGTTAAAAGGTATAAAATCATATGACGGCCATGTTTTGATACAAGATCTAATTTTTAAAGGTTTATAGTGAATTTTTCCAAGAATTCCCATCAAACATTAACAAACCTCTATTTATTCTTCAAAAATATATTCAGAAAATTTATCAACCCAGTAAAATTGTTGACTTTGGAAAGAGAAAATGTCTTCATATTATGTGAATTTGAAATGTTTTCCCCACTGACATTATTTGATATAATGGATCATTTGATGGTTCACTTGGTGAGAGATATTCGGTTATGTGGTCCTATGCACTATAGATGGATGTACCCCAATGAAGGGTATATAAATATTTTGAATGTGTATATCAAAAAATGAATTCGACCAAATGGTTGTATGTATGTGGGATATATTGTTGAGGATGCCATTGAAATCTGTACCGAATACCTATCTGGTGTGAAAATAATTGGCATAAAAAAATATCGTCACACTGAGAAACTTGTGCGTGATGGAATTTCTATAAAAGTGTCTGTCACAATCAATATTACAGATCAGGAGCAGACCCACTATTACATTTTATGTAACAGTTTGGATGTTGACCCATACGTTGAAACCCACAAAGAAATTCATAAGCATTTGAATCCATCAAGGGGTGAAAATGGATATAAAATAAAAATAATCAATATTTTATATAATGGCTTTAGGAATATATTTTTGAGGAGTGAAGTGAAAATTCAGACTCAATTTCAAAATGACTTCAGTGGCTAGATGGAGGACCAAGTGTGTAAGTATTATCTTACAATTCTTATGTAATTAATGGTTATAAATTCTATACTGATGAACATGATGAATAAAGTACGAAATAGAATAGTGGAGTTACACTTGTTCCTAAAGCGATGCATGTTTCTGGTGATAAGGATAGATATCCAATTTATGTGAATATGTCATATTTTTTCATCATCAAAAAAATGGGAGTTGGATTAAATGAAATTTTGAGTGTCGATTTTTCAATGTAATCGGGTTGATAACAGATGTGATATTAAAATAGATGAGTTGGGATTTTTGAAAGTTGATTTTAGTAAGGAAGGGTACAAAGACAAATCATTTTTAATGGAATCACATGCAGTACAAGTATTTTATGTTCTAGATCCTGCAAACCAAAACTAGTCAATTGTTCTGTTATCGACCAAACCACTGAAGAGTCGGATGAAAATTCAACAGTGGATGCACCATTCATGGAGATGTTGCAATAATTTCATAATAGTCCAAGGGTTGGTGGTGTTTTTTATTTCAGAGGAGACCACAATAAAGGGATTTGGATAGTCTATAGAGGGGTCAAATCCCTTCACCCTTTAAAAAAAGAGAGTCCAATAATAAGGTTATGTTTTTTTCCGAATACACATCATGTTACTTTATGTTAATATCCATTCACTGCTGCATTTATTTTATATAAATTAAATGTTAAACCACTTTTGCAGATAATGTATTTTTCAAGTGATGATTCTCCCAATCCCCTTGCCCAATAGGTTTCTCAACCTGCTGCTCCTCATAGTGCAGACAAACAACAATTTTATCAACATGTTTCCTTATGTTAATATCTATTCATTGCTGCTATTCTATTATCTTAATTAAATTTTAAAAAAACTTTAAAAAATAATGAATTATTACCATGATGATGCTCACAATCCCCAAACACAATAGGTGTCTCAACATGTTGCTGCTCACAGTGAAGACAAACAACAAGTTTCTCAACCTATTACTGCTCATTGTGCAGAGGTACAACCACCATCTTCAGTTGCTAATGCTAGCCCTCTGGAGCTGGAGGAACATGTTGATGATGGTGGATCTAAGGAAATGAAAGGTTATGAAGCACCGGTAATGCAAAGAAAATAGGAGCGTCAATGTTTGATGGTATTAGAAAGAACCATTAAGGCTAAAGAGAAAGGCATCAAATATGAGATTTGATAAAATAAGCAGGGAAAACATGTTAACCCCAACAAGGCCATGTTCAGTAGTTACATTAGAATCGTCACTCGGTAACAGATGGCAGTTGATGTAACTTCATGACCCCATGATGTGGATGAGATTAAGACACTAATGTTGGGAGATATTATGGTAACATTATGATATCATTTTTTCAATTTTCTAAAAATTAATTAATGAAACATTAACTTTCACCACATCATCTCTTGCAGAGTGAATTTATAGTTGACGACTCAAAAAAGGACTATGTCTTAAGAGTTTCTAAAGGATTCACAGAGGTTTTCACACATTTTTAATGAAATATCATCATAAAGATGCTGTAAGGAATATAAAACCACACCCACCTATTATTAACACACACTTGATAACCCAAGCATTGTGGGATTCATTTACTGGTCATTGTGTGAAGCATACTTTTTTAGGTACATTGTGTCTGGTAATACATTGTTGGATGGTATGTGTATTTATCACTTTGATTGATAGTGTTTTATTTATGAAACATCAATTAAGTGCTGAAAATATACAATGAACATCAAAACCAGCGTACCACTACCGTAAAACAAGGATGGAGTACACATCACTTGTAAAAAAATTGCATGTATTTTAAATCTACCATAATACTTTTATGTGACATAAATAACTACAATAACTATTATCTTTTTATTATATGCATATTGAAGAGTCCAAATCCACAACCACTTCCATCCAACTCCACGTGCTACTGAAGGAGGCACGTGTAACTACAGATGGAACACTAATAGGTGAAAACACACAAAAAGTGTGGGAAACATGTGTAAGTATGACATAATGAAGATTTGTTTTTATTTAAATCACTATTACTTAACAATGATTACTTATTTTCCTATCTATTCTATCTAACATAGTAACAGAAATCAATAACACCCACACTAGATATAGATACTTTCAGTGGCCTTGAAGCTGCCAAAAATGTATGGTCGCATCAAAGGTGCGGGTTTTTGGGTGACACCCCAAACATATGTTGAGAATAAAAAAACAAGAAGAGGAACAAATTGAGGAAATGAAAAATTTGATAGAAAAATTAGCTATGCTTCAAGAAGAATTACAATATCAGAGAGAGTTGATAGCAATTTTTATGGGGGGAGACAAATAGAAAAACCAACACCAGAACAACCCCATGAGTAAAGATCCCACCCCACCCCCCACTAGTTTTGAGGCGATCCATTCCACTCAAAAAACAATTTTCAACTAAGGTAGTCAATTTTCTAATAATTGTTTTTATGAAATGGGAATTATATAGACACTAGAAACTAATACCTTTCCTGAATTTTTATTCTACATGGTGGAAATGACAATGAAGTATATCTATCAACACCCACGAATCGATTTATAGCGAGGGATAGAGTGTTCTATATCCAGAACAACATGCTACACAATATAACAATTCTAGCAGATCAAGTCAGAGTGACAATTACTATATCCCTAGAGTTGAGCACTGAGCAACCTATGGAAATTGATGATTTATATATTCATATGGTCGAACAAGCTCTGGGAACATTCATTTCATGGCTGTAACATCTTGTAAATAACATTTCAAAAATGAGGTATTCATTTAAAATTTAAATTTCAAGCTAAACCTTAAACATTTAATGAAAAAAGGTATGAATTGATGCATGTTATTATAGATGGACAAAGGGATGAGTGTGAAATAAATACCAGTTCAAAACCATCTCAAGGGTCAACCAACCGATCAAAACGATCAACCCATAGAACCTTAACCACTCGTTCTACATACACAATTATTATCATTTATGGATCATGTGGATATAATATTGGAAGGCGGTGGTAATCACATAGTTGATTTTGAAGCAAATATGTATACAGGGGAAGATCTAGACTTCATTGGTGTTGATAGTGCGACTGAAATCCTCAATAATGATTGGTTAGGTGGATTAGTTGTAAATGTTTACATGAGGTATGTTTTCATGATTTTATTTTTCAAAAGATGATATACTAAGATAATTATGACTAAATACATCTCATATTTTTTGTAGGCATATATATGAAAAACAATTAAAGGGATTTCCCCATGAATTTATTTCTGAACTGGTTAGTCCTCACGCCACCTCTACAGAATAAGAAGACATAACATCCAAGGAACATAAATAAATAGTGATATGATTTCTCAAATAGATTATCAACAAAATTATGGATGATATACTCTTCATAATACCAACAATGTAGGGGTAAAACTCTAAAATTTTATCATATCAAATACATTTTAATTTCTTTCATTACTTATTATTTTTTTTTATTCTTATGAAGCATTAGATTCTCATTGAGGTCAATTTGGATAATCCAAAGATTTATTTTTTTTGGATTCAATGCATGGATATAAAATAATCCAACCACCAATTATGGTGTTTGTCAATTTGTAATACAATACATCAAAAATTTTAGAACTAAATATCTTGTTATATAATTTATATTATCTTTTAGTGGGGATTCTATTATGACAGGACAATGCATGAATATCTTCTACATCATGGAATAAGGCCAGGGGAAAAGGACAAGAAACCTAACAAGTATTATGAATGGATAAGTATCAGGGTATATATAAAAATATTTCACTATCCAAACATATATAAAAAAATTACTTATTTTTTCCAATGTTTCTGCAGTGCTTGAAATAAATAAATGATATATAATGTGGTTATTATGTTTCTAAATTCACAAAACAAATCATATTCCATGAATAAACCAACATCCCTGATGAGGTATTTTCGAAGATATTTTTTATTCCATTAAAAATAATTATTAATCATTTGTGTATTTATATTTTTTTAGGACTACCATGATTAGTGAAAATAGTCATATTCATAAGACGATATAGATATGCGTAGAATTAAATAGGAAACATACCTGATGGAAGAATGTACAGATATAGAATGAAGATGGTTAACTTCTAAAATAATTTTGGCTTTAATAATCTTTTGTGCCCTGTATTTATCTTTTTTGATGGTAATATTGTGATTTGTACGGGATAAATGCCATGCTGAAAATCATGGATGTTGGTGGTCCTTGTCTGTGCACTAAATTAATTGCATATTGATTGGGTTTTTCAAAGAAATTGGTGATCCTCATTTATAGGGTATGTGCGTTGTTGATAGACCACAAAAGATAACAAGTATCCAAAAGGGGTTTCCCCATCCCTTTTATTTTTTGTGACCTCTTGAGACAGAACGAACATAAAATATTACCCCACTATTCTCATTTTCAACAATGAGAAGGGTTATTCTTAAAAAAACATCAATTAAATCTGCAAAATTTGCAGTTACCCTCTTTAGTTGACCCAATGAAGAACCAACTATCATATATTCATTCATATGTCCTTAATAAATGATTGTTGGTTCTTCACTTGTCCAACTAAATCTATGCTACAGAACTAGAATGTTATTCCATTTCAACTATATTGGAATCAAAGGATTTTCTATAATCCATTTAAACTGGGTAGATTGAGCATATTGAATATGTCATGTATCTTTTTTAGGTTTCAGAGGAAAGGGTGCAAGGATTTTTAGGTAGAAAAAGGTACATAAAATTTGTTTTGATACTTTAGGAAAAATATCCATGGGTCATTTTTGATGTGTAAGAATAAACCACACCTCAATCCAATGAACAATGTCACCTGTATGAATCCAAATGTTTCTCTATTTAAAATTGACATTAATTCAATTAAACAAACAAAAATGACATACTGAATAATGAAGAAATTCTTTAGGATTTTTTTGATACTTTAGGAAAACAATCTATCAGTCATTTGGGATGTGTAGGAATCCACCGAACCCCAATATGACACCCAGTGTCACCAGTATGACTCCAAATGTATCTTGTTATTTAAAATTAAAATCAATTCAATTATAAAAAGACAACTGACATACTAAAAACCTAGAAAATGCTTTAATATTGTTTTCATACATTAGGAAGATGATCCTTGAGTCAGTTGTGAAGTATAGGAATCAACCCCACCTCAATCTGATGAATTGTGTGAACGATATGACAAAAAGTGCCCGCTATCAGTTTAAAAATGTCTTTTTAGTTCAAAACATGTCACTAACTAAAAAAAAATAAACCACACTCCAATTGTCTTCTAAATTAAGTACATGGATTATTAATTCCATTGTGACGTGTATGAAGCAGTCTCACATCAAACCGATGCACGACGCGACCGGTTTCACTCAAATTTAATTTTTATGTTTTTAAATGACATTTTAGAATAAAAAAACAACTAACATAATGAAAATAGAGAAAATGCATTCCGATTGTTTTAATAATTTTGGAAAATGATCTATTGGTCATTTGTGACATGTAAGAATCAACCACCCCTCAATACGACACTCAATGTCACCGATATGACTCCAAATGTGTGTTGTTATTTAAAATAGACATTAATTAAAGTAAAAAAACAGAACTGACATATTGAAAACCAAGAAAACACATTCAGATTGTTTTGATACATTAGAAAAATGATCCATGAGTCAGCCATCATGTTTAGGAATCAATCCCACTTAAATTTGACAAACGGTGTGACCGGTATGACATCAAGTGTCCACTATTAGTTTAAAATTTACAATTTAGTTCAAAACATATCACTCACCGAAATCAATGAAAAAACACTCCAATTGTCTTCAAAATTAAGGAAAACAGTTTTTATGTCCTTTTTTATGTGTTTGAAGTAGTCTCACGTCAAATCGACACACGATGTGATCGATATGACTCATATTTCATGTTTTCAGTTTGAAATGACATATTAGTAAAAAAATAGAACTGACATACTGAGAACTATGGAAATGAATTATAATTATTTTTATACTTTAGTAAAATGATCTATTAGTCATTTGTGACGTGTAGGAATCAAACATACCTAAAAAAGATGCACAATGTTACCGGTATAACTCCAAATGTGTCTTGTTATTTAAAATTGAAATTAATTCATGTAAAAAAACACAACAGACAAAATAAAAACCAATAAAACACATTAATATTGTTTTTAGACTTTAGGAAATGATACATGAGTCATTTGTGACATGTATAAATCAACCCCACCTCAATCTCTTTCACTATGCGATCAGTATGAATAAAATTATCTATTATATGTTTTAAAATTGACATTTTAGTTCAAAACATTTTAGTCACTAAAAACAAGGGAAACTTGCTCTAATTTTGTTCCAAATTATGGACATAGATTTATAAGTCCATTGTGACGTGTATGAAAAAGCCTCATGTCAAACTGACACACAATGCGACTAGTATATCTAAAATTTCAGGTTTTTGGTTTCAAATGACTTTTTAGTAAAAAAAACTGACATACTGAAAATCAATGAATTTCATTATAATTGTTTTGATAATTTAGGGAAATGATCTATCAGTAATTTTTGACTTTTAGGAATCAACCGAACCTCAAAACGATGCATGGTGTCACCTATATGACTCAAAATGTGTCTTATTATTTAAAAATAACATTAATTCAAGTAAAAAAACCCATATGACATAATGAAAAATGAGAAAACACATTCAGATTGTTTTGATACAATAGTAAAAAAATCCATGTGTCCATTGTGTTGTGTTGAAATCAACCCCACCTAAATTCGATACACTATGGGATAAGTATGACTAAAAGTGTCTGTTATGAGCTTAAAATTGAAATTTTTGTTCAAAACATGTCACTCACTGAAAACAAAGAAAATGCAATCTAATTGTCTTCTAAACTAAGTAAAATAATTCATAAGTCATTTCCTAAATGTATCAAGTAGTCTCACATCAAAAAAACACATGATTTGACCAATAAGACTCAAATTACATATTTTTCAGCTTGAAATGTCTTTTTTGTAAAAAAAGAGAACTTAAATATAGAAAACCGAGGAAATTAATTCTAATTGTTTCAATACATTAAGAAAATTATTTATCAATCATTTGTGATGTGTAGGAATCAACCTCACCTCAATACGATGCATGGTGTCATTGCTATGACTCCAAATGTGTCTTGTTATTTAATATTTACATTAATTCAAGTGAAAAACAAAAATGACATATTGAAAACCAGGAAAATACATTCGTATTGTTTTTATATTTTAGGAAAATGATCCATGAGTTAGTTGTGATGTTTTTGAATCAACCCCACATCAATCCGATGAACAATGTGATCAGTATTACTAAAAGTTTCTGTTACCAGTCTAAAATTGAAATTTTTACTCAAAATGTGTCACTCACTAAAAACCAAGAAAACACAATCCAATTTTCATCCAAATTAAGGAATGAAATTCATAAGTCATTTGTGATGTGTATTAAGTTGTCTCATGTCAATCTGACTCACTATGCGATGTATATGTCTCGAATTTCATGTTTTTGGTATGAAATGACATTTTAGTAAAAAAACACAACTCACATTCTAAAACCCAGGGAAACAAATTCAAATTGTTTTGATAATTTAATAAAATGATCCATTTGTTATTTTTGATGTGTAGATATCAACTCCACCTCAATACAATTCACAGTGTCACCAGTATAACTACAAATGTGTCATTTTTATTAAAAATTGACATTTTTTTAATGTATTGTTAATATTAATGTTTAATTTATTAACTTATAGTGTTACTAACATAATATTTGTTTTCTTATATAGGTGGATCCTTTTTCTCAAGTTGGGATGATTTTTTCACCAACCATTACCATTAGAGGACATTTTTCAGATGGGACCACAACCGTCAAAAGAGAAAACATTAATGTTTTTAACTATTTATTGGATACTTGTAAATGTAATATTATAAAAAATTGTTCAAAATGTATATATAAGTGGTGTTTGGGTATATACCAGGAGTGAATATTTTTGTATTCATTGTGTCAATTAAATGTATATATAATTGTTTTCCAAACTTTTGTGTGCGCTGCTTGTTTTTTCATCATTTGCATCATGTATGTGGTTATTTTTTATATACTATGAGTGATTATTATTGAGAAGGTTTTTTATGGTTTGTGTAGGTTATTTTTGTTCTTTTGGTCATTTTTTTCTACTATTTATTTTTTTACAGGTTCTTGAGTGTTCTATTATATATATAGCACACGCAGACAGGGAAGCCTTTATCAGTGTTAATTGAAGCGCTGATAAATGGGGACTTTATCAGCGCTTCAAATAACACTGATAAAGGCGAGCCTTTATCAGCACATTTCTGAGAACTGATAAAGGGTCCCCCCTTTAATAGTGGCTTGATTAACAATGACTTTTTAGTGATGATAAAGACATTTTTAGTGCTAATAAAATCCTTTTTTATTTAGTGAATATGGCATGGTTAACTCATGAATAAATATGTTATCATATCACCATAGTTAGATTTCCAACCATCTATCCAACAATGATAAATTTTATTTAAAAGAGGTTTAAGGCCCAAAATGGTCATTTTTCTCTACAATAATGGATCCCCAAGGAATCATATCTTAAAATATTAACAAACTATGGGGGAAAGGATCCTGTGTTAGTAAATATGATACACGAGGTCATCAGGAGTGATTTATGAGGCTAAAAAGATAGAAACCATATTTTTCTCTCTCCATATGTGAGTAATATCCACATGATTATTAAAAGGACCCCAACATATTCAAACTAGTTTGATGATATTCCATGGAGTTGATATATCCTCTCGGATGATCTATGGATAATAGAGGAACTTGTTTCAACCCAATCCAGGAAAATACAATGGGAGATACATAATTCGAGCCCCATGAGAATGGAAAAGAATTTATCCATGAGGGAATTTCCTTGGCCAATGAAAACATTGAAAGTGAAGATGTTATAAGTAGCCTGATTATGAATAAAGCCTCCTCCAAACATGTTATCTTCATTGAAAGAACTATTGAAATTCATACTGGGACCACAATCAAGTGGTATCCAATGCATCCATTGACCTTAAGGGGATATTATTTGAACAATGTGATCAAAGTTCCTAATATCCATTTGAAACCATAGAGATGGGGATATTTCCCACTAAATAATAAGGGGGACCATCTAAAAAAATAGGGAATATTCCCTAACCATCACCGCTAGTCATGAGTTAGGAGACCCCTCATGTCTAACTATGTTACATGCATTCCAAACACTTCAACATTCTACCTCCATGAACAATGATCTCTCCTAATTCTTGGGAAAATTTTCACCTATGCTATGGAATAGTAATGAAAAATAATATCCAAAAATCCCTTGCACATCATAGGAACTAAAATTTCTTAATCCAGGGAAAACATAGGACACCTACTCTTCTTAAAAGTACATATGAGAATCTGAATCATCCTTTGGACTATGATAGTAGTTTCACCTAGAAACAATAGATATCCCATTGCATCTTACCAACTCATCCATGGGTATCTTCTAGTTTTAGATACACTAGACAATGAAATTAAGCTAGTGGGAATCACATTTCACTATAAGGAACCTATCGATACATCATGTTCATAGTTTTCATGTAGGACATCTAAATATTCCATTGTTGAGAACATCCCTAACAAGAAGTTTGTAAAAATTAGTTTTTCCTATTACCCATTGATTGAAATACTGTTATAAATCTCTTGCTACTATGGGTTATCTATGGTGAGGGTAAAGAAAGGAAACCTGCATGCATTCATGAAGGAGATATCTATCACTGAACATCCTAGAAATTACAATAAACTTCTCATCCAATTATCATTGTAAATTTTTATCGTACCACACCCCACAATCCAACATGAGTATTTATAGAGAATATTTATGTGATGAATGATCGAGTCCCAGTACATGTGGATTAGTTCCTTTAATTCATCCAAAAATTTCCCATATTATTTGTACATAAACTTCTCTCATAGTAACATTCCATCCATGTAATACAAGGATATCCTAGTCGGAAGGAAACTCATGGTTTCTGTATCAATTTTATGTCTTATTCCAACATTCTCATCCTCTCCAGGCATCCTATTACATGATTCCCAATGGTTTCTTGCTTCCAATTGGCCACCCCAGATGAAGGAAACAAGAATATTCTCAATATTTCATAGAAATTAAATGAGAACATTTATGGATGATAAGATAGAATGGTGATAGAGTAATGGACATTGTTAACTAGGGAGATGTATACACCTAAGTATAAGAAGCATTTTTTCCTGTTGAGAATTTGGCTGGACAGTTTTTCAACAAGTATATCAAAGTGGTGGATACATATTCTACCCCAAGAGACTGGGAATCCTAAATAATCCATCAGAAAAGGCATTCTATAGACACCCAACCCATCCTTAATTTTCCCCCTTTTATCTAATCATGATCTTGGTAAGTAAACATTACACTTTCCTCAATTAATGACCTGGCCACTGCACTTTCAATGAATGTTAAAAATATCGTTAATATCTTTGTTAGACCTATAATTTGTGTTTATAAAAAGAAGAAAATTATCCAAAAAAGAATATGTGAGAAATACCACTAAATTTTTGTTAACATCGGAATGGACGCACACAGCCCTAACTGATGCTTTTATTTAAATACCTACTAATAGAGTTAGGGACCAGAATGAAGAAAGTGGGGGATAATAGATACCTTTGTCTTAGTCCCAGAACCAAAATGATGAACCCATATCATTTCATATATATGTGACTGAAAAAAAAACGGAGCTAATGCACCTAAAGAACAGATCAACCTACCTCTCAGAGAATACCAAACAACCCATGACTCTGATGATGAAACTACACTAAACCCTATCATATTCCTTGTATATATCAACCATTAAATCAATGTTTGAATGTGAAACATTATTTTTTATATCAATCATCATCTCTTGTTCCATGGTAATGGTGGTTTGGGTAGAAATTACTTGGATGAAACCTTGTTGCTATTTAGAGATCCATTTATAGAGGTTAAATGAGAGTCATCTATTATAAACAATTTCAAGAAGTTTGGAATGATAATTTCATATATTGATTGGACTATACTATTTAACAATGGAAAGATATTTAAACTTTGGTATGAGTATCAAGGTGGTGGAATAGTCAACTCTAGGTAATATACCACTTTATAGAAAAACATATATGATACGCACAATATAGTTTTAGATGATTTAACAAGAATATATATAGGTGGATCCCAAATATATATCATGTCCTGGCGATATTCTATATTGTGGGTAGGGATAACCCCCCAGACCTACCCCTCATTTGGGAAATTCTAAATAAATAGTTAATATCAAGAGAATTAACATATGAAATTTTGTTAAAATGGTTAGAATGGACTCTGGGGTAACCACCCTGCATGATAGGGATAACATCCATAAGTAATTAACTACTGTAAGATAAAACCATACTACCTACCATGTGGGGATCACTTTTGAAGGATCCATCATGAAGAAGTATTTTTGGAAAAGTGACACATTAACATTCCCTAATACAATCATGGAAGTATGTGGAATTTTGATCACCCTATTTATGATAAGTTACTCTTGGCCACTCTCTTAGTGCTCATTCTGACATATGAAGCAATTCAACTAGTTGGATATTCATGTAGAATAGTTTTATAAAAATATCATCTTCCCACAAATCTTTATAGTCAGACTTAGCTTACTCGATGCCTTATTTATGTCTATAAAAATCCAAAAAATGGGAAGGCATATTGGAATTACATGTTTGGAGGTCATATTTTAGGAATAAATGTTTTCTTGTTGAACCTGAACCATGGGCCTTCATTCAAACATTTATCCCATGATTATCGTACCACCAGATGATAGTTGGGACCAAACACCCTACGACTTGAGTTGAAGAAATTATTAATGCATACACCACTATTTGATAGATGTATGCTAATTTTGGAGTGGTCTAAATGTGCCCGTTCAAGGTGTTCAACTTTACTGTTGGTGATGGAGGAGATGGACCAAATATTATTCCAGAATTGATCCCATAGGAACCATATACAATTTCTTGCTTTATGATTATTACACAATGTATATTTATCCCATGAATACCCCATGTAAAAGAGTCATTTATGAGTCATGAAACAATCGAACTCCTCCCGGTCTCTTCTTAGGCTAACCTCTCCACCCTTCTTCTCATATGAGTCCATGATGGAATTTAAATAACCTCTAATGAGCCAAGACAAATCCCTCAGATTCAAGTTATCCAGTTTATACTAAAGAAGATCCCTCTCCTTCATGTGACACCTAGGATAAACATAAGAAATATTGAATCATTAATTATAGATATTGATACTTATAGATATATGTTGGTTAAATAGAATAATTTTTTCTTCTAAGATAGAACTATTACAAAAAACCCATATATGTTGACTTTCAGGCTCCCCACGCATGAAATTATGAAGCCCATGTTTGAGGGTTAGGTCCTAAATTTTAGATGGGTGCTTCTTATTTTCTAGGATTGAAATCAACAAAGAATTGTTATGGAAAATATATAATGATAGGAAATAGAACTTCACTTGGGTCCTTAGACCAAATGAATTCCAAATGTGAAAAAAAGTCATTGAAGTGGAAGATACCATGATTTTTTTCTCAGTGATGACGAACGCTTAAACTTAAAAGAGGAGTCATGTTTCCAATTGGCATGAGCTCTGGTTGGATTTCAAAAGAACAATGATGCTTGGAACTATAACTCATAAATTGTTAAAAAACATGAAAATTTTTAAATACATGAAATCTAGGTAAAAAATATATGATAGTTTGTTGCTTTAATTTTCTTTCTCAATATGATCATGCACCCATGATAGAATTGAGAGTAATGACTAAAAATTTAATGTCAAAATCTATCATAAATAACTAGAATGTTGAATAATTGAGACTATGTTTTTAAAATTTTTTATATTTTTTTCAATGATTTAATCCTTGTGAATTTTTATATTTTATTTTAAATTTCATTATTTTTGGATTTTTCATGAATTTTGGGAAAAAGTGTAAAAAAAGATTAATTGTGGATTTTTAACATCTTTTTATTAATTTTGTATTTTGGGTATAAATTTTTGTAAACACATAAAAATTGTAAATTTTTTTAGGATTATATGATTAGTGGGCTTCAATATAATTACCTATAAAAATATTTTTATTGAAAAGGATTAGGCCCAAATAATACATAGAACATAGAAAATATTTTGGATGATATATTTGAAAATTTGTCAACAAATGATTCATAATCTTGAGGTAAAAAACCAAAATGATGTGCTTTGAGTTTTAAATGATAGATAAGTCCAAGGTGAAAACGAATATTAAATTTTATGGAGAAATTTATTCATTAAGGTAGCTTATTCATGCTTCAAAGTGGAAGAAGATGAAGAGTCATTTTAGATAAAAATTTAATTTATAATAATTATAGGATAGAATTTCGAAAAAAATACAATATATTTTAAATATTTAGGTAACATAGAAACTAACCTTCTTAATAAATTTAAAGAATACACCTTTTTAATATTCATCATTCTTTAGGGTCAAATATGTTCATATTTTTGAAATATAGAAACTGGTGGGAAACTTTTCCACATAGCTTTACATTAAATATAAGCATACATTTCTATTTCATGATGTTGGTTAGAGGGATGGCATGGTTGTGAAAGAGATTTATAATAGAGTATATAGGATTTTAGATGGAGTAATAAATCTATAAAGGGATAAAATCTCTGTAGCGAAGGTGGTGGAGAGCCGACAAAATTCATCTTCCATGTTTTTCTGTAATTATTTTAAAACTCTATTTTGAATTACTCTAGAATATTTTTTATTGAATTAAAAAGGTTTTTTATTGAATTAATTATCTTATACTTTATATTTATGGTTTGTTTTAAAATTTATTGAGTTAAATTAATCATTTTTATAGTCTTAACTTCTCAGGAAAGGTCTCAACATTGAACTTAGTAGATTTAGTTAGTTTCAGTTTCTCAATGACCTTTGGTTATTCAAATACCTTTTATAAGGGAGTAAAAACTCATATTTTAGTTATAGATAAAGTTTCTAGTAAATATAGGCCTATAAATTTCGTTTTTTAAGTACACATTGAGTAATTTAATTGGGAATCATTTTGGAAAAATAATGAAGGGAATGTTCAAAGGATAAAACACATGCACTAGTCCTCTCTAAATTTTTATTTCTCATCTATTTTTAATGTCTCCTATATCTAAATTATAACCTATATTTCAATCTTCCTTCTTACCTTATCATTTTCTAAAATAAATAAATACCCAATTTTATCTCTAATATAGAAAAAAAACCGAACGGATATTTTGAACTTAAACTACAACATCCTAAGGAGACAACACCATAGTCCCTACTACATTGCATTTCCAAGGGCATAATATATTGATTAAGGTAACATTACTGAATCCTCACTAAATATTTGGTACCATTTCCATGAAGGTTGTGTAAGTAGTTTTCAATTTGTTTTTTTCATAAATATGATTTTAATCATGAATTTTGAAATTTTGAAAAAATGGGTTTTCTCCCAAATACTCCTATGGTTTTCTTTATTAGAAATAATTTGTAGAGTCTAATAAAAAATATATTAAAAAGTGAAAAAAATCATTATTCATGAATTTCTTAATAAAAAATATAGATTATATATAATTCCATGAAATACATAACCAATTATTCAATCAAAAAGAAACTCAAGAAAAGGAAAATATTATCCACCCATTTTTGATGTTGAAGACCATTTTTTGGATGAGTTTAAAAATAAATTGGACTTTAATTTTCTGAATTTAATGAAATAAGATAGAATTTATTTTCTAATTGAAGTAACTTTAGGATATCAAATGTCTTAAAAAATTGATAGGTTTGACTTTGTAGAAAATGAAATTCCATGTGAAATCACTTATTTTGAAGATGAAAAATTATAACCCTTTTATGAATATTTATCCAAAGAGTAAGATACAAAAGGGAGATTATGATTTGAAGAATGTCTAGAAGAACTTGAGCTACTAGTCAATTTCAACCAAGTAATTTCAACTGTAGTACACTCCCACACAAATTGGTATTCTTTGAATCCAGAGGGAGAAGTATCAATTTTTAATTAAATTTTATCAAGTTATTTTGATTAAAAACGTTAAATTCTCATACTTATGTATATTTTATGCTTATTACTTTTGAGTGGATCTGTTTTTTAGAATAGGAGGAATTGAAGGATGAATTCAAAGACATAACGGAGTGCCCGATTAAAGTGTACACTAGTTTACATGAGGATAGTAGTAATAAACTTTATTAAAAGAAGAGATATTTTTTCAATATGAAATTGAAGATAAAAAACATCCCAGGAAAAAATTTATCATATATTTGATAGATTTTATAATTATCAAGTGTTATGAAGTTTCCCTTCAATTATGTTCTCTATTCCACTATTTAATTATAATCCAAAAGATATAGTGGGTAACTTGAATTTTTTAAAGGGATCTCTTATAATCACTAGGATAAAAAGATGTATGGAGATAAAATATTTTAGTGGTCTATGAGAAAGAATCCACACCCACCTTCAAATTAGGGCTGACTTTATTGAACTACCTCACCAGGGGTAATGAAATCCTAGAAACCACTTCGAGGTTTAAACCAAGATTGTTTTACATTTTATATTTGTTTACTAGTTTTATTTATTTTTATTTCAATAACGTTTTGAAAATTTTTTCTCTTAAGTTTATTGGATGAAGTCGAGGGGCTAAATCCATGCTATTAATGGAAAATAAAAACAAACATGGTTATTTCATTTCCACTTATTTTTGGCATGTATAAAATTATAGAATAAAAATTCTCACATAAAATATAGTAAAATTTGTACATTAAATAAAATAATCTTGGGAGAGGAAAAACCATTTTAAATTAGTATTTTATGTAATTTTTTTTTTAATTTTTTTCATTCTATTTTATTTAAAGGAACTACTATTTTATTTCAATTTTTTTTCTTTTTTCAATTTTATTGTGTTTCTTGATAATAATGAGATAAAATTAAAATATTTTTCATTTATTAAACCCATGTAATTGTGTGAAACTATTTGACCCATAAAAATGAGCTTAAATTAATTCTAAAATGAATTTTTTCCAAGTTTAAAACATTGATATTTTCATGGAAACAATTCTCTGTTTGAATCCCATAAAAAATATAATTGGAATTATCTTTAAAATCACATTCCCATGAGGGTAATATAAAGTTTTTAAATATTATTTAGATTAACATCATTTCATGAGAAAACCAAATCATGCTGGATATGGTATAATCTTATTTATTTATTTCAAAACGTGAGGGTTTTAGGTGTTTATTTATAAAATGAATAAGGAATTTCTTTGGTTTTTAAAATCCCAGTTTCCATAGAAAATTATTTTTATTCCATGCTTACTAATACATTTAATATTTTTAGAACATAGTAGCAATTAATTACCTATTTAGATATCCACATTACATGAAACATTTCCTTGTCTAACTTTCTCTAGACATAAATGTTACAAGATCTAATTGAACATAAGTGTGGGAAGGTTATATTGCGATGTGATAAATTATTTAGAGATAATTTAGGAATAAAATAAAAATATTGGATGTTTATTTTAGGGTTGGAAAATTTATTCTTCTAAACGATATTCCTAACTGGATATTTTTGGAAAAGTTTTTAATAGAGAAAAATATTGACGTAAATATGCTTGAAAAATCAAAGAAAAATAATATTTATGATGATTAAATGATATATTATAATTTGATAAATGTATGGAATTCACACTAATGGTTTCTAACACAAATAATAACTCACTACCTTAAGAAACCAATATATACGGAATTTGAAAATTTCAAGGGAAAATTCAATTTGGTTAAAGGATGTTGATTGGTTACTATTTTCTACAAAAATATTGAATGGTGTGGATATTTAATTAATATTTAAATAATATTAATGCCAATTTTATGTTTTATGGAGTGATTTGGAGATCAATTATTGAGTGTAAATTTGATTCATGCATTTTTGTTTTAAAATATCAAGATCCTTCTAATTCAACCTAGTAATTTTTGACATAAAAAATAAACTAGATTTAAGACCCTAGACAACTATGAAATGTCCAAATGATTAAAATAAGTCCTCTACTCATAGGAGGTGGAGTTTTATGAATTTATCAAACCTATTGTGACCCTTGAATGTGTTTTAAAGAGGAAATATTTTTTTAATACATAAACATGTAATAAGAGGAATAAATAATATGAGGTAAGTTTCTTATATAGAACAGAGGAGAAATTAAGTAGGAAGGAATTAAATTAAATTAAAAGATAACTTGAATTTTTTTGATAAGGCGTGATAAATTTTGTTTTCCTGGTATTAAAATGGTGGATCTCATAGGTATTTATTTTTAATTTCAAATATATGTTTTTGATTCTTACTTATACTAGAGTCCAAGTGTCAATTTTCAAGGAATTAATTGAGATGTTATAGTCCCTACTTATTATATATATTTTAATGTTTTAATTCCCTATAATTTTTATTCTTATATTAAATAGAATTATTTTTGGATTTTTGATAAATTTTGGGCTAAATAATGAAAATTTATTAATTATGGGAATTTAACAATATTTAATCACATTGGTATTTCTATTATATAATTTTATATACTGATCCAAATTTTGAATTGTTTATAGAATTCTATGTTTATTGGTATTCAATATATTCAAATCTAATAAGATCCAATAAAAAAGGATAATGCCCATATAATTCAAATAATGTGGAAATTCTGTTAGTAGATAGATTTTACCACTTGCCAATAAATGAGGGATATCATGAGATACAAAAATCCAAATGAGGTGATTCTTGTAGTAAATGTAATATGAAAAGTAGGTGTTATTGAAAATTATATTTAATTGAGAAATTCATTCATTAATGTATCTAATTCATGCATCAAATTTGAGGAAGATGAAGAGTCATTTCATCTATAAAAAGTGTTCCTCGGTAATTCGAGGATATATTTCCCTAAACATTTCAAAAAGACATAAAATTTTGATCAAATAAATCAAATAATCATCCAAAAAACATTGAATACGAAAAATAATTGAAATTCCCTATTTTGGGTCTAAATATGTTAAATATTTTGAAATAGAGAAACTGGAGGGATACTTTTCCACACCACTTCATCTTAAATATGAGTATCCACATTAATTAGAATGGGATTCTTAGAATTTATAACTTACTATAAAAGTGGACCATGATATGGGATTGGGTATTTAAGATTGATTAATCTATCCATGAATAGATAAACTCCATGTGGTGGTGTTTGGGGGGATCTAAGGATATTCTTCTTCTGAGTTCATCTATACTTAATTATAAAAAAAATCTGAATTATTTTGAAATCTATTTTTAGTAATGAAATAATTATTTTTATTTACTAAATTCATTTTCTTCTAATTTCTTCTAGATAGTTTTTAAAATTAGGGATATAAAAATATCCTTCTTATAATTTAAAATTCTTTGGTGTGGTTTTCATTAAGCACAACAGGTTCGATTTGTTTTGATTTCTTGGTGGTCTTTGAGTAATAAAATCGCCTTCATAAGGGGATAAAAATTGATATTTTAGTCCTTGATATGGTGCCTAAAAAATTTTGGTGTATAATTTTATATCTTGAATTAGAAATTGAGTAATTCAATTAGAAATACTTTTTAGACAATGAATAAGGGATTTTGTGAAAGGTTAAATTAGTTCAATTTATACTATCTAAAACTACTTTCTCAGCTCCTTTCAGCAAGTCACATATCTAACTTCTATAATAAGTTACTATATTATTATTATTTTTACATTAAACTATTTATAAACCCTAAAATCACTAATTTTAACTATAACTTAGAAAAAAACAAATCTGACCATTTGATGTTAGTAAAACCTCCTCATGAGAAAACTACATGGTCACTAATACACTACATTACTAAGGGGATAAATTCTTTATTGAGGTAATGTGACTGAATCATCACCATCAACAACATTGTAAAATTTTAAAAGTTGATGGAATATTCTAATACATTGATGTATCTTGGTTGTTTCTAGTTGAAAAAAATTCAATTTATGATGCATTTATTTCATGGAAAGTGGTTTATAGATTTAGTATTAGTTTGATTAAGAACATTACTAACTTTATAAAGGACCTGATTTATGATGTGTCAAATATTCGAAAAAAATTATTAGGTGTTGAAGTTAATTGACGAGATTGGATTTTATTCTAAGAAAATAGAGTCCTAAACCAATCATTATATTCTATATTAGAATGAAAAAATCATCTTTAAATGATTTTAAGAAGCATGAAACATGTATATGGATGAAAAACAAAGGTAGACCACTATATTGAGTTTCAAATAAGGTCAAATTAAACTCTAATATGACAAATAATCAATAGAAAACGTCTATTCTATAGAAATTGGTATAATATGTGGCATGAAGATATAATGAAAATAGAGTTTATTTGGGTATCCTACTAAATGGATTACCATGGAAATATTTTATTCAAAAATATATAGACTTTTCTTCTAATATATTTAATATTTTATTAGGGACACCATTTGACGGTTTTAAATAATTTTGATATAGTAATGTGATGCAAGACATATATCCCTTATTTTTTAGATATATAATCCTACATCTTCAATGTTATGGAAGTGGAAATATAATTTCATAAAAATAGAGATTTCTATATTTAATGATTCAAGGAATGAAATAGATGTGAATCTATAACAAATTATTGTTGTGTTGAATCGGTGTTATGGCTGTTCTTGGGTATGATTCTTTAAGTAAGGATTAATTTCAATTATGTATTCCTCATATGTGTAGCATAAATAATTTTTTAACCTATGTAATGATTTATAGATAACTCATAAAGAAATAATATCTTATCTATTGTGTGGAAAAAATATGAAATTGATAATAATGGAACATAAAAATAGTTTTAGTTTCAGGGGTTATCATTTTTTTCTATTAGTCAGCATTTCATAAAAAAATTATCGATGCTATTTGGATAATATTTTATAATGAGAAAACAACTCTTCATATATTATAATGTGATTTCATGGAAGATACTGAGGGAATTATATTTTTTTGGTAAGGGGTATCATCTTATGAGAATGATACTGAGTAGGCACATAGATAATATAGAGACTCTAGCCTTTTACATATAATATTAAATGATTTTAAGCCTAATTATTCATCAGAGTACAAGACAAGGATCATGAAGTCTAGCATCTTTGAAGACTAGGTACATAAACCATAAAACATGGAGAAAAAAAATTATATGTAGTTAATATCCATAAAGATATACTAACTTTTTTGAGCCCTTACATATTTATATGGTACCCTAGGGAATACATGAACCAAGGGATGAGCTAAAAAGAACCGTAAGGGAATAAGCATAAGAATAAAGCTTAAGAACATGAGTTAAGTGGCATGACATAATAATATCAAAATTATAGTACATATAGAATCATAACATATAAACATGGGATCATATAAACATAGAATCATATAAGTGTGGAAGAAATATAAAACAAGTCTATTTTATGACTCAAGGATAACTGTCAATCCCATTTCCCATAGTAGTACTGGCCAAGGCTAACCACCAATCTCGTTTCCCATAGTAGCACAAGCCATGGCTAACGGGCAAGACTATTGAACATGACATCTCATGAGACATAACTTTACCCAATTCATTGGAGCACAATCTGGTAAAAACCATCTTACATTTCATGAATTGGTTTTCCTCAAAAATAATCATACATAATCAATCTTACTTAAACATAACGATTACCCATGAAAAAAAATTGGGTAACACAATCCTGACATAAAGCATAACCAATTTGCATATCATGAAAGTGTCCATGCAAGAAAGTAATTACAACATACATGGACTTTCATAATGTAAAATAGGCATATATCATGGAAAGTGATTTCAAACACAAGTGACAACTTGTAGGAAATTTATTTTATCATTTTTAGCATTAAAATATTTTTTTGTGGTTTTAAGGAAAATAGTCTCAAGATTATAAAATTAAAAAGAAGAAAATCTATTATATAAAACAATAATTTAACCAATAATGTTTTCATAATAAAAATAATTATTTAATAAAGAAATGGTGTCTTAAATTAGTGGATAAAGTGCACTTTAAATAGGGTAAAAATTTGCGAACTTCCCTTCAAACAAAATTGCTTATCGGGAAGTATCAATGAGGGAATCACTTAAAAGCATCTATATCCACGAAATAGATAGATGGATGGATCATGAAACTAGATTTTAAATAATATAAACAATAATTTGATGTTTTTCATAAAAATAGTCAACAACATAATTTGGGTAAAAATAAAGATAGTGCAATCTGAAGTAATAAAGGTGGTTCGGGTAGAATTCCTTACGGATTATCAGCATGTTATTTGGTGTACTTAAGAGGGATTAATGAGAGATGAATGAATTTATAAAATTTAAAACGTAATTAGGATAGTATGGGGATGTGAGTAACAATAAACCATCATTGGTAATTAAACATAAAATAGCATAACATAGAGGACAATCTTGAATAAAAGTGAAATGGAGAGGATCCCTTACCTTAAATTCGATGGTGATCTTTTCTTAAACACAATGACATGAATAATAAAATTATTTTTTTTATTAATAACTAACGAAAATATTATATAAGTATAATATTTATTATAATCATTTTGATTTCATTTATAACCATTTTTATTGGTTATGAGGTTCAATTTCATTGTTCGGGTCTATTTGCTTGGTTTTAATGATCGGTCAACTTATATTCATGTCTGGATAAACATTTAAGATTAAAGTGGCTGTCCAAAATTGAAGTTTTATGTTAATAGTGAACCTATATGAGATTAAATGGTTATAAAAATTATTTAGGTTATTGGGAGTGGAGATTAATTATTATATAAAACCATAGTGATAACCATTTTTGTTCATCGGTGGGTTTAGTTATAATAGACATGTTTTTCTATATAAAATAATACCATTTGTACAAAATGATTACATAACCTTAACTAGGATATATTAAATATATAATAACCTAGTTCAACCATAACACAAATGGTTTCATGACCAGAATTAATTATGAAAATAGAAATTGATAAACCCTTTTCCTTGAATGTGCTAAATTAACACATCTCAAATAGTGTTTTCATTTCTTTAAAATAAAAGATGGGGAAAAGAGAGAAGATAATGAAATATCCAATTAGAATAAAAAAAATTCTCATACATTTATTTTACTATAATTATCATACCATTAGGGTGAAGGGAGGTGAGTAAATAAAGAAGAAAATAGAAGAACATAAATTAAATAAAAGAATTGGAAAGAGGAATTTACCTCTTGAGTTTATATCCTTTGAAAAGATTTTAAAGGGATATGTTTTGGTATTTTGAAGAGACTAGGGTCTATTGGATGTGGGGGAGGATATTTGTGAGATATTTTAGCAGAATACTGGCAAGTCACAAGGCTTGAGGGAAGTGAAGAGAAGAGGGAGTAGGGGGGGGGGGGGTTATAGTGAAGGAGAGAAGGGATTTCATAATATTATAATAATTAATTTGTTATTTATTAATAAGATAATGAATATTAAGTATTACATGATTAATAATAGTAGAAAATACATCTTATTTATAACCAATTGGTCTTACATTAGTAGATCATCATCAATGACTAAATAAAACCATTATTTAGCCTTTATCTTAAATTATCGTATTTTACTATTCACTAAAAAATTCACGTATTTGAGAAAAATACTAAACATTCAAACAAAACATTTTTAGATGTGTAGAATCTAAAAATTATGTCCATTTTTCAATTTTTTTTCTAAATATTATTAATTTAATATTTAATTAAAATCACATTTTACTCAAAAAATAACAATTTAAAAACATTTATTTTCTTATTCCAAGATATAGGTATATATGAAATTTACTTCAATATCGTTTATATAATCTCATAGGTAAGGTTACTATTCACTAGGGTATATCAATATTCATAAGGGTATGTTACTATTCATATGGGTAGGTTACTATTCACCCAAAATTATGTTTTTCCTATCAGACTCCAAATAATTTTCTGATCAAAACCGTGTATCTCATATTTTCAAAATTCTAAACATAGATGTGACAGAATTATGTTTAAATTTCACATGACACATTGTAGTTCATTATGTTGTCTTTTCATGTGATTTTGTGACATAATTGCAAGAATGTAATTTCTATTGAAAAAAATTGGGTTGTTACATTCTTCCCCCCTTAAGAATTTTCACACTCAAAATTTTATTTTACAATCTTGGCCATAAACAGGTGCAGGTACTTTTCCTTCATTTCCTCCTCCAGTTACCATTTTTCCTCATCGTACTTATGGTTATGCCATAGTACCTTGACCAGGTGAATAATCTTGGTATGCAAAACATTATCTCTATGATCCAAGATCTTAACTATGTGCTCCTCATAAGAAACATCGTCCTCCAACTAAACCACCTCTGAATAGAGTACATTTGAAGGGTCTCATATGGAATTCCTTAGGGAGGATACATGAAAGAAATCATGTACTTTGGACATGGTATGTGGAAGTGATAATCGATAGGCCACAACTTCAACTCGATCTAGGATCTCAAAGGGGCCGATATTCTGGAGACTTAACTTACCTCTCTTCCAAAACCTCATGGCCTTCTTCCATTGAGATATGCATAGAAATAACATGTCTCCGACTTTGAACTAAAGGTCTAATCAACGATTGTCTTCATAACACTTATGTTGACTTTGGGCAACCTTAATATGCTGCTGAATGGTTTTCACCTTACCCACTATTTCTTCGACCATTTCAGGTCCTAGAAGATTATTCTTACTATCTTCATTGCCACACACCAGTATTCTTCACCTTTTCAAATATATGGCTTCAGGTGGTTCTATTCAGATGATCTAGTGGAAACTATTGTAATAGAAGAATTAAACTAGTTGAGTATGTGGATACCATCCTCCTTTGAAGTCCATAGAACATTCTCTCAATATCTCTTTTGGTGTCTAAATAGTTCGATCAGATATTCCATAAATTTGAGGATGATTGGCCGTACTGAATTTCATTTCAGTGCATAGGGAATGTGGGATAATTTCTAGAACATAGAGGTGAATCTTGAATCATGATCAGATACAATAGATAATGGTAATCCTTGTAGCCTTACCACTTCTTTGATGTAAATAAGTGCAAGTTGATCCAATGAGAATTCCTCTCATATTGTGATAAAGTGAGCTATCTTTATAAGGCGATCCAGAACAACCCATATACCATTGTTTCCTCTTGATGTCCTTGGAATTCCAATGACAAAATCCATGGTAATGTTCTCCCTTTCCCATGCTGTTATAGGTAGAGGTTGCATCATCCCCTTATACTTTTGCCTCTCATCCTTCACATGCTGACATACCAGGCACTTTGATGTATAGTCACTGATCTCCCTTTTCATTTTTCCTCACCAAAAGTTTTCTCAGAGATCTCGATACATCTTTGTTCTCCCTAGGTTGATAGAGAAGGTTGAGCTACATGAATCATTTAATATATCCTTCTTTTTCTCTAGATTGGATCGTACAAATAACCGTGACCCAAATCTTACAACTCCTTCCACATCAATCCAAAACTCTAAAGATTTACTATTTTTTATATCATCCACACTTTTCATAATTTTCACATCTTTTCTTTGATTATCTGTTATTTTCTCCATGAAGGATGGTTGAGAAATCATTTGAGAAAGTATTGATGATGTTCCTCCCTTAACAATTCCCATTCCCATACTTTGAAAATATAAGAATATCATATCCTTTTCAATTGTCATCATTGATAAGGACACATGATCCTTTCTACTTAGAGCATTTGCCACATTGTTTGCCTTATCAAGATAGTAGTGGATTGAGCACTCATAATCCATGATGAGCTCTATTCATCTTCACTAGAACATATTAATCTCCTTTTTGTGAATATATATTTGAGACTCATGTGGTCATTATATATCTCACACTTCTCCTCACATAGATAATGCCGCTGAATTTTCAATGCAAAGATCACCTTTTGCAACTCTAGATCTTCCTTGGGATGATTTTTCTCAAGGATTTTTAGCTGCCTTGAGTCATAAGCTATCAATTTATCACTTTTCATTAGAACACAACCTAATCCATTCTTTGATAAATCACTATACAACACATAGAGTTCTCCATTTGTTGGGAGTGTGGGTAATGGAGCAGTGATAAGCCTCTTTTTCAACTCTTGAAATACTCTTCACATTCCTGAGTCTAGAAAGACTTTACTCGCTTCTATGTCATCTTAGTCATTGGGTTAGACAATCCTAAAAAGTGCTTCAATTGTTTTTTGATAATACCCTGCTAGACCTAGAAAGCTGTGGATATCTATTACAGATGTTGACCTAGCGACTCTTCAATTTCTTTTTTCATAGAAGGGTCTACAAATATCCCCTTTCTGGTGACAACATGCCCCAAGAATAACACTTTCTTCATCTTGAACTCAAATTTATTGTACATTGCACCCAACTTCTCCCTTCAAAAAGTCTTTAACACAGTATTAAAATTCTCCTCGTGGTCCTATTTTCTCTTGGAATATATCAGAATAACGTCAATAAAAACTACCACAAATTTGTCAAGGTAATCTCTAAATACTCTATTAATTAAATCCATGAAAACTACTAGAGCATTTGTGAGTCCGAAGGGAATCACTCTGAACACATAGTGTCCATACATCGTTTGAAAGGTAGTCTTATGAATATCTTTCTTCATCACCTTTAATTGGTGATATCCCGACTGAAGGTCCACCTTAGAGAAATAATAGGCCCCAAAATGCTGATCGAACAATTCATCTATCTGTTGAAGTTGATACTTGTTCTTTATCTTGATTCTTTTGAGCTCAAGATAATCAATATAGAGATTCATTGATCTATTCTTCTTTCATGAAGAGGACTGGAACACTCCACGGTGAAGCACTCGGGAATATGAAACCCGTATCAAGATTCTATTGTAACTTCTTCTTCATCTCTTCCAGCTCTACGGAGGCCATTCTCCAGGGTTTCTTTGATACAAGAAGAGATATAGGAATATGTTCAATTGAGAACTCAACCTCTCAGTCAAGAGGAAGAACAACCAACTCTTTAGGGAATACATCAGTGCAATATGTCATGATGGGCATGTCTTCAAGCATGATTCTATCCTTTGACTCAATCATTTGAGCTAGATATGATTTCTCATAAGGAAACAATATCCAAACTTGAGATGATGATTTTAAAGGAGATTCATCTTCCTCATTACACTGGTAATGAATAATAGGATTATTTGGGATGTGTAGAGTGATCTCTCTTTCTCGAAAGTTGATGTTGGATTTGTATAAAGATAGCCAATCCATGCCCAAGATTGTGTCGAACTCCACTAAAGGAAGTGTGACAAGATTTTATGGGAGGTTCAGTCCATAAAAATTAACTTGGGAGGAGTTATAAACCATGGATGGAATAATTTCTCCACTCACTGTTCTCATAGATAAATTGTCCTCCAAATTTTGAGGTGGTGTTTGAATAGTTCTACTAAACCTGTAATATCTGAAAGAATATGGAGAACCGGAATAAAATAGTACATTCTCTATTCATGAATGAATAACTAGCATACCAATCCCCACATCATTGTCTAGCTCCACCTCACTAGTAGTGATAGAATAATCCCTTCCATGTTTCCTTGGAGGTTGTTGTTGATTTCCTCTCACAAACCTCAACTTAGTGAAATTGTTCTCATAATGACCCTCATCTTGTAGTTGTATCACTGCACCACTAGCTGAGTGTTTATCTGAACCTTACTTTCTTCTTCCACATTAGCATTATTTTTCATATCCCTTCGGAAGTTCATAGCCATATGACCAAATGTTCCACATTTGAAACAATTCTTGGATTCCTTTAGACAGTTCCATTGATGCCTCTTCCCACAACATTTACAAGGGGGATATTTGGGATTCTTTCCATCATAGGATTTGTTTGTTGAACCACCCATGTTGTTCTCTATTTTTTTTCTTTTTGTCACCAGGCCCATGTGACCACTGAGAGTCTCTAATATCCATTTCAACCTTGAGGGAACAATGGAAAATCTCTTCATAACATTCAAAGTCTTGGATCACCAACACCTTCCATAGACACGGATTTATCATGAAAAAGAAGTAATCCTCTATGATTTTAGTGTTCATGACAAATCCAGAGGTGTACCTTGAAAGCCCTTTGAAGTTTTCTTCATACGCCCTGATGGACTCATCTTCCTTCTGCTTGAGTCTGAGGAACTCTCTTTCCATATTGAGACGGAGGGTTTAAGGAAAATATTTATTGAAAGAAAATCATATTGAATTACTCCCAATCAATGGAATAAATTTTATCTTGGGAATTTTTATTCTTGATCAGTTTCCACCACTGATTATCATCCCCATCAAAACGATAGACGTCCAGTACAAATTTCCCTTCTTTCGAGCATTGGAGGACGGAGAATATATTTTCAATAGAGTTAATCCAATGTTCTACAAGGAGAGGATCTGAAGATCCACTAAACATGGGAGGCCTTTTCCCCATGAAGTATTCTATGGAAAATTTCTCTTTACTTGGAGGGGGAGTGTGTTCCACATGATTCAAGTTATAAGGCTCAAATACTTACCTATTGATCACAAGAAGGAAACGTTGAACATAAAAGTATAAACTTGTAAAGGAGAAATATATCCTAACTTGTGATTCCATAGGATTAAATCTGGGTTATCCTCGATCTATTTCATAACTTATACTCTTATAGTATTTTTTCAATTAATAATGGTTTGTACTAAGCTCATTAATCTAACAAAAAATATCCCCAGGAGTGTCAATACGAAGAGTGCATCAAGGCCTGTTTTTGTGTACTAGGATTCCCTAGGTCAAGCCCGAAACTCATTTTCCGATCTTTCACTCTTAGTTACATATAATCTAGATCTTCCTCAGCCTAATTGTAACTAGACATGGATGTATTATTTTGATAAACCAGTTACTCTATACATACAAAAATTATGGGTGTTTACTTATACTTTGTCTCATCCTTAAGGTTCTCACTAAGGTTCTATATTCCTAATCTCCAAAAATTGCTAAACCATCCTCTGATACAAACAATAGTGACTCTATCAATTTACATATAACATTACATGATTTGAAGCATAATTTTTAATCTGAGTAAAATCCAAAGATCGTGAAGTGTAGCATCTTTGAAGACTAGGTACATAAAACATAAACATGTGGAAAAAAACACATATTTAGTTAATATTCATAAAGAACTTCTAACATTATTTGAGCCCTTACATCTTGATAGGGTACCCTGGGGAACACATGAACAAAGGGATGAGCTAAAAATCCCATTAAGGGAATGAACATAAGAATAAATCTTAAGCACATGAGTTAGGAGGCATGACATAATGATATCAAAATCATGGTACATATGTAATCATAACATATAAACATGGGATCATATAAACATGGAATCATAAAAGTGTTGTAGAAACATAAAACTTCTCTTTATTATGAGTCAAGGATAACCACCAATCCCATTTCCCATTTTAGTACAGGCTAAGTCTGACCACCAATCTCGTTTCCCATAGGAGCAGAAGCCAAGGATAACTGCCAAAACCATTGCACATAGCATCTCCCTATACTTAACTTTTCCCAATGAAATATAGATCTATCTAGGATAACCCATATTACATTTATTTAATATTTTTTCCATATAAATAATCATACAAAATCAATCTTACATAAACATAAGTGTTATCCGTGAAAAAAAAATTGGATACCAAAATCATGACATAAAGAATAACCAATGGGCGTATCATGAATGTTTCTATGAAAGAAAGAAATTAGAACATATATTGATGTTCATAAGGTAAAATATTAATATATCATGGTAAGTGATTTCAGTAAAAATTTATAACAAGTATGAAATGTATTTGAGAAATTTATGTATTAAAATTTGTTTGTGTGGTTTAAAAGAAAATAATATAGATATTTAAAATTAAAAAAGAGGAAAATCGTTTTTATAAAACTATAATTGAACCAAAAATGTTTTTATAATATAAAGAATGATTTTATAAAGACAATTTTGGTTTAAAACAGAGGATAAAGTGCACTTTAAATTGGGTAAAAATTTGGGAAGTTCCCTTAAAACAAGATTTCTTATCAGGAAGTATCAAGGAGGGAATCCCATAAAATAATGTATATCCATGAAAGAGAAAGAGGTATAAATCTTGAAACATGAGTCTGAAGCATATAAATAATATGTATAATTTTTCATAAAAATAAAAAAGAAAACATTATTTGGGTAGAAAGAAAGATTGAGGAATCTGAATGAAAAAAGGCGGTTTAAGTGGAATTCCTTATGGATTATTGGCATGATATTTGGTGTAATTAAGAAGGAATTATGAGAGATAAATGGATTTATAACCATTTATAAATCCTGATTATAGTATGGGGAAGGTTCATAATCATACCCCATCACTAGGAATTACACATAAAAGGGCATAACATAGAGGACAATCATGAATAAAAGGGAAATGGAGAGGATCCCATTCCTTAAATCTGGCGGTGATCATTGCTTGGACATAATGACCTGAATAATAAAATTAGGATTATTAATTAATAAATACAGAACCTCTAATATATTTATAATATTTAATATAATCATTTTGAGTTCATTTATAACCATTTTGATTGGTTGTGAGGTTCAATTTCATTGTTTTGGTCCTTTTTCTTACTTGGTTTTGATGATCAGTTCACTTATATTGATGTTGGGATAAACATGTAAGATGAATGTGGTTGTTATAAATTGAAGTTTTATGTTATTATTGATCCTAAAGGATATTACATGGTTATAAAAATTCATTTGATTATTGGGAGAAAATATGATTTATTATATAAAACCTTAGTGATAACTATTTTGGTTAATTAGTGGGATTGATTACAATGAACAGGTTTTTCTTTATAACATAATATGATTTTTACAAATAGATTAGAAGACATTAACTAGGATATATTACATATATAATAATCTGGTTCAACCATAACACAAATTGATTCTTGATCATAATTAAATATGATAATAGAAATTGATAAATTGTTGTCCTTGAATGTGCTAAATTAACACATCTCAAAATGATGTTTTCATTTCATTAAAATAAAAGATGAGGAAAGTAGAGATGATAATTGTAACACCCCAAGCTTCCACAGTATGATTCTCTTTGAATAATACAGTAGTGTGTGTTGTATGCAACTTTGAGATTCTAACACACTACGACCAATCAAAGTAGCTGTTATGAATAGTAATACCCACTTTTTGAATTTTTATAAATTTTATCTCTCAAAATAGACATAATTTTTTTGATTCAGAATATCGAAATTAGCCTAAGTTGAAATTTTGATACTTTTCAGATAACTTTTATATTTTGACGAATAGTGAAAATTACTAAATTTTAATTAAAAATAAGTTTTTCAATAAAAATAATTAACATTGATAAAATATGAATTTGAATGGATTTAAAGTATATTTAGAATATATTTTTACCATTTAATACAATTTTGGTCATTGGACATAATTTCACATTTAAACTGAAAATAAACAACAGTCAATCATTGATAGTTATTATCTCTTAAAAACACACTTTTTGTTTTAACAACTAGAATTAGTTTTAAATTAATTTCTGCCACTTCTGTGTTTTGAATTTAGAAATATGGATTCCATATTTGGAATCATGGGGTCCAAATTGTGAAAATAGGTAACTTTTATTTTGATAAATTTTGAATAATTACTTCGGTAAATATTTTATTTACCATGGTTAAAGGGTAAATCCGGTAAATAAGGGTAAAAAAATAATATTATATTAATATTAATTTACCCTAAAACGTATCCTAACCCTATTGATTGATATATTTCTGACCATGGGCATCTTTGGGTCGATTTTGGGACCCCATGGATCCACTTGTAAGTGATAATGACACTTTATATTAATTAAGTTAAAGTAAATACAAAAATGGCATAAGCATATATCTTTTAGAAATTATTTTTTACATTGGGTAATATATATTATATTTTCCACTATAAATATTCATTTGAAAATTAAAACGATTTCCTACATCATAGTATTTTATTTGTAATTTTTAGACATTGAATAATTAAATTAATTTATGACACAATAATGATGCATTATTTTTCTTATTAATGAAAGAATCGAATAATTGGTATTATAAATATTAAAATAAATATAATTTGAAAGTTTTGATGCCATACAAGAATTTTATTGAATAATATAACATGTTAGTATTACTTAAATGAATTTTGTTAGAATTAATAATGTTGTTAATACTTTAACAAAAATCAGTTATTAAATTGTGTCAAAATTGACATAAAAGAGTTTTTAAAACAAATATTATATTATTAATTGATATTCTCTTCCAAAAAATCTACGGTTCGGCCATAAAACGTATATAATGATATTTTTATCATTAATGGACCACTTGTGGGTCTCTTGTTTGTATATAGTAATTTTATTAACTATATAATATAAAAATACAAAGTGACATGGTAAATGTCAAACTAATTAACTAAGACTTAAAACTAAAAGATATGGTTAATATAATAACCCAAAACTAACTAAAATCTATTAGATGAAAGGTTTTCGACCCATCCCCGTCATAGGATTTGAATAATCCACTTTGGAGCCATTAGAAACCGAATATTAATTTATTATAAAATAATATTTCTAGCTTTTCCTAAGGTGCCCCTCACCCCTCTTATAAAAGGGCACACCCCTTCTCCAAATTTCACACCTCCAAATCCTTTGTGCTCGGCCAAACTCTACCCAAATACCCTATCAAATATACTCCCTTCATACTTGAGGCCTTCCTTTAGTCAGAAAGCCAACATAAGGAGCCCTTTTGATCAAATCAAAAGGAAGAACCCGGAGAAGAGGTAATATTTTCACTACCCTCTTTCAAGTTCCTTTCTTCTTCAGCTTCTTCTTTATTTTTTCTTTCCATTCTAAAATAATAAATCCAGTATCTTATATATACTGTGATGTTATTATAAATATGGTACAACCATATTCAGTATTCTATCCATCCTTTGAATGACATGGCACCATACGTGTATACGTACGGCTCACTGTCTCCACGTCTTGGTGTAAATTTTATTCAATATATTATTATTTGGATGGGCATAATAATGATGTGTAATTAATTTAAATAATAAATATAACATTATAATTATTCTGTATATATGATATAACATCCAATTATTTATTATTTTAATATCAAAAGAATGATATTGTCGCTCGTGCGTACGTACGGACTACCGTCTCCACGAATGCGATGAGATTCATTCCCCATCATATCCATTCAAGAATAATTCTCATTTTATGATTAAAAATAATGTTTAAGAACATTATATAATTATTTATATGAATAAGATACAACCTATCCATAAAAATCATGACTTATATAACAAATCATATAAAAGAAAACGAGTAAGTTAACACCCGAAACGACGATAATACTAAAATATTATTAACAAATCATTATTAGAATATCATATATGATATCATAATTATGTATATGGTTCTTGTATAATTTAAAAACAATGTTTTAACTATTATACATGAGGTTAAAATACCATCGACTAAGGAAAATTAAAAGGTAAGGGTTTATTTCACAATCTCTTCATTATCTGAGGTTGTTTATACATAATTATCTACCAGGACCTCTTTATCATCCAAATCAATGTTTCTTAAAAATGTATTTCAAATAATTATTACTATTTTATAAACTATGGGTTAAAGTCATTTATACCATTTTTTTTTACTTTTTATAAGAGTTTTATAAAGGAATCTTTCCATCGTTTTCCAAATAAGGTCCTTTTTAACCTTTTCGACAGAATTAAGGTAAGAATTTTTTTTAACTTATACAGAGGGTGAGGCTATTTTCAGCAGTTATAAAATCTTCAAAGCTTCCCTTATAAGCTTATAATAATATTTTCAAATTAAATGTTTTATTTTATAATTATGTGACTTTTAAATGATTTAAAAAAAGATATATTTCTCTTAAATAGTTTTGATTTCATCTATGTCGACATCCTTTGATGGGTTTTAAGCTTATTTGAAGTTGATTTATTATGATACAAAACTTCCATATTGTATTGAAGGTTTTGTGATATGTTTGACTATGGATGTGTTATTCTTACAACATTCATGGTTTATGGAGAATGTATTGAAATTTTGTATGCTAGTTTTAATACGAATGTTTATGTTATGTTTAAACCTGTTCATATGAGGAATGTACTGGACTTAATAAGTGATAGGTCGAGCCCGCTATAGCTCCTCGATGCATCGGTAGCTCTCATGATACAAACTAGTGTCTTGGCACAAGGCCTTGATGAAATCCTTTTTGTAGTCTTGGCATAAGGCCTTGACTATGTTGTTATGATAGTCTGGCATTATGCATTCCATCATTATAAAAGTGGTTATTGATATTACATGTGATTATTTGACTAGTAGAATATCCATGAGAATAAGTAAATGAAATTATTTCACTTTATCTTTTCCATATTATGCTGATGTTCAAGTTTAAAATGCTTTTTCTTAGTTATACATTGCCTTAAATGTTTATGCTTATTTATGAAAGTTTCTGCTATATTGTTATCCTTACTGGGAATTTGAGCTCATCCCTTTCTATGTTTTATTTTTCCCAGGATGTGAAGAAGTATTTTATGAATGACCTAAAGGGATATTATGAGGGGATAAGAGTGTGGAATATGGAGACTATATTTTTGTAGTTTTCATTTTATGATATAATGTAAACTTTATAAATGTATCTAGTGATTCCATGGATACTAAACTAATTGTTTTTTCAAGACATGATCTTTTGTGATCATGACAATGTTATGTAATAATGCACCGACTCTGGATAACTGACATCGGGGCAATACAGTTGGTATCAGAGAAAGTTTAGTACAAACCTTGGAAGCTAGATTTTGATAAACTCTGATTATAACACATAGACCTAAGATAGACTTTGAGGATTAGTATAGAAGAACATCATATAATTTTGGTATTGTATAGATTCTGTGAGTTTTCCGTGAAATACATCCCTATATGGATACGAGTAGGTAGAGGTGGCTCTGGCACAGATGTACCTAGGGGTAAAACCCGAAAACACCGCTTTGAGCTAGACTCGAACAAGAACTGGTGCACGAAAATGGGCCTTACTGCACTCTTGGTTACGACACTCCCATGGGATATGCTTAGGAAAATTATCATTTTCTTTATAATCCATTATGAATGGTTTATGAGTATGTACTTCCTTAAAGATTTTTTTTTATGATTTTGGATTATATCCATAAATAGTTCAATTTATGTAAAGTGTTTTACAAGTATGGAATTATGTATTTTGATTCATAAACTGATCTAGTTTATGCCATTGTTTAGAAATGATGACTAGTGGAAGGAATGAAAACTATAGCAATGCACGCACTCCATGTAAGGATTGCCCTCCTGCTCAAGATAATTATAGTGGAGCTGGTGATGCAACTGGTGCTGATTAGCTAATCACCATACTGGGACAACTCACTCAGGTTATGAATAATAACCTTACCCGTATGGAGCTCCCTGATCCACAATGTGGAGGATCAATGTTAGACCACTTCTTGAGGAAACAACCACCAACATTCAATGGGAGTAAAAATCCATTAGTAGCTGAGCAATGGAAAACTTCCCTAGAAAAAATATTTCTGGCTTTGGGGAGTAGTGAAAGGGAGAAAGTTATCATGGCAGTTTATCGCCTCACTGTAGATGCTGATCAATGGTGGTCATTGATACAAAACACAAAGGAAGATGGTGAAGTATCAAATATGGAATGGAGAGAGTTCAAAGATATTTTCGTAGAAAAATACTTTCCTCATGACCATCGAGCAGGTATGGAAAGACAATTTCTAAGTCTCAGAAAAAGGAGGATGAGAATGTCACAAAGTATGAGGCTAACTTTACAAGGTTAGCATGGTATGTTGGAGGTTATATACGTAACCCAAGAAGTAAGATTACTCATTTATTTGATGGGTTAAAACCATTTCTTCATTGAGCATTAGTGTCGTAATCCTTCTCGTTGTACGAAGATATTGTCTCAAGTGCTATCAAGATAGAAAAAGAATTCTATAAGTCTTACGACTTTAAAGCAAAGCAAGAGAAGAAGAGATCTGCTGATTAGTATGGGAATGGAAATAAGGGGAAGAAGGGAAAAATTGAATATCCATCCTGTAGTAAATGTGGTAAGAAACACCCTGGTACTTTCTTGAAGGGAATGAGAGTCAGTTACAGGTGTGGTGAAAAAGGCCACCAAGCTCGTGATTGCAAGGGGAAGAAAGAAGCTACCGATGTTCAATGCTACAACTGTAGAGAGATGGGACATTATGCAAATGAATGTCTTAAGCATCAACATAACTTACCTCAGAAAAGGCCATGGGATCCAAGCTATGCTTATTCTATCACTACTGCTGAGGTAGAAGCTCCAAAGGACGTGGTGGGAGGTAATTTAATGGTTTCCTCAAGTTTAAGAAATGCTTTATTTTATTCTGGATCATCACATTTTTTCATATCATCCTAGTTTTCTAATAAAATTAGATATTTCCAATTTTATTTAACAAGGGAGTTGTCAGTTATAACTCATAAGGGAAGTATCATTGCAAGAAAGTTTTGTGAATTAGTACCCATTAGAGCACATAAATGTTCTTTATCTTGCTGATCTCATCATCATACCTATGATTTAGTTTGATATAATCCTCGGTATGGATTGGATTTCAGACCATGATGAAAAAATTTATTGTAAGAAGAAGGAAGTTATTATTTTTGATGATGATGATAAGGAACACCTTATCTTTAGAGCGGAATCATCACCACCAAATTCTTACCTAGATCCACCCCCAGTAGCTCAAATAAATTCAATTATTGGGGAGGAAGAGAATGAAATGACTGTGGGTGAGTAAAGGAATGTTCAAATAGAAGATGTAACTATTGTGAAAGAATATGTAGATGTGTTTTCGGAAGATTTACCTGGACATCCTCCAGAACGAGAAGTTGAGTTTTCCATTGATTTAGTTCCTAGATCAAGGCCTATATCGAATACCCAATATAGAATGGCCACTGTGGAATTATTTGAACTAAAGAAACAACTATATGAATTGAGTAATAAGGGATTTATTCACCCTAGTGTTTCTCTATGTGGAGCCCCTGTTCTTTTTTTCAAAAAGAAAGATGAATCTATGAGGTTATGTATCGACTACAGGGAGATAAATGTTATAACAATAAAGAACAAGTATCCCCTACCTTGAATTAATGATTTATTTGACCAACTGCATGGAGTTCAATAATTTTAAAAGATTGAACTTCGATCTGGATACCATCAGTTGTGTATAAAGAAGGAAGACATTCTGAAGACATCATTTCGAACCAGGTATAGGCATTATGAGTTTACAATAATTCCTTTTGGGCTGACTAATTCTCCCTCTGTGTTCATGGATTTAATGAAAAGAGTTTTCAGGGAATATCTCGATGATTTTGTAGTGGTATTTATTGATGATATCTTGGTATACTCTAAAATCTATGACGATCAAGAAAGTCACTTGCACATTATCCTGAAGACTCTTAGAAGACATTAATTATATGGGAAGTTTAGCAAGAGTGAATTCTGGCTTCAGGAGATTTCTTTTCTTGGACACATTGTCTCTAAAGATGGTATCTTTGTTGATCCTTCAAAGACCAAGGCAATCCAAGAGTGGCCTTCACTGATGAGTATAACTGAGGTACGCAGTTTTATTGGTTTATCAGGTTATTATCAACGTTTCGTCCAAAAATTTTCCCGATTGACTAACCAATTAACGAAGCTCACACGTAAAAGGGTTAAATTTGTTTGGACAGAAGAGTGTGAAGAATTTTTTGAAGAACTGAATTGAATATTAATCAATGCCCCTATTTTGATAATATCTTCGGGGAATGATGGGTTTGTTATTTATAGTGATGCATCAAAGAAAGGACTTGGTTGTGTCTTTATGCAGAATTGTAGGGTTATTGAATATGCATCATGACAGCTAAAAATTCATGAGAAAAACTATCCTACTCATGATCTTGATTTAGCTGCTGTAATATTTACTTTGAAGATATGAGACATTATCACTATGGTGAAAAATTTGAGATTTATACTCATCATAAGAGTTTGAAGTACATTTTCTCACAGAAAGAACTCAACATGATGCAAAGGCGATGGCTTGAACTACTCAAGGATTATTATTTCATGATACACTACCACCCGGGGAAGGAAAATAAGGTGGAAGATGATTTGAGTAGAAATGATCATGGAGTTTTGAACATGATGATAATTTAAAGGGATCCTATTTTAATTGTTCGATTGAAGATGGGTATGGGAATAACCATCGAAGGTAAAACATCAATGCTTTTTGAAATGGCTGTCAAACCATCTTTACTAGAAAGGATTAAGAGTTCTCAGACCGACGGTGAATAATTTCTAAAGAAGATTAAAGCTGTGAATGATGGGAGATTGAGAGACTTTGGGTATCAAGAAGGAATTTTAAAATTTGGGAAGAAACTTTGTGTTCCTGATTTACCTGATCTGAAAAGAGAATTGTTAGATGATTCTCATAGCTCAAATTTCTCTATACACCCTGGGAGCAACAAAATGTATAGAGATTTGAAAGAACACTTTTGGTGGGACAAAATGAAGAGAGAGATTGCTGATTTTGTGTCAAGATGTATGGTTTGTCAACAAGTGAAAGCTGGGAGGCAAAAACCTGGAGGAGTCATGCAACCTCTTCCCATACCAGAGTGGAAATGGGAAAATATTACGATGGACTTTGTCATGGGGCTACCAAAGAATCCTATAAGGAGCAATGCAATATGGGTTATTATTGATCGTCTTACCAAGTCAACACATTTTCTTGCTATAAGAGAAGATATACCACTGGAACGTCAAGCAAGACTATATATTAATGAAGTTAAGTCTTCATAGAGTACCCCTATCGATTTTTTCTGATCGAGATCCCTGTTTTACATCATGATTCTAGAAGAGTCTTCAGAAGGCCTTGGATACTGAACTTCATTTGAGCACTGCCTACCACCCTCAAACAGATGGACAATCAGAACAAATTATTCAAACCTTAGAAGAAATGTTGATATCTTGCTCACTTGACTTTCAGGGTATGTTGGATCAATATTTACCTCTGGTAGAATTTTCCTATAATAATAACTTCCATTGGAGTATTCAGATGGAACCATATGAAGAATTGTACGGAAAGAGATGTCGCACACGAACCTGTTGGGATGGCGTTGGTGAAAGAAAACTTGTAGGCCCAGAACTGGTGGAGGAAACAATAGAAAAGGTGAAGGTAATCCAAAACCACATCAAATTAGCTCAAAGTAGGCAGAAGAGCTATACTGACAACCGAAGGGAGGATTTGGAATTTCAGGTAGGAGATCATGTTTTCTTTAAGGTATATCTATGGAAGGGAGTTAGACGTTTTAGTAAGAAAGGTAAATTTATTCCCTAGTACATCGGAACTTTCAAAATTATAGAACGAATTGGGGCTGTAGCTTACTATTTGGCAATGATTCCAAGTCTCTCCAAAGTTCACGATGTGTTCCACGTATCACTGTTGAGGAAATACATACCTAAACCAACGCATATACTCACCTATGAGGAATTAGAACTAGAACCCGATCTATCTTATTGCGAAGAGCCCGTCAGGATTCATGATATGAGAGAACAAGTGCTGAGAAACCGAACGACTCGTCTGGTAAAAGTTCTAGGGAGAAACCATAAGATGGAAGAGGCAACGTGGGAACCCGAAGAACTTATGATGAACAACCACCCGAGTCTTTTCATGCTGTATTATTCTAGAAATATCGAGGAAGAAATTATTTGAATGAGGGGATAATGTAACACCCCAAGCTTCCATGGTACGATTCTCTTTGAATAATACAGTAGCGTGTGTTGTATGCAACTACGAGATTCTTACACACCGCGACCAATCAAAGTAGCCGTTATAAATAGTAATACCCACTTTTGGATTTTTTATTTATTTTATCTCTCAAAATGGACTTCATATTTTTGATTCGGAATATCGAAATTATCCTAGGGTGAAATTTTGGTACTTTTCAGATAACTTTTATATTTTGATGAATAGTGAATATTACTAAATATTAATTAAAATCAACTTTTTTAATCAAGATAATTAACAGTGATAAATTATGAATTTGAGTGGTTTTAAAGTATATTTAGAATATATTTTTACCATTTAATATAATTTTGGTCATTGGACATAATTTCACAATTAAACTGCACATAAACAACTGTCAATCTTTTGATAGTTATTATCTCTTAAAAACACGCTTTTTGTTTTAACAACAGGAATTAATTTTAAATTAATTTCTGTCACTTCTGTGTTTTGAATTTAGAAATATGGATTTCATATTTGGAATGAGGAGGTCCAAATTTTGTAAATAGATAACTTTTTTTAGACATTTTTAATAATTACTTCGGTAAATATTTTATTTACCATGGTTAAATGGTAAATCCGGTAAATAAGGGTAAAAAAATAATCTTATAATAAAATTAATTTACCCTAAAACGTGTCCTAACCCTATTGGTTGTTACATGTCTGACCATGGGAATATTTGGGCCGATTTTGGGACCCCATGGATCCACTTGTAAGTGATAATGACACTTTATATTAATTAAGTTAAAGTAAATACAAAAATAACATAAGCATATATCTTTTAGAAAAACAATTTTTACATAGAATTATGTATATTATATTTTACAATATAAATTTTCATTAGAAATATAAAAATATTTCCTACATCATAGTATATTATTTATAATTTTTTGACATTTAATAATTAAATTTATTTATGACACAATAATGATGCATTATTTTCCTTATTAATGAAAAAATCAAATAATTGGTATTATAAATATTAAAATAAATATAATTTTATCGTTTTGATGTCATCCAAGAATTTTATTGAATAATATGACATCTTATGATTTCTTAAATGAATTTTTTTCGAATGAATAATGTTGTTAAGACTTTAACAAAAATCAATTATTAAATAGTGTCAAAATTGACATAAAAGAGTTTTTAAAACAAATATTATATTACTAATTGATATTCTATTCCTAAAAATCTAAGGTTTTAAAAAAGGACTTATATAATGATATTTTTATCATTAATGGACCACTTGGGGGTCTCTTGGATGTATATAGTACGTTTATTAACTATATAATTTAAAAATACAAAGTGACATGGTAAATGTCAAACTAATTAACTAAGAGTTAAAACTAAACGATAAGGATAATATAATGACCCAAACCTATCTAAAATCTATTGGTATAAAGGATTTCGACCCATACCTACCTTATAATTTGAATAATTCACTTTGGAGTCATTATAAACCGAATATTAATTTATTATAAAGTAATATTTCTAGCTTTTCCTAAGGTGCCCCTCCCCCTTCTTATAAAAGGGAACTCCCCCTTCTCCCAATTTCACAACTCCAAAGCCTTTGGGCTCGGCCAAACTCTACCCAAATACCCTCTAAAATATCTTCCATTCATCCTTGAGGCTTCCATTAGTCATAAATACATCCTAAGGAGACCTTTTGATCAAATCAAAAGGAAGAACCCGAAGAAAAGGTAATGTTTTCACTACCCTATTTCAAGTTCCTTTCTTCTTCAAATTCTTATTTCTTTGTTATTTCCTTTATAAAATAACAAATCCAGTATCTATTATATACTGTAATGTTATTATAAATATGGTACAACCATATTCATTATTCTATCCATCCTTTTAATGACATGTCACCATACGTGTGTACGTACGGCTTACCGTCTCCATGTCGTGGTGTAATTGGTATTCAATATATTATTATTTGTATGGGTATAATAATGATGTGTAATTCATGTAAATAAAGAATATAACATGATAATTATTCTTCATTCATGATATACCATCCAATTATATATTATTTTAATATCAAAAGAATAATATCGTTGCTCGTGCATACGTACGGACTACCATCTCCAAGGACGCGATGAGATTCATTCCCCATCGTATGCATTCAAGACTAATTCTCATTTTATGATTAAAATTAATTTTTAAGAACATTATATCATTCTGGATATGAATAAGATACAACATATCCATAAAAATCATGACTTATGTAACAAAACATATAAAAGAAAATGAGTAAGTTAACACCTGAAACGACGATAATACTAAAATATTATTAACAAAACATTATTAAAAGATCATATATGATATAATAATTGTGTATATGGTTCTTGTATAATTTAATAACAATGTTATAACTATTATACAGGAGGTTAACATGCCATCTACTAAGTAAAATTACAAGGTAAGGGTTTATTTCACAATCTCTTCATTATCCGAGGTAGTTTATACATAATTATCTACTGGGACCTCTTTATCATCCACATCCATGTTTCTTAAAAATTTATTTCAAATCATTATTACTATTTTATAGACTATGGGTTAAAGTAATTTATACCCTTGTTTGAATTTTTATAAGAGGTTTATAAAAGAATATTTTTGTTGTTTTCTAAAGAAGGTCTTTTTTAACCTTTTCGACAGAATTAAGGTAAGAATGTTTTTTAACTTATACGGCGGGTGCGGCTATTTTACGCCATTATAAAATCTTCGAAGCATCCCTTATAATAATATAAGAATATTTTCAAAGTAAATGTTTTATTTTGTAATTATTTGACTTTTAAATGATTTAAAAAAAGATAGATATTTCTCTCAAATAGTTTTTGATTTCATCTATGTCAACATCCTTTGATGGATTTTAAGCTGATTTGAAGTTGTTTTTTTATGATGCAAAAATTCCATATTGTATTGAAGGTTTTGTGATATGTTTTACAGTGGATGTATTATTTTTACACCATTCATGGTTTATGGAGAAATTATTGACATTTTTTATGCTAGTTTTAATACGAATGATTATGTTATGTTTAAACCTGTTCATATGAGGAATGCATTGGACTTAATAAGTGACGGGTGGAGCCCGCTATAGCTCCTCGATGCATCGGTAGGTCTCCGAAGACAAACTAGTTTCTTGTAACAAGGCCTTTACAAAATCATATTTGTATTCTTGGAACAAGTCCTTGACTATGTGGTTGTGATAGTCTGGCATTATACATTCTATTATTATGAAAGTGGTTATTGATATTGCATGTGATTATTCGACTAGTAGAATATCCATGTGAATAAGTAAATAGAATTATTTCATTTTATCTTTTCCATATTATGATTAAGTTAAAGTTTAAAAGGATTTTGTTTTAGTTATACATTGACTTTAATGTTTATTCTTATTTATTAAAGTTTCTGCTATATTGTTATCCTTACTAGGCATTTGAGCTCACCCCTTTCTATGTTTTATTTTTCCCTAGATGTGAAGAAGTATTTTATGAATGGCCTGCAGGGATATTATGAGGGGATAAGAGTGTGGAATATGGACAGTATATTGTTGTAGTTTTCATTTTATGATGTAATGTAAACTTTATGAATGTATCTAGTGATTCCAAGGCTACTAAATTAATCGGTCTTTAGAGACTCGATATTTTGTGATCATGACAATGTTATGTAATAATGCACCGACTTTGGGTAACTAGGGTCGGGCCATTACAATAATGAAATATCCCATTATCATAACAAAATTCCATTACATGTACATTACTGGAGTTATCATACCATGTGGGTTAAGGGAGGTGAGAAAAGAAACAAGAAAACAGAATAACTTAAAAGAAATAAAATAAATGGAAAGAGGAATTTACCTCTTGAGATTATCTCCTTTGAGAAACTATTAAGGGGATAGGTTTTGGTATTTTGAAGAGTCTAGGGGATTTTTATGTGGGGGAGGATATTTTGGAGATATTTATGTAGAATATTGGCTAGACACAAGGATTTAGAAGAGTGGATAGAATAGGAATTGAGGGGAGTTTTTATAGTGGAGGAGAGGAGGGTTTTCATAATATTATAACCATTAATTTATTATTTCATCACAAGACAAGAAATAGTAAGTATTCAATGAATACGAATAGTAATAAATTCATTTAATTAAGATTTAATTGGGATAACATTAACAGGTCATCATCAATGACTCAATAAATCCATTATTTAGCATTTATCGTAAATTATCATATTTTACTATTCACCAAAAAATTCATGTATTTTGGAAAAATACCAAAAATTAAACCTAACCATTTTTCCATATGTTGAATCCAAAAATGAATTAAAATTTTCAAAAATAATTTTCTAATTATGATTAACTTAATATTTAATTAAAATTACAATTTACTCAAAAAATAGAAATTTTAAAACACTTATTTTCTTATTCCAAGATATTGGAATATCATATTTTTACCTGAATATTTTTAATATACTCTCATAGGTAGGGTTAATATTCATTAGGGTATATCAGTATTCATAATGTTATGTTAATATTCATAATGGTATGTTACTATTCACCAAAAATTATGTTTCTCCTATCAGACTTCAAATAACTTACTAATCACAACTGTGTATTTCAGATTTTCGAAAATCCAAACATAGAAGTGAAAGATTATGTTTAAATTTCACATATAACCTAATAGTAATGTTTTTTTTCTTTAGATTTTATGACATCATTATAATAAAGTAATTTCCATTGAAAAACATTGGGTTGTTACAGATACCATCTTAAAATAGAGGGAAAATATATATATTTTATTTGGTCTTATTGTTCATCAAATTAGTTATGAAATTGTTTATAAATGGTGAATATTGAAAAAATGCATATGAATTTTTTATTATAATAATTTTTAATATTAATAGGAAAATAATGGATTACTTAAGATAACATTGAAATTTTCAATATCTTGTTATTATGAAATAACTTCAGACTATGATAATATGTATAGTGGTCCATTCCTCATATATGTTATATGATGAAAATAGTGGAGATAAAAAACTTTATGTTTGTGTTTAATAGCCTCAAGGTTCTAAATGTTTACTCAAGTAACATATCTTATTGATTTAATACTATATTGTGAAGTTAAAATAACTAAAATAACATGAATAACACGTTATGTTATATAGTTTATTCCAATAATCATTCAACATGGTTTGATAGAAAATTTAAGGGTTATTTTCATTCAATTGTAGAGATATATTTTCTTAAAATTTTACTAAAAATGATTTTAATAAAATTCAATAAGAAACAATGATTATTATTTTGTATTTATAAAAAGTATTTTATATGTCTATATTCACATGCATACTATATATTACTGTATTCCTTCTGACAGAAGTTCTTCTTCGGGGTACTATTTACTATAATTGGATGTATCCCACTAAAATATTGATATAAATTAATAAGTATTATGCTTTAAACAAGAGATATCCTATCAGATACATTGTTAAAGGTTATCTGGAACAAGAATGCATGAATTTCTATTCTTCGTATTTAAATAATATTGTTACATGATACAATTGACCAATTATAAATGAAGAAGAGAAATATGATCTAATTAATCCATCATTTACATTAGTTCCAAAACCATACGGAATTCTAATTTTGTGTATATTAAATAGTTTGGACCATAGTAGAGTGAGAGGGAATATCAGACTATTTTATTTTACTATGAATATATTAATGAATATTATAAGTATGATTAATTATGAGTTATTTAAATTAATTTTATAGTAAATTTAAACTATTAATTTATATTTCAAAATTTTTACCCGAAATTTAAGAAAATTATAAATAGAATTTATCATTCCTTATGTCTAATAACGAGAGATATATTTTTTAGACAAAATTTTCATGCACAGTTCAAATCTCATTTACTTCAATAAATTTGTTTAATTTTTTCCTTTTTTTCTTATGCTTGATAATATTAATAAAACATTTTAATATAGTATGTTTATTATTTACCAATTAGTATACATATCATGAGATTATAGCGCTATCATTCATTACCAATACAATGGGTTTTAGTGTAAATTAATTATGTTCAACCGACACTAGTTCCTTATTAATAGTAGTTTGGTAATCATGATAACCTAACTCAATAGTGTTATGTTAATCAATGACATAGATTCATAATCATAGGTGATATGAAACCTTGTTCAATTGATGTGTTATACTAAAGAATAGTGGATAAAATTGTTATATTATAATATAATTCTCATGGAAGAGTTGTTACATTAAAATGTAAGTTTCTAGAAAAGGATCATTATCTTCAAACAAATGAACCTTTCCATAGACAAAATATTTCTATATAAAAGGCTTATGAAACCATTATTTTATTTCCATTTTTTAGACAATGCCACATCATATTTTTTATGATGATAAAAATAATATTTCCCTAAATAACATGCTTGTAGTTGAATATCCTAGCATTGAATAAGATTTCCATAGGATTTAATTATTATGTAATATAATGAATTTTGAGTATTGATGGAAAAATAAGATTAATGTCAAAAATTTACTTTACATTCATAATTTATTTTATTTTTATTTATACTATGTTAATTTATATTTGATATTGATTTTATGTATTCTAATTTATCAACATGAAAAAATTTCCATCAGGTTTTTAGAAGACCAATTAGATTTTAAATCATACTAATAAAAAATGTAATGTTTATAATTTTTAGTTTATAAGTAAAATTAATATAAAATAATTTGAGAAAGGGTTTACAACTTAATTCAGTCATTTATTATTATTTTCTTGTAGTGATTATAGGTGAAGAATGTAATTGTCAATCAACTCCAGAAAATAACATCTCCACTATCTAAAATATAATAGATCCATTAATCTACTTTGAAATCCTTGGAGTAAATTTATGGATAAATTACAGGTATTTTTTATAGTTTTTTACTGGTTGTTTTGGTGAATAAAAAATGGAATATGATTCTAATTAAAATATTAAATATATTATCTTTAAATATATTGTTTATTTATACATATAAAATGATTTTTTTATTTCCATTTTAACATGAGTTTTTTCTTAAAAATGTTCATGAATTATTTTTCATAATATGAAGCCTTGTTTAGTTTTGGTTAAAATAGATTTTCTATTAAAGAAAAATATTTTCAATTTATGTATTCTATAATCTACTCGAAGGGACATTGTTTTGTGAATTTATTATTAATTAAATTTTTTGAAATGATTATATTTTTTTTGATGGGTGTTAATGTTATTTTTAATATTACATTTTTTATATAAGAAGTGTTGAAAATATATCTCTCTAAGTATAACATGTATTTTTATGTTATTAGATATGTACAATTGTATGTGTTAGATTTATTAGTTTTCTATTTTTTCTTATTATAGCAAGTATTTTTATGTGTGTTTATATATAAAAAATTTTAGGCATGGATGAATTGTAATGAATTATTAATGTTTTGGATTTTGGGTATATACTATAAGCGGAACTTGTAAATTTTCTTGTATATATATACATATAATTATATCTAAAGGGTGAATTAGAATGAGTTTTATAGTAGTTGTGAATGTGAATTTGTGATTGCATTGTTTTTTCATGAAAAATACATTGTTTATGAGTGTTTGGATTGATTCTGAAATGGATTTTTATTTGATAGTGGTTATTTTGTCTAGTTAAATTAATACAAGGAATTGTTTTTTTATTTTAATAGGTTTAATATTGTTTTAGTTTCATTATTTTTTTTAAAATAAATATACAGTCATGTTTTTTAGAACCATGACTATAGAATTCATGTGTTCTCGAATTTTAGATAACTCGAACAATGTAATATATGTATTCATGTTTTTTTAAAACTATGAATATATCTACACTCTAGAAACATAAAGTCATGAATCAAAAATTTGTGACTATATCTTACATATATTTTTTCTTTTCAACTTAACGATAGGAATATCCCTACGTCAGTAATATCCACAGTTGGTTAAACCATATATATAAGGTATAGTTGTGTTTTTATACTATATCGTTATAATTTTAAACCATGGATACCGAGTGAATATATAATAGTTTGATTAAACCCCATTTATACCAATCCTTTTTTATATTTCACAACTATATCATTGATTTTTTTCTATCTAAATACCACTTACAAAATATCAGTTGGGAGACTTAAGGAAGATAAAATAATATATAAGTATTTTTTCAAGATATAGAGGCCATTTCATTAGTTATTACTTTATTTTAAAGATACACATCAAAATATGTGGTCACATAATTTCATAATTTAGGACGAAGCTCAGTATTTAGAAAAGCCAATGTTTGTGTAACAATACTATTGTTAATTCATTTTAAAAAGGAAAAAATTAATATAAGATCCATATTATAATGAATAACATATCATACATATAATATCACATCATTTTAAAGGTTTTTATTCATAATTAATCCCATAAATCTATAGGTCTAGTTTCTTTGAGAAATTAAAAACATAATGAAACACTTTTAAAATGGACTACATATCTTATTATTTCCTTGATTATAACATTCTCCTAGATCTCACTAAAATCCTATAATTTAATAGGATATCCAAGGGACATAAATAAAATAATTGGTGATCCATAAGGCCCAATAAGTTTGAAAAACATGATAAAAATAATGCGAGATATCAATAGTGTAAATAGTCATAACACTGAATCAATAAAGGGTAGGATTATAAACCATCACATAGAGGCATGGAGAAAGATATAAGATGAAACAAGATCAAGGTTAAGTCTACCCACCAATACATCATAAACATATGCAAAAGATAATCACTAAGACATCATAAACACTTTTTAAGGCCCACCACTAAGACATTATCACAGAGTGAAAAAACCAACAAAAAATTATCATACATAATATTGTTGTGATATTTAAAAAATTACTCAATTTATTGGGGGAATATAATTTTGAACCAACCCATTATCATAATATTCTTTGATTATGAGTCACATATAGATAATAAACATTAATAGATCATAAATATAAAAAAACCATGAGAAATTAATAGTTTATATAATAATGTCAAAATGCATAATTAAATTGGGAATTATGTAGATACAAAAAATAAAAAGGGAATACATCATATTAGATGATAAAATGTTAGAATAAATTTCTAACAAATGGATATATCTCATTAATGAAAGAATAAATATGGAGGAATAATATAAGAAGTATAAATAAAATGGTAAAGTAACCGAAAACGCTACCCTTATAAGTTTATTAGATTTTGACATAAAGAAATGGTAGAAATGAAAACATAAAGGTATGTTGATCCTAATAAAAAGGAATAAAAGTCAGAAAAAATGATTTAGATGATGAATATGATAAATTTCACAATCCATGCCACTAAAACCCCTTGGTTTTATAACCCTGAACGCCAACCTACAATAGGCCACAGGTTGGAAACTATCACAAAGGGTATCTACCACACACATGGGAGAAATTACCCTCATAAATCCCAAGAAAATATATCATGAAAACCCATAAATTACAAACATATATTCAAAATATTAATAACTCACAAACCAACCTATCTTTATATTCCAACAGATGGAATTCAACTACGGATAATACAAGACTGGACTGATAAAAATCCACTCTAGTTACCTGAATAGTATCCACATAAAAAATATATCTTTAATAATACTAAAAAAACTTGACGATTATGTTTAGGTATGATCACTTGGGAGTACTCAATAGGATCATGTTTCTAAAAAATCAATATCTATGTGAAATAAATATTCCAAGGTAGACATGTGTATGGAAAAATAAGTTGGATCATGTGATAATAAAGGATATAGACATGTAAAGTATGAATTCTTGGATGAAAATATGCCATGATAGAATCAAAACTCCATGAACTTTAACTTTTAAACATGAAATTATTATATTAGATCACTAATCCACTAGTATAAGTACACGTTGGTGATATCATACTTATAGAATCATATAATAATTATGTTAAAGGTCTAGAAACACAACTATTTCCGGCATCATAATCGATCTAACATGTCTACACTACTATAAAGAAAATTAAATGACGATGATTTTATATTTATTTGATCATATGAAAATAAAAGTTAAATCATACAATTTTATTACCATCATAATCAGAAAAGAAGATAATTTTCGTAACCTCATCCCATGAAACAATCTCATTATTATTTCAATAATAATAACCATCAATCCTAAAAGGAAAATATATCTTTATATAATAAGAAAAAACGGTACAAAAAAATTTTCAGTACTCTTACTTACCAGTTTAGAGGATGTTGTAACATCCCGACCCAGAAGCCACTAAACCGGTGCTTTGAGATGGTTCGCCACAAGGCCTCAAGCACGCCTCCCTGTATGCCAGAGGCTGCCGACTAGCAGCGAGGGCCTAGGGTGTGATAGTGGTGAGACTATGCCCTCATATAAGAGTAAGAAAACAGAGGAAATAACTAAGTATCATACACAACAGAAAGTAAACAGAGTGCGGAAGCAGTAAACAACAAAAATAGAACTAGCTGTAATAGTAAAATGCTGTAAAAGCCTGAACAGCTATGCAATACAATACAACACTGGTCACCCACAGGGCTGACCATATAGATACAAGTACAAAAGAAATTGAAATTAAAAGTATAGGGCTCTACTACTCACTCTGAGCCAAACCACGTACCTGATCTCCAGACTCTGTCGAACTGCTACAGCCTGATCAGTAGAACCACTCGAGCAGCTCTGCTCGATCATGCAACACTAGGCCTCAGCCCTACCCACCATGCAACTCGTGCTCAACCTGAAAAGTAGACATAAGGTCTACACGTACACCGAGGTGTATGTGCAGGGGTGAGAAATAATCTTAGTAGGGCACCCCGACAAGCAACCTACAACTATGCTGCTAAAAGTGCATGCAACACAAACGTGCTCAGCCTAACTGGAACACAACAAAAGAAAGTAAACCAAATGTGCAACTACAGTTGAACTCAGGGTATATAATCCATGTCAACTGGGAACGTGCCACCATTGATGTCCATATCTATATTCGTACACATTTATAGTCCCATACCTATACACATGTACATAAATATGAATATTCATGATTAAGTGATTCAAATAACATGAAACCACATCAGCAGTAGATCTTTAGGACCATAAGCCCGATATCATGGACATCCTGTGCAAGGGCATTGATCTGGACGTTGTTCCACTCAAGCCGTGTATCATTAAGTTGATCTCTGGGTTCGTAATCCCATCGACATGTACCTGCTTCGGCCAATGCTGGAAATATATCTCTAAACAAGTAAACTAGAACCATTCCCTCAAGAAAATCAAATAGTTCCCTCAGGCGTATGGGAATCTCACCCTCAGGCATAACAAACATCTTTCCCTCAGGCTAATCATAACCACACCCTCAGGATAAACAAAACCATTCCCTCAGGCTAAAAAGAACCTTTCCCTCAGGCCTTGCCCTCAGGCGAAACTGTAACCTTGCCCTCAGGCCTTTCCCTCAGGAAAATCAGAATCTCGCCATCAAGCATAACAGAATCTATCCCTCAGGCAGAATAGAATCAAGCCCTCAGGCATAAGAAGTCAAGCCCTCAGGCACAAAATTTTTCCCTCAGGTGAAATAGAACATCACCCTCAGGCTAGTACAGTCACTCCCTCAGGGTATAGTAAAACACCGCCCTCAGGCACAAGTAATCGGGACATGCCCGACATATAAACATGAAATTTACATACAATTCATCTCAAGGCAAAATTAATGCATAAATTAAACATGGAATACCCTCGGGTATCCTGTCCAAATGGCTAAACCGAGGAACGCACCCCCGGGGTGGTCTTGGATCCAAGCAGTGATCCCACATAGCAGTTATACATATTAATTAAATTACTTATGCAAATCTAGGTATTTAATTAACCAAGGCCTCATCCATATGACACCCCAATGTGGGTTCGTAAAACAACGATACACAAAAACGCACAACAGTTGGAATTGAAACACCAACCACCTACTACTCAGGAACAAAAGGCGATGTAGGCATACCAACAAACAAGAAAGATGCCTCGCGTCAGGCTCAATAGCCACCAACCAAGAAGCACCTCTGTTAATCACTACAACATCAGCAAACCAAGTCAGGTATAAACAAACAAGTGCAGGTGGCCCGAACGCCCAACCCAACACTAAAAACATAACCCCACAGGATTACTAGCTTGGAACAGGTTCTAGATGACACCCGAAAACATTCTCTACCCCAACCCGATGTAACAAATCAGGTCAGTCAAACAACGGGCACCCGCCGGGTCCCACAAGTAAAACACCAAAGAGTCATCCTACTCAGGATCCTCTAGATAACTAGAGAGAAGGAATCCTACATAGGATCCTTAGCTAAGAGGAATCCTACATGGGATCCTAGAATGAATAACAAAAGAGGCAACCCATAACAGGGGTCCTCTCAAAGAAAACATGAGAGAGTTCCCACAAGGACTCCCTAGTTCAGCCCCCAAACAAGGCATCCCTCAGGGAACCCTTAGAAGCATCTGGTCTCACGGCCCCTTAGGCCAGAAGGGCACGTCTCACAAGGAAAACATCCTATAAATAAAAGGTTACATGAGATATCTGATATCTCAACTCATATTAAAGGTCTCTACTAAGTTGGTCTGAATACTCCACCTAGCAACCTCACCAAGTCTCACCCTCAGGTGACGACTAGACTCCATAACTAGAGGAAAAACCCCTCCATTTAGATAAAAATCACCAAAACCCAATTTATTTGACCTCTAAATGTCCAATGGAGTCCACCATTGCGATCTACGTGAAAATACGCTCAGAATAGACTACTCACATGCCCAATTCTGACTTCCAGAGCATAAGATATCCCAAAATTACTAAACTGGAGCAGTACATGGCCAGAGTACATGGCCAGAGCCCATTGGGCCTGCCTGTGTAATAGTATACGGCGTGTAATTTATTGTACACAGCATGTACTTTACTGTACATGGCATGTACTATTCACAAAAAGTCACAACGTGTCCGTTTTCACCCGAACACATGCCCATGTACCACTACACGACATGTACTTTACTGTACACGGCGTGTACTTCAAAAAAACCACTAAAACCGTGTTCTATTCAACACGGCCAGCCACACGGCCACCACTACACGGCGTGTACTCAAAGTACACGAAGTGTACATAAAAAACTCATCTTCCCCGAATGGGAAGAACACACGGCATGTTCCCCTGGAACACACGCCATGTATACTGGGTTTTCCGACAGGAAATCCCTAAAAACACCTGATTCACCCATTTTCGCCCCCGAAACATCAGATCGAGCCCCATGGGCATACCAGCAAGCAATATAAGGATTTCAAAACTTAAAACAACTTGTTTAAAGGGGATCTATGTTGAAAATGTAAACGACCCTACCTTTTGGCGGAAACCGCCGAAGCTTCGGTTGATTTCATGGCTCGCGGTTGCCCTTCGCGGAATCAGCGCATCGATGGCTTCGAATCGGTACCACTCATGGCTTCCTTCTCTCCCGTTTTCTCGATCTCCTAATTCACCCGGTGGGACATGTCCAATGAAGAGAACACATGGAGCATGAACAAGGAGGAGGAAGTAAGAGAGAGAAAAGAAAAGAAAAAGAAGAAAAGAAAGGAAGAAAAAGGGGGTCGGGCCGACCCCAGCGCCCGACATGAGTTTATGCCTTCCATAGGATAAAATCCCCATTCCAGACTTAATGGCGCAGACTAAATCTAAATATGACACTCCTATTAAAAGTTATTACTAAACTAACTCACGTCAATAAATTAATTTTTAATTTAATAATATTAAATATTAAATATTCTGCCAAAATTCGAACAGCTCATATTTTCTCCAAATTCATGTCTTAGGGTAAACACCCTATTCCAGGACCAACGGAGTTGTCAGAAAAATTATCCGAGATCATTTTCTTGGGGAAAATCACCATTTTACCCCTCAAGAGCATCCAATAGCAAAAAATCAAATTTCTGCTCAAAATTGCAGCCCGAAAAAACAAAGTTTCTTACAAACCCCCCACCATAAACCTTCTATTCCCCGAGAAGCCTAGTGAAAGAACCAACATCCATACTCATAACCTGAGCATCTTCACAAACAAGCTATCTAGACTATCTGACGACCAGCCTTATAACGTTAACCATCACTTCTACACAGAAGATATTCAACTACGACCGCTCTGGTACTCCCCACCATAGGAATACCCTTATCTTCATCTTAATGGAAAACCGTGAGCTCAAAAGCTCATGGAAAACATTGAAGTTTAACCAGAACAAGGATAACCACCCTCAAAGGGCCAATGGTGCACTCCCCACCATATGGATTTCCTTACACCACTCCGAGAGCACAAACAAAATAGGTTCCATCCTCAACAGGTATGACCTTAGGAAAGAAAAAGGAGCTCGATGAAGGTCAAATCTCTCTCAGAATACTCAAGATGAATCAAGATAGCGTATGATCATCTATAACAGGAGTACACTGAGATTTCACTAAAGGCGTGTCTAGATCCCATCAGGCCATGCTAACATCCTGCCAAAACTTGACCACGATTCAAACACAGGTCAACCATCCTCACACAGGTTTCCATAGAACAAAACAGACATAAACCTACAAGGTATTAAGTCAAAACCAAAACACAACCTACAAGGGCCCTGATCCTCTCGGAGTATCCTCAGAAGGAAATAATCCCTGGAGTTCACCACCCAAGCAGAAGAGAAACTAAACTGACGCTCATAGGGTATCTGTATACAGCAATACCATAAGGAGGTCTATTTCTCAAGAAAATCTTTGGTGTCTATCAGCATCGTACTCAACGATCCTACTAGATAACCACAGACCTGAGAAACAACACCCAATAAGGGTTAAATAGAAAGGCATCACGTGCCACATAGACCAACAGGGTCACTACACCACCTGTGAACGAGGACTGAGTCATCAGCCTCAAAAAGAATTCCTCAACGTAGATCCACACAACCTGCCATCAGAGTAAAAAGTATGTGCAAGCAGACCCAAAAGGTCTCAGTCGTCTGTAAAAAACACACACTAGCAGGCCTATATGCTGTGAATCCTACGTGCCTAGTATGATGCATGAGATGCCTCTTGCCTTTGCTGTCCAAGAGTTAAAAACCATCACTGGCATATTACCAATGGCCAAGATCCAGAGATCCATAGTAAATAAAAACACCACACAACATGTGCGTCCCTCAAGGAGAAAATCATGTACAACTGTAACATCACAAAATCAGAACAACAATCTCAAACCCTGGAAACCAGGAATTCTTACCGGAACAGGTGTTCTCGACGCACCAGCCCGATATTCATCACAAGTTCCGACACATTCTTAATACTTTTGTCTACCATGTCCCAAATAGTAAAGACCAGGAAAGAAAACTCCTCTGATACCACTTTGTAACATCCCGACCCAGAAGCCACTAAACTAGTGCTCCGAGCCGGTTCTCCACAAGGCCTCAAGTGCGCCTCCCCGTGCGCCAGAGGCTTCCAACTAGCAGTGAGGGACTATGGTGTGATAGTGGGGAGACTATGCCCTCATACTAGAGTAATAAAACAGTGGAAATAACTAAGTATCATACACAGCACAAAGTAAACAGAGTGCGGAAGCAGTAAACAATAGAAATAGAACTAGCTGTAATAGTAAAATGCTGTAAAAACCAGAACAACTATGCAACAAAATACAACACTGGTCACCCACAGGGCCGACCATACAGATATAAGTACAAGAGAAACTAAAAGTAAAAGTACAGGGCTCTGCTACTAACTCCAAGCCAAACCACGTACCCGATCTCCAGACACTGTCGAACTGCTGCAGCCCGATCAGTAGAACCACTCGAGCAGCTCCACTCGATCATGCAACACTGGGCCTCAACCCTATCCACCATGAAACTCTTGCTAAACTTGAAAATCAGACATAAGGTCTACACGTACACCAAGGTGTACATGTAGGGGTGAGAAATAATCTCAGTAGGGAACCCCGACAAGCAACCTAAAACTGTGCTGCTAAAAGTGTATGCAACAGCAACGTGCTCAACCTAGGTGGAACACAACAAAATAAAGTAAACCAAACGTTCAACCACAGTTGAACTCAGGGTTTATAATCCTTGTCAACTGAGCAAGTTCCACCATTGATGTCCATATCTGTATATGTACACATTTATAGTCTCATACCTATACACATGTACATAAATATGAATATTCATGATTGTGTGATTCAAATAATAAGAAACCAAACCAGAAGTCGATCCTTGGGACCATAAGCCTGATCTCCTGGACATCCTGTGCAAGGGCATTGAGCTGGACGTCGTGCCACTCTAGCCGTGTATCATTAAGTCGATCCCTGGGTCCGTAATCCCATCGACATGTACCCACTTCGGCCAATGATGGAAATATATCTCTGAACAAGTAAACAAGAACCATGCCCTCAGGAAAATCAAATAGTTCCCTCAGGCATATGAGAATCTCCCCCTTAGGAATAACAAACATCTTTCCCTCAGGCTAATCACAACCATGCCCTCAGGCTAAAAAAACCATTCCCTTAGGCTAAACAGAACCTTTCCCTCAGGCCTTTACCTCATGCGAAACAGTAACCTTTCCCTCAGGCCTTTCCCTCAGGTGAATCAGAATCTCGCCCTCAGGCATAACAGAATCTCGCCCTCAAGCATAACAAAATCACGCCCTCAGGCATAAGAAGTCAATCCCTCAGGCACGAAAGGTTTCTCTCAGGCGAAATAGAACATCGCCCTCAGGCTAGTACAGTCACGCCCTCAGGCTATAGTAAAACACCACCCTCAAGCACAAGTAACCGGGCCATGTCCGACATATAAACATGCAATTTACATAAAATTCCTCTTAATGAAAAAGTAATGCATAAATTAAACATGCCATACCCTCAGGTATCCGGGCCAAACGACTAAACAGAGGAACGCACCCCCGGGTGGTCCTGAATCCAAGAAGTGATCCCACATAGCAGTTATACATATTCATTAAATTACATATGCAATTATAGGAATTTAATTAACCAAGCCCTCAGCCATATGACACCGCAACGTGTGTTCATAACACACCGGTACACAAAAATGCACAACAGTTGGAATTGAAACACCAAGCCACCTACTACTTAGGCACACAAGGCGAAGTTGGCATCCCAACAAACAACAAAGACGCCTCGCGTCAGGCTCAACAACCACAAACCAGGAAGCACCTCTGGTAATCACTACAACATCAGCAAACCAAGTCAGGTATTAACAAACAAGTGCGGGTGGCCCGAATGCCCAAACCAACACTAAAAACATAACCCCATAGGATTAATACCATGGAACGATTTCTAGATGACACCCGAACACCTTCTCTACCCCAACCCTACATAACAACTCAGGTCGGTCAAACAACGGGCACTCGCCGGGTCCCACAAGTAAAACACCAAGGAGTCATTCTACTCAGGATCCTCTAGATAACTAGAGAGAAAGAATCTTACACGAGATCCTTAGCAAAGAGGAATCCTACATGGGATCCTCGAATGAATAACCAAAGAGGAAAACCATAACAGGGGTCCTCTCAAAGAAAACATGAGAGAGTTCCAACAAGGACTCCCTAGTTCAGCACCCAAACAAGGCATCCCTCAGGGAACCCTTATAAGCATCCGGTCTCCCAGCCCCTTAGGCCAGAAGGGCATGTCTCACAAGGAAAATGTCCTCTAAAGAAAAGGTTATAGGAAACAGCTAATAGCTCATCTCATATTAAAGGTCTCTACTAAGATGGTCCAAACACTCCACCTAGCAACCTCACCAAGTCTCACCCTCAGGTGATGACTGGACTCTATAACTAGAGGAAGAACACCTCCATTTAGATAAAAATCACCAAAACCCCATTTATATGATCTCTAAATGTCAAATGGAGTCCACCATTGCGATCTGCGTGAAAAAAAAACGGTTAGAATCTAATACTCACATGCCCAATTGAGACTTCCAGAGTATAAGATATCTCAGAATTACTAAACTGGAGCAGTACATGGCCAGAGTGTTGAGCAATGTATTGTTTTTAAACAAATCAAAATAATGTTTTTTAAAGGGGGAGATTATTTTAAATAATACTCTGTCTCTTTATGATGATTTTGATGCTCACAAATACCCTTAATTATTTACTAATTATTTCGTTGAGTATTTTGCAGGAATTTATTTTATTTATTTATTTCATACAACGAGAGTTTATACTTCATTTATTCCGAGATCACTTTTAGCGTATTCTGGAATCACTGTAGCGCAAGATCAATTTTAGCGTATTCTGGAATCACTGTAGCGCGAGATCAATTTTAGCGCGTACTGGAATCACTGTTCATACCCTACGTTGATGAACGTAACGTATGGATGAAAAGTTTACTTTTTATGTTATTTTGAAACGTATGGTTAATGAACCTTATGTTGTTGAAAAGTATGAAAGAAGAACATTACGTTTGGAAGGAACCTTACGTTTTTGTTGTTGGACAAGTATGGAAGAGAATCTGTACGTTAGTTTTCAGTGTTGAGTTTGTTTCTCAAAAGTATGGATCATCAACCTTACTTTTATAATCAACCGTACGTTCTTTGGAGAGTTGAAGAAAGACAAAGTATGGATGATCAACCCAACGTTTGAATGCTGAAGAGAAAGTATGTATGTTCAACCTTACGTTCTGAACCTTACATTCTGAACCTTACGTTTGTGAACCCTACGTTTGGAGCCATGTCATCAACCCTACGTTTGGCGTCGGGATATTTTTGACAGACGATATTTCCTTTTGAATTAGTCAAACAAGCGGATTATTAGGCGGATTTCGAGCTGATTCTTAAATACGACTTTGACTGAATCAAAGACGATTTACAACGGATTAATGATTGATTTAAACGGAGCTTTTTGTGCCGATTCTTCAGGGGAGTTACAACGGCTCTGTTATTTCATTTAATATCGCGAATCTAAAGGAGATTTTCATGGATCTATTTATGCGGAAGATTTTCTCATATTTGAATATATATGTTCTATCTTGGAAACTTCGGATATATATATATGCACAGGAAAGTGTATGATACATAGATTGATCTTTTGACGAGCAAGAAACAGAGACTGTGTGAAAGCGTTCTTTTCTGGTGATCGAGAAGAAGTGTAAAACCTTTATTACCGAAGGAAGATCTTGATAGAAGATTCACGTGTTCTACATCGACTATCTGTTGTGAATCTACTGCTGCTGAAGTTGTGAAGTTTCTTATAATATCTATTGCAACTGGATCGACTCAGAACTGTTTTGATTTCAGATCTTTATTTTCTGAAGACGACGATCTATCTACTGTCAATTGCATTCTGTTGCAATTGTGAAGAACAACTGGAGAAGTGTTTCTTTATCGAAACCCTTTTTATTTCTTTTGAGTGATCAGCTTCTCGTTCTAAGCTGTGTGGGTTCGTGTTTGAACCAGGAAGGCTGTGTTTGCCTGAATCTTTTAAAGGTGTCAACTGCCTGTACTCAGTTGTGGAAGAGTCTGTGGAAACGAGGACCAGATAGTGAAAATCGCCAAGCTCGTGGATTTGAGCGTTGGTGGAGTGGACTAGGGGCCTTCTGTTCCCCGAACCACTATACATCCGTGTGTTCATGCTTTTACTTTTTCCGCTGCATATTTAATCGTGCAAAAGCATAGTGGACAGAATTTGTCTAAATTGAAGAGATTGTAATAATTTTGAAAAGACACAATTCACCCCCCTCTTGTGTATAATCCGTAGATTCAGATCCAACAATTGGTATCAGAGGAGGAGATTCTTATTTTTAAAGTCTTATCAAGCCAGAAGTATTTAAAGATTATACATAGTGTATCATGGCTGATATGAGAGAGGGAATGTCAATGGTCAGAGCACCTTACTTTAATGGAGATAATTATGGCTGCTGGAAATCACGTATGATTATTTATCTGAAAAATCTTGGTTACAAAGTCTATTCAAAGATTCTGACTCCCTATGAAATTCCTGAAAATCCCGATACATGGAGTGCTGCTACAGAGGCTGAGTATGACATAAATTCAAAAGCTATGAATGCAATCATCTGTGGTCTAGGACCAGATGAATTTAACAGAGTATCTCAATGCCCAACTGCATATGAAATGTGGCAAACAATAGCTGTTGCTTATGAAGGAACAGATAATGTAAGACAGATGAGATATGCAACTGCTAAGTTAAAATTTGATACTTTCAGAATGATTGAAGGAGAGAGCATCACTCAGATGAATGGAATATTGACAAAAATTGTCAATAATATAACAGCTCTAGGAGAACCAATCAAGCAGGCTGATCAAGCGTTGAAGGTACTGAGAGTACTTCCTACTCGATGGAATGGAATCTCTGCAGCAATCAGACAATCAACTTCTGTTAAAGATCTAACTATGAGAGAACTGATTGGTACACTGATGATGTACGAAGCTGAAATGCAAGATGAGCTAAATGAGCATAAAGTCTACATAAAAAGGGAAAATACTGCTTTGAAAGTGACTTCTCAACAAAAGGATAGAAAGATGAAGAACAGAGAAGTAAGTGCTAAATCAGAAAGCTCTGATTCTTCAAATTCGGATGAAGAACTGGCTCAGCTAGCCAGAAAATTCAGAAAGTTCTATAGTAAGAAGAAAGACTTCAAGAAATCCTTCAAAAAGGATAGCAAGGAAGTGAGATGTTATGAATGCAAAAAGATGGGACATATCAGACCGGATTGCCCAAAATTGAAAGATGCAAAGAAGAAGAAATTCTTCAAAAGAGATGATTATGAGCAGAAAGACAAGAAAGCTATGAAAGCTACTTGGAGTGTTTTTGAAGACTCAAGTAATTCTTCTGAATCATGCTCAGAGAAGGAGGAAGCCAATTTAAAATCAAATATGTGTTTCATGGCTGAAACTGATGAGGTACACTCATACTATTCCTCTGACTCAAATAATGAATCAAACTCTGAAACAAGCTTCTCAAATAAAAAACTTGCAGCTTACTGCAATATGCTTGAAGAAAGGTATGACTCATTATTTAACAAATATAAATCTATAAAGAACTTGCACAAAGCTATTTCAGATGAGAGAAATACTTTGCTAAAACAACATGAGGAATTAATTGACAAATACAATTCTGCTGACTCAAATAAAATTAATTTTGAATCAAAAATAAAAACTCTACAGGATGAAGTAGAATATTATAAAACGGCTGCATTAGTTTTTACAAAAGGAGAAAACACCTTAAATGAGATACTTGGAAAAACTGTAATTAAAAAGGAAAGGTTTGGAATTGGAAGTAAAGGAGAAAAACCTAAGTTATACAAAAATTATTTTGTTCCTAGCACTAAACATGTTATTTGTAACTTCTGTGGAACAAGAGGTCATATAGCTAAAAACTGTTTTCTAAGACAACCTCAAATATGTGGAATTAAGAAAGCTTATATTTCCAACGATCTATATGATTCAATCAATTTTAAGAAAATAAAGCAAATCTGGATACCCAGATCACTGCTTGCTAACACTCCTGGACCCAACAAAATATGGGTACCAAAGCAATTTGTTTGAATGTCTTTGCAGGTAGCAGGTCACCAAAGAAAGAAAGAAATATGGTATATGGACAGTGGCTGCTCAAGACACATGAGTGGAACTTCAGCTAATTTCTCTTCTCTTACTCGAAAGGAAGGAGGACTTGTCACCTTTGGTGACAATGCCAAAGGAAAGATTATTGGTATTGGAACAGTTGGAGATCCAGAGACAGTCTCAATCAACAAAGTACTTTATGTACAAGGGTTAAAACACAATATGATAAGTATCTCTCAACTCTGTGATGATGGATACACTGTTGATTTTACTAACAATAGTTGTACTGTTTCTAAAGATAAACTGTTTAAGTTTAGAGCACCCAGAACTGATAATGTTTATACTTTGGATTTGTATTCCTTGTGTAAACAACAAGTAAACTGCTTAACTGCTAATATAAGTGAATCCTGGATCTGGCATAGAAGACATGGTCATTGCAATATATATGCTTTACATAAATTATCTAAGAAACATCTAGTTTCTGATTTGCCTAGTCTCAAATTTGAAAATGACAGATTCTGTGATGCATGTCAGCTTGGCAAGCAACACAAATCATCATTCAAATCTGTTAATAAAGTTGCTACAACTAAACCTCTAGAACTTATCCATATGGATTTGTTTGGACCTTCAAGAGTAACAAGTTTAGCTGGTAAATTATATGTTTATGTATTAGTTGATGATTACTCTAGATTTACTTGGATTTTCTTTTTGAAATTTAAAAGTGAAGCTTTTAGTTTATTTGAAGGTTTTTGTAAATCTGTTCAAAATGAAAAAGGTTTTAATATAATCTCATTGAGAAGTGATCATGGTGGAGAATTTGAGAACCAGGAATTTAATTCCTTTTGCTCAAACATGGGTATTAAACACACCTTTTCTGCTCCAAGAACACCTCAACAGAATGGGATTGTAGAAAGAAGAAATAGAACTATTCAAGAAATGGCTAGAACTATGTTAAATGAATATAGCCTACCTATATATTTCTGGGCAGAAGCTGTTAATACAGCTTGTTATATAATGAATAGAATTTTAATAAGACCTATTTTGAAAAAGACACCCTATGAACTATGGAATAACAGAAAACCTAAAGTAAATTACTTTAAAGTTTTTGGATGCAAGGTTTACATCTTGAATACCAAAGATAATCTTGGTAAATTTGATCCAAAATCTGATAAAGGTATTTTCTTAGGATATTCTGCAACCTCCAAAGCTTATAGAGTCTATAATAAAAAGTCAAGGATTGTTGAAGAATCTGTTCATGTGAAATTTGATGAATCTGATCCTTTTGAGAAAAGGATAGAACAAATAGATGAACCTGATTCTAATGAAAACATGAGACTTGAGAATTTAAAGAATGATTTTGAAAATGATATAAAAGAAATTCAGTCCAGTTCAGAAGAACATGATACTGAAGAACCTTTGAATGTAATACCTAGACAGTCTAGAAACTTAAAGAATCGCCCTTTAGAATCTGTGATAGGTGACTTAGAGACTGGTATTCAAACTAGAAGAAACTTTGGAAACATAGTTGAATTCTATGCTTTCCTATCCCAACAAGAACCTAAGACCATAGAAGAAGCCTTAGATGATGAGAGCTGGGTAATAGCAATGCAGGATGAATTGAACCAGTTCAAGAGAAATAAGGTTTGGGAATTAGTTGAAAGACCACATGATTATCCAGTAATAGGAACTAAATGGGTCTTTAGGAATAAACAGGATGATCAAGGGATAATAACTAGAAATAAAGCAAGATTAGTAGCTAAAGGATATAATCAAGAAGAAGGAATAGATTATGATGAGACCTTTGCACCTGTAGCCAGGTTAGAAGCCATTAGAATCCTTTTAGCCTATGCATCTTATATGAATTTTAAATTATTTCAGATGGATGTTAAATCTGCCTTTTTAAATGGTTATTTAATGGAGGAAGTTTATGTTGAGCAACCTCCTGGTTTTGAAAATTCTCAAAAACCAGATTCTGTTTTCAAACTTACTAAAGCTCTTTATGGCCTTAAACAAGCACCTAGAGCTTGGTATGAAAGACTAAGTTCTTTTCTTTTGAAAAATGATTTTACTGTTGGACTAGCAGATCCAACACTCTTTAAGAAAACTGTGAAAAATAATGTTTTGTTGGTACAAATTTATGTTGATGATGTAATTTTTGGATCAACCAATAAAATTCTTTGTCATGAATTTTCAGAATTAATGCAAAAAGAATTTGAAATGAGTATGATGGGAGAATTAAATTTCTTTTTGGGTCTTCAAATATTTCAAAAAGATTTTGGAAATATTTTAAATCAATGCAAATACATTACTGATTTACTTAAGAAATTTGGACTTGAAAACATCAATACATTTACAACTCCTATGTGTACTAATATAAAACTTGATTTGGATGAAACTGGAAAATTAGTGGACAACAAGTTATATAGAGGTATGATTGGTAGTTTGTTATATCTTACTGCTAGTAGACCAGATATAATGTATTCAGTATGTCTTTGTGCTCGATTTCAATCAAATCCCAAAGAATCCCATTTAACTGCTGTTAAAAGAATTTTTAGATATTTAAAAGGTACTATTTATCAATCTCTGCTTTATCCAAAAACCTATGATTTTAATTTAATTTCATATTCAGATGCTGACTTTGGAAGCTGTAGATTAGATAGGAAGAGTACTTCAGGAACATGTCACTTTTTAGGAAAGTCTTTAGTATCATGGTCTAGTAAGAAACAACACTCAGTTGCCCTGTCAACAGCCGAGGCAGAATATGTGTCTGCAGGTAGTTGCTGTGCACAGGTGTTGTGGATGAAAAACACTCTTATGGACTTTGGATTAAAATTCAATAATACACCTATTTTATGTGATAATACTAGTGCAATTAATATTTCAAAAAATCCTATTAGTCATTCTAGATCTAAGCACATTGATATAAGACATCACTTTTTAAGAGATCATGTGTTTAAAAAAGATATATTTTTAGAATTTTTAAATACAGAAAATCAATTAGTAGATATTTTTACTAAACCACTTCCCACGGCAAGGTTTGAATTTATTAAGGGGGAGTTCGGTTTATTTAATTTTAAATAATTTTTTTTAATTTTAATCTTATTCTGTTTTCGAATTCTGCTTAATTTCTGTTTCCCGCTATAAGTAATTTTATTTTGTTTTAAATAAAAGTAATGATTAGTGATTACACGGGAATCAAGGCTGTCAGAACCGTTTCACCTTCTAAACTGTTTTCACCTTTTTTCGGAAACCCTTTCGAAAACCTAAAACCGCACATCTGCTCCAAAACCCTTTTCTGAATCTTCAAACCCTAAACTTACGAACCTTCAGAAATCGTTGTTGAAATGGCAAAGACTAAGCGTCCAGATGAAGCTGAGAGCAGTGCTGCAAAGAAATCTAAAGTAGTTGGTCGGAAAATACTGCAAGGTAAAGTCATAGATTTAGAATGGCTGTTTGAAACTAATTGACTGTTGAAGCAAGCGTTGTCGTTTCAAAGCCTTGAGCAAGCTTTTAATAGTGAAAACTCTGAGTTTCTATATGAGGCAGAAATGAGACATTTCTTTAGAACTGTTCAGTTTAGCCTTGGGGATACGGAGGATAGTTTATTGGCTCAAATAGAGGATAAGGACTTTTCCATATCATCTGTAGAGATAAGTCAAATTCTTAACTGCCCTCATGAAGGAGTTTTTCATTTCGATTTATGGAATATTGGAGATTCTGTACATAAGTCTGAAGACATTATGTCTTTTCTGTTTGGAACCAAAGTGATAAAGAAGATGTTTATTAAAGATTTGGAGCCCGATCAGAAAATCTTGGTAAAATTTGTTCAGACTGGTTTAGCACCAAGGATGGCTGAGTTGGAGAAAATTCTATACCCTGACATGTACATAATGTATCTTCTGATGAGTGATATTAAGTTTAATTTTCCTCGGTTTATGATAAGATATCTGAGATACTGCTGTCAGAGTGAAGCAAGAATGACCTTTTTCCCTTATGGAAGGTTCATTTCTTTGTTTTTATATAAAAGAGGAATGATCAGATTGGTAAGTGCTGGGGTGAAATGTCACCACAGTAATGTTTTTAATGCTGGAACTTTGAGGAAAGTGGGATACTTCTGGAGCACAATTAAAGGAAAACTCTTACCTGTTGGAGCTGAGGAAGACTCGGAGAGTGCTCAGGCTCAACCGGCTAAGTCCAAGGAGGGACAAGCAGAATCAAGGGTTAGTACAGTGGCAAGAAGAATTCGCTTTGAGATGGAGGAAGTTGAGGAAGAGAGAAGTCAAGAAGGACTTCAATCTAGAAGGAAGAGGTCAATTGATGAAGAAATTATCTCTCCTGTCTTGAAATCTTCTGAACCGGTAATTTCTTATTCATTTGTGAGAGAAGCTGTTGTGGAGCGGACTGCACCGATAGAGGAATCAGTAGCTCAACTGGAAATTCAACTAGAACCTCAAACTGCTGCTGTGGCTGTTGAAAAAGTAATTCAACAAGAACAACTTATGGAGGCAGTGCCTGGTGAAGAAGTGGCCCGACCTCAAGAGTTACATGAAAATATTGTTCTTGATCATTCAGTCGAAGTCAGAGAGACTACTGTTCGTGATGAACATACTTCTGAAGTTAATACAGAGGTACTTCAGGAAGATTTTTCAGTAGAAGAGTTTCAGGCTTCAAAGGATAGTTCAGTGGATCAACCTTGTCAGGACAAAGAACAGTCAGATGCAGATTCTTTACCACTTGTCCTGCTTCATCAATCTGATTCTGGACATGAGAATCAAGCACAGGGTGCCCCTGATTCGAGAAAAGAAGAAGTTGTTGAGTTATACAAGCGTATTTCTCAGTTAGAATCTGAGAATGTTAGTCTCAGAAATTCTCTGAACTTAGAGCAGTTGAAGTTTCAGAAGCTGAAAGAATCTACTGTTTCAAGACAGGAAGTAGATCTGTTTAAGACTGATATGTTGCATGCTGTTGATCAGTTGAAATCAGAGATGGTAAAGAAAGATGATTTTTCTAAGATGAAGATTTACATGGAGAATAAATTTGAGTCTGTTGCAAATAGTGCTGTGAGTGGATCAGGTTCTTCACCTGATTTGATTTGAAGATTTCAAGCAATTACTGGAGCACTGAGCAATATGAGTGACAGATTACACGATCTTCAGTTTAATAGTGCCCCTTTGTCAGTTTTTCTAGATAATCAGAAATTTTTAGTGGATCAGTTGACATCTGGAGAGCAACCGATTAGGATTCTTTTGAATCAGTTATCAGAAAAACTGGCTCTTTTTGTTGAAAAAGAAGAAAGAATGCATGAGTTTTTCAGAGTTAATTTGATTGAAGATATTCATATGACTCAGGAGAACAGAGATCTTATCATCAAGTTAGGAGATGGGATGATGAAGAGGCTCAGAGAACAGTTTACAGAGATCAAGACCGTGATTCAAAGGAGATAGACAACTTTTTTTTTCTTCCCTGTCTTATCCATGAACCTTGATTCCTCTGTATATCACAATCGTTTTTATATAATAGCTTGTGAATGAAAATTCTTTTTTTTTGTTTTGTTATTTATTGATTTATGATTAAGTTAGCTAGTATAAGAAATTCACTTATTCATACACAGTTAATTATAGCATTTACTTATAGTTCAGTGCAATATTGAATGTGTTCAAATCCGTAATTTTTCATTCTTTTTGATATCACAAAAAGGGGGAGAATTTGGATAAACAAAACATTTAAATTCATTTGTTTCCTATGAAGAAATTTGGATATATGGGAGAATTTGGATATATACGACATTTATCTTTTATCTATTTTTAGCTGAAAATTTATTTTTATGAGGGAGAAATTTTATAGTTAAATATTGTTTTAATCCTTTCAGAATTCTAAAATTATATAAAACTAATTTTTCAATAAAGATTGCAATTAAATTAGTTATATTATTTTATGGGTTTTGTGATCATCAAAAAGGGGGAGATTGTTGAGCAATGTATTGTTTTTAAACAAATCAAAATAATGTTTTTAAAGGGGGAGATTATTTTAAATAATACTCTGTCTCTTTATGATGATTTTGATGCTCACAAATACCCTTAATTATTTACTAATTATTTCGTTGAGTAGTTTGCAGGAATTTATTTTATTTATTTATTTCATACAACGAGAGTTTATACTTCATTTATTCCGAGATCACTTTTAGTGTATTCTGGAATCACTGTAGCGCAAGATCAATTTTAGCGTATTCTGGAATCACTGTAGCGCGAGATCAATTTTAGCACGTACTGGAATCACTGTTCATACCCTACGTTGATGAACGTAACGTATGGATGAAAAGTTTACTTTTTATGTTATTTTGAAACGTATGGTTAATGAACCTTACGTTGTTGAAAAGTATGAAAGAAGAACATTACGTTTGGAAGGAACCTTACGTTTTTGTTGTTGGACAAGTATGGAAGAGAATCTGTACGTTAGTTTTCAGTGTTGAGTTTGTTTCTCAAAAGTATGGATCATCAACCTTACTTTTATAATCAACCGTACGTTCTTTGGAGAGTTGAAGCAAGACAAAGTATGGATGATCAACCCTACGTTTGAATGCTGAAGAGAAAGTATGTATGTTCAACCTTACGTTCTGAACCTTACATTCTGAACCTTACGTTTGTGAACCCTACGTTTGGGGCCACGTTATCAACCCTACGTTTGGCGTCGGGATATTTTTGACAGACGATATTTCCTTTTGAATTAGTCAAACAAGCGGATTATTAGGCGGATTTCGAGCTGATTCTTAAATACGACTTTGACTGAATCAAAGACGATTTACAACGGATTAATGATTGATTTAAACGGAGCTTTTTGTGCCGATTCTTCAGGGGAGTTACAACGGCTCTGTTATTTCATTTAATATCGCGAATCTAAAGGAGATTTTCATGGATCTATTTATGCGGAAGATTTTCTCATATTTGAATATATATGTTCTATCTTGGAAACTTCGGATATATATATATGCACAGGAAAGTGTATGATACATAGATTGATCTTTTGACGAGCAAGAAACAGAGACTGTGTGAAAGCGTTCTTTTCTGGTGATCGAGAAGAAGTGTAAAACCTTTATTACCGAAGGAAGATCTTGATAGCAGATTCACGTGTTCTACATCGACTATCTGTTGTGAATCTACTGCTACTGAAGTTGTGAAGTTTCTTATAATATCTATTGCAACTGGATCGACTCAGAACTGTTTTGATTTCAGATCTTTATTTTCTGAAGACGACGATCTATCTACTGTCAATTGCATTCTGTTGCAATTGTGAAGAACAACTGGAAAAGTGTTTCTTTATCGAAACCCTTTTTATTTCTTTTGAGTGATCAGCTTCTCGTTCTAAGCTGTGTGGGTTCGTGTTTGAACCAGGAAGGCTGTGTTTGCCTGAATCTTGTAAAGGTGTCAACTGCCTGTACTCAGTTGTGGACGGGTCTGTGGAAACGAGGACCAGATAGTGAAAATCGCCAAGCTCGTGGATTTGAGCGTTGGTGGAGTGGACTAGGGGCCTTCTGTTCCCCGAACCACTATACATCCGTGTGTTCATGCTTTTACTTTTTCCGCTGCATATTTAATCGTGCAAAAGCATAGTGGACAGAATTTGTCTAAATTGAAGAGATTGTAATAATTTTGAAAAGACACAATTCACCCCCCCTCTTGTGTATAATCCGTAGATTCAGATCCAACACAGAGTACATGTCCAGAGCCCATTGGGCCTACCTGTGTAATAGTACGTGGAGTGTAATTTAATGTACATAGAATTTACTATACAAAAAAAGTAACACCGTGTCCGTTTTCACCCGAACACATGCCCATGTACCACTACACGGTGTGTACTTTACTGTACTCGACGTGTACTTCAAAAAAACCACTAAAACCGTGTTCTATTCCACACAGCCAGCCACACGGCCACCACTACACGGCGTGTACTAAAATTAAATGGCGTGTAATTAAAAAAAACTCATCTTCCCTTAACTGGAAGAACACATGGCATGTTCCCCTGCAACACACGTCGTGTATACTGGGTTTTCTGACGGGAAATCCCTAAAAACACCCGATTCGCCCATTTTCGCCCCCGAAACATCAGATCGAGCCCCATTGGCATACCGAAAAGAAATATAAGGCTTTAAAAACAGAAAACAACATGTTTAAAGGGTATAAATGGTGAAAACATAAACGGCCTTACCTTTGGGTGGAAACCGCCGAAGCTTCGATTGATTTCACGGCTCCCGGTTGCCCTTCGCGGAATCAGCGCGTCGAGGGCTTCGAATCGGTACCACTCTTTCCTTCCTTCTCTCTCATTTTCTCGATCTCCCAATTCACCCCATGGGACATGGCCAAGGAAGAGAACACATTGACCATGCACAAGGAGGAGGAAGTAAGAGACAGAAAAGAAAATAAAAGAAGAAAAGAAAGGAAGAAAAAGGGGGTTGGGTCAGCCCTAGCGCCCGACATGAGTTTATGCCTTCCCTAGGATAAACTCCCCATTCCGGACTCAACGGCACAGATGGAATATCAATATAACTCTAAATTTAAAATTTATCACTAAACTAAATCACGTGAATACATTAATATTTAATTTAATAATATTAAATATTAAATATTCTGCCAAAATTTGTACAACTCAGATTTCCTCCAAACTCATGTCATTGGGTAAACACCCTATTCCGGGACCAATGGAGTTGTTGAAAAAATTATCCGAGATCGTTTGGTAGAGGAAAATGACTATTTTACCCCTCACGAGCATCCAACAGAAAAAATTCAAATTTCTGCTCAAAACTACAGCCCGGAAAAACACGGGTTCTTAAAGATGTCCCAACTCAAACATATAGTGAGTTTGTAGGTTATCAGGCCAGAGGTCGTCATGAACATCAAAATTAGATTTAATAACCTACACTTGCAGAGTGGTGTAGGGTCGATCCACAGAGAAGGTAGGTGTGTGAATTCTAAGGTTTTTGAATTTTAAACACCCACTGTTGTCAGCAGTGGGGAAAACATCTTCTTACAGTTTTTTATTTATATGATGAAGTCAAAAAAGGATGATGAAGAAAGGATTTTTTACAATGATACTAAAATTTTAGCTAAGTATGAAGAACTATTGAAATAGATTATACTAGTATTAAGCAGCAAGATCGATGGAGCAGATCAAATGTAATACTCGAGAATTCCAATATACTAGTTTAAAGGATATCTTCTCCACTATACTTTATTGAATCATGCCTCAAGAAAAAAGTAAAAAGTCTCCCTAACCAAGAAACTCAACACACAGAAGAATGACTTTAGGAGTTCGCCACTCCAAAATCAGTCAACTGATTGACAGTTAATAAAGGATAACATATGGAAATAAACTCACTGAAAATTTCTAAAGTTAAATACATTAACACCTTGATAAATGTTTTCAAGAACTACCTCTCCAGTTGATATTGAATTTATGAATTTAGAAATAAAATATTCGTGTGAAACAACTAAACAGAAAATCATTAATCAATCTTGCCGATTGATTATGATTCTGAAAAAATTAAAAGTAAATGAAGAAGTTTAAAATATTAACTAGTAGAATTGAATTCTTGAGCTAATACAATTCATCCCTTGATCATCTTGGTTAAAGAAGTGAAAAACATCCAAGAACAGAGTATAAAAATTAAGGAAATAGGAATGAAGAACTCCCTCAATGATGATCTGTTCTCGGGCTCCTTAGCCTCCATGTCTACTCTATCATCTCCCAGGAGTCTCTACTATCGAAAAGTATGGCGTGGAATTCTGATTGAGAGTCCCTGCTCTCGTATGATGTGAATGTGGAATGAAAATGAGCATCTCTAGATCTTCTCTCGGGAGGATATGATCATAGAATGAAAAAAATGAGAGAGATTCCCCCTGCATCGTAGCTAGAAACTCTATTTTTATATCTTCCTTCATCTGCTACTTTTCACCGCACGTATTCCACCGACTTCAAAATTCCCTCACTTGTGCACCACACACGTGTCTTTTTCCGCGACAAGAACACCACGCTATTTTTTCCCATGTAACTAACTCCAGGTGAGTTAGTGGTGTGAATCTGGACGTAATCCCATCACTTGAATGAACCTGTAAGGTTTACAACTCTACTGTGAACCTGCACAGCTAAAACAAAATAAAATAGTTAAATAACGAAGAAATTTAAATTACTGTCATTTTTTAAGTCTAATGTTATAATACTTATTAAAGAGTAATTTAACATCAACTAATAAATACTTTAGTAGATAGATATTATTTTCTTTTATATATTTTTGATTAAATTAATTATTTAAAATTATTAAGATATTAAAAGGTAATAATTTAAATTAAGTAAATTATTGTGTTTATTAGTTTAATAAGTTAATGATTTTAAACTAGAATATTAAAATTATAATTTCACATTATAATCTAATTGAATATTTTATAAATTAAATTGAATTAATTATATTTAATAATTTATTAAAATTATAATTCATATATTAATTAAAAAGCTATATTATTATATTTATCAACATATATAAATTAATTAGTTAGTTTATTTTTAGTAACAAGAATTAATATTTTATTTTTAAATATATATTCTTATAACTATATTATTTTTTAGTTTTTTTAATTTTTATTATTAGTTATTTAATTTTAAATTTATTATGTTTTTTTAGTTGATTGTTTTTTTTAAAAGTAAGTTAGGTTTTTACACCCTCCCCAAATCTCACCGCACAGGGGAGGGGTTATCCTTCCTCCCGAAGATAGTTCCTTCATCAAACAGCTCGACCTCTCTCCACCAGCGATGAACAGGAGAGACCAGCAGCAACAAGAAACGGTGGCTATCCCGGACTTGTGCGAAACAGCGTCGACTGTGGATCTCTTTGGTAATAGCGGGTAACCTCCCCATCAAGTCACCTCCTCCTAAATCAAAATCCAATGGACCTCTTGTGGTGGATCTCGTGATGCAACTGACTCCTCACACAATGATGTGTTTCGAACCCACAAAATCTAGGAACCAGCGGTGGTTCTTCTTCAGCGGTGGCGAGTTCATCTCCAACACCATTGAATAAAGAACTTTTTGTAGTTGTATTGAGTTCTAACGGTGTTCTGAAGTTTAAGGACATAGGTGGTTTTCATCCCAGATGGCGGACAATGGAAGGATGCAGCAACTCCAAAGATTGTCTGTGTATTCTCATCATTTATCAGTTGTAGTGATGTTTGAATTGGGTACTATAGTGTGTCATGGTTGGAGATTTCTTGAAATCTGAGTTTGGAATTAGATAATTATGGTTTGAGTCTGTGTGATAGTAAAAAGGATGAAAGGGATGAAAATGGTGGAATGGTACACAAAGATTTGTTGCGCGAGACAGGGGAAACGGTGGCAGAAAGTCAGTGAGAAAGAGGAGACGGTGGCACCGTGAGCTGGGTTACAGTGGCAGAAACTGGTGTGTACAGTGGCAAAGGTTACAGTGCAAACAGAAACAGTGACTGTGAGTCCGTGATGCCAACACCGGTGGCAGGAGACACCGTAAGAGGTATACAGTGTTGGTGAGATATTAAGAGATACGGTGCATGGAGACACTGCGACCGGGATAAAACTGTGATCCTACAAAATAAACAGAAAGATATAAGAAATTAAAACTTAAATAGAGTATGAAAAAAATAATTAATAACAACTAAAAATTATTTAAAACAAATGAAAATAAATATATTCATAAATTTAAATAAACTTACAAAACCAAATAAACTTATGTTAAATTATTATTAACATTAATTTATAAAAATGAAATAGTTACTAAACTTAAACTAAAAATTAATAAGCAATTAAATTATTAAAAGTTGAAATGAAATTTAACCACACAAATAAAAAAGTTAAACTATTTAAAATAATTACTTTAACAAATTAAATTAATTAAGGTAAAAATTTAGGTAATGTTTAATAAAAAACATATGGTAATTAATGAAATTATATTAAATAGATTAAAATAAGATGAGAAACTTGTTAAACCTAAATTTATACTTGATAAATTATTATAAGACAACTAAAAATTAAATTATGCTACTTTAATCAAATGATATTTAATACAGGAGATATCAGATTAAGACTTCATAATTTATGTGCAACACCAAACTAATTAATTAAATAATAAATGTTAAATCATTAAGTATGAAAACAAAGATACCAAACTAAATAAGAAAAAATTATACTATTAAATTAAGTAAGAAGTAAGTTAATTACTTTAAACCTTAAAATACACAATTAATTAAAAATAATAATTAAATTGATAAATTTATTTATAGAAAATACAAATGTGTAAATATTTAGTATAAAGAACACGAATAACCAATTAAATCATTAAAAATTAGTTAAAATGATGTGAAAAAACATGTGTTTTTAAGGCCACATCAAATTCCCCCACACCTAAATATTGTTTTTCCTCAAACAATATAGTGTTTTATTATTGTTGAGATATAGAAAAATGTTTTTATTATATTGATCAAGATGTAACATGTCCATAACTTCCAAAAAAAGGAAACAAACATGTTAATAGGCTTTTAGAAAATAAATTGCTCTTATGAATCTTGCTTAGAACAAATTATCACTAATAGTAAAAATATTATTGAATCAACAAGAAAAGAATGTGTCATGCCTCATATGTAGAACTTCTTAATGACTATATTCAATCTAGGCTCATGTCCAGAGTCCCAGAGTGACCAAAAGGTAACATTTATATAGAATTAAGAACTTAATTGTAGGAACTTAAGACTTTGAACTCTTCACCTAGGTTCCAAAAATAAATAATTTTTTTGTGAACCACCTCAATGATACAATCTAAATTATTTCCATATAAATCAACTGACCCCTTTATCATCTGGAGTTCATCAATATCGTCACCTTAATTAACTAATTTTTGACCCTAGACACTTTATTTATTTTTCCCAATCCATTTATCATGTGCTAAGAACTGTGAAATGCACTTATTCAAAGTATACATAGGACTTATAGTAAACAGAAATGCACCTAGCATTTAGGGTCCCAGAGACTCACCGTGGGATCCCATATACCCAAATTACTCCAATTTCAAAGGATTTATAAAAGCACCATTTACATTAGCTAATTAAGGTAATTAATTTTTATAATTAAATGAAATATGAGTCACCTATGTTCAAAATAAAACTTCTAATTCCTAGATTTATGATCATAATTCCATTAACAGATCACCCATGTCACTCTCAGAAGTAATACCAAAACCACAATTTCCATTAGATCACTTAGATAGACCACTCAGTAATCATCCATTATCACTAATTTCAGATTCAAAGAAATTCTTAAATACCAGATAGGTACTTGTCATAAGGCTAGAACCAATTGAGTACAGTGTAAAATCTAAAATTATGCTTAAATTTGGAAAAAAATTAAACAATTTTTACAATAAGTTTAAAGTTGCAGTGAGAATGATGGGATTTCATTAAAGCATAGTTAAGTACAGTCAATAATTGACCCCCTCCCCCACATTTAAAATCCAACTTTGTCCCCAAAGTTGACTTCTAAACATGGATAAGAACAATTCATCAATTAAGTTTCAAAATAGATTTTCAATTAAGTAGATATTTCACATGTATAAAGGGTCTCAATGAAGTTCAAAGATATTGCTTTCCATAATGAATAAATAATCAATAGGTTCATTAAAATGTACAAACATTAACATTTTAGTCCAGTGACAAAGATTTTCAATATAACTCAAAAGTAGCATATAAGGTGTGGGTACACAATGGAAAGGATATAAGCATTTTAATCAAAGTATGATTCAAATTGATGTTCAATATAGCTGAAAGATGCATGCTAAAAACCATATAGACTAATTGGTTCCAATGAAAAACACAACTAACAGCAAGCATGTACCCCCAAACATAATTTCATGCAGTGAATGATTTTAATAATAATGAAATTCAGTTTTTAGCAGTGAAGTACATTTAGATTTTTTAATTTACAAAGTGACATAAAACAGAATTCTATTCCAATATAAGAAGAGTTTTAAATATATGCAGAATTTTTATTTTAGTAGCAAGACATGCAGCAGAATTTAATACATCTCAAGTTACACAATAGAATTTTCAATAATCATATAGCCGAATTTTCTAATACAAGAAGAATATTTTAGTGAGCAGAATGTTATTAGAAAAAAGAGGAGTTGAAATAAATGCAAAATATTGAAGTACATCCCTAACTATGTTCTTGTCTAGAGATGATCATGGGAATTCCAATCCATTATTGACACAAGCAGCAACAACCTAAGACTGAACATGTTAACCAAGAACAAAAATCCAGCAGAGATAGAGAATTTGGAATTCAACAAAGCAGATCTTTATTCAACAATAAATAGTACAAAAATAAAAACAAAGAGCATGGGTTGAATCCCATGAAGCATTGATTTTAAAGTCTTTAGTTAGACTTTATTGAATCACAATTTGTTTATTTATTAACACAACAAATTCCATGGGTTTCATCCCATGCAGCGCTAGATTTATAGTACCCTGCCAGACTCACCTAAAACTAACCATAGTCACTAGGCGTATGTGGTTTCCTTAATAAAAACCACCACATATGTTTGGACCAATTATTTTTAACAGAAATATGATATTTCTGGGCAACAAGACTCAACACATCAATAACCGAATTCTCATAGCCTAAAATAACCCCAAAGTAGCACCCTTTAACAGTAGTGGGTATAATGTTGTTCAATTACATAAAAATTTCGAAGTTATCAAGAGTTGAGTTCACATGAAGGGAAAATATAGTACTAGATGCTTCAATGGGTTTGGAATTATTTTCATGGCTATCTATCTTAACTTAAACACTCAAGGATTCACATTCAATGGTGAATGTGGGTAAACTCTGATGAGTAGGTTCTAGAGGATATTCAATAAAGTGCTGAACAGAATTATGTACGTTGGAACTCATTACTGATTCCCCCTCTAGACTACTATCAGTATCATGATGATATTTTTCACCCAACTTAGTTGAGGAAGAACTTGACAAACAATGAAGAGAATCTATTTTATCACAAACAAATTCTAGTCTAACCATGTTGTAAATATCTTCCAAAATATCCTCATATGTTAACTCACACTGAACATATACTACTTCTATCAAATCAATTATGAAACCATCATCTAGTGTGTATTCAACCTCTCTTTCAAGTTCAAGTTTAAAAGGCTCACATCCCAAAACAAAATCTGTAGTGTGTTCCAGAAAGTTATGTTCAGGCATAGAAATGTTCAATTGACCTTCAATAAGGTCATGTTTAGGATTGATCAATTTTAAAAATTTACTCCCATGTATATCAACACTATTTTCAATTCCACTGCACAATGTTTTAGAAATGTGATTACTATGAGAATACAGAAATGAAAACTCATCATTTAGCCTTTCTTCAAATATCATTCCCTCATCCTCATCATCCAACAACATTTCAGAATTTATTGGGTTTACAGGTTCAAAACATGGAAGATAAGTATTCCAATCAAGTTCAATGTTTTCAGATTCCATGTTATCCGTCTTAAGGTTCTCATCCAAATTATACCCAATATCAAGATCAGACACATTGTTCAGAAGAACAAAAAATTTGGGTGAAGAGTTTTTAACATTCAAATTTTCATTTTCAAGTTTGACTTTAACCCGAGTGACTTAATTCTCAAAACTTCTAAAACAGTGTTTTTTCTCCAATGTAGGAATTATGAAGAGAACTGTGCATTCCTTTTCAATCTATTTCAATTCAGTTACAAAATTGTCCAACTCAACATTATTAAAGTTCATTCTGGGGTCTTCATCAATGTGTTCTTGATTCAATGAGTTGGTTGTTTCTAGATTTATTTTAACAGAATTATTTTTTTCAAAGAGAATGATTTCTTGTCTAGTTCAACTATCACTTTCCTCTTCCACTTGATTTTCAAATCTTTTTGTAACCATTTTCTTTTTCATTTTCAACTAATTCTTCTTTTTATTTATCCTTTTTTGTAATTCCAAAAGAATGTTTTCTAATCTTTTCATTATTTGATCTTGCTGTTGAGAATCTATAAGTTTAATTTCATGGGATTGGTTAAACCAGGTGTTGTAATTATTCTCCCTAGAATCTATTTTGGTTTCAATCAATTCATGTTTATCTCGGAATTCAAGATTAGATTCAATGTTTTCATCCTCTACAATGTAAAAAATCTGTTGTGGCTGGTTATAGACTCACTACAAAGCAGTATGTCCATAATCTCCACAAAAAACATAGTGTGATCCTAATTCATCCATTTTTAAACTAAAAACAGGCGATATTAAACACACAATGATTCATAGTTGTTGAAGAACTTTAGTGAAAAACAAAAGTAGTAGGTTCTAGTTCATAATTTTCTAGTAGTTTTTTGTTGTTTTTTTGTTTGTTTTTTTAAAAAAATTTTTAACCTTAAAAAAAATCAACGTGTGCCTTCCCTGGAAACAGTGCCAAATTTTTATCAGGCCGGAGGTCATCACAGCCCTCAAAATTACATTTAATAACCAACACTAGTACAGTGGTGCAGGTTCGATCCACAGAGAAGGAAAGTGAGTGAATTCTAAGTTTTTTTAATTTTAAACCACCATTGTTGTTAGAAGTGGGCAAAACATATTATTACATTTTTTTATTTATATGATGAAGTTAAAATAGGATGATAAAGAAAAGTTTTTTTACAAGAAACCTAAAATTTAAACTATGTATGAAAAACAGGAGAAATAGAGTATACTAGTATTAAGAAGAAAGATCGAAGGAGAAGATCAAATTTAATACACGAGAATTCCAATCTACTAGTTTAAAGGATATATTATCCACTACACTTTATTGAATCATACCTCAAGAAAAAGGTGAAAAGTCTCCCTCGCCAGGAAACTCAACACATAAAAGACTGACATTAGGAGTTCTCCACTCCAAAATTAGTCAACTTCTTGGCAGTTAATAAAGGATGACATTTGGAAATAAACTTACTGAAAATTTCTGAAGATAAAGACATTAACACTTCGATCAAAGTATTCAAGAACTACCTCGCCAGTTCATCTTGAATTTATGAATTTAGAAATCAAATTAAGGTGTGAAATAACTAAACAAAAAATCATTAATCAATCTTTCCGATTGATTATGATTCTGAAAAATTTAAAAGTAAATGAATAACTTTAAAAGATTAACTAGTATAATTGAATTCTCAAGCTAATAAAATTAATCCCTCTATCATCTTGATTAAATCAGTGAAAAAAAATCCAAGAACAGAGTATAAAAATAATGACAGAGGAAAGGAGAACTCTCTCAATGATGCTCTGTTCTCGGGCTCCTTAGCCTCCATATCTGCTCTATCATCTCTCGGGAGTCTCTACTCTCAGAAAGTATGGTTTGGAATTCTGATTGAGAGTCCCTGCTCTCGTCTGATATGACCGTGGAATGAAAATGAGCGTCTCTGGCTCTGATCTTGGGTGGATGTGATCATAGAATGAAAAAAATGAGAGAGAGTCCCCCCACATCACTATATACAACTATGTTTTTATAACTTCCTTCATCTGCTGCTTATCCCCGCACGTCTTCCAATGACTTCAAAATTCCCTCACTTGTGCACCGCACACATGTGTTTTTTTGTGACAAGAACGTCGTGCTATTTTTTCCCATGTAACTAACTCCGGGTGAGTTAGTAGTGTGAATATGGATGTAATCCCGTCACTTGAATGAACCTGCAATGTTTCCAACTCTACTGTGAAACTGCATAGCTAAAAAAAATAGTTAAATCATGAAGAAATTTAAATAATAGTTATAATTTTTTTAAATTATAATGTTATAATACTTATTAAAGAGTAATTGAACATCAACTAATAAATAATTTAGTATATAGATATTTTTTCATTTTATATATTTTTAATTAAAATAATTATTTAAAATTATTATGATATTAAAAGTTTATAATTTAAATTAAGTAAATTATTGTGTTTATTAATTTAATAAGTTAATGATTTCAAAATAGAATATTAAAATTATAATTTAACATTATAAAATAATTTAATATTTTATAAATTAAATTGAATTAATTATTTAAATAATTTATTAAAATTTTAATGAGTATATTAATTAAAAAGTTAAATTATTATATTTATTAACATATATAAATTCATTAGTCAGTTTATTTTTAGTAACAAGAATTAATATTTTATTTTTAAATATATATTCATATAACTATATTATTTTTAAGTTTTTTTAATTTTTATTATTAGTTATTTAATTGTTAATTTATTATGTTTTTTTAGTTGATTGTTTTTTTTAAAATAATGTGAGCTAGGTGTTCACCCCCCCCAAATCTCAGTGCACAGGGGAGGGGTTCTCCTTCCCCTCGAAGAAAACACCTTCATCCAATAGATCGGCCTCTCTCCAGCGGTGGTGAATAGGAGAGACAAGCGGAAAAAAGAAATGGTGCACTATTCCGGCCTTGTGCGAAGCGGCGTCGATAGTGGATCTCTTCAGCTTCAGCGGGTAACCTGCCCTTCAACTTACCTCCTCCTCAATCGAAATCTGACAGACCTCCTGTGGAGGATCTGGTGATGCAGCAGACTCCTCATGCAACGATGTGTTTTGAACCCTCAAAATCTAGGAATCGGTGGTGGTTCTTCTTCAGCGGTGGTGAGTTCATCTCCAACACCATAGACAACTAAAATTTTGGTAGTTGTATTGATTTTTTACTGTGTTCTGAAGTTTAAGGATAGAGGTGGCTTTTATCCTGTATGGTGGATAGTGGAAGGATGCGGCAACTCCAATGTTTGGCGGTGGATTCTCATAATTTATCAGTTGTAGTGATGTTTGAATTGTGTACTGTAGTGTGTCCTGGTTGGAGATTTCTTGATATCTGAGTTTAAAATTGGATCATTCTGGTTTGAGTCTGTGTGAAAGTAAAAAGGATGCATGGGATGAAAATGGTGGAATGGTACACAGGGATTTTCTATGTGAGATAAGGGAAAATGAGGGTAGAAAGTCTATGAGAAAGAGGAGATAGTGGCACCGGGAGTTGGGTTACGGTGGCTGAAACCTGTGTGTGCATTGGTAAAGGTTACAGTGCCAAGAGAAACAGTGACTATGAGCCCCTGATGCCAACACCGGTGGCAGGAGACACCGTAATAGGAATACGGTGTCAGTGAGACAGTAAGAGATACGGTGCATGGAGACACTATGAACGGGATGAAACCATGATTCTGCAAAAATAAACAGAAAGATATAATAAATTAAAACTTAATTAGAGTATGAATAAAATAATCAATAAAAACTAAAAATTAATTAAAACAAATGAAAATAAAGATACTCATTAATTTAAATAAACTTACAAAACCAAATAAAATTATGTTAAATTATTATTAACATTAATTTATAAAACTAAAATAGTTACTAAAATTAAACTAAAAATTAATAAGCAAGTAAATTATTAAAAGTTAAAATAAAATTTAAACACACAAATAACAAATTTAAACTATTTATAATAATTCCATTAATAAATTAAATTAATTAAGATAAAAGTTATTTAATTTTTAATAAAAAACTTATATTAATTAATGTAATTAAATTAAATAGATTAAAACAAGAGTAGAAACTTTTTAAACTTAAATGTATATTTGATAAATTATTATAAGATATCTAATAATTAAATTATGCTACTTTAATCAAATGATATTTAGTACATGAGATGTTTGATTAAGACTATATAATTTATATGCAACACCAAAATAATTAATTAAATTATAGCTGTTAAATCATTGAGTATGAAAACAAAGATACCAAACTAAATAAAAAGAAACTACACTATTAAATTAAAGTAATAAATAAGTTAATTACTTTAAATCTTAAAATACACAATTAATTACAAAAATTGATTTAATTGATAAATTTATTTATAGAAAATAAAAAAGTGTAAATATTTAGTATAAATCAGAAAAATGAACAATTAAATCATTAAAAATTAGTTAAAATGATGTGGGAAAACATGTGTTTTTAAAGCCACATCAGTAGAAAACCCATTACTAGGAGATTAGGAATCAAATAATGAAACAAAAATCCTACCATCACATCATTTTATATCACTGTATAAGGATCATATCATCAACACCAACCCCAGTTATATTGCCTCAACTATATCACCATCACGACAATATCCACGTTCTCATGAAACAAAACCCTAAGCTATTACTGCTTGTGTATATAAAAAACATTGATCCATTAGATCCAATTTTAATATAAAATAAAAATAAAAAATCAAACAACAAATCATATCATATAACAAAAATATAATAGGTAAAAGCACCACAACCATGGGTAAAAAATAATAAAAAAAACATGGTGGTAAAATAGAAATAAAAGTCATCACTACAACATAAAAGATATTTCAACTAATAAAATATTCATTACCAACTTGAAAATTTCCATCATACCAATTAAGTCACTCTATTCGATTATCAAATTATCATTCAATTAATTATCTCTTAAAATTCATATAAATAATAATCTAACCCCTTCATTCACTTATAATGTCACTTAATTGTGCATTATGATATTTTAAGTATTCAATTTTTTTTAATTGTTATATTTTTATATCCATTTAGTTAATCATAAATATCAAACCACATCTTAAAATTACTATTTTAGACAACTTATAACTTATTAAACCCCAATATGAAACCCCACATAAAACATAATTCATAAATCCAGGAAATTCAATCGTTCAATATTTACCAACTCTCCTGAAAACACTCCTACACTTTGTCCTTATATTATAGTATCTCAAAAAACTTATACATTAAAAACATCTACTAACAGCACACCAAGGAAGGAAAAAATTAAAAATTAGTGAATACACATAATGAATTTATGAACAATACTAATTATCCCACATAATGATTACATATATCCTTTTCCAAAATAGCCCACAAATATTTATATTAGGTAAACAGAATTCTAAAAACCACACTAACCAAACACAAAAAATTACTTATATGGGATAATAATGAACCAAAAATACATTCATAGATTAACCCAAAAATCAATATTAATACAACAGATCATAAAAAGACATGAACCTGATTAACTTGAATGATACCCCACTCAATAATTGTCCAAAATAAAATACTTAAATCATTTTCCATAATAAGAAACATTAAATCCATATTGCATCCTTATTCATATTCCCATTCACGAAAACATTAATTCATATCAATTTCATTTCCATATTTACATATTCATTCTCATTTCCATCTCTCACACATATTCTAACATGATATTATTAACATCAATGAAAAAACATATATAAAAATAAATCACAAAAATCAATATATCAACACTGACTAATGATGGATCTAGATAACATGATTAATAATTTGACATCTAGTTCACAATCAAATTTGTATCTTCTTTAAAGATATGATTCATAAGAAACTATGAAATAATACTTTTCTAGTGTAGAAATAAAGAAATAAATTAAATTATCCATAAAAAAGGAATAATAAATATAAATAAGTGATGAAATAATATATATATATATATATATATATATATATAATATACCCTTACTTGGACCAAATCCTACAACACCAGAACTTTTAGAAGGAAATTATACATTAAATAAAAAAACCTGTACAATATCCCCTTCTCCCAGAACTATATAACAACAAAAATACCTAAGATAGTGTATGAAATTACAATATTATAGAGTCATATCAAGATTTCAGCAATGGTTTGGTTATCAATGGTTGTATTATAATAATAAAGGGGTCATGAATAAAGTAATTTAAAGGAAATGTTTAAGGTATCAAGTTATTATGAATTTATAGAATACTTTAAATAAAATAATATAGAATAAAAAAATAGTTATGAGAAACATATAAAATTGTAGAGATTTTAGTGGTATCAAGGGTATTTTAAAAGACAATTTTACATGCTAATTAAAAAATTATTTTAGGTAATATAAGAAAATATTATAAATCCTCTACCGTAATGAGGTTGATCAATTCCACATAAAGATAAATGAGGCGGAGAACCACCAAATAAAAGAGACTATTAATTGAACCTTAAATCAAGAAGGAATAAATAATATGAACTAGATGTTTATAGACCTTATTTAGAGACCACAAACCACCAAGTTAGATTCCTAAACCACATAGATTTTAAGAGAAAAAGTAGGAAATATAATGAATTTCAAAGAAGTAGCGAATTTATAGATATGTTTCAAAATATTGTGTTATGACATGGAAAGGATTTGTCCCACTATAATGAGACATAATACATATATCAAAACATAATCTCTAACATGGATAACCCATTTCATTGTAGTAAATAATAATTCCTTTGAGGATAATAATGGGGTTCAGAGTGTGGCTATGGGAGTCAAGCCATAAAATTCATACCCTTGGAAATCATGGTGTGAATCCCCATTCTTCTCCCTCACCTGAATCAACCCCTAGGCCACGATCATGATGAAAACCATTAACCATAGTACAATGAATCCCAGAGAGGCATAACCAAGTAACTCGACCTCCAGGACCTCACAGTACAATTACCATAATAACGATACATTTTCCCCATGTGATATTAAATTCAAAACCTATATATGATTAAATAAAGACTAAGAAGGCCTTCACATCTTAAAAAACCCTATACGTCCAATCAGATCATTCATAATATTAACACAAAGGGCCTAATTTTATATTAACCAATGGAATTCCATTCACGTAAAATTATTTTGGGACCTTCACACCCCAATGTAACACACTTCACACCGTGATCGGAAAACATAGGTGTTTAATTATTTGTTTTCTTTTTATTTCTAAGAGAAACATGTGTTTGTTGGAAAATATAATATGATTCATCACCCATGAAATTAAGAATTGAATTCCCTTTTGGGTTTATTTTCTAGATGTAGGTGGTAACTATGGTCTTTTAAAACTGATTCTTCAACATACACATTGGTCGATATGATGGAAGGTTGAGCTCAAATATATCTTTTGAGACAGAATTATTGCCTACTATGGGACTATATTATAGATTTAACTCATATTCATGAATTTATCCCAAGTCCCAAAAAATACTGGTTACCCATGTTTGAGTGATCGGTTATCAACATATGTCAATGTGAATATATCTATATATTAGTGATTCCCCATATTTATTTTATTAATTAGAGACTTTATGTGTTAAATCTTCGTGGATAGATACGATAGAATTTATCATTATCTGGGGAGGATATATTTATTTTAGAGTTGGTATGTAGACTATGATGGGGATTCATATGTACCCCACTAAAGGGAATCTGAACCCATGTAGTTTTGTTCCATATAATGGGACACATGATACCTTTTAAGGTCTTGTGACAAGGACTGGTGAATTACTGGGCGAAAGGTTCCCAATAATAGATGGTGTGGTAATTATGCCAATATAACCATTTATGGATGATTTAAAATGGGATATATCCCAAAAAATATGGGTATAGTTGTGTTCATGGGAATATAGCCCAATGATTAGTTTATGGACTGGTCAAGAATATGGTTTGATGGGGATAGTTTCTTGGGGATATTACCTAGATGAGAGTAATAATGTAATTATCTATAAAGAATATGGTCCTCCAGCTGGAGATGATTTTATTATGAATATGGACTAATAAAGATATGTGTTTTGATGTTGGGTTTGGGTGTTAGGTTTTAACCCTGAAGATGTATCCTTTGTATCCTGATTAATTAGAATCAAAACTCACATAGTCTATGTTAAACAATTCAAGGTCAATGGTCAAGACTATACCTTATAGTTTAACAACATGTAGTAAGTACATTGTTGTGAAGTTTAATATCATGTGAATGGGATATTAAATTTATTAATGGGATGAAAACATATGTTTTATTTGGGATTATTCTTTTGGGATTCCTTAGTATGCACTTTATAGAAAATATATCCCTTTCAAGGATTATGGATCACCAAGAATATGGAATTTTGAGAAATATTTCATGGAATATAGGTAACTGTGAAGATGAATTGTGTATTACACATTGGGAATTACATTTTTATATTCATTAATGAATTATGAAAATGGGATAATTAAATAAGGAATTGTTTATTGGAACTTATACCTAGGTAGGAGTCCCAACTATGGGTTCCTACTTCATAATATTTCATGTTTGGACAATAAAGAAAAACTAGACTCTAGAGGTGTAGTCATATGAGGAATACATGTTCGGGATTATGAATTGGGGTTACCCAGACAAAAGAATGGATTATTTAGTACACTTGGGCAGTTTCCATTGATGATTCCATGATTGGGGATTACACCTTGAAGGTGGCCAAAAAATATTCTTAGGATATAGGAGAACATGAGTGGGTCTTAAACATAGATGAATGTTTCCCTATTATTTATCAAGTGTAAATAGACTGGATTTTTCCCAGATCTTATTCTCTCTCCCCATATCATTTGATGATTCATAATGATTAAATCATCAATGCTAACATGATTGGGGATTATAACTCAAAAGGAGGCCCATACCCACATAACTTGTCTATTGGAATCAAGAATTAGGATGTGCATGTAAATCCATGAGGGAGATATATATTTTACATTATACGTGGTCATTAATTCTACTTGTAACACATTATTGTGGTTACCTAGAGGTTTCTAACAATTTTATAGGAAAATTAACTTGCCAATTTTTATCAATAGAATCTATGATCGAAGGGATGCATGTTGATGAGCATGTCCTAACCACATATGTTAGATGACGTTAGAAGATATATTGGTAATTGGATTCAGAAGAAGTAATTTTGGATAAAGGTATTATTTATAATTGATGTTATGGTTTTCATGGATTCTTAATGATAGATCAGAGAAAAATATATTTACATAAGGGAGTTCTAGTTGGACACTTCACATAAGTATAAGGGTAGGGAATGGTAGCCACCCTTATAAGGGTGCGTGCAGAATGGTATCCATTGTAGGCATATCCTGGTTAGTGGTCACCTTTTTATAGATTGAGGTAAAAAACCACTCTTATATGGATATGGGTGAAGGGTATCCCTTCTAGCGATGTATTCATAGGGCCACCCTTATATGGATTAAGGTGAAGTGGTCTCCCATGTATGGATGTGGGGAATAGTTATCCCTTGGATTGGTGTTGAGAAAGCGCCACCTTTATTTTAATTTTAAGAAAGGGTTTCCATTATATGGATGTGGATAAAGGGTCACCCTTATATAGATATAGGTGAAGGGTCTCCCTTATATGGATGCATGTAAATGGACACCTTTATATTGGTATAGGTGAAGGCTCACCCTTTTATATATACAGGTGAAGGTGCACCCATATATGGGTGTTGTAAAAGGGTTTCCCTAATGTGAGGTTACTCAAAGTGGGTCAAGTATGTCTCACCTTAGTATGATGTCCCCCAAAGGGATGGGTGCATAATTACCTAGTATAGTGACATTGGGTTTCATCACCGTAGTGTAAGTGAACTAGGGGAAAAGTGGTCTATAATGATGGTTTTTACCTTGGATAACTCAATCACACCTCTCTATGATTAAATATCATCGGTTTTAAGCTTCATAGCCTACCTAGAGTGGAAAGGGATACCTGAGAAAATTGAAATTGGAACATCTATTTGAATTTAGAGCTACTTAAAGTGGGGACCCTTAGGGGTCTATTTTTCAATAATGTCTAAAACTAGGGAAAATTAGAGTCGAGCACAAATGATAGTCCATGATAGTTAGACCAAGGAAGATGGATATGGTCTTTTGTTATGCAAATAGAGTGAATAAGTCAGATTTCATTTGTTTGAGAGATAAGATGAAAGAGTATGAGAACTGGTGCAGAGTGTCAGGGAAATGTAGTTTGATTGTTCGGGTATGAGCATGGGCACCTTGGTGTATGGGTGATTAGTGACACTTCTTGGTTTATATGTTTTGGGTGTTATCCATTTTTCTCACCATTATCTTTGTAAAATGGAGCACCAAGAAATGTCCTCTGACCGAATTTTATGTGATTACGATCAATAGGATCAAATTATGAGGAAAATATAACTTGGATAGGGTCCATATCTATGGAAGGAAAAATTATGCCCTTGGAATTAATCAATAACACATATTTCATGCTGGTATTAACATATATTAACTAATCTATGCATGTGAGATGTACACTTTGATCTACATACTAGATAAAGTCACAATAGCTTGCACATGGGATGGAGTCTCTCTAGACTGCATATTGGGTAGAGGTGTGTTATCCTACATGCAGAGAACACTTTTCCATAACTAGTTAGACTACCTTTATTTTAAAAACATTCATCCAGGTGTGTGAAAATACTATAGTTTCAAACTCTATTTTTGATTATTTTCTCCATTCTAGATTTGGTAAGTCCAAATCATATTTCAACTTACCCATAACACATAATCTTTGAAAGAATTTGGTTGAGAAAAATATCTTACACTGTGTAATATGACCGGGGATGAAGATTTCATGCAATTATGGTTTAGAGAATCACCTGATTTAGGCACTAGGTTAAGAAAATAGGGTCAAATCCCCAAGGGTAAATTTTCTACCTTAGTTAATTTTCATCACAAATGTGCCCATAATACTCTTTATTATTTTAAATTTCTTCACTGTTAATTTTCATGATAACAACCACTTGAGTTATTTCGTTTCACAAGAATTACATAATAAAAACTCTGAACATATTTTTCAAAGATAAAGACAATTATAACATAAAGATGATGATATATAATGCCGAGCAGGGAAATCTATGAAAACCATAAATATCAACATTAGAAAAAAACCACGAGAAATCAGCTTGATGAATATCTGAATTCAGATTTTATTCAATTATATGGACATAATATTCTTTCAAATATTGAAATCCCATGACCCAACATTAATATTTAAAACTCTAATATATCATATTATACTCATCTAAGGGGCTCTGACATATCGTCTACATGGTAATACATTCCAATGGGGGATGTGTCTCCTACAAATGTTTTTGAACACACGAAGGATACACCTGATGATCAAGATTATATATTTGAGGTCATGACACACTACAACTCCTTGATTTTCCATAAATCAGCTAAGAACCCTGTCAATGTCTATATAAAGTTTTGGGATATGTGCCATGGGTGAGGTGTAAAACTAGAATGGATGTATGAATTCTAGGTTAACCAATCATTTGTTGAGTTTTGAATGATTTAAATATGTAAAAAATCTATTAGGCAGTTTTTTGAGAAAACATATATTTACATGAATGTTTATATTCTACATAAATTACTCAGCCGCAAATCCTAGAGAAATACATTTTCCACCAAAGTCATAAGGAAGTGAAAATTCATTTTTGGGATGTGAACATTGTATCTAGGGTTCCAATCCTTATATATTTGTATGATGAGTTATTCCCTCAATAAATTTCATGAGGATACCATTAATAAACATTCACAATGACTTAATCATTCATTGATACAGATTTTTAAATTGATGGTGATGAGCCTTTATCATGAACATACATCAGTTTTGGGGCATTTATTATAACTCATGAGGGAAGACATACTTTGAATCACACACCACAATGTCCCTTAGTATAGAAACAAGAAATCCTAGGAATTTGTTGGATATATTTAGAATTGGTATAATACAAATAATGGGGAAATTATGATAAACATAACATCCATACCCATACTTTTCTAAAGTATTTTGGGCCATCTAGTTGTTAAGAAACCTTATTCCTATAATTATTATCAAAATAAAATAAAAACAATAACATTTATGATGGAAACCCAAATTTTGGAATGGGATTAAGTTTCATTATTGATGTTAGTACTTTGAAGAATAAATTAGTGTTTTCTACACATCCACAAGGGGAATATTCCCTTTTACCGTTCGATGAAATTCCAAATATTTTTGGATTTTTATGTGTAATTTAGTGGATTTTAGATACTTATCATGTTATAAGTTCCAAGTGGTAGATTTATATTGTTTATACAAGATGTCTCTGATATTCGACCACTATATTTTATGGGTGATAGGGTTTTGAGTCATCAGAGTTTGTATCCAGAGTTTATGTTTTCTCCTTACAATTACTATCCCTTTAGAATGATTATTAATGATGGTAGTGGTGACCATGATAAGTGGTTATATAAAATTAATTTGTGAGATTTTTTTATTGAAACTTTCATCAACATCAACCCTATTTGTGAGGCATACGAGGCATATTAGTTCCCTCTCCAATTCTTTTGAATTTAGAAATAAGTGGTGGTTCTACAAATATATGTTTGAATAGAAAAACATATAGTAGTGGAAATGTAGTTTTGGATCATAATGGTTTAAGAAAACACCTATACCAAGATTAAAATTCCTTCCTTGAATGCATTGTTTTGGGATAAACAAAAATTATTTCTGATCCTAGGTATTTTAATATCTTAATGGGATAATGGAAACCAATGTTTCTATGGATTCTATATCTTTTTACATAGAGAGGGGGATGAGGGAAATTAGTATACGTCATAAAACAAGGGTATATGGGGTTTTTCCAAAGTCATCAGATCATCGATAGATTGAGACTATCCATCAATCAAATTTCAAGGATCTAGAACTACATAAACTAGGTCGAGGTGGTTAAGCCAGTGAAAATGGGGTGAGGCCATAACTGAGAATCATAGGATTGGCAAGTAATTAAAATTTGTATATTCTTGGTTCATCAAAATAGTCCTTAAAAGGTATTAACAACATGGATTTTAGTCTTAAATCTGGTGTTATTTTTTATCTACATGATCGTAGGACTGTGTTGAATAAAAATATTTTATTAAATAGACTAAATTAATATGGAATAACTGTAGGGAGATGAACATAACATATAATTCATAATTAATTTAGGAGAAAATATATAATTAACTCAACTTTTAATTCATCTTTCACTGATGAACTATTAGAATTAAATTTGTCACACAGTCACTGTGTTGTAGGATTCAAGTGAAAAATACCTCTAGTGTTTATCCACACATGTACCACAATCTGTGATCATTTATGTAGAACCACCAGGTACTAACACAATTGATCTTGATTGCTTCAATTGTTCATGGTTGATCATAGAAGTTCTATTTATGAAGTATAAAGAACACTTGGTGTTCACTTAAAATCTTGAGAGAGAAGGAGAGGAGATATCACTCTAGGTATTGATCCAATCTCACCTTATCTGTTTTACACACTAATTCAATATGTAATGTTATATAAGTAGATATCTATTATATTTTTTTATGGTTGAAAAATAACACCAAAGCCCCCAACAATATTTAATATTCTTAAATGACCCCTTGACCATTAATAATATTATTAATATTATTAATCCCTTGACATTAAAAACACTTTATGAATATAAATAAATTATATATATATATATATTATTCAGACCATTAAACTTGGCCTACATTCCCTCATCAACATTTTATAACCCTTGATTACTTGATAATCAATTAAATAAATGTCACTGCATTATTCTACAATAAGTATAATTAATGTTATATTTTCAAAACCTGCATACCAATATTTATTATAATCATTTAAATCAATTTATTCATTCAAATAACATATAATTTAATTATTGAGATCAACCAAACCAAAATTAATATTACTTATTCTAACTAGAAAAATTCATTACATGAATTTAACTAATATATTAGATACACTAAGTGTGTGACCCTCTAGGCCTCTTTTTTAGGGACTTTAATAGTAACCACCTAAAGTCCAAGGTTAGCATCTAACAACACACCATGTCATCCATAGAGAAAGAATTTAACATTACAATGACGTCCAAACCCCTATGAACTTTTAACATATAATATAGTAATTTTTCATGATATATATAATCAAGAAGTTCACATGTTGGTTCCATCATCCAATAAAATCTATGTCTCTTTCTTAGAATTTATAAAATTTAACTCACCCAAATAACACCCTATCCATGGTTTTATGCCGGTAATTACATTCTATAAAAGGCCCTAACATTTATACTTACACCATTGGAAAAAAGGGATTAATCATTTATCACATTATCCATTAATACAATATTAATCATAATGAATCCAATATACCCTACATGGCTATAGAAATATATTATCACAGTTTTCTTCAAAACATCAAAGTGCACGATTCATGATATCCCTTAATGATAATTTTAATTGTAAGGATCAATACACATGTACATATATAAAAATATATAATGACACGTGGAAATATTTATTTAAAATTTAATGGGTTGGTTCTCATAACCTCATATCATACACTCGAATGGCCCAAAGGCCTTCATTTTTTATTTTATTATGTATAATCCCCCTTTTAAGGGATGAAGTGGAACCCTTACATGACTCATAGGCCCAAAACACAAGGCCCGACACTACCCAAAGGCCAATACATGACACGAAGGACCAAAGGCATAACATGAACATTACATGACGTATACGACCAACCCACTAGAACTGCACCTCCCCATCTTCCGTATCATTGATTGCCTAGCTCCCCACCTAGCATTACTGATTCTCCTGCATTTCCCCGTAAAAAGCTGCATGATGCCTAGTCCCAATGGCGGTTACCATAACTTCACATTCTTCCAATCTGGTTAGCTCTACCCCTAGTGATTGATACCCTACTTTGATCCATTTCTAGGGCCTACTCTGTGTAAACTAGGGTACTCTATGGTCTCTCTGGCCCAAAGTCCTTTGATGAATCAAAGGCCTTGAAACCCATAGGCCTAAACAGGTGAAATGAAGGCCCAAATAATGTTAATAGTTCAATCTAATATAGTACCGAACAGTACCTACTACAATATTTACTATAGTACCTACTATAGTATCAAACATTACCTGCTATAGTAATGCTATAATACTGCTACAGTACCCCCCAGAAATTCTCTTCCACCCTATTTTGAACTTGGGTCTCTTGGATGCCGAGAAGGAGCCCATGCAACTCCGGTACGGGCTCATTGGCCTCATATCAAAGATATTACCAAATGGGAACTCCATTATAAGGTGGATAAATACCTTAAGATCCTCATATATCTTGTATCATGTATTATCTATGTCACATCAGACAATATCATCGATCCATAGAACAACGTTCAAGAATAATTTTTTAAAATTTCTTGGTTCTCATAATATCATGGGGATTATATGAACTATCATCACAATATATATACTAAGGAAATTATCACATAAAAATATCATATAGAATATAAATAAATATTTCAAAATAAACCTTCTTTAATTAAGGAAACATATAATTAAGTACAAAACAATTTGGTTCTGGGGTACCTACTATAAAAAAATTAATGAAGCCTAAGTTTTCAAGACGATAAAAGGAAAATATAACCAGTGAGTAATAAAAATATGTATATCCTGATTTCATTTAGTTCTGAAAAAAATCTCTCCACCACTGAAACGAGAGATTTTTGGGTGATTCCCCCAAGTAGTGTTAACATTCCTTATCTTGGTAAGGTAAAAGTACCTCCGAATCTAAATTTGTATTATATCCTTGTGAAGGTGATGGATTACATAGATAGTTTGAGATATAAATATCTTCTATTGAGAAAAAGAGTATTTATCACAAAAAAAGTGCACGACTTTGTGAACTAGGGACCCCTTGAAGGGGTGATTGGGAAATCTCAGGATAAGGAATAGGATGGCCTTATTGACCTGAAAGATGTAAGCCGAAAGTTTCTTCAAGGGAAACATTATTTGTTCTTAAATCATCCCAAAAATCTTAATGTGATACAGTTTTAGAGGGTTGATAAAATTATGAAATCAATTTAGTCCACAGAGTATATAACTTTGGGTACTTATAAGCTATCTTTAAGGGCGATGATCCACATAAAAAGGAAGATGATCTATCCCTCAAAAAGAAATCAATGAAAATGGGATAATGGGAGGTTTATTAATCCATTCTCTCTATCTCCTAGGATAATTCATTTGGTTTAAAGGATAAATCCTTCAAAATTTGATATCCAATATAAGTGAAAATAAAAAAAGTTATCCAAATGCATCATTTTTTACAAAAGGGGTTGGTTTCCATGCTCATATTTGGTCATCCATATTGAACGATATGTTTTAATTCATGATGTTTTGATTATATAATGTGGGTCCCTTTTAATTTCCTAAATGGGTTCAATGGATACCATTAGGGAAACCCATGGAATACTTAACCCTTATATAAAGTTACTCAAAATAGGGGGACCTCCAACGACAGTTATCTTAACCTCTTCGGATGGAAATGTAGCAGGTAGTTCAGGTATAATTAATGATCTTAATAATGGTGTTTTAAACTATCATTTAAAATCTCACTTTTCACATTAGTTGTCATTACACTATCTAATATTGAATTCATAATGGATGATATATTCTAATGCACAATAGTCTGTAGTGGCTAAGATAAAATATTTACAATGTGTCAGAGGGAGGCGTGTCTGTTACATGATTTAACCATCATTCTATTCGATACATTGATTTTAATTCTAAAATCTCATAATTTTTTCTATATATAACATCTAAAAAATATCTCCCTATAGAGAAAATAGGTTTTCCAACCTTATTGATGTAGAAATATAACTTAACAAGGGGATTGAAAATATAGGACTTACTGGGCTATCTAGGGGAAATATTGAGCATTCTAAAAAAATTGGCTTTTTGGATGTCTCTACCTTAATAGTCTATGATTCCACCAATATGGAGAAAAATTCCAACCATCCAACCAATAAAATTATGTTAGAGGAGTCTGGTAAATAACTCAACCCTAGTAGATCAATGTTGGTTACTTTATTATATTAGAAATAAATACACGAAATAACATCCCTAAGGACTGAATAGTTTTATAGATCTGTTAAAATAGATATATACATGAAATTAAAATTAAATTATGAAACAAAAATACAAAATGTATTATTTCATAAGACCATTATTGACTTCAGTGTATCACTACATATCAATCAAAAAACACATCCTAGTATCCGGGGGAAAATAAAATATAATGGGTGAGATCAGATAATCAGTAAGGGTTTGAGTACAACAGAATTTATCATGAATAAATAAGAATAATTAATATGGAAATAAAAGTAACTTAAACATATTCCATTTAAATAATAATTTTATCATAACATGATAGGAATAAAGGATAATCAAATAATCTATATAAATAGTCACATATGCTTGAAACTTATCCATGCATATTTTAACTAATAGAATAATTAAATGAACATAAACAAACTCATAATTAGGGAATGAATAATGTTGGAAAACATAATCATACAATCAATACCATTCACAAGATAATTCAATTCTTTGGGTAAAAATACATTTAGTTTTGTTAACTGAATTGTATCATGGAACCTACTAATGAATTGAGGGGCTATGTAATTCTGAGCCTCACCCATAAATTAAAATTTCCAATTAATTATTCATATAAAATAGTTTAAATATAATCAACATAAAAATTATTTTATTAAATTTTAATACATACCCCAATCAATAAACATAATCATTAAAATCTAGATTAATATGTTGAATTGTAACCAAATTGAAAATCCCCAATCAAAATGATCATAAACCATCCCTATAAATAATAATCATGATATTATTAAAATATATTCTTAGTGGATCATAAGTATAATAATTATTTTTGATGTTATCAAATTATATTTTGAAAAAATGTCATTAAAAACATTTTTGAGGAAAATAACATTTATTCTTTAAAATATTTATAAAACTAAAAGTTCAGGAAATATATATAAAATAAAATTAATTGAAAATATAAATTTACACATATAATTTAACATTTAAAACATTTATTGGTTATGATGAAATGAAATTCCATTCATTCCATACATGTTTAAAAAAATAATTCCTTTAAAACAATTTTAAAAAGGTTAAAAAATGAGTCACTCAAAAAATGAAAATTAAAATCATTTTAAACCATTTTTGAAAAATTAAAACATTGGTAATTTTATTAATAAATAATTTAGATAATGTTTAATTTTTTTTGAAAACATGGATTTGGATGAAAAATTATTTTCAACCGAAGAGAGAAATAACGTTGAATTTTCATAAAAATAATTCCTCATTCATTTCAATTACTAAAGAGAGGAAAAGAGTAATATTATATGAAAAGATCATGAATAATTATATGATAATAATATATATTAGGTTTAATATATAAATATCAAATAATACTCTGAAGGTTGACTTAAACATATACAATCCCGAATGACGATGCGATTGTGAAATAGACCCTTACCACTATGGTAACTTTTGAATCATAACCCCCAAGAAAGAAATAACATAAAATGAAAGATTAAATTCAATTAATATAAATATATTCCTTATATAATAATATTAATGGTGATGTATATACAAAAAAAAGAAATATTTGGTGAGTATGACATATGTATCCCATAAGTAAAATTGAGACTAGGAACCCTTAAACTAAGTTTGACATCCTTCATATATGTGGGAAATTCTTATTTAATAAATATTGGTTTGTTATAAATATATTAAAAATACATTACCATATATATCACAACATATATTCTTCAATTATAGTATTTTAAAACTCGTTTATTAACAATTCTTTTTTAAAATCACAGTTTGTGGTGATAATTTCTTCGTTTTTATAGTCTGTCTTGGTTTGGTAATTTCGGTTCATTTACTTTGATCATCGTTACATCATATAAATAATTTAAACCATGATAGAAATATCAAATATAATCATTATAAATTTATTTATCATAATTTATAAAATTTATATATAGAAAATGGATAATACCATTCTTGGAGATGGTAGGCCGTACATACACATGAAAGCTATACCTATTTTTCAAGATGAATGGAAATAAAGTTAAGTAAATAATACAAAAAATTTATTGATCAATTATGTTATATTATATATCAATTATATTAATTAAACTTATCCTTATTACCCTCTATGTATGTTCTATGTGAAAAATGAATCAAATTGCTATGCGAGGTGGTAGTCTCCTTACACACGAGTGACATTATCATATTTGAAAAGAAATTGAAGGTAAGAAGGTAAACACAACATTATAATTCAGTAAGAATAAATTTATTTAAAATTTAATATATATATATATATATCTGTGTGTGTGTGTGTGTGTATATTTTATAAATCCATCGTTATATCCAATCATGAGAGGTCTTAATGGAAAATGAGTTATATCGGTTTGTGAGCTGGTAGCCTAATGTACACATGATCAAGTGTTTGGTTTCTCATTTGATTGAATAAAATATGGAAATAAGTCATGAATTTAACATAATAATATTTACTTGCATGTAATAAACCAAGGTTATTATATAATCTGGGTTTACTAACATTTTAAGGAGGGGTAAGTAGAAACAAAATAAATTCACATTTAATAACATTACCTCTTATTTAGACCACTTCTTTTGGTTTTCACCAAAGGCCTTATTAGGATAGATTTATGACCCAAAAAACATCCTATAGGATTTTTGAAGTAAATTAGGGAAGTTACTTTGGTTCGTATTGTCTGAACCTAATGGATTTGTTAAGTGTTAAGAGGGGAGGAGAGGAGGTATCTTTTGGTAAGTGGGGGAGAGGACAGACTTGGCATTTTTGAAAAGAAAACGTGATACCCACATTTTTATCACCGAAAAAACCCTAAAAATGGCTCATTATATAACCATTTATAATATAAGTTTTCAATTTTACATAAAATATAAATTTTACAGTATTTAGGTCATTCTTAACACTTATCTTCCCAGTTTAATTCCTTCATAAACCCATTTTCACCTTAATCACAATAATTAATTTTTACTATTTTACCATGTAATTATGGAAAAAATTAATTTTACCCAATTATATAATACTTGTTATGATTATAAAAAATATTAAATCCATTTTTCCAAATTCAATTCACAAAATTGACAAAATTCTATTTAAAAATAAACCCATAGACACGTCCTAAATTAATTTTTACAATGAAATAATTTCAAATAATTTATACGTTTTTATATCATAATTCAATATGAAAACAATTAAAATGAGATAAATTAGTTACATTGTAATATAACTGAATTAAGTTTACTTTAAAAAAATTTAAAATATAATTTATTTCTTACATAATTTATATGATAATTAGTTTTTCAATAAAAACTGTATTTTTCAGTACTCTTCAAAATATTAATCTTTTTGTAAAATTTTAGAAAATTTACCCAAAGATAAACTTGGAATGTATATTCATAAAATAATTATCTTAAAAATGATTTTTCTAAAATTTTTCCAACTCAAATTTAAATTACTTTAACAAAGCGCAACTAAACCACATTTTAGAAAAATATACTTTTTTAGAAAACATATCATTTTTATTTCAACTAGTTTTTATATTATTTATAATAAATATATAACCATTTCATTTATTTTATAAAATTTTAATACAATTATTTTTCAAAATTTAGCTAGTCCAATTCATACACTCCATCTTAATGTCTAGGTTATAATTTCCATGATTAGATAATAAAAATTTATCAGAGTTTCACATTTAATTTAAACTCGGTGTTATGAGAAATGAAAGATATCGAATAGACCATGTCTCAGTCAACCAGGATCCCATAGAAGAGATGGTTAACATGTGTAGGTACTCTATTATTTCATGGTTTCTAGTCTCAAAAGGAGAAAATTTATATAAATTTCATTACCACACTCAAAGGATTATGGATATTTAGGTATTTATGATTAGAAGATGAAGTCAATGGGAAGGGGCTAATATCCTATGGATTTCCATTATAATTACTTGAAATGAAGAGATTGATTCATGGGGTTAGTCACCTTAAAGAATATATTTTTAAGAATCCATGAATGAGAGAGGAACTTTGACCAGGATAGGGAAAGGAACACTCTTACACAGCTTCAGAATCATATTTCAAGATTAAATTAGGTATATTATCATCCAAATATTATATGGGAAATAGAATGTACTACTTTAATTCTATTATAATGAATAAGAAAATATATAAAATAATTTGTTGGCATTATTCACAGGCCCTCATGTTCGTTGATATGTCTAACAGTCTAGTGTAAGAGGTGGTTTTAATAATAGGAGATGATAGTATTAAAATTTTGATCCATTATTAAGGGAAGCCTAAATATTGTATGTGTTACAATTTTTTTAAGAACCTTAACTATGAAAACTGAGATAAGTAATAAAATATTTAAAATATTCATGTTCATGATTATTCTAATTATAGAAAGAAGACGGGAAAGGATAAATTTCCTTATACTAATTTAAATAATAGCATGACTCCTGGACCTTCATATGTGGATAATATAGTAAATGGATAGTTGTAGAACACATCCACAAAAGGAACCTGCGAACAACATTAGAAGATCCTAGATGAGGGTAAAATGATAGTCAGTCTAGTCCAATCTAGAAAAAATAACCATGTCAACTTAGGACCGATTGTAGGCACTCCTTGCCTGCCTTCTAGAACTTAGGAAGCTGGTGGAGTCTTCACTGACCTGAATTCATAGTAGGACTCATATGATCCTAGCTCTCATGAACAGACCCAATCAACCTATGATTACATGAACAAAGATATTTTCAGTGGCCTCCTTGAAGGGGATGAGATTATTAAAATCAATCAGGAGATCTTTAGTGATAGTCAGGGAAGGGCTATTGAGGTAACCTGTGGTTTTCTTGGAAATAGTCATGATATGGTTGAATCAATTAATTATGGGACCTCACCAAAGGTCCCATAGGTCTGCAACTAACATGGTAATTTAACACGTGTATCTCATTTTTAGGAGGATAAAGTGGTGAAGATAAGGAAATAAACTCATGAACAACATTGAAAATTGAGTGCAATAATTCCTGTTAATGTTGTAATTTCACAAGGATGTCCAAAAGGTACTTCACATGATTCTAGGAAGAATTATAGGAATGGAATTCAGTATGAACATTACACTAATAACAATGATTTTTATGGTTTCTTACCACAGGTTCCCTCCTCTATGGTTCCCAGAATACAACCATCAATGGATAAACCTCCTGAGGCCATGCGGTCCAACAAAAAGTTAACTCCTTTGAGTAGAGCGTTTTTCTCCAATTAAGATGATAATCCAGAACCTGTTTATATTGAGAGGAATGTAACTAATTCTTGGAAAATTATGATCAAAATGAATCTATTGAAGATATAAACATGGGTTGTTTACTAGTGGAGATAAATATGAAACATGGGAAGAATAAAGGTGAAGGGAAAATAAGGAAATTTCATAGGAATATGACACTACAAGAATGGCCTTTGAAAAGAGGTTGGTCCCTCAAAAAATGGTGCTCCTTTGTTGGAATTTTCAAATGATGGGGAAATCCCTTATGACCAAATCTCTCATACACTTTATTATTGACTACAAACTGATTCTCATTTGAATTGATGAACCAAAAATGATTTTTTAGAGATAGAAGGATTTTGAATAGGAATTTATTAGGCACTACTTTATTTCTCAAAATCAGTGTGACTTCAATAAGGATCATCTACTGATCTTCAATTATAAAAAAATTCTTATTAATTCACTAAAAAAGAAAGATACAAAGTATTTCTATTTCTTTTAACATATAATGCAATCCAATTTCATTCTCAATTGTTTGTGTATCTACTTCATACATCTGAAGAAGAGAACTATGGAAGGATTTAGAGTCAATATATGAAAATATGGATAACAAATGGGTTGTTATGGGGGATTTCAACAATTGTTTGAGGCCTAGAAAGAAAACTGGTGCTAAATTCAACAAAATAAAATCTTTGGAGTTCTCCTCTTCCATAAAACAGTGCAATCATGTTGAAGTTCCAATTTCCATATTTGATTTTACATGGAATAGATAACATATGAATGGAAGGAAAGAAACAAGATGGATATATGCCTTGTGAAAATGGATGAGAATAGTGGTTCCAATTGGGTCTCAGGATTTTCCATCCCAAAATATCACTCAAATCATAATCATATAGTTTTCTAACCCTACACACATATGAAAATGTTACTCTGTGTTCCCTTTAATTGAATCAAAGGATGGGTTGTTACTCCTAGATGTAGGAAAATTATTTGGGAGGCCTACAAGATAGAACTAATCGATATCCCACTCGAGAGGCTTATTGAAAAATTAAACAATACTATGGAATTTCTAGTGGAATATATCGAGAAATATTTTTCTAATATTGATAATGAAATAAAGGAAGATAAAGAAAAACTTTCCTACCATAAAATTCCATTACCTTCCTGACATGTACATTTTAAAACATTTCATGGTTTTATATTTTTGTTGATTGGGTAGGGCTAAGAAAGAATTGAGAGTATACAAATGGTGGTGAAGTAATAGATTTCTTGGATTCTTTGTGAAAACCTTCTTGTTCTGTATTATGTTGGGGATTTAAACCCCATTTAATATGTTTAAATAATGTTTAAATTCTAAAATAATAATAAATACAATTTTACCAAAAGTTGAATGTTTTATTAGATATTTTTGGATTTTTCAATAACAAGATGTGTAATTGGGTAATGCATTGTGTAAAGTCATGATTCTTGTTTTTTAGTAGGAATCCTAGATATTTTTCTTTTAATCCTCTCCATATTTCATTACACTTGGCACAATATCCATTCTGAGGTTATTTTAGATCCATCAAACCCCTAAAGTCATTTTTATCAGTGACAGATTGTGGTTGCAGTTGCAATGTGACAGACCAGGTAATAATTTTCCCTATCCCTTTGTCTCTTTATCATTCCTTCCTTAGAGTGTCATAGATCATAATGGGATTTATGTATCTAAAATCATTTTTGATGAAACTTGTTTCTAGGTTGAGTTCCTAGATATTCTACACCTTCATTATTATTGGGGGATTCTATTATGGGCTTTGTGTTTTTGTGAGAAAGGTACATGGTTTTGTTATGATAGCCAAATTTAACATACCATGATTGATTAATTTAAATTCAATCATTTGATTTCAATTTAATTACTTGAATTGATTTCTATTGGATTATAAAAAACCCAATTCCATTGAATTGGGGAATTTGAATGTGAATTTGGATTTTGGAACAAAAATGGGGAAAACCCCGAATTCCATTGAATTTGGGTATGTTTTAGAAATTGATGGAAAATTGTGGTATTTAAATTGTTGAATTTAAATTATGAAATTTATTTATTGAAATTTATTTTAATGTAATATGTGATAAAATGATTTGAAATGGGGTTTGATAGTAACTTTATGGCTTTATCTTGGAAAAGGCATGATTTGATTAAAAACCCATTTATGTTTTTATGAAAATTGGGAACTTTTGGAATTGAGGAATTGGATGAATTTTATTTTCAATAGTTTCAAAATTAAGTTCCATATTTGATTATACTAGAGCGTATGAAATTCAATTTAGCCAGTGATTTATTAGGATAACACTCCTTTTATTATTTACAATTGAAACAAACCTAGTTCAACTGGTCACATCACTGATGGGATGGTGATGAGTCTACTTTGGAGAGTGTTAGAGGGACATGTGCATACACATATTTTGGTTTTCACCTTTGATTGTGTAAGGATCCTGTATCTTGGAACTATTGTACCTTTTAGCAGATAACCATGTTGCTCACTTTTTTATATAAGAGACATAAATGCGTGCTAATTTTTGTAAACATATTTACGCCCCTAATGTATTTATATAAAATATTTTTTATAAATTGTTTGTGAAGCCATATTGTTTAGTGTATTTATATCATTGAAATTTAAAGAATGAACTGTTTTAATTATTCTTTGAACTGCCATAACTATTTTTTTAACATGAAATAATTAATTTTTTAATTAAATGTTAGCATATTGTCATGGAATCCTTGGAGATACCCTACAAGAACTTTAGATAACACCCTACATTTTCCTTAGTTTATTTTTAGATTATATTCATACAAGACTGAGCATGGGTAAGGCTCCACTTGGTGTAAGTATCTATGAATCGTTGGGGGCATAGATAGTTACATCTGTTGGGACTTGGAAATTTATCCTATTTTTTGGTACTTTGCTATAGTAATTTTGGGTTTTTTACCTTTTTGATTTATGATTCACTATTCCAAGTGGAGTATTCTTTTTTATGCATGAAATTTTTTTAATCTTCTTCCACAATAATTTTTGAAAAATATCTCCCAATGTCAATTTTTATGATGATTGGTTATATTTTCCAAACTGTGGGGATCAGGAATTCAATTCAGGCCATGTCAAGACTGGCTCAGTTATCAGGTTACAATGGCACCTAGTATGGTTCTTTACAAAATGGTATCAGAGGTCTAGGTTTACCTTTATTTTATGATGTTAGAATGCATTTGTGTATTAGTGTCAGGACATATTAGGTGATTACGACTGAGTACATGGCTAGCTCTCACTGTAATGAACCTATAGTCCCCGAGGGTGGTTAGGGAAACTTGTCTGGGGGATTAGTTATAAACTTTTTCCATGATTCTAATTTGGATGAATTAAAATCCAATTCTCATTATATTTTCTATTGGGATTAATTTCCCATGTTTCTATGATTGAGCTTTATTCTGATGTCTATTAACATTTTATCCTGATGTTTTTATTATTAAAACTTTGAGTAGACGTGCGAAATAGATATGGGGGGAAGCTTTTGACGAATCCAAGAAAGAAAATCCTCTTGTGGACCTGAGTTTGGATGAGGTGACCATGTGTTCCATCCATGCTCTTGGACAAGCACCTCCACCAGTTCCCATCTAGGCTTCTGTTGTGGAACCTCAGAAGGATGTTATCCACATTCATTCTCAAGAGTTCCTTCTCTAGATTCCACTAGAATTCAAAGGAAATAATGAAAATCAAGAGGCTGATGAATGGTTGAGTAGGATAGATCATTTGTTTCAATTCTTTGATACACATGAGGAGATTAAGATGAGGTGTTCCACCTTTATACTGGAGGGAACAAGAAGGATATGGTGGGACATGATGGTGAAGAGAAGAAACATAAGGGATTAGATTGGATATAATTAAATTCTATTCTCTATGATCAGTTCTATCTATATTTGACACTATTATCCAGGGATTTAATGTTTTTAAAACATAGGTAGGCTGACAAAACTGTGATAGAGTATGTGAACTGTTTCAGTGATCTAGTGTAGTTTGTAAGTGAGGTAGTATCAAATGAAAATATGAAGAATCAATTTTTTGATTTAGGACTTGAAGATTATATTCATTCTTAAATTTTTAGAAGATTCCTTCTTATGTTGATGTGATAGATAGAGCATTGATGGTTGAAATGAACTTATATGTCATGTTAGGGTTGACAGTAGTTTATTCACATCCTAGTGGCATTGTGTTTTCATATAAGGGGAAGAGTAAGCATGATTATTCTCATGGAGGATATCCAAAATAGGGTTTTCCTTGACCTCTTACAGTTCCTAGAATATTCTCTTTGATTTTATACTAGTGTTGAAGGCCTGGAAACTCAATGGGGGTGTTTAGTGAGGCACCTAAGATTTTTAGGACCTGTAGATGCTTAGGTCACTTGCAGAAGTTATTACATATCTTTTCCATTTCATATAATGGAATGATATCATTAGCACCTACTAAAACTAGTGAATAATCTGCTTCTTCATAAGAAAATGGGTTTTATCCACATACATCTAGATAAAAACTTCTTCACATGGAAGAAGAGTCTCTAGTGAAAGCAGATACAGGTCTAACATTTGTGGGAGGTGCCATCACCATTGATTCGCCATTAGTGACTATTTTTTTTGATACCTGTGCATCTTGTTCATTTATTTCAACCAATATTTTTAATAATATAAATCTTCCTATGAATCATTTGTCTTATGTGATGTATATTACAAAAACCCTTAGAACAAAGATAGAGTAAGGTATCAATAGTCCCTATTGTGTTTTCACTTTATTAAATATCGAGATTTCATAGAGTTTTCTATTTCTCAAAATGAAACCAATTGATGTAATTTTCAATATGGATTTGATCATTTCCAATAAAACATAGATTAATTTCTATAATTTATAGATCTCCTTTTGTAAAATCCTGGTTCTGGGTTCCTCCCAAAGGTGCCTCGCACCTGGTTGTTCAAATGGTCTTAAGTGCATTTCCCTGAATGATAGAGGCTGCCGACTAGCAGCGAGGGCCTTGGGTGTAATAGTGGGGAAACTATGCTTTGATTAGAAGATTAATGTAGCAGAAACATCAATTATATAAAATATGTAAACAACAGAAGAATGGAAGTAAATATAAAACTACAACATATATATATGTAAATAATTATGCATGTGACATGAATCTAGGAAAGTAGAAAACCAACTCACAATTCTATAATACCATACTAAACCAAAGTACAAGGAAAACAAGTAAACTCCAAAATGATCGCATGCATCAGAATTGTCCCATGCTCCCCAGCTCTACAAAAGTCAAGTACATGAAGTAGAAGGGTGCTTGCCGTTATCTACACCTGCAACAATACAATCTATTTGGGCCCAAAATCATGACCCAAACAGGGTGTGAGATTAATCTTAGTATGAAAAAACTCAATGATCTATGCCAAACTGGCAGTGAATATATATAGTTTTCAATATGAAAAATGAAGTAATAAACAAGGAAGTACACAAAAGCAAACAATCCAACAGTTTCAAGTACATTCATTTACATTATCAATTAATCTTCCAAAAAATTACAATTAACCATTTGTAAATGTTCACATAGCCTAACCCATCTAGTTAAACTTAAATAAAAGATATAATGACCCTCTGGGTAAGTTCACACAGTCCAAACCCTTTCATCTCATGCAAAAGAAGAATATCTGAGAAAGCAATCACCGTCAATTCCCCCTATAGTCATTTAACAAAATACTAAAAAATCTATATGTAAGAACTCAATGTCAATTACCCCTATGGTCTCATAACAATAACTATAGACAATATTAGGGAGCACTCAACGTCACCCCCATGGTCTCACAGTGTGAAAAGTGCAATAGACACTCTGCGGAAGCCCTCAACGTCAATCCCCCTATGGTCTCACTACACCAGGATCCCACAGCCTTGTGTAAAACAATAATGAAAAACTATATTCATCATCCAATGTAAATCAAAAATACTTCCTAGCTAATTGACTAAAAATCATTACACAAGTATGTCATACAATATCACTCGATCCTAACAACACAAGACATGGAAAACATAGCAGTCTAAGAGGAAAATCTATACCCAATGAACAATATCAGATCAAACATGGGAAAACACATCCATTTCAAGGTAATTAAATAGATTTATAATATAAAATAAATACTCAATCAAACAAGTCATGGCAGGCATTAATGGGGTTAAATTCCCTAACTATGAAATGCCCTAAACTAGGGACTGTGGAACTTTTTTCACATATACCTCAAATAAAATCTACGAAAAGGCACATAACACCTACCTTTATGTTGTACAGTCGATATAGTTTAACATCATTCTGTGAATCGATCTAGAACACCATAGATCTACAAAAACAACTAAAATGGTCAACCATGGATATCTCACTAAAGGGGATGAATCAATAGAAGAGGCTATAGAAGAAGGAAGAACTCACCGATATGATTCTGACACAATTGACAATGTTTGATTCGGAGCAAAGAAGGTCGATCAGGGACTCAGAGAAGAATCAAAGATCTTCGGTCACTCCTGGATGAGACAGAGCCAAAAGAAGTTGTTTTTATAAATGAGATGTGACCCCAGTATGATATTATATCAAAAAATAAAAAATACATGGCGTGTTCCTTAAGGATACACTGGGTTTATAGGCCTTTACCAGGCCGGCCTTAAAAGGCCCTGCCAAGTTGTCACATAGTCATGTATGCCACCGTGACACAGAAAAACATGACCTAGACTCGGTTCCAGAGTACATGGTGTGTACAAGGAAGTACCTAGAATGTACTCATAAAATGTTCCATCATCCATTTTCCTCAAAAGAAACATGAAAACAAGATCCATACATGAAAATAAGATCTAGGTTCTTATAAACTTCCCCCTTAAAGAAATTTGTCCCCGAATTTCCCTAGAATGATGTTGATGAAGAAGAATCCATGAACAGCTCTGGCCACTGAGATCATACATCGGCCTCCCTCTCCCATGTCACGTCTTGTACTCACTCGTATTGCCATAGCACCCGTACCAGAGGAACAGAACAGCCACAGAGAACCTTCACATTGCGATCAACAATATGGATAGGATGCACCTCGAACTATGTGTCAACCTCAAAATCAACCTCCCCTAGTTAAAAAACATGAGTCGGGTCTAAGAACTAATGTTGTAGATGTGAAACATGGAATAATCCATGCATGTATCGGTACCACTGAGGTAACTAAAAAAGATAGGCAACCGGACCGACTCTCTCTAAAACCCCAAAGGACCCGACGTATCTCAGTTAAAGCATTACCTATATCTTAATCCTCTAGTGTCCCAAACTCGGAATGGCATGTATGAAAACCTGATATCTGACCTGTAACTCTAGAGGTCATCTGGATCAATCAGTATAATACATATGTCATGACTTTTCAGTAGAATTCCTCTTCTGTATCAACTCCATATGCTAATTGGTCTCATGGACAAGACAAGGACCCAACATAGCTACCTCTCCTACCTCCAGCCAACATAGGGGTGATCATCATGAAATTCCATAAAAAGCCTCATATGGTTCCATATGAATAGTTTCTTGAAAACTATTGTTGTAGGAACAATCCACCAGTGGTATGCGATTCTCTCAAGAACCTCCAAAATCATGGACTCATGCTCAATGCATGTCCTTCATCATCGGAATTGTATGCTCGAACTGGCCATCAGTTTGGGGATGGTAAGTTGTACTCAGAAGTACCTATGTACCCAAATCCCTCTATAGTCCCTTCTAGAACTGATATGTTAAACTGCCATCCCTGTCTGAAATGATGGAGTCCAGAACCCCATGCAAGCATACATTTTCTCGAATGTACAACCTACCCAACTCATCCACACTGAAGGTCTCCATGATCGGTAAGAAGTGTGCAACCATCGTGAGTCTGTCAATGACAACCCAAACTACATCGTTCCCTCGAGGATACCTAGGTAAGCCTGTCATGAATTCCATCATGGTGTCATTCCACTTCCACTCGAGAATGAGAAACTGCTGCAAAAGCCCTACTGGTCACTGATGCTCTACCTTCACCTGCTGACAGGTGGAACACCTCATCAAAAAACCAGCGACATATCTCTTTATTCCTGGCCACCAATACAGATGGTGTAGATCTCTATACATCTTGGTGACAACATGATGAACTTCCCAAATTTAATAATGGAAATCCTACATCAGCTCCTTGCAATTGTCTATTGACAACCATATGCGCTCATGAAATCACAAGATCTCAACCTTGCCTATGCTCTATCCCATAATATGGTCCTCTCTCGAAACACTATCCTAGAGAACTAGGCCTTCAACATATGATAGCATCCTCATTCTCACTCGCTCAAGTAGAGTAGAGGCAATAAATACAGAAGAAATAATCATATGTCACTGTTTGTCGTGCACCTCCAAATGCATCTCAAAGAGCAGAGCCATAAGCTGCCACTCACTACTGGCCTCCTGAAATTCCTGTATCTGATTCCTCCTTCTCAACTCATCAGCCACTTCATTTTCGTTCCCAAGCATGTAAGAGAGATCAAAGTCAAAGGACTAAAGGTACTCATCCCACCTTTGCTATCTCAAATCCATATCGCACTGAGTGAAAATATACATGAGACTTTTTTAGCCAATGAAATCCAAAAAATGATCTAAAAAAAGATAATGTCACCAATAGCATAATTAATGAACAAATACAACCAATTTAGAATCATGCATCTATTAATTCTTCTCATGTGGCCTCAACTTCCGAGACCTATATGCAATGACTCTTTCCCCCTGCATAATCTCTACTCTTAGCCTGATACCTGATGCATCACATTAATGTGTATAACTCTTTCCGAACTCTGGAAAAACTTATATCAGTGATGAAGTAAACAACCATTTCATATCAGGAAAGGATAACTAATAAGAATTTGTCCATAAGTACTTCTCACCCTTCTTAGTCTGGCCAGTCAACAATGCTGCAATGTGTGAAAAGTCAAGTATAATGCACTTTTAGTAATCAGCCAGTCCCAGAAAACACCATACCTCAAAGACATTCTTCAACTGCTCCTAGGAAACCACTACTCTCACTTTCTCTTGGTTTATTGATACTCCTACCTCTGAGATAACATGACCGAAGAAGTGAATTTGGTCCATCCAAAAACGGAATTTTGAGAGCTTAGCATAGAACTGATGTCTCTCTGTGTACTCAATACTATCTTAAGATGGGTAGAATGGTCGTGCCGAGTGTGAGAGTACACCAAGATATCTTCCATGAAAAAATCATGAAGGAATCGAAGTATGGATGGAACACTCAGTTCATTAGTGCCACAAAAACTGCAGGCATATTCGTCAGACCGAACGGAATAACCACATACACTTATAGACCATACATGCTCCAAAACGCTATAAGAGGTATATATGATATCCTAACATGAAACTAATGATAACCGGACCTCGCGTCAATCTCCGAGAACACCCAGGATTCTCAAATTTCATCAAAGAGATCATCAATACGCGGCAAGGGATATCAGTTCTTGACTGTCAACTGGTTGAGCTTCCAATAATCCACAAAATTTCTGAAGGAACCATACACCTTCTTTGCAAACAGGACAGGCCGACCCCGAGGAGAAGTACTGGGTTGGATGAAACCATTTTCTTCTAGCTCATCTAACTACTTCTTGTTCTCCTATAACTCTAGTGTATCCATCCTATAAGTAGGAATGTAAACCAGTGCCGCTCCAGGAACAAGTTCAATAAGATAATTATACCTCTCACTCTGGAGAGAAACATGAAAAGTTCTATTGAAAGACATCTTTGAAATGATCCACCACTGGAGGAAGGCCAATCTATGATGTTCCCTAGTCATCAAGATACAAACAAGAAATATGGGCTGTAACACATCCCAACCAATGATGCTCGAGTCCCGCTCTACTTGCTTGGACATCCCATTCGCCCTTATGTAGAAACAAACCACCCTCTGGGGATGTAAAACTCAACCTATGATGATAGAAGATGACAATATCTTGCTAGGGAACCAACCAGTCCATTCTAAGAATGACATAATAGCTTGTAATCTCTAAGACATAGAGGTCCTATAAGAAGTGAAAACTACCAACCTCAAGAGGGAACTACTTTCACTTATGTACAATAGCCGTTCTAGTCCCCAACAGAGTGTTTGACATCATGATATTATCAAAATTAAAGATACAGAGCCCAAGGATCCCCACAATTGAAAAATATTTTAAATTATGGAAAGCCATTATATCGAAATGAGCAAAAGCTAAAATAGAGGAAATCAAACTCGTACCTCTAACTTTAGAGGGTTTGAGATCCTACTCCTACTAGGTCTGCTCCACTACAAAAGTATGACCTATACCACATCCCTATGACCCGAACTAACCACCCTGAGCCAATCTACCTGGTTATCGATGAAAGCCTCGCAACTGGCTACCATGGCCACGACCTCCACCACTACCTGAATGGCCAGATGAACTCTAGTTACCAAACTGATGAGAAACTAGTGGTCCTGCTTCTGATTGAGGAGTCATATAAGAACCTCTTTCACCAGCTTTTGGTGAGAAAAACTTACAAAAAAACTGAAGGTGACCCATCTTGCCACAAGATCCTCACTCAAATGGGTCTCTCGGGCAATGTGGCCTCGTATGCCCACCCTTCTCACACTGGTAGCATACCACCTGGCTTCCTGAAAGTGCATCTCTCCATCATGGATCTCCACGAGTAGACTCTATATGATACTTCCTACTTCCAGTCATAGAAATACCAACTCCTCATGTTGAGCCGCCCAAGCTCATAGCTCTATAATCCCTCAGGTTGCACTCAGTGATATGAAGTGGTTGACTATGGAAGATATGGTCAGTAACCTGAAGATGTTCACCTATGATTGGATGTTATGCCTGAGACCATCCTCAAACATCATCTCTAGGAATAAATCATCACCCCAATTAATGGGTGTGAAGGGATACAAATATGTGAAGTGAAAAGATTACTCCATGACCGAAAGAGTACCCTACTCCAAATTCATGACATGTCAGGCTCAATCGGCCCTCAAATTCTCCGGGTATAAGTAGTCATAGATGGTAAGATGGAACTCATCCCAAGAAATAACCTAATGGATTCCCACTAGTGATATCACATTCCACCATCTCTTGTAATAGTCCAAAAGCATTTATGTAGTGAGATTCACCTTCCATTTTGAAGGCATCTCCAGATGTTCGAATATAGATAGTATGGATTCTAACCATGACTCTGCATCCTGAGGTCCTCTATCCCATGAGAAGGAGGGAGGGTGATGCTGCCGAAAACCCCAGGATAATTCTTCCATAGACAGGGTAGGAGGCGATTCTCCTTGGAAAGTTTACATAAACCTCATGAATCCTTCTCGGAATAATGCATCGGCCCCTATATCTGGGATAACGGTTGGTGCCAAGACGAGCATGAAGGAGGGGTTCACTTGTAGTCCCTCATCTACATTGTTCGGTGTCCGATCACTGCCCTATTCCTGGCGTACAACTGGAGGACATCTTGTTGGCAAGAATCTCCAAGGCCAAGCGCACACCTTAGCTCAACATTAACAAGGACTGAAACATAGAGGTTCAAGAAAGGAATAGGTGAAAGAAAGCATTCAGGTTTTTCAAAACATGGATACATGACATGTATAAACCCTAAACAATGTGTTTCCTTAAGCTTTTAACATGGTGTGTTCTTCGGAAAAAACTAGTTGTGTAACACCCATACACATGGCGTGTTCTCCTTGAGACACGACACATACTTGAATCCTTTGCCACATTCCAGAGTTCCTCTACATGTCTAAACACACGGTTCCTTCCTGGGTAAATCCGCATGTCTTATGAATCCTAGACACGATGTTTACCCCTTAACTTATAACCATTCATTCATTAGTCATATGGTCAGTGACACGGTCAGCTCTACCTAGTGAGTAATAACAAAACATGGCATGTACAACCTAGGTTTTATCCACCCGCGTCGTTGGTCACACGGCTGGATATACAACTCTTACAACGTAGCATGTACTCAAAGTACACAGCGTTTTACACCCAACATTTCCCAAACCAATGTCTCTTCCCACACAACTAGTCACATGGTTAAGGACTACATGGTGGGTACTTAATAAAAGTTTTTCCCTCCTAAACAGAAGGATAAATGGTCTATATTCATTAATACACTGTGTGTATTTTGGGTATTTTCTGGATAGTAAGCCTCAGGAACTACTCCGGAACCCCATAAAAACACTAAAACGAATATTAAGCTACCAAATTCCAAACTGTGAGGACCCATACTCCCTGAGAATAAAATCTTGGCATCATATTCATGTCACATAACAAGTATAACAGCATAAGACAACACATGATCCACCAAATTCCAATCCATGAGGGCCCATAACACCTCAGTGACCAATGTTTTGCGCTCATTCAAATGAGACCTTACACAATCCGACACCCTATCAAATAGAATGTAATCTATCAAGGAATCCATCACAACATCATGCATATGTAGCATAACATCTATCACAACAACATACATTCAGTAATGCACCCTAAATGGCATGATAAGAATGCAAGACAAGTGATCTCTAGCAAGTGCCAATATGATGCATGAGATGGAATACCCTCATCTCATCTGGTTGAAAAATAAATAGAAACTCAATAATATCATTGATAACAACAAAAAACATGTGAATCAGTCAACAATGAAATCAAATAAACTATAATAATTGCAAAAACTTGAAAATTACAATAATCGAGGCATATTCGCGTTTCCCTATAAACGAGCAAGATACTCCCAGTCGAATCATATTACCAACCACCTATTCCTTCCTATCCCTGTCTATTAGCTCCAAAAATTATGTCAAAGAAGAAAATAATCCATCTGATACCACGTTGTAACACCCTAGTTCTGGGTTCCACGCAAAGGAGCCCCATACCCAGTTTGTCACAAGGCCTCAAGCGCATTTTTTCGAACGCTAGAGGTTGTCGACTAACAACAAGGGCCTTGGGTGTGATAGTGGGGAAACTATGACCTCATTGGAAAATTAGCATAGTGGAAACAAATGTATAACTATAGAAATAATAGTGCTTCCATACACTAAGTAAACAGTGGAAGACTGAAATAAAATAAACAACCGCATCATATATATATATATGTAAATAATGATGCATGTCCCAAGTATCTAGGAAAGTATCCAAACAATTCACAATGCTAGAATAATGTACTAAACAAAAGTAAAAGGAAAACAAGTAAACTCAAACAGCATCACAAGCCTCAACTTGGTCACATACTCCCTAGCTCCACACCAGTCAAGTACTTGAATTAGAAGGACGCTTTCCCTTGTCTATAACTCCAACAATATAATCTATTTAGGCCCAAAAGCATGACCCAAGCAGGGTGTGAGACGAATCCTAGAAGGAAACCACCCAAAAATCTGTGTGTAACTGTCAGTGAAAATATATAGTAGGCAATATGAAAAATGAAATAATAAATAAAGAATTAATCAAAAGTAAACAATCCTACAATTTCAACTGCATTCATTTACATTACCAATTATTCAACCAAAAAATACAAGCAACCCTCTTGGAATGTTCATGAAACCTAACCCATATAGTTCAACATAACAAAAAGATATAACAACCCTCTCGGTGAGATGACATAGTCTAACCCATTTGGTATCGTGCAAACAAAGACTCTCTGAGGAAGCACTAATCGTCAATTCCCCCAATAGTATTTTAATGATAAACTAAAGACTCTATGAGGAAGAACTGTACGTCAATTACCCTTGTGGTCTCATAATGATAACTATAGATACTCAGAGGGAGCACTCAACATCAACCCCCCTATGGTCTCACGTCGGGAAAAGTACAACAAACACTATGGGGAAGCCCTCAACATCAGTTCCCCATATGGTCTCACTAATACAAGTTCCCACAACCCTATGTATATAAATCATTCAAAAATGATATTCAAAAGCCTAATTAAATCACAAAATACTACCTATATAAATTGCTATAAAGAAAAACACAAGCATGTCAGATAATCTCACTCCATCCTAAGAGTCCTAGGCATGAAAAACAGAACAGCCTAACAGGAAATTCTAGACTAAATGACCAATATCAAATCAAATAAGGGAAATAGAATCCATAGAAAGGTAATTAACCACTATTACAATAAAAAAAATCTATACTCATGAAAACAAGGCATGACATGCATTGACAGGGTTAAATTCCCTAACCATGCAATACCATAAAATAGGGCATTGAGCACTTTTTCACATATAACACAATGAAAATATATAGAATGTAACAAACTAAATACCTTGATGTTGTACGATTTATATATTTGATCCTCAGCCTGAGAATCTTCCTAGAACACTGTTGATCTTCAAAAACATCTAAAAAGTTGAACCATGAACATCTCACTAAAGGAGAGGAATCCAGAGAAGATGATCCAGAAGAAGGAAGAACTCACCGATGTGAATCCAATGCAATAAAAAAAGTGATCAATTCGGACCACAGACATTTGATTGGGGGATCAGAGAAGAATCGGTGATCTTTGGTTTATCTTGGAGGAGATGGAGAAAAATGATGATATTTATGTAATTGAGACACGACCCTAGTATGATATAACAATTGAAACTAAAAAATGCATGGAGTGTTCCCTAAGGATACATGGCGTGTATAAAGCTCTACTAGGCCTGCCATAAGTGGCACTTCCAAGTCATCACATGGTTTTTTATGCAGCCGTGACACATCCAAACATGGCCTAGACTCAGTGTCAGAGTACACTAAATGTACAAGGAAGTACACGGTGTGTACTCCCTATATTTTTCTTCTTCCATTTTTCCTCAAAAGTAACATGAAAATAAGATCCATATGTGAAAAGAATATCCAGGTTCTTACACATTTGCTACACCTGATGGGGTATGTCATATCTTTTAAGGAGAATCAGACCCAAGGTTGAGTCAGTCTATTACCTATAATATGAAGTTGAGGAAAGTGATATATGCTTCCTGTTTTGGAATATAGTAAGAATCATAGAGTGATTATCTTCCACTAGTTGTCATCGTGTTTCCCAACAAGTTTTCTTCTAGCTTCCCTAGTTTTCCACCAGTATGGGAGGTATTTTTTTGTCAATTTAGTACATAGTTCTCAACAAGTGTCAATTCCTTCTTACCACAAAAAAATCGATGAAATCAAAGAGGTGAATACTCAATTGGGTGATCTTATAGAGAAAGGCTTTACACACTTTATTATGTCACCTTGGGAGGCACCAATTCTCTTTTCTAAGAATGCATATGGTTCACTTCAAATCTGCATGGAATACCAAAAAGTCAACATAGTCATGGTAAACACAAGTATCCATTACCATAGATTGATGACCTGTTTTATTAGTTGAATGGGGATAAATGGTTCTCAAATATTGACATTCGATCTGGTTTGGATTAGTTGAGAATAAAATAATTAGACATTTAGAGAACCTTTTGGAGAAGGTATGACCATTATTATTACTTTATCATGATATGGTCTAACCAATGCTAAATAAATTTATATGGATTTAATGACAATGATTTTCCACAAGTCCCTTGATACATTTTTGTAGTCCTTGTGGATGAAATCTTTGTTTACCTTACGTATGAGTAGGATAATGTGCATAATCTAAAATCAATTATGGAATTCCTAATAAATCACTAAATTGATTACAAGCTTTTTGAAACAAGTTTTTTGGATTTTGGAAGTAAAATTATTGGGACTTGTGGTGTTGAAACCTGATATTATAATTGATCAAGAAATAGTAAAGTCTGTCATGACATGGGAAGAACCACAAATTGTTTTTGAAATTCAATGCTTCTTGGGTCTGCTAGGGTATTATGGCATGTTCATTAATGAATTATCTAAGTTTAATTCTCTGATGACTACACTAACTCGGAAGGGTGTAATATTTTCTTGTGATGAAACATTCCATGATTGTTTTGTTGAGCTGAAGCATATTATGACTACTGCTACGATGTGGACTCTTTCAGAGGTAGGTAGGGCCATGTGGTCTTCTTTGATGCATCGAGTTCAGGTTTGTGCTACTCTCTTAGGCAAGGTGATCATGTCATTTATTATGGCTATCGTCATCTTAGGCCACATGAGATGAATTATCTAACCCATGACCCTAAACTTGCATTTGTGATGCACACACATAAGTTTTGGAAACATTACATTCACAAAGAAAGGATTACCATGATTTTAGACCATTAAATCATTTGTTATATATTCTCTCAAAAATATTTGAATCTTCTCCCAAGGCGATCAGTGGAATATATGAAGTAATTTGACTTCGACATCACCTACACCTTATGGAAAGGAAATATTTTTGCAGATTCGAAGTGATGGAAACTTCAAACCTAGGACCTAAAAGAGTCTTCAAAAGAGTGGAACTAGATGTATCTATTTTCACAGTTAGATATTAGAGTCCAAGAATCATGGGTGGAGATTTCTATGAATAGTGTTCATTTGAATCTACTCTTATCGAATTAATTCTTTAGTAGAAGTAGCTAGATGATATGTTTCATAGAATTCAAGACTCTCTTTATGGTGGGAAGACCATTGCTGAGTGGTTTTTATCCAAATAATGAATTGTATACTATCAGAATAACATTGTTGTGCTGTTAGCGGTAAGGAAAAGTCTTATTAGGGACTTTCATAACTCCCAATGGGAATTTCATGGAACCAAAATGATGTTCTATGATAAGAATCTTAAATTCAAGCCTCTAGGTATGAGATGGGGAATTTTTGATTTCATCTCTCACTGTTATACATTCCAATTGGTCAAGGTAAAGCACTAAAAACATATAGATTTGCTTAAGACACATATGGAAAGTAATTGGAAGTGGGATAAGATCTCTAAGGACTTTTTGGTTGGGTTTCCATGTACTTATAGAATGAAGAATGTGATATGGAATGTGATCAATCAGATGAACAAATTAGATCACATTTTAACCATTCACAATAAAACCAAATTTTGGGAGTCATGAAATCTCTACATGAAAGATATTGTTTGTTTGAATGGAGTTCCAACTGATACAGTCTCTAACAGGGATCCTTGGTTCAAATACCATTTGTAGAGAGGCCTTCATGAGATAGCAAGATCTCATGTCTACTTAAGCATGACATACCATATACGGTCAGATGGATAGATAGAAAGAGATATAAATATTCATAATGACATTGTCCATGATTTTTTTCTTAACATTAGTGAATCTTCAGATGACCATTTGGGGATGGTTGAATTTTCTTATAAAAATATATACCAGTTTGTGATCAGAATGACTCCTTTTGATGCCTTTTATGGATAACCTTACAGAACTCCATTGTGTTTGTCAGAGATTGGTGAAGGTTTCTTGGTTGGACTAGGATTGGCTCAAGAGAAGACAAAAAATATTTTGTCAATTTTTCCGAAAATGTTGACAACATAGAGCCAATATAAAACCAATGTTGATTGTCATTATAGAATATTGGAATTTTTTGTTGGTGACTAGGTGTTCTTGATTATTTCATCTCAGTTGGGTCATCGATTACTCAGGAGGCAAGGTAAAATTTCTCCTAATTTTGTGGGACCTTTTGAGGTTGTTGAGTAGGTGAAGAATTTTTTTTACTATTTATCTCTTCCACCACAACTAACATCGATTCATAATGTGGTCCATGTATCTCATCTACGAAATTGTCTATCTTATCCATGTCATGTACTGAGATAGAGTAATGTTGAGATTGAACATGATATATCAGTGAATGAATGGAATGTCAGGATATTTGATTTTGAATCCATGGTACTTCATGGGAGGTTGATACCTTTGGTCCTAGTGATATGGTAGTATGGTTTATATTTTCATGAGACAAGGGAGTATGAGGCCCTGATAAGAGAGAAATAGCCTCACCTTTTTGATATGAAAGATTCATGATAGAATTTATAGGGACATAATGTATTTATGGTGGAGATATTGTGACATCTAATTACCTTCCTAATAGGTATGTTTTAGGAAATTTCAAGGTTTTTCTTTTTCATTGACTGGTTAGGGAAGAAAAGGAATTGATAGGATCCCTACAATGGTGAAGTCATATATTCTTTGTATTCTCAGTAAAAACCATCATTTTGTATAATATATTGGAGATTTACATGTCATTTAATATGGTTACATGATTTTTAAATTCTAAAATAATAATAAATCTGATTTTATCAAAATGTGATGTGTTTTCAAAGATTTTGGGGTTTTTCAATTACACTATGTGTAATTGGGTTACATGTCATATAATGTCTAGATGGATGTTTTTTAATAGTTATCCTTTTTGATTTTTCTTTTCCACTTCTCCATACATCATTACTCTTGACCCAAGATTTATTCATTGAAAATTTTGGATCCCTCAAACCCTTTTGAGTCCTTTTGATCAATTATTGATCATTTTTTCGGTTTTGGTGTGACTCACTGGTAAGTATTCCCCAAATCTCTTTTCCTCATTCCCTTTACTTCCTTTTATTTGTATGGATCATATTAGGATTTATTGATGTAAAATACTTATTGTAAAATATTGTTTCTAGGTATAGTTCCTAAATCTTTTACACCTTCATTATTTGGGGGGGGGGTCTATTCTGGGATTTGTATTTCCAAAAGAAACGTAGGTGTTTCCATTATGATAGCCAAATTTGATTAACCATGAAATTCTTGATTTAAATTCAATCGTTTGATTTGAAGTCAGTTATTTGAACTAATTTCAATTGGTTAATTTAAAACCAAATTCCATTGAATTGGGGTATTTTAATGTGAAATTTCATTTTGGAATAAAATTGGGGAAAACCCCAATTCCATTGAATTAGGATGTGTTTGAGAAATTGATAGAAAATTATGGACTTTAAAACTGTTTAATTTAAATTTTGAAATTTATTTGATGAAATTTAATACAAATTTGTATCTGAGTAAATGTATTGAAATGGTTTTGATATAAAACCAATGGTTATTTCTTTGAAAAATGAATTATTTAATTAAAAACATATTTTTGTTATCAAATGGAAAATTGGCACTTTTGGAATGATGGAATGGGATGAATTTTATTTTAAATAGTTTTAAAATTAATTTTCCATATTTAATTATACTAGATCACATGAAAGACAAGGTATTTAGAAAGTTATTAGGATTACACTCTTTTGATTCTTTACAACTAAAACAAACCAAGTACAGTTGGTTAGATCCCCGATGGGATGGTGAAGAGTCAACTTTTGACAGTGTGAGAGGGACATGTTTATACACATATTTCCATGATCACCTTTGAGTATGTGGGGGTCCATTTACTTGGAATTATCATACCTTTCAGTAGATTAACATGTTTCTCACTTATTTATATGTGATATATAAATTTGTGCCAATATTTTTAAACTATTTCACATGCCTTATGAATTTATATAAAATATTTTATAATTTTTTTTTCTAAATCCAATTTTTTAAAGTATTTCAATCATCGAAATTTAAATCATGATATTTTTAATTATTCTCTGAACATCAATACATGTTTATTTAAAATTGAATGATTTAATTGGTTAATTATATGTTGGCATCAAAAACATGGAATCCTGGTTGAGACCCTATTCAGATTTTAGTTCACACACTACCAATGCCTTAGGGTTTTTATAGATTATCTACTTCCTGGTTTGATCAAGGGTAAGGTACAACTTGGTGGTATTAACTGTTGAACCTTGTGGCATCAAGAGTTTCATCCGTTGGGACATGGAAAATTTTACTATTCTTTTGGTACTGTGTTAAATTAATTTTAGATTTTTTAACTATTTGAATTATGGTATACTACTCCCTATGAATTTGTCATTTCTATGCATGATTACTTGTTTATCATCTTCCTCTATTTATGTGGAAAAAATAACTTAGATTGTCTTTTTTTATGATTCCAGTTTCTAGTCGCCAACACATGCAAATCATGAATGCCCTTCAGGTCATGCGAGGACTGATTCTATTATCGGGTTACCAGGGAACCTTGGCTGGCTCATGACACTACAATCAAATTAATAGTCAGTATAATAACATCCCCACTAAAGTGAAAATACAAGATCAAGCCAAGTTAGATGATCTATTAACTATTAATGAAACGCTAGATAGAAATCATTTTTATGTGAAATGGCCAAACAATAGAGTTAAAACTTGATTTTTTCCCATATATTACACAAGGAGAAGAGGGTGAGAATATGGAAAAATTTCATCCACATTAATGGATATATATAAATTGCTGAAAATAAAATTGAGGGGTTGTGGTGGATTATTTTAATAAGATATATGCTGATGATGAGCTGGATAAATAAAAAAAATTTGAAAATATTAACCCCTCTATTGAGGAACACCAAAATTGAGCCCTTATCTTAGAACATGATAAATAAGAAGTCAAAGAATCCATTTTCTCTCTAAATATAGAAAATATTTATGGTCTAGATGGTTTCAGGAAAATCTTCTACATGTTTTATTTAGATATTTTTCAATATGATTTGAAAAGTGAAGTCAAGGAATTATTCAATCATTATACCATGCCTTATCGAATAAATTCTAATATTATTTCCATGATACCCAATAAATATAATTCTCATGATATTAAAGGCTTTAGAATAGTTTCCATTGGGATCACTATCCTTAAAATCATCATCAATATTTTCATGACCTGGATTGGGAGAATTATTAAGGATCTTATTACTCCAAATGGGATTGTATTTGTTCCTATTATGAACATAAAAAATTTCTTATTCATGGCCTTAGAAAGTGTTAAAATTATGAATAGGAAAAAATAAGATAGAAAAATTAATCTTGAAATTGTTATTTCCAAGGCGTCTGATATTCTAAAATAGAGTTTTATTTTTTATATCGTAAGGAGGTATGTATTCTCAAATTCCTTTATTATATTGGTTATAACCATTATTTATTATGAAAGGGTTTATATTATGATTAATGGGTCCCCCATAGGGTTATTTTAATGTACTAGTGGTGTTATACAAGGAGACCCACTCTTAGGGATTATTTTTTCCATTACTAGAGATTATATAAGTAGATATATCAATAATATTTACAAAATATAAATTTATAATAAAATTAATGTTAAGAGAGTTATTTTGATTCCATTATATTTATTATGCATTGATGATATTATCCTCCTTGTATACACCTAGAAAACCATATCTTCTTTCAAAGGTATCTTAGCCCACTATGAGGCAGTGGCCGGACAAGCTATAAATTGGACTAAGACCTGAACTATTTTTAGTGATGTAATATCCATTGGAAATTATAATAGAGTCACTGTAAAACATGGAGTAAAAAATGGGCCCATTACCTTCAATTGTCTTAGTGTTACCTTGTTTTGGGGGAAAGTGAGAAGTCATTAACATCAATGGATATGCTCAGGCATTATAAATCCAAAGTCTTGGTGGAAAGGAAAATATATATCCCAAGTGGGAAGGGTGTATCTTGATAACTTGGTGATCAAATATAATTTTTTTACATATTATCTATTTATAGGTGTCCAAGAATCCTCATCAACGAGCATCAATACATGATTAGGAATTCCAAAATGACTGTGGTTTTTTCATGAAAATAAATTGGTCACTATTTGATGGAGGGAATTTATTAATCCTATTCATATGAGGGGACTTGTTTTTATGACCCAAATATTTTTAATGATGGCCTCATTAGGAAATTCACATTGACGATTTTAACCCCTGATAACTCTTACTGTGATTTTTTTTTTGTAAGGATTAGTGTGAACCTGTAGAAGGTATAGTCATACTACCATTAATCATCAATATATACTTTAATTATGATTCTTTAAATGATATAATCCATGCTTCAAATTGGTTGTTTAGAAGGCACTATAATATTAACTGCTGGAGTACATTTTGGTTGGGAAGCCCTCTTAAAGATAGTGTGAATGTTCCTTCCAACTGATTACAAATGAACATTGTTTATTTTTTGTCACATTCTAAAAACCTTGATTTTATTCCCCCATAGGACACATTAAAGGTCCAAAATTTTTCCTTCATGGACAATAACACCCATGTATAGAGGCCTAACAACATGGGGATTTTCAATGGTAAAGACTACTACATATTGCAATGTGAAGGGTATATTATTCCATCGTAATGGATACTTAAATGTAAGGTACAATTAATTAAAAAATAAATATTCCTACAAATATGGAGAATTTTAAGAAATAGGGTATGTACGCATGATCAGTTAAATTGATACGGAAAAGACATGGTTTCAGCATGTTATTTTTTCGTGAGGGTTGTGGAGAATGTGAATTAGCTCTTCATGTGTCGTTTATTCTCCCATGAAATTTTGATTCATGATGGTAACATGTTTCGTATGAATTTTAATATACATAAGTGGTTGGAGATTTTTTTGGGTTTCCATTTTTCAATCTGGGCTAAGTGATTAGATATAATAAATTCTGTTAGCAACAGTGGCATATGTTATTAATTCTATCTGGAGTGAGAGTAATGTAAGGGTATTTAAAAATTAAACACATTCTATTCATGCTAGTGTAATTTCATTACATAGGGAGGTATATGAATTTTGAAAGGTGTTGACGATATACATGCATAACTGTACTGGTGACTTTCAAATTCATAGATGGATGAGGGTCTTAAGAAGGACCCAAAAGCCTATGGTTCTCATGTATGTGTGCTCGATTCCTCTGATCATCACATGGATAAAGGTAATTGTTGATGTAATAAAATACAACATTCCAAGATTCTTAGGTTGTGGAGGTATCTTCCAAACCCCCAACATGTTTATTAAAGTTTTCTTTTATCAATGTAATGGAGTTATAACTACGTGTGAAACAGAGTTATGGGCTATAATATATGTAATAAAATATTCTTTCTAATATAATAGGTTCCCCCTCTATATTGAGTCATACTCTGAAATTGTTTTTATGGATTTGATGATGAGAAATATGATTTTTTCATGGAAAATACTACCTTATTGGATTGAATTTATTTTTTATGTGACCCATTTTAATTTTATTTTTTTCCAAGTCTATAGAAAATATAATTAATCGGTGAATAATTTATCAAATAGACTGATCATGGAAACCAACACAATATGGGCATTTTGGACCCCAAATTGTTGTACAACTTTGTTTGGCATGGATAAGCATGGAGTCACCTACTCCCATATATGTAAGAACCCTTATAATGCTCAACCATATTTGTTTGTATTATTTTAAAAAAATATAGGACCGTCTTTTTCCTGATATAAGATATTCTTTGTAAATATATTGTAAAGTATTAGGGCATTAAATTATTTTTTAAGTTTTGGGTTCTATATCGTATATGCTATCTAACATGATGTCTATCTTTTAAAATATCAGTGTGTTATATTTTACCCCGTTAAATAAATTTCATCCTCATAATTTAATGTTGATATTAATAATTAATGGTTTGGATTTTTAAAATACCTTTTTTAGAAACCCAAAATATAAATAGAAATAATAAAACATCCTCTTGAAAAAATAGAAAAGGAAGTGTGAATTTATTCTATAATAATACATTATTGTGTTACCAAGTAGGAAAAAACTAGTGGGATGTAAACATATTAATATAGAAGAAACAAATAAATAAATTGGAGAGTGATAGGGATCATTGATCACTAGAAAGTTAATTGTCTAAAAGATTTACTGACCAAAAATCCATAAATCTATAATGATTAAAAAGTCCATTTGATTCATTATAAATGAAGGTACGTGGATAACATTTTTTTTCAATATCCTATATATTGTGTTGAGGAATTCCTTTATTATCTAGTCTGAGAACAAATGAAAATATACTAACTTGATATCAATATATTTCATAGAAAATATTTCATACCTTGGTTGTGCTTTGATTAATTGACACTTAATTCCTTAATTCAATAAATGAATATAAAAAATTATGATTTTTATTTATAAAGCACTAAAATTATCTTTTAATAGATCCTAAAAAGAATGAAAATTCATTACCCATATCTATAGATATTTTCCAAGATAATAATGGTTAACCTGAGTTATATAATTATAAAATAATTTATAAAAACTCATCAATAACCCCATATTTCAGGTCAATCCATTCAATAAATAACTGACATTAAGAATCATCCAAAAAATGAATTTCTAAATTCTATGTCCAAAATTTTAGATGGAATGTCACAAAATTTACAAAATCAACTTAACATTATATTCCATGAAAAACCTAATGTTGCTCTTAATGAAACATACCAAATATTTAAAAATTTTATCCCATTAAAACCTTAATCAAAATATACATGCTTTCAAAAATTCTTCTTCTTCTTATTACATTATTAAAATATAACATTGTCCAATTTATTTTAAAATTCAAAAAAATCTAGTATACTATAGAAAGGATAACATAAACTATAAAATCACTCACTAGTTGCAGGATTACCTATAGTATCCCATAAACATTTCTTTATCATTATTTTCTCAAGATCAGGAATATATTAAGGGTTATTTTCCCTCAATGATGTATTTTCCAAAAAAGATCAACTGTCCATAGTATGACTTTTTATTGTCATCGGTACCATTCAATGTATGTAATAAAATACATATATAAAACATATATAAAAAATTCTTATATGTTTTATTATGAGAATACCAATGATACAATACTTTTTAAAAATAATTATTGAATCCAAATACACAAGAACTTTAGTCATTCCACTTTGGTATTAGTAATAGCATAATCCTAACCTTTATACCATAGATTATTCTAGAGTATATTCCCTTGATTCTTGGGATATTAATTTTTATACTACCATCGATCCTTAAAATTGAATTATTGATCATTTTAAACTTATTCCTGTAACTTTTAATCATGATTGGGGTTGAATTTTTCTCAAAACTTCTTGAAAACTCCCATTCACTTCAAGAAAGTACAAGGGTATTTATTTCCCCAATTATCAAATAGATGGAAAATAAATCTTTTCATTATTTACTTTATTTTTACTTTTCTATTTCATCTTATTCATCTCTTTCTTACCTTTGAATCCATAATAATTGGATATTTCTTTTTCTGTCGTGATGAAAAATGATACTATATTCTCATATGATGTTAACTTTTGGGAAACTAGAGACCTTAAAATAATATTATTAAACCCATTAATGAAACAATTAGTCATTTTCTTTAGATAGTGTATGTAGTACATAACATGAATTTCTATCCATGTAAATTTGGATTCATACATTACAACATTTTTATCTTCTTTTTGTCTTAGATAAGAGAATTATTTCTTCATATCCTCATATTTCTCATAAAAAAATTACTTTTTTAAGAAGTGTACCTTAAAATCATTCCATTATCTGTTTTTATATTTATTAATCATCCTTTGTATTTTGAATAAATTACCACTATTGATCCACATCTCCTAAGATATGATAAAATTACATGAAAACGTTCTCCATTTAATTTTTTCTCAAAGATAGAAATATGTCTTTTCTAAGGAACTTATTCATTACTCGTTTACAAATAGATTTTTAGTACCATTTAATGATTGTGGTTTTTGAAACATAATGTTTTCTAACATTGTTACACCATGTGGTAGATAAATAGTCATCTATATATAGAAAGGGTTATTTCTCATATCTTGAGTCAGCTTTCCCAATATCATTGTAACTTGATCTATTCAAGCTGTATCTCAAGCTCTAGCTTCATTATCCTACCTGGGTTGGAAATACCTACATAGGGAATATGAATTAATATAGCTTCCATTCCTATCACTAGGAAATATTTCTCAAAAATAGAATATACTAGATTATATCATATCCTTAGGAAACATAATGTATAATCCCAAAACTAGTGAAACACATAACATAAATTAAAAAAATTATGCATATCTAATATCATAATCATAATATTTTTTTCTTTAGAAATGTATTCAAATAATAAAAATATTTTCAAATAATTTATAAATATTTGTAAAAAATTTTTAATGAATCCATGAATATCCCCTAACAGTGTCAAAATAGGTACATTAAAGGACATTTTATTGTACCAGTAAACACTCGAGTTAATACCAATAGTTCATTTATAGAGTTATTACCCCTAGGTACATTTTTTCAGAAATGAAATCCACTTTTAGTATCCAATAATGGATTTATTAATAGGATAAACTCTACCATAACAAAACATTAAGACAATATATTATATTTAGACTCATCATTAAAGTATTTCATATGATTATATTCCATAATCATTGTTTTCTAAAATCTTGTACCCAAGGTATCTACTAAACTTAATCTCATTCCAAATTTAAAGACCCTAAAACAAGTAGTCGAGAGTTGGTGGATAATTTAATACATCATCAATGGATATAAGAAATCAAATCCCAATTGACCAAATAGTTTAATATTCTTAAAAAAGTTGATACATTATTTAAATTCAATTTATATTTTAAAACATAAAATAACTTTTTTTCTACGTTAACTCCATTATTTCCCTTAACATATCCCAACATATCAATCACAAAACAATTCTTGGAATTCTAGAAAAAATGAATCATAAGAAGGGGTAATCTTAGATTCATAATAAGGGTATTCTTATAATGGAGGATATGATGAATAAATAATAATAATAACTATAGAATGGAAAATAATTTAAACATATTCCATTTATATAATAACTTTACTATAATATGGTAGGAATAAAAGATGATCAAATAAATCCATAAAAATATTCACAAGAGCTTAAAACTTATACTTCAATATTCTAACTAATCGAATATTCATGTGGACATAAATAACTAATCTCTAATAAGGGAACTCATAATTCCAAACATCATAAACATACTCTCAAAACCATTCACATGGAAGATTAAAACTATGTATAAAAACCCATTTAATTTGACCAACTGATTTTTCTCATGAGACCTAACAATGCATCAAGGGGTTATGTAATTCAAGGTCCCAATTGTTATTTAATAATTATAATGCATTAATCCAATTAAAGGGGAATCAAAATAAACAAAAACATTCATAAATGAAATTTTAATACTTCCCCTTACCAATAAACATAATCATAAACCATCCCGATTAATATGGTGACCAGTAATAAAATTTTAAAACACGAATATGTTTGATCATAATCCATCAAGAGAAATAATAATGATTGTATCATTATAATATATTAACAATGGGTGATAATTATAATATCATTTTTTATGTTGATGAATATAATGTCCATAAAAATTTCATTAAAAACATTCATGAAGAAAATAAACTTTTCACATTGAAAATATTTTGAACACTTAATGATTAAAAATTATTTTGAAATTTATTTTATACAAAATAATGTTTAAACTTATAAAGGATTCATCAAAACATTTATTTATCATAAGGGAATGAAATTTTGTATGTTCCATATAAGTTAAAAAATTTCCCGTCACATTATTGTAAAATGGTTAAAACCTCACGCATTCAGAAAATGGAAGGAATACTCATTTAATTTTTTTTAAAAAATTAAACATTTAATAAAAATGTATTTAATAAATAATTTTTTAAATGTTAAAAACATTTTTTTAGAAAACATAGATTTGGATAAAAAAGGATTTTTGACCAAAGAGAAAAATAAAATTAAACTTTTATAATTAATTTTCTTAGTTATTTTAAGTACCAAATAGATGAAAACGGTAATATTACATGAAATGTTCATGAATAACCATAGGACAAGAAAATACATAATATTTAGTATAAAAATATCAAATAATTTCCTAAATGTATACTTAAACATATACAATTATGAATGATGGTGAGATTATGAAATTAACAGTTAGCATTTTAGTAACTCTTGAATCAAAATAACCAAGAAAGAAAATACTTCATACTAAACATTAAATAAAATAGGGATAAATAGATTCATGATATTAAATATCAAAGGTCAAGTATGTATACCCCATAGAGGAATAAGTGTCGAATATGACATGTCTCACATAAGTAATGTTAGAGATAAAAATACTTACCTAAGGTTCCAATTCCTTCGTATGTGTATAAAACTCATGTATAATAAATATAGGTTGATTAAAATTAAATTATAGAACCATAATTATATATATCATACCATATTTTATTTACTTATATAATTTTATCACAAGTTTATCAACAATTATTTATTAAAATAACTATTTTTGGTGTTAATTGCTTCGTATTTCAAGTATGTATTGCTTCGGTAAATATGGTACTTTTACATTCATAACTGATAAATAATATCCATATTTTTAACAATGATATAAATATCATATATATTCATTATATATGTGTTTAGAGTAATCTATAAAATTTATAGATATAAAATGGATTACACCCCTTATGGGGAGGGTAGGTCATACGTACACATGATTGTTGTTTCTATTTTTCACGACAGATGGAATGAAAGGAAGGAAAATAATATATCAAATTTTAAATAGATAGTATGATATATTATATATCACATATATTAATTAAATTCGTACATATTTATTTCTATGTAAATCATAAGTGGAAAAATTGTCATATCGCTTCATATGGTGGTAGTCCACCAAACACATGAGTGGCATTATTTTATTTTAAACTGAATGGATAGTTAGAAGTAATATGTGATATTATAATTAAAAAAGAGTAATTATATTAATTTTTTTATATATAAATATATATAAATTAAATCCATAATTGTATCTAACTATAAGATATATTGATGGAAAATGAGTCACATTAGTTCACAAGGCAGTAGTCCATCACACACATGATCAATGTTTTCATTTCTAATTTTATGGAGTAAGATATGGATATAATAAATAACTTAACACTCATTTATGAAAATTACCTATTGTTTAGATTTTTTTACACCAATGACATTCCTAGTTAGATTTATGATAAAAAATCCCTCTAGGATGGTGGTAACAAATTAAGAAACTTATTTGATTAGGTATTTTCTGATCAAAATGGATACAAAAATTTAAATAGGGGAGGAGGTCTTGTGGACTTTTATATTAGTGGGGGAGGATTCAGTTAGATTTTTTGAAATGAAAAAGTGATACACACATTTTTCTTATTAAAATACCCTCTTAAATAGTCCATTTTCAAACCACAGAAGAGATAAAATCATAATATTACCACAAAATAAGAATTTGATAGGTTTTATGTCATTTTGTCCCTTATATTCATAGTTAAACTCCTGATAAAATAGTTTTCACTATAATCGTGGTAATAAATATTTATCACTATTTATTATGACGAAAAATAAAGTTGAACTTATTATATAATAGATTTGTTTGATTCAAAATTACTAATAACTTTTTACAAACTAAATTAACATAATTGACAGAATTTAATTTAAAATTAAAACCATAGATGCATCGAAAAACAAATTTTCCAGAGAAAAACATTAAAAACATTAAAACTTTTTTATAAGCTAATTCAATATGAAATTGATTATAATGAATTAAATTTGTTAAATTTTAATATAATTGAACTAATTTAACATTAAAACCAATTTAAAATATAATTAATATCTGTAAATAATTTGAAAAAATATTATTTCTCAAAAAAATAATAATGTTCTAGTTATTCATAAACGAAATTAATCTTTTTAGGAAAGTTTAAAAAATTCACCAAAAGATAATTTTGAAATTTATATTTCAGACATTAATTTTTTTATAATAAATTTTCCAAAAGTAGTAACAATTAATTGTAAATTATTTTTGCAAATAAAAACTAAAAAACCATTTAGAAAAACACAATTTTTAGAAAAAATTTCTTTTTCTTTTAAATAGTCCTTGTTTTATTTCAAATAAATATAAAAACATTAAATTTTTATGCACATGAAATATTATAATATTTTTAATTTTGTTATTTCTATTCATATGTACCAACTTCATGAATATGTTATAATTGTAATGATTAAATCATAATATTTTATTTCAATATCATATTTCATTTTAACTCGACATTGTGCACATCACAAACTATCTGAGAGATATAATTTATTTTTAAAAAATATATCCTAAATTATTAGACATTATATTCAATTTTTGTCTTGGTTTTTTGTGTCATATATTATATTAAACATTATTTTCCTATTTTATAATATTAGGGTGTTACAAGGATGAAATTTTTATCGTTTTACATGGTAAGAAACTGTTGATGGATGAGGTTCCTAGTACTATCATTCCTGTTCAAAGTAAATCTCATCATACATCCACTATAGTGGTGGAAAATACTAAGGAAACCACAAATATTGGAGTTAGGGTGTTCCAATATCACCCTTTTTTTCATCTCTCAACTACTAGCATACATAGATTAATCCATCATTCTTAGAGTCAGCGGCTCAAGAGATGAGGATCATGAAGAAAATATCATATCCTCAAACTCAACCACTAGAATGTATAAAGATCAATGTGACTTCAGGGTTCATGAACATAACGGGGATGAAATGGGAAACTACACTAAGTTAGTTAGTAACTAGATACATATATACTTATGAGAGTGAATTCAATTTTGATAAAAAATCCCTTAGTACTAAATAATCAAACCAAAGATATGTCAAGAGGGACATTTGGATATTAGTTATGCAAATACCTTTCGATGCATTGGAAATAATGATTCCAAGATCCATGATTTATTCATGATATTGGGATATAAAATATTCAACTACCACATTATTTATTATATTGTGAAATTGATATTTTAAATATGGGAATGAGAGCAGGCGTTGCAAAAACTTCTTTCTGTGGTCAAGTATAATTTATAACTGGTTGGCCTTTAAGGAAACTTCTACATATATAAATCTGGTTATAACAGGATAAAAATATATAAAAAGTTCATAAATAGTGATTAAAACATTCATGTATATCAAATCCAATAAGAATTGAATACTGGTAAAGAGAGGTTGGAAGAGAAACATTTTCTAATCAAATAAGACCTGAAACAAAAAGAGAGTTCAATTTATTAAGTGGAAAATATTCATGGTGCTGAAGAAGTTGAGCGCTCGTGGTTTGTGGGACTTTATCATGATGTAGATGAAGTATTTAAATAAAATTTTAATCTCAAACCCATGAGGAGTGAATTTTTTAAAACTTTACTTTGGAGGGGATTTATTTTATCTTCTAGATATTCCTCGACCAATTTTATTAATGATTTACAAGACACACTTTTTCTTTTGAACCATTTTCAAACAATTTAATTTCCTATTTCACATTACGCACCACTTTTTAGTTAATTTAGAAACTATGAAATAGTAATTTCAATGTAATTCAATCCAATAAGAACACTATTCTAAAATGAATTAATCCAATCCTAGCTCTTGAACAATAAATCCAAATACATTTTATTCATGGGATAGATCATAAAAAAATATAGGCATATTCATTATCACTATAAAACTAGTGTTGAATCACTTGGATGTGGAATGTGGTTTCCATATGGGAATAACTCATAAATGGGTATAGGCAAATGTACCATCACTATAATACCAAAGTTTAACCATTTAGAAATGCATTGTTGTTTCCTTTTAAGAATAGCTCAAATAATGATATAGGCATATGTTCCATCACAATAACACTATATCTAATCCATAGAGATATGGATTGTGGTTTTCTTATGGACATATCTCAGCGATTGGTATAGGCATATGTAATATCAGTATTACACCATAGTTAATCCTTCCAAATATGGATTGAGATTTCTTCCTTGGAAAAGAACACAGATGGGTACAATCATATATACCCTGATCAAAAAACCAAAGGTTAGAAATCTAGATATGTATTGTGGTTTCCTTTTGGGAATAACTCACATATGAGCATAAGAATATATACCATCACTGTAACACCAAATCTTAGCCATCTTTATATGGTTTTTTCATTCATTTTAACCATTGATCATGGATGTGTATAAACATATATAATGTATCCATAACACTAGAGCCATGGTATTCATATTTGGATAATATAACTTAACATGATGAGGATCATGTAGAGAGAAATATTGGCATAATGATTCTGTTACATAAGAGGGATTGACTTCCCAGAAGTTACATATATGAGATTCATAAGGATGTCCAAACCAATGTACCTATAATGAAGGAGGGATCTTACTTTTTCCAAGGAATAAGGGAATAACAAGAATAAATTTACATTTAATTTGGGACATATAGTAGGAAACAAATGGTTTTTTATTTTTATGGTAGACTTTACTTTTTTACTCTTCCACTGATTTAGAGTATTGATGGGAAATAACATGGATTTTACTTTGGATTCCCTATGTGAGGTTTCAATAAGAATTTTTTGGTGCTTTTTTTTTGAAACACATATAATTTTTCTTAATAAATGGAAGGTATATTACTAAGGGTGAATACTCATGATATTCTAGATAAATAATAGTAATTAATAATAATTATTTATTACAACAAGATAAATTAAAAATCAAAGAATAAAAATTAATTATGATTGCTAAAAATAATATTGTAAAACATAAAAAAATTAATCCAAGGAAATTGTGGATGCCATAATGACCAAATTCCCCAATAAACATAATGGTTATAATACGAATATTATAAAAGGGAGATAATACAATCTAAAAAATTTGACATATTTAAACAATTGAAAGAGAGATGCATGATTCAAGGGACCAGTTTAAATTAATTTATAGGAAGTAAGAGTAAATATTTCTATTATATTATTAACATTAAATAATAACCATAAGGAATTTTGATCAATAAGAATTATAGATATTGGGATTTATAGCCATTGAGAATTAACACTAAAAATACAAGTAGGTATTAGTTAATATTAATGTGAATAATGAGAGGTAGTTAGTTCATATTAGCGGAATGATAGCCTCAAACATTTTGAACATTTCATATGAATTTTATTTATTCATTCTTGGGAAGGATGTAGCATCACTGGGGTTCACCTTTGACCTTTTCCAAGTAGAACTTGAACCACTAAGGATATATTGGAATTTTCTAAGGGAGAATTTCATATTAGTGGAAATTACCACTTCATCAATATTTTCCAAAATTCCCCATGAAAGTACCATTATTTCATAAATAACCCATAGATCTTATGTTGGTGTGATAAGGGGTTATATTTCTAGGAGTTAAGTGGCATTAAAAGTGAAAATTTCCTTAGAAATGATGTGGTTCACATTCTAACAACATATTTTTATCATATATATCTTCACTATATAAATTTTATGATGTATATAATTAATGGTACAATTTGATATAATGGATTTAATATTTGTAGGTTTTGAAATTAGTCAATGGTTAATTGTTGATAATTTTTCAAGAAAGTTAAATTTATGGCTAACTAGTAATATATGGTAAGATTATATGGTAAATATTATGAAATGATTATGATATAAAAATGATTTAATAAATATTATAATAGAATCATCAAAAAAACTTATTTATAATTGTTATGTATTTTAAGGAATTAAAATTATTTTCCAAACCTATAAATTACATTTCAATATATAAAATGGAAATTATGATTTTAAAAGCACTATTTTGTGGAAAAATTATATTACCTTGGGAAAATTCATATTAAATAATGGATATATATTAAAAAACATTAAACTATCAAAGAGGATGGGGGAGGTTCATGTTTTCATGGATGAATAGTAGTGGTGGTGGGGGGGGGGGGTGGTTGACCCCAATGCGCAACTATCGCCACTCTATGCGTCTGTTGGATCCCACATACCCATTATTCACTCACTCTCTAGGTGTATTGTGGGGGTAGGGAACATCTCCTTTTATCATCACAATTGTGTGGGCTCCGTCCTTCAGTTTCCATGATGTCCGGTTATACACATTACCTTCAAATAGGCTATTTGATTCCCGACATTTATCAATGTGGTCTTAGATAGAGATCAACTATTGAACAACGACAATATCAACATAATAGAAGAAATAGACCAATGTATCTATTCTAAATAACCTTCAAGTGATTTTTCATCCAAGGAATAAAGGAGGGTGTCTTCTGGTGCTGGCCATCAAGACTTGTGGGGGTCATCCTTATGGGTTAAGGAGGTTCCTGTAAAAATCAACTTTCTTATATAGAGTATCAGGAACATATCTTTAACAACGAATGAGAATGTGAGGTGCTCTGGTATCTACAAGGCTTCTTGCTTCTTGTACTGTAGCATTCCGAGGGAGGATAGTTCAACCCACCTCTTCTTCAACAATGAGTGGGCACAACTTTTATGGAAGACCTTTGGTGACTTTACAGGTGTTTTGGTTGCATCAATGAGGGACCTCCCATTTCTAGAACTATAGTTCCATGGTTCCAGGGATGTTGGGCCTAAGAGAAAAGCTCATGGAATCATTCTTTCTTCATGTTGCTGGTGAATTTGGATGGCTCTGAATAGAGATAGGTATAAGGGATATCAGACCTCTAGATGGGCCTTGGTGGGTAGAACTAAATTCATTCTTATGGACATGGTTTGTGTTTTCAACAATTGGAGTGAGGACCCCTCTTTCAGATCCTTGAATGTGGCCTATTAAGTGGCCCACCCCACAATTTCTGGCCACTGAGTTCGGTGGTTACCCCATCCAACTACTCTGAAGTTCAACATTAATGGCTCCTATTTGATGAATGAGATGAAGGGCGGTGGTGTCGTTCAGGATCCATTTGGTTGTGTGGTTCTCTATTTCTCTGTTTACATTGGTAGAGGCCACTCTATTATTTCTGAGGTTATGAAAATGTTGGAAGGCCTCCAACTCTATAAATTTCTTAATATTGCTCTTGCGGTGGTTTAGACTGACTCCCTCATTCTGCATGACTCCATGAATGGCAAAAAGAGTGTACCCTAGTCCCTCCACTACACCCTGATAAGGTCTCAGGGGCTCATCTACAATGGAAATGTCCTCTCGCACACTTGGAGGGAGGGAAATAAGGTTTACGATCATCTTGTTTCCATGGATCCACAAGGAATTCGAGACTTTCTCTCCAAGTATGTGTTATCCTTTCATATTGAAGCAAATAACCTAATAAGAGGTGACTTCCTAGGTCTGCACTACTATAGGCCTCCATATTTTCTTTTGGGGCTTCCCCAATTTTCCCAATATTTTTTCTGACTTTGATGTTCTCTCTTCTTGGGGCTTTAAAATAATATAAATTATGACAATGATGTCTTAATTTCCTAAAACTGTGAGCCAAAACCATGGGTAAGTTAATGGATTTACATTTTCCATAACCTAGATTTCGAAGGCCTATGTTAAGAAATTAATAAAAAATTATCCCTCTTTTTTGTAAATACCCAAGAATACTCAAATTATTCTACACCCAAAAACCTTCAATTAGTATTTTTATCTCAATTTATCTCTAAATAATCTCTCTTATGAGTTTCTAAGGTTCTATGTTTCTCTTCTCAATCTTTTAGAAGTATCCTTGAAAGATAAGAGTTCCAAACGTCTTCTCTACATTTATTTTTGGTATCCTTTGATTTCCATTATTTTCAATAAGAAATATTATTGATATTCATATATATATATATTTTTTAAATATTATATTATCAATGATATATCTGAATTCTATTTCATTATACCATATTCACATGCCGCTATATTGCTTAAACAAACCTATATCTATAAAATTATCCAGAAATTTTGAAAAAGTGAGTGATTTTCCTAGCGATAACATCCCATTAAGGATAATAAAAAGTTTATAAAGGATCTAGAATATATTAAAAATGGGTAACAACATTTAAAAAGGTTTGTTATGTAATAACTCAAACATCACTTGGTGCACAATAAGTGGTCATAAGTGAAGACATGGTTTTAAACTCCTATGACATATACTTGGACAATAAACATACTCTTTAAAAACCACAATGAAGGATTTGAATCTATTGTGTATAAATTATGAATGTTATATCCTTGAAATGTTATCCTATTGTTGAAAATACATGTATTCAATTAATTAAAGACCTTCATCATCTTAGTCTTTCCATGTACCTAATAACTCTATTCAGTAATCTTCACATGTTAAGGGTTCTCACTTGATCATTTAAAATACCTAGTTACTTCTTATACGAGTCATGAGTATTCACATTGATATAATTATAAATTATTTTATTCGGGATTTTTTTTCATATCCATATAATCTTCTATTAAATATGTGAAAATATTTTAATATAATTCTCATTGAGTATTTTTTATGTATTCTTATGCTATTCATTATTGATCATTACTCTATATCCATTTTTATGTGATGTAATTCATGGCAATTTTTTATTGTGGGTGAGTCCATGAATTATATTTCTACTCATTGCACTGATAATTCTCATGAGACAACTAAGATAGGATAATTATAGAATTCTTATACTTTATGTATTACGTGTTGTCATAATGCCTCAATTTTATGTTTATGATGTCTGACAATATTCATTCCTAACACATCTTTTATTATACGATCATTTACCCATTTGTTATGTTTTCCATACATTCAATTTGTTATAAATATAAAATCATTCATATGGATTCAATTTTTCATATGTTCCCGTTATATTACTTATTCCATGTTATCTTTTTCTATATATTATCATTTACCGAGAATTTGACCTCACCAATTGCTTTTGCTTTCCATTTCCCAAGTTAAAGAAGTGGAATACACTATCTGATAAAACCTATAAATAATACTAAAGAATAATGATTTGTACTAAAATTATTTAACTTATCATTATGTAATGTAATATTAATGTATCTTGTATCTTGAGGAATACTTAACCACGATCATGATATTGTAATCTCATTCATTCTGGATACCATGTAATAAATAAACCAATGATCTGAGTGACCAGGGTAGGGGGCTTTACAACTTGACTTTTTATTTGGTTTCCCTTAGTAGGTTTGAACCTATAGTGAATAATGTCTCTTCCTTTAGTACATTTTGGGATATTCCAATAGAACGAATGTAGAATATGTTATGTAATGATATATTTTATCAAAAGATAAAAATTCACTAGGGAAAGACATGTGAAGAAAACTTGGACCTGAATAGATGGATTAATGTCACTAATGTGGACAATCTCAAATAATGGTGTATGTATTTTAAGGTCATAATTACTTGACCAAATGTGTGTGTTAATCTATCTAATGGGGGAAAAGAAAATACCAACCTGAATGAAGGTCTCATTTCTAAAAAATTCTATACCATAAAGGAGGGGTGATTTAGTTTATATTATGAAGACTAAAACATTATATCTTGCAGTTTAGGGTAATTAAATGAGGACCATCAATGGTTCAGGAATAAAATGGAACATCCTTACTTAAAATAAGATTATTATTTCAGAATGAATTATATCAAAGGTGAAAAATTCACTTGGATGGTATAGATATGGATATGATAAATTGTGAATCTAGGTTGTTTGAATTTTGTAGGATGATATGTTACATGTTAGGGATGACTACTAATTATATTTGAAAAGTGGTTTCTATTGTGACATTGAGAAGAAATATAAATATTAGTGTATCATTACCTTATGATGAGACATGCCTCTATCTTTAATTGCTATAAATTTTGGATCTAAAACATTAATAAGAAAATGTGTCCTTTGGATTTTGGTACTCTCATTACAATCCACTGTGGAGGATTCATTTGGATTCAAACACTTGAGGAATGAATTGTGTTTATAGAAAAGAGGATATTCAAGGGGGGTTCTAACACCCTAGAATTTACACCACCCTATATTGAGCACATGTTTGGGGTGAAAATATATGACAATTCCTTACTATAAATTTTTACTTGGATAATGGTTTGTATGTATAACCTGACATTTTTTGGGGATATATGGAGGGATTTATAATCTGTGTGACTTTTCTTCCACTCTCTATATTTTTTAGACTATTTAGTGGATGGAATAAGTCAGTGGGTAAAGAATAAAATTTTTCTCAACATATACATTGTTGGTTTTTAACCTATAAATATTTCTATATCTTTCACATGATTTTTAAGGTCATTCCATTATAACCTATTGAGAGATAGTGTTTATTTTCGTAAAACGTTTACCAAAAGAGAGATATGGTCTACCTAAAATGATCCAAGAAGAATACATCATGGGGGAGAGAACAAATACAATTTATAATATCTCAGGAAAGGGGTGAATATAGTTTAATGTCATGATTCTTGGACTACAATTTTTGAATTTTTAAATCATTCAATTTAGATCAGTCATGTCATAACTTCTATTTCAAGAATGGATAGAATACCTAAACATGTAACATTGAAGACATTCAAATCAGTTTGGGAATAGAAGTTGTGGATAGTGTAAATAATAACTCGACATGTTTGAATATGATTAAATTGATATAAAACATGTTGGTTGTGGATACTAATCAAATTTGAATGGTGGGTAACACTATGATATTTTCAAGTCCTACAAATATTAGAGGATCTTATCCTTAAATTAGGGATGCCTAAGTCTAGCAGGGACATATATGGTGGAAACAAAACATTATAAATAAAAAGAATATTTAATTATTAGCACACTCATTACTATTCATCATAGAATATTTGTGTGGATTAAAAAACTTGAGGAATAAATTGCATCATATAGAGAAGATATATGAAAATAGGGTTGGAGCACCCTAACAATTACATTATTTAATAATAATCATATTCTTGTATTGGAGGAGCATGAAATGAGATTGAGGTCAAAGCCTTGACTTTCATTTAGTTTTATGATAACACAACTTTGACTAAAAATTAATTGGGTATTAATGCCATAAACCATTAATTATGAAGATAATAATAATATGAGAAAATGCACATAGCATATAGGTTTTGTGCTTAAAATATGAGTCTTGCAGTTTTAAAACATACGATAAGGAAATATCCTATCATTATATGAAATAGGTATGATAATCACACAAATTATAACTAGACCCAAGATAGAGGATCTAGGTTTCACTACGTATCATGTCATGGAAGGAATCTAGACGCCATTAGTTATGATATCACTGGAAAAAAGACTGAAACATGTGTGGGAAAAGGGAATTATTACTTGTAGATGTAGCTCATGCATATAAAAAATGAAAAAAAATCCTTCCCTGAAATAAAGTTAAAGATAAAAAATGAATAAGAACAAGTGGGTACTCCAAAAATAAGATAATTTGTGGGGTTTGATAAGTATTTAAGGTTGGGTCTGAAATCGAATGTCTAGTTTCCACTATGTATACTATCATGGCAGGTATAAATCCACTTGTAGATCTGATATAATTATCCCCATATAGATTTATATCATTTAAATTGAGGGGTTTTTTAGAAACCTGGTAATAGATCATAACTAGGAAGATATCTATAGATTATACTTTGAAAGGAAATATAGTTAATCTACTAGAATTTGTAACTATTCCTAGTATAAAAATCATGTAATCACTATGTGTCCTATTAGGACAAGAATCAAGACACATATAGTTATGAATAAAATGGGGTATTTTATATCATTGGTTGTGTGAACCATGAAAATTGGTCTACAAGTGTATCCATAGTCACAAAAATTTTAATGGATGATAAAAATTTACTTATATATATCATTATCTTATATAGGTGGGGTATTTTTGTTGAAAAAATTGATAGATTGTCTTAATATAAGAGAAACACGTGTCAGTAAATATCTTGTGAGGATCGTAATCAAGTCACACAAGGTTCGTATGAAAGGGGTAATTATACATGAATAAGGGTCTATGTTATAAAGAACTCTCACATGGATCTGACTCCCTTGTATGATAGTTGGGTCATATTGTTTAAGGTTCTAAAGGATAGGCCAAATGGTGTAAAGATTAACATCACGGCAAATGAACAAAACCGTATACATGGTTTCAAACACAGGGAATTTTATTCTTACTAATCTGGATAATATACCATGTCCTATAATTCCACCTATGGTATGATCATTGTGAGGATAATGTGGCGATTATAGGATTATATTTATCATAGAAAGGCTTATACTAGGAGTGAGTATTAATAAATTGTTTAAGGTCTTATAATGAGGTACAATGGGAACCTTACACTAACCCGGATCCTATGTGAGGAGAGATAGATTGATGACCATGAGGATTTTTGGCTTGATATAGTACATAGTATTTCCATGTCACTACGTATCATTTGGGAACATGAATCAATCCATTCATAGTTATTATCAATTTGAGGGATTTTTTTCTTCTAAAATTAGGATCAATATCTTAGTAAGGGGAAGGGAATATTAAATATGGTGTTGGTTATAAAACAAAAATTATGTCATACATTGATCTCTCATTTTGAGAGATAAGTCTATAAAAGATGATATACTCTGAGAAATTTCACATTATACAGGATAGAATTAACTATGTTGTTTAATGATATTAACATAGAATGAATTCTATGAAATTTAGAGTCATGTTGAATAAAACAACATTTTTCAATGTAATTTTTTACGACTCAGATATATATTGTTTAATTTTGGATCATGTGACTAGGACATGAGGTGAACATATGTGAGCATATGCAATGTATTTCTTAATGAATATTTCATTGGTGGGACTGTAATATGCTCCCAATTCATCATGATCATGAAGCATGATCCATTAGAGAAACCCCAATGTATATCATATGGCCCTAACATTTTTATCAATTTTCAATGGTTTATTCCTTAGTACCATTGAAATTATAATATCCTATAATAGTTCTACCCATATGAATGAGAATAGGAAAAAAACTTATTGAATGATCCTGAGATTTGGTTCTGGTGTACTTCAACCTTGTTCTAGCTCATCCAGTCATCTTTGAGACTACTAATATTCAAAAAACTAGTCACATATAGAAATTTAGAGTAAGGGAAGCATATACTCAATGGGTAGGATTATGTCAATCCCATATATAAGAACAATCGTGGTTTATTTTTTAGTGGTGCAGGTTGTGCTGTGATGAGCCCAAAAGGAAGTCGTGATTTTATCTAGACATGAATTATTATATTTTCACACCATAATCTATAGGATCATTGATAATGTTTTTTTAATGTCCTCTAAAAATTCATTTTCTACTGCATGGTAGAAGGATGAGTGGATTAACTATATGCTATATTAATGGTAAAATATTTTCAACTCATAAGACCAAATATTGGTGCCATTTTCCAACAATATTTAATTAATGAAATAAAATTTTGTAAATATGTTTAACTTTGAGAAATTTATGATAGATTTAGTTATGAGTTTTTGAGGGATATTCCCTCAGCCTATTTATAAGAGGAATCCATGGTATTGGGGATATAATTAAACTACCGAGACATAACTACGGGACATGTTCTCATGAAATCATTTCCACAAAAATTAACTAAAAATATTATTTTGAAGTATGTAGTATCTCTCAAGGTAGATGAATGAAGTCATAGTGTATCTAAATGGAATTCATATATAATGGTGAGAGTATTCCACCCATTTATGTATTTATGGAGGAATCTATAAAGCTACATTTTTAGAGTGATTTTAGAATTGTGGGTCCATCATAGAGTATGGAGTTTACTAACTGATGAAGAACCTACTATTTTTTGGCTCAATCCATTGGATGGATCACGTTTTGGAGGTAGATTGTTGTGTATGACATACATATGACACCAGTATTGATTAGTGAAGGTATATTCTTATTAAAATTTGGGGTTGTAACGATCTTATTGATTTACTCCATATAATTGTTGATGAATGATGATATCATCCTTCGATGTGCGATAGAAATTGATATTTCATCTCAATTTTAGTTATCTAGGGTAGTGGCCAAATTATCTAATTCATTAATGCTTGTGTTTTGGAAATATAGAACATAAGATAATTTTGTTTTGAAAAGTAATTCCTCCAATAGTCAACATGTGAAATTATGAAAGGGGATTAATTACTCGTTCTTAATGATATATTTACTTTTTATTTTTTTGAGTGTCAGCTCAAACGTTCCCCAGATAATTAGAAAATCCACATGTATTATTAGGGAAAACATCATGAATGTGATGAGGGATTGATATTCTTCCTCATTATTTATAAATCCTTCTAATAATAGAATATAATATATAAATAATGACATAGTTGGGGATATAAAGTCGATCAAAATACCAACATAGATGATATTTGGATCATCAAACATTATTCCTATTTAGATTTTGGAGAAATATCAAAGTACATTTCAAAAATATGAGAATTTTACTGCATAGAGAATACCTCCTCCTAAGGGAGTACTTTATTCATAAACATCCTTTTTAAAGTAGGGTATGGTGAGAGAAAATATACCAATTAATATCACATAACACACTTCTAGGATACAAACTGAATATCATTTTTTTGATGTATGACCACCCAATATTCCAAATGTCCCATCAACATGACTAAATTGAGGATACATTTTAGTCTATCCGTATGATATTTAAAAAAACTCAAAGTGTTATAGGTAGTGTCTTAGATTCTGAACCATGAAGATTAATGTGATGAAATTCTTCTCAATGCAGCAATATCAGTTTTCAAAATTGAGCATCAACATATTGTGATGATAAATGTTATTTTCTTTTACAATATTATTCCTATGAGAAATGAGTGCTCCAAACGATCACTCAAAAGCTTCTACAATTAAGATGAATGGTTTTTTGTCAATTGATGTCATCAATACAAGTGGGTATAAGAGGCATCTCTTGATATTTTTAAAATCTTGTTGATAATTTTTACCCCACTAGTAAGTGGGCCCCTTTTCATAAATCTTATAAAGGGAAGGAACCAGTTGGAGAAATTGGATATAAAAAAATTGAAATATGTTAAGAATACTTGAATCCCCTTAACCCCTTGAACTGATTAGGATGGGGGGTATTAAATATCACATTTTTGTTCTAGGGATCCACTTCAACAGTATGACGGTGTACCATGAAGTTATCAAATTTTCCTAATGTAACCCAAAAAAATAACCTTCAATTGGTTTATTTATAAACTATTTTACCAAATTTTTAACTATAATTTATCCATACTAGAGAAATGATCACAACGACTATGGGATTTATCAACTTGGTTAACTAAGTTACCCCTAATGAACCTTCGTATGATATATTTAATGATATGATACACAGATGATTGGTATGTTGCACTAACATTCTTCAAACTAAGTGGACTTACATGATAATAGTAACCCCCATAGAGAAACATAAAGGTATTGTCCCCATCAACTTTATAATAAATCAAAATTTTGTTATAATTAGAATATCAAACAACTAAAGAAAGTTCATGGAGTCCTGTAGTCACATAAATTACTAGCTCAATGATTGGGATGAGGAATCCCTCCTACAGGATGTTATATTTGAGATCTCGAAATTCAATATAGAATCTAATAATGCATGTCTTATTTTACCAGAAAATGTTGGAAACCATTTTAGTTACTTATCCTTCCTATGAAAATCATCCTTTATCAACTTATAAACTACATCCATGACTTTAGTAGAATATAAGGGATGTATTCTCCTCTATAGTTTTTTTGAATCCACAGTGATCATTCAGGAAGCCCAAGTGATGGGTAGCCATGTTAGGATACAATACATGCATTTGAGTCTACTTATAATAGAACAAAGAACATTTATATTTCATGAAGTAAATATATATCTATTACTCTATAGGGGGTTTTGTGATACTAATCAATGTGGGATAAAAATCCTCCTTTGTATCAAGATTCACCTAATTCAATTTGTCACTAGTAGTCGAGACATCTTCGACAAATAATAGAGGGGAATCTAAAAATATTCCTCTACCTATTACTCTATTTCAATGTCTTTGGGATGAAATGATAAATGATAGTCTTTGGATCAATAAAATAATATGAGGGAGTTTTCACCTCATGAGGATGATGATGGGGCTATTTCTGATCTTGATGGTGTTGATGCAGAGGTATCATTATTTCTAAAATTCTAGATATATTTCTCCATTTCTCCATTTTAATTGTGGATATAGGAGGTTCCAATGTTTTTTTGATCCAATTGATGATATAATTGGATCTCCATTGGGAAAATAATCACGAGGGGAATTGTTATCTTCCTAAAAATCTAGACTTCTATCAAGTTGGTTGGGTTTGAGGAAAACATCCAAGATCATGATAATGGGAGTATATGCACCTATATTATAGACTTGTCTCCATAGATATGTTGGATTATTTTCCCATATGAATCATAATGTTTTTAGACAATCATGATCCAGTATTTGTACCTTGATCTAGTTGATAGATAGACATTTTATCCACTAAGATTGCTCCCTAGATTGAAATGATCACTCTACAATCTATTGAGGGTGGTGATTTGGATAACATCATCCTCTAGAAACTTTCCCTCCAAATTATAGAGATCATAATATATTTATTGAAATTCATAGAAGTTATAAGGGGATTTATAAGCATCAAACACCCAAACCTATAATTTAAATAATATTTTAAACATTATGATATAATGGGGGCACTATGACATGTGTATGAGGATAAGGAATCCTAGTGAATGGGTTGAAAACCAAATCATGAAAACCACCATGAATTCTAGATCAGATATGAGACCTCTAAATTTTAATCATTAATTTAACTTTCCAATAATATTTTTATAACTTTTATAACATCCTTTAAAAGTAAATATCAATTGGAATGATTCAACCTCACTATATCCCATGTTATAGAGTCTCCTTACTATAATGTTATTTCTCCATAAGTTTTTATCAATCTAGGATTGACATATATCAATAATTTTAAGCTTTTATAACACAAAGAAAGTCATATTGAATCCTTTTATAGTAGGCTTATGATCTTCTTATGTTAAAGATAATATCAAAAAAATATTTTTTTTGGATGGATTTCTAAATGGTTCATTTTGGTTGTGGTAACCTATTCCATGACTTTTTATATACTTGAGGGGACCTCGGTGAGGGATCCTCTATGTTCATTTTAGAGATGAAGTGCATCTAGAATTGAGAGTTTGGTTGGAAAAATAGTCTATATTCTAATAATTTCTTACTTATGTACCAAGGTCCCATGATTATTGATACGAGCTTGTTATTTTACTCAATGATTTAGTGTCAATATTGTTTACATAGACAACTTCACCTATGGAATGGAGTTGGTGGAATTTATTATCTTATATGGGATAGATTTAGATTTCATACCAATATGATGATATTTTTCTGATAGATAATTTTTTTCTAATTGATCCTCTAAGATGATATGATATATAAGAACCTTTGAAGACATAAGTGTTGACTGATTCTCCCATTATTATAACTAAACTTCTGTCTTTTGGGGTTTAGTAGTGTATATGGATTTTTTGGGGATACAATGTGAATTTTGAGATTGACCATGATTGAATCCCCCTATACCTACTCAACCCCTCAAAAATCCATCTAACCACCCCAAATTTTATTAGAGGAAATATGTTCAAATTAAAATTATTCATCATAGAATGAATCAAGAAAGTGGATAACATTAACAGATCCGAATTATGAATCTTTATTTTATGTGGGTTTTGTTTGGAAATGTGGTTCCCATACTTGTAAAGTTGAGTGAAAGATGAATTGAAGGTCTAGAATGGCTTGGGATGTGACTGATATTTTTTATCTCATACCCTCTTTTTCTTATAATGGATATATTGAACTTTAGTGGAATATGATAAGATCATTGCCTCAGGAATTACAGAAGGATTTGGGGTTGTAACTGGTTATTTAAGTTGTTATTGCAGAATGGAATGGTCCCATGTGATCATTTTTATGGTTATAAAATTATCTAATTTATATGACTTATTATAACTTTATTCAATTATCCCTACTCTTATTTGGAAGTGATTCAGACAAAATTTTCCATCACTTGAGTTTTTCCCATTTTGAACTACCCTAAATTGACCATTTTATAGGGGATTTATTTAAAGATAAACCAACCTTGAATGTTATGTCATATAATTTGATGATAGGGGAAATTATTTGGGTGATTATTAAGACCAATATCTTTGGGGATTATAGATTATTATAACATGGGAATGTAATTATCCATTATAGCTATGACGTATCTTGGAGACTATTTTTCAAGAATGACATTTTTATTCTTCTTGTCTTTGAAAATTTGATGATAATTCTACTTCATTACATCTTATTGGGGTTTTTATTTTGTTGTATCTATTCAAGGAAAAGAACCATGTGGTATTTTTTAATTTTTTTGTTCCAGAGATATTTTTGGGGTCATTTTAAGTGTGACTGCCTGAATGTCAGCTTTGATTGACCTTTTTACCTCGGTGTTAGGAGTGGGATAAGATTTAGACTTCATCCACCAGATAGAATCCTATGAGAATTATTCTGTGGTTTCAAAATCTCGAAATCCACCAAGATATATAAGAAGAATTATAAATATTAACAAGTAATATTAGATATGAATTTAATGATATGTGATTCCGTTTCCTAAGGGGAGGATACATGTTGAGGGAATATATAATACTATTCCACTGAGAATTAAAGTCTGATACCCTATCATTTTTCTTTTGTTTTTAGTTAATGTTGTTAAGGAATGTTTTATTTTTTATTATTGAGTTAAATATATAAATGAATTAGAAAAGTTTTTTTTCAATAGATCCACCTAGAATGTTTGTATACTAGAAGAAGGTGGTCTTTCTAGATTTTTCATGAAGGACATGTTCTTGGTTTCTTTTTACTACTCAAGTTTCCATATAATGGGATCAAACTGGGGCTCAACGTTTGTCATGTGTTTTTTGGGGTCCTCCATACTATTGATGGTATGGAATGTGATATTTTATATGTTTGGTGGCAGATAAGGAAAATACAACCACTTCAGATATTAATCACTTTATAGTTGTACAAGTGTGCATATCCCTTCCATTCATACCTTTCAAGTGATAAGTTATTTAATTACGTCAATCAATTATAATGGAATAAAAAACTAATCTATTGTATATATAGGGGTGGAAGTAAGAGTTTGATACAATCATATTGAAGAGGTTTTTCACTAAGATTTAGTTTATACTAGTCTAGGATAGATTACCTAAAAAATAAAATATTTTATCCTTGAAATGAAAACTACTGATAGTATTTTATTTCCAGGGTCAAGTAGAATAGTTATCTGGACATGACTTATGTCTAGTTTCTAGGATTTAATTTTATTAATTGATCAATTTTATCTTCCTGAAACAATATGATGGAGATGATGTGTTTTCCTTCTCTAAGAAAATGTAATCAGTGGTAATATTACCCCTAAGTAACATTGGGTGGAGAAATTTCAATCCATTTATCACATACTCATATAATGAAAACATTTCTTCAGAAAAAGGAGTTTCAACCTATTTGGGTGGTGATTAAGATATAGAAAAACCATTCAATTTATCTATAGATAACAGTCACTAGATGGGTGGATAATGATAATTTAGTGTTTCTATGTTCTGGGCCTAGATTTGATATATGGTTCCCACATTTTCTTCAAGCTTCTTGGTTTAGAGAGCATCTTTGTTGGTAATGGGTTTAAAAAATAAAAGTCTTGGGATTTAAATATTTTTATTGATGGTATGATCTAATAATTTCATCTATGAGGATATTATACCTAATACAAGATTGAGTATATCAAATTAAAAAATTTAGGAACCAAAATTATAACAAACAGTCACCTCATTTGATTTGAAGGCACGTAAAAACACTGCTCTTTTTTGGTGATTATTACTTGAAGGAATTGAGATTTTATCCTTATAGATCATCTTTACACACTTAAAACATATTCAAGAACTATGATATTCAATATATCGATGTTATTATTATGATTTGACAAAGCCTTCGACGTCCTAGTGATCACCACAACTTCGATCCATCAATCCAGGAAGTAGAACATAGATCAATCAGTTGAATCATCTTCTTATCTCTCTATAATGAAAGGGAGATTAGAGAGAGGCTCCCATATTCAAGTGATGAATATTATACAAAATAGGATCCACCTATTACATATAAAGTGAGTTATTGTATACTTAAAAATCTCTCCCTGAACCCCTGAATATGTTTTTGCCACTAAATAAGCCTAATATTATAACGATTTAAATATGTCAATGATATCATATATATTTTTATCAGTTAATTGTAATATAATTAATTTATAATGTGATATAAGTGATGCATTAACTCAAATAGCTATTTCCTTAAATTTTAAATGAACCTTGAATATTTAAAATAATATTAATTCATTAACTATTTTCCATACATTAACATTAATATTTGTAAATAAATTAAACAAATAAATTCAAATCCAATTATTCTAAACTTGAATAATATGAATTTTATTTTTTCATGGTGATCATTAATACTCGAACATCTCCTTGATCCAATGGTGGGTCCCACTATGTTATATATCCTTATTTTTTAGAATATTACAAGCTTTTTAAATATTCTACGTGCGGTACCCTCTAGGACCTTATCTTGACAGTACTGAATACAATTCAAAAACTAGGAGTAGTTTCTAAAAATACATAAAGTACCATACATAGATTGTAAATATTCATATAATTGAAAACCTTTCACATGAACACACATTATGTAACATAATCTATTTATCTCATTATATAACATAAATAAAGATTCACACTTTTTGTCTCCATCCTTTATTTATTTATTATTCACTTAACTCACATGATAGAATTACCTTCCTCTACAATTGAAATGGATTCAGTGAGGGTACTACCATCCCAATAAACTAGTTCTGAGATATCACTTCCTCTTGGAATAAAATAATTATATCTTAGTCATTCAATTAATTTCATACCACTAATGGTGTACCCAATGCAAGCAACCTCACCATGAAATAAATTTTATTCTTTTTTCATAAATCAAAGGATATAATAAAATGGTTTATAATAATAAAAATCTCAATTCAGGATACTATTGCATGTTTTTCAATATTGGAACTACCAATGATACCTGAAACATGTTGTATTCCTATTAGAGGATCAGTCCTCATGATCTCATTTACTTGAGATCAACATGTAAGAACTTCTTGAGAGGGAGTATAAATTATAATAGAACCAAAAAACGTAATATTAATGTGTCATCATTGTCCTATCAGCATGATGTACCTTGACCATATGACATATATTTAAGATTGTTATCAAGACATCCCTAAATTCTCATTATAGCTTCAGAAGTGCTCTAACCTTGTGAAAGGATAATTAATATCAGGAAGTTACCAGAAATATAGTGAATGTATAAGTTATAACATTATAATGTCAAGATAAAAAAATATAACTTACAATTTTTACATGTAATGGTAATAAAAACACATAAAAGAGCTGGGTCTAGGGAATCCACTAACAACACAATTGGGAATAAAACTGGTCATTTCACTCTCTTTCATCAGTATTGGGGTGACAGTTTCAATGGGGGATAATACTAATGAAATTTACTGATACATATCATGTAACAGGAAACATATCCTCCTCTTGTTCAATGTTTTAATGGATTTATTATACTATGTGTACTCAGAATTTTGAGTTTTCTCAGAACGATACATCTTTGTAGGCTATTTCAATTTATGATATCTATGTAGAATAATTTAGCATTATTTCTATTATCCTAAACACACATTTTAAAATTTCATATGGAGAGAATCCCTAATAATTATTACTAATAAGGTCGTTGATGATAAGGAAATATCATAGATTTTAATAATTAAGATGGTTTTCCTTGTATGGAATCATATCCCTAACCTGAGAAAATCAATTTCATTTAGGGGAAGAGGAGGTGATACTTTCACTAGAACTATAAGTTAAGATTAACTAGGTTCTAACACTATATCTTTAATGTAATGTGTCTATATATGCTGATAAAATTTATAACTAATTTAAAATTTCTATTTTCAGAATATCCTATAATGAGAACGAAATCTTGAAATGAGATTCTGAGCTATTTAGGCATTCTCATTTGCACTATGGGTGGCCCAATACATGGTGGAAGTCATGTTAATCCTAGTGAATGAATGTGAAAAATTATGAGAACCACGTTCCTAGGAATGATGTGGTCATAATAGCAGAGCATAGAAAGTCTCCTTTTGGACCATGACCAAGATGGTCACACCACACTCTAGTGAAAGGTGTGGTGGGTCTAAAACAAATAGGTTGACCCTTAAGTCATGGTATGTATCCTTGGTTGGTCTCCTAACCATGGTGTGAACAAGGAAATATGGTACATGGTGAAAAAATCCATGCTATGGAGTCGATAGTTTTTGAGTCTTGAAATGGAAACTTGATCTTCAAGGGGAGTTATGCACATTAATAGGGGTGAATACAATGTCTAAGGTTGGAGTTTTGGATGTATTTTACACTATTTCTCCAAGAAAACCCACTCCTCATTCCACATTTGGAAAATATTATAGATACAAATTATTTTTGTGTGAATCTTGAATGGCCTAACTTCATTCAAATAGATTAATTAAACAATATATTCCTTCCTTGATCTTCTCTTGTTGAGTTAATGTTGTGCAATCTATTTAGAGGTATGTTCTTTCTATTAACCTCTGTTGATATATGGATCATATAATTAGATTTTTTAAATAAGAGTTTCTTAGTGTTGAGATATCTTTTTTTCTTACGATTTTTTTCTCTTTGACTATTATATCCCATTATATTGTTGGGAATTCAAAATGGTTGAGTTAAGTGGTCCTTAAACTTCACCTTATAGTTTATGAAGTTTATTTACACTCTTGGTACGATATGTGATATATTATATCACAATAGAGGGTGACTAAACCCTAGTTTTTAATGTGTTTTACTAAAAAATAATTATTATTTAACTAAATATAATCTCCAAAACATGGAATGTAAAAAGTGTAATGGGTCAAGGTGGACCCTTACACACTAGCTTGACATTCTATCATCCAATGACTGGGTTTATAATTTTAACCAATATAAATCCAATATTCTCATACATAGATATTATATAATAAAATATTAATGTCAAGTATATTTTATAAATACATTCTTGAAGACCGTAATGGTTTACTGACTTTAGATACCTGATAAACAATCTTATAATGTCATAAAAGATCTTCAACATCACCCACAAAGGTATTCCCATATAGTAATATTCTTTTACATAAATTACAGAGAACCATTATTCATAACTTGTGGAAATAAATCACAAGAAAGGGTGAGATTATCTGATTAGTAATGGTAAACATATGAGTTATAAATATGTTATCATAAATGAGCATATGATACACATAAGGGTATGAAGCATTGATCCTAAATTAAAAAGTTTATGCCCAATATAGCATAGATCATAAACATGAGGCATTTAATAAAACATTATCATAATAATAGATAATATTGAAAAGAGTGAAGAATAATAAATAATCAATCATGATCTACAAGGTCCAAACATGGACATATGAATGTGGGAAAATGTAAAATGACAGCATTTTTAATACATATAAATAGAAGCAGGTTTACTCATTTTGTTAAGGACATGAAATCATTCCCCCAAATAGACATATGAACATGAAACAAGTACCATGAATAATCTTAGGTTTATGAAAATTGGGTAGATAAAAAATATTATAGACATGAAAATAGTGTCCATGTATAATCATATGGACAAGAAAACAAGCTCAATCTATAATTCTTTAGATATGACAATAAGTCCCATGCATAATATTATGAACATGAAATCAGGTTCACACATAACAGATTTATCTAATGAGTTATCGATTTTTCTCCAATGCATTTTATGGATATATAATTCAATTTCCACTAACCACATAATCAAAATCAATTTATATGTGTTCCACAAGATCATAAATCATTGATCATAAATCATAACTTTTGAAAAGTAAAAATGTAACCTAATAACTCATACAAAAATCATAAACCATACAGAGAAAAAATAAGAAGGATATCATTGGATCATATCCCCAGAAAAGTATTAGTGACATCAAATTATGTCTTCTTAGAAAAAAATTCATTTTAAAGATCAGTTGTAATATTTTTTGATGAAAATTACCTTGTTTTACTTAGAAGTAATTTATTTAAAAATAAAAAACTACAAAAATATTATTGAAAAAAATATATTTGAAAATAAACATGTAAAATTTTAAAGTGTTATTCAAATCATTTATTGTTCACAATGGTTGTAAATTCTATTCATGTAGTATATATTAAAATAAACATTCCTTTATCATTTTTGGTAAAAATAAAAAAGTAACTCATCCAAAAAACAAAAATAAGATTAATTTTAATTTTTTTTAAAAATCATTCATTGGTTAAAATTTCATTAGACAATAACATTTGAATAGTAAAAATATTATTGATAATAATTTTTGTAATCTTGGACATGAATGTAAAAGGATTTCCCACTAAAGTGGTAATTAAAGTAAAATTTCAATAAAAATGTTATTTTAGTATCTTGAGTATGTAAAGAGAGTAAAATATTAATAATACATATAAACTCTATAAATAACCAATTTATAATAAAAATATAAATTTTTATGAGGTATAAATCATAAAATTTCATCTTCATAAACTTAACCATAAACAACCACTATAAACATTGTGATTACATCATAAAACCCTTACCACATTGGTAACATTATAATCAAAACCTCATGAAAGATTGATCCTTATAAAGAGATTTATATGACTATTATTTTCATGATAATAATCATAAAACACATTAATTGTTATTATGTTGACAAAATCATGGAAATAAATGGTCAATGTGGCATGTGTCTCACAAAAATGAAAGTGAGATGAAAATCCATTACCTTAAGTCCAAATTTCATTATAACATGTATAAAACACTATATAGTAAATATTTATTTATAATAATTATATAAAGGAAGAATTTAAATAATTATTATATCATATATTATCTATTTATAAAATTTCAACACCCATTTATTAATAATTCATTATTAAAATCACCATTTCCGAGTATTAAGTGTTTTATTTTTCACAAGAATTTCAATTTAGTATTTCTGATTATTATAATTTGATCATAATTAAATAATATATATAATTTAAATAATTATATATATATATATCCATACATTCAAGGTAGATTATGAAAAATGAATTACACTATTCATGAAGATGATATTCCACACATACTGCTTTAACTTCTCAATGGATGAAATGAAGGAAAGGAAAATAATAAATCAAATTTTCAGAATAATTATTATATAATATGTATTATATATATTTATGAAATATATCTTTATCACCATCCATTTAAAGATTTCCTGAAAAAAGGATGACATTGCTTCATGAAGGTGGTAGTCTACATGTAAGTGTGAATGAAATTATTGTTTTCCAATGGATTAAAAGGTAGAAAGGTAGATATAATATAATAATTAGATAAAAATAAATATTAATAAATATTATATATATTTATTAGTTCCATATTTATAACCATCCAAGAAAATTGGTGATGAAAAATGAATTACACCGCTATGTGGAGACGACAAGCTGTGCATATAGACGAGGGTTGTTTTGGATTTTTGTAGGATGGAAAAGGGGTGGAAAAGGGTTATAGAATAATAATAAATACATAGAATTATATTTATGATACTTTATTTATTATTTTAGGATGTTTTTAATATATTTAGAGGAAGTATAAGACGGAATAAACTAGAAAGAGTCGGTAAATATTATTACCTCTTATACGGTAGACTTTATTTAGATTCCTTCATAAGGATCCTTGGAATTATCTTTTAAGAATACCATAACTTCTAATTCATGAACATGAATGTTTATAAACTATTAGGTATGGAATATATTAATCTATAGGGATAAAATTTGTGCAAATAAAAATAGAGAATATTTGTCCTTTTATAAGGAAGGTAAATGAAACAATTGGGATTACTAAAAATAATATAATATAATTAATTCATTCTAAATCAAAATGCTTACAAATGGACATGAATTTTAATTAAAAGAGAATAAAATATAATTAAAATCATATAATTAAATTTATAATGGGTTTTTTATTCATTTTAAACATTAATATTGGGTTTAACTCCTTCGTTATTAGATTTTAACCCCTACTGTGATAACGGATTTTTAAATCTTAAAGGGTTATAATTTTAATTATATGGTAAAACATAGTTAATAAATGGAAAAAATAAGATATTTCTGACCATTTATCATCATACCTTTTCTATTTTATGTTTTTTACGATTTCAAATAATTTAATATAATATTTATTCATAAAATATCATTAGTGTTATGTTTTACATTATTCATTTACCTTATCATTAATTCCATCAAGATAGTTGTGGAATTAGAATTTAAAACATTAACACATCCCTAAAATGTTATATTTATCTAAATAATTATTTTCAAATTTTATTTCTCCCAAATTTTATTATTTTTATTATTTTTAAGATCTGTATTTAATTTTCTACTTAACTGAAAAAAACACATTTTCGGCATTGCATAACTATTTAATATAACTATTTAATCACTAAAAAATATAAATAATTTAACATTAAAAAAAATTATAATTTTAAATAGACATTTATAACTAAACTTATCAGTTTTGTCCTTATGAAAATAGATATTTAAGTCAAAATAGCGCCATTTTGGAAATTTCTTTATAGAAAATAATTTAAATTTCATTATCAAGGGAAAAAAGAACATAAATAACATATATTAAAATTTTCAATTAATATGGTCCAATTTATTTCATTAAATGATGAAATGTTATGTTTTGGGTTGATTTTGATACCTTCAATCATGGTTTTAAACATATTTTAACCATTTTATGCTTACCAAGGTGATAAATATTTATCACCATTACTATTCATAATGACAAAACATAAAAGGGGAATATTTACCAAATTTTTAGATTATAATTATGAATATACTATAATGTTTTATATATGAAATCTCCAAAATAAGAAGAAATCAATTTTAATATAAATATTGAAAACACAATGAAAACCCATTTTTAGAGAAAATACTCTTTTATGTACAAAAATCAACTTGTATCAAAACCCAAGTGTTAATAATTTAAACAGAATTTATTAGATTATTATTTATCAAATGGATCATATTTATATTTAATACCAAATCCAAAAAAAATAATATGACTTTAAAATGAATTTATTTAATGAAATGAAATGACATTATTGGAATAATCATCATTTTTACTATTCATTAAAAAATCAATCGTTTTAGAAAAATCCCATAATTCAACAAATGTTAATTATGATTCATTATTTAAAAATTTAGTTTTATTTTATAAAATATAATTTATAAAATTATTATAATTTAATTATAATTTCAACACATGAAATGCAATAAATATCCTTTTTGAATAAAATGTTGCTTTTAATCACAACATGACTACTAAAAATTGAGTTCTTATATACAAAGAATTAATAAATATATTTTTATTGATTATGTCCATTATAAATATATTTCATAATGAATTTACTTATATTCATACCCAACAATTCAACAGAAATGTTATAAAATTGAAATTTAAATAATAATATTTTTATAATATATCTAAATTTACATAAAACTAAGTGTTTCTTGTTGAGAAATATATCAAGATTATTATTTTTTAAAAATAAATTTTCATGGAATCCAATTATCCCCCACTTAAATAATTGTCACCCTTTTAATTTTATCATGGACGTGAGAGGTTCTATATTTGAAAACACCTTTAAAAAAAGACCGCATCGTACAAAGGGATAATAAAACTATATGTTGGAAGGGAATGTGGGAAACAAAATGTTCTCTAAGAATAACAGATAAATGTGTTCCTAGATATGGAGAAAAATGTTATGAAGCTAAATTATATTCATAGAGGGGAAAACCAAAATCAAAGGACTAATAGAGAGTGATCGAAAATATGGTCATGAGAATGTTAACAACTACAAAACCATAAATCAATGATAGGTGAAAAGACAATTGAATCATCAGAAATGAAGGTATCATATAAATTTTTTATTTCAATATCATTTTCCTAAAGTTGAGGTATTATTTTACTATAAAGATACAGAACATGTTAAAATGTACTTTATTTATTTCCATTTAATAAGCATAATCTCATCCTTTGTTTTTTCTTCAATAAATTTTAACTTCATATCTTACTCCATGAAATGAATATTCCAGATATATCTTTAATGTCTGAAGCACTAAATTTTAATTTTAATTGATAATAAGATCCGTAAAATAATAATAAATTTTTCCTTCTATCACTAATTATCCTAAAAAGTAAAATTATTATCACAAGTTATTTAATATGGAAAATATAATAAATTAATCACTAAAACATAAAAAAAACACCCAATGTTCAACTTAATCCATTCAAAAACTATTAACATTAAAGATCCTCTAAAATTTTTCTGACAAAGATTGAAACAATTTGATTATAATGATTTGATCTCAAATCCTAACAAGATAAAACTAACAATTATGTTGAAATAATTTTAATCACTCATAAAGTCTCATACTAAACTGTATATACCTTGATCAAATATTTTCCAAAGTATATTAATCATCTCATAGAAAAAAATAAAAATAACATAATATATGCTTCTGAAATATAAATCACCCTTTATTCCCAAAATAATATCATGTCGTGGAAAAAACATATTTTCATTGGGTTCATCCTTTCACCGATCTATGATTATAGATTGATTAGGAATATAAAATATTATTTCCATGTTCTATAAATTTATAAAGAACTTATTTAGAGAGAGTTAATAAGTGATCAAAATCACATAAATATTACTAAAGGGTGAATAATTTTATTTTAATAGGTCTCATTCATCTGAACGTCATCATGGAATCTCCAACTCTAGAGAGGAGGATAAGTGTTCCTTAATTATCCCAACTCACTTTAGCAGTTGTGATTACACAATTATACACGTTTTCCCATTTACTTCATTGGTTTTTGGGGATTATTATACTTATTATCCCTTGGATTTGGGAATTTATTCACATAATTCCCAATATCCTTGCATCTATAGAACTAATGTTTGAGGGGTGTATTATATTGAGATATCTCTCCATTTATTTCATTAAATAGAAAATTCACATCACCTTTACATTATTTTTCACGAAGGAAAATATTCCCGAACATGAGAAATATTCTTGTTATTTTCAAGAGTTCACATGAGTTCTCTTTACCATATTATTCTCATGTAGGAAGTTGAATTTTTTTATCCCACCATGAAACATTCCACTGGAGCTTCTATGAAACTCCATCTTACCTTTTTTCTCACCAAAACCATGAGGGTTTCCATATTCTATTTCAACTTTGTGTTCACATTGAATAATGTATTTATAGATTAAAAATTCACTTATGGATAATTTATTTTAAGTAATTGGTTTCAAACCAATTAACAAATGATCATTTTTTATTTTGGGGCTATTGATTAAACTAGAATCATACCTTTAAAGTATTCTAAAATTTTCATAATGGGTTAAAATGGATTTATCATCCTTATACATAGGCTCAAACAATTACTTCTCCATTTTTCTATATAGAATATAAAAAATGTTATTATTGAAAAATATCCACTTATACTCATCCCAGTTGATGAAATCAATTTCTTCCTCTTACACTATATTCTTAATAAGATTCCACCATTGATATTATTCGTCTTTCAAATGATATATGACTTGGATATATTTTTCATGGTCTAAGTACTGATGAACGAAAAATATATTTTCCATTGCATGGATCCACTTCCAAAAAACTAGTGCTTCATAAGAACCATAAATGGAGGGTGGATGTTTTGAAATAAAATATTCAATGGAATGTCTCTTCTTCCATCGTGCATTTGGATATTCAACATGATCCATGACACTACACATATCTTGAGATATTTGGGTGAGAAAAATTACAAAATATTGCATCCCTACTCCCAAGGAATTTTATTGTTAATCAATATGTTTCTATCATTGGATATAACATTTTTAATTCCCATGATTCCTTCTGGTTCTATCCATTGAATAATAAAATTATAGTACATGAAACAATATTCATAGTGAGAAATCATATAATCATGAAAATCACTCACATGATGTCTAAATTAGGGTACCCCATTTTCAATCAATGAAAAATTATTTTTAAACTTTGCTATATTTGGTAATAATCTATTAAAATCCTTCATAATGGTTTGTAAGTAAAATTTTAGTCAACTCGAGAATATCAATCATGAGTGTCAAACTAGGTATGCCATAGGGAATAATCTTTATTAAATGAATGAATGCTGAGATATAATCATCCAACTATTTTCTGGGTTATTACCCCTAGATATATCCATACCAAAACAATAACAAATTTTTTTATCCAGAAATATATTTTTTCTTGAAAAACTATATAATCTCTATCTTACCAAAATTCTAGGAGGTTATCCTATTCATAGTCTTACACTAGGGTTTTCACTAGAGTTCATTAATAGTAATATCTTATGATTGAGTTAAAAAAAATTTAAACCAAGAATAGTGACATATGATTTTCATACAAAGATATTACATCTTAATAGATGAATATTCAATATAAATTAACAAAACACTCATGAAGATAACAAATCTTTACTATCCTTAGAAACTTAATAAACAATATTCTTATTTATTGACAGATCTTAAACATATTCCCCAAATAATTACCATATAGTATTCTTCTTATAAATTCCCTCATTAAAAACTTTCTTCATACCCCGAGGAAAGAAAACATAAGAAAAGGTGATATCAAAGGATCAGTAAGGGTAAACATAGGCGACATCAATCAGTGATCATATGAGATAACAAGACAATTAAAAGGGTATGAGATCATGATCCTAAATTATAATGTTCATACCCAATATTTCATAGATCATAAACATGAGTCTTGGCATAAATAATTATTATAATGTTATAAAATATTCATTAGAGTGTGTAATTATAAATAATCAATCATGATCCAACATAGCATACCATAAACATATAAATTTGGATAAAATATATCATTATAACATTGTGAACATATATAAAAAGAAACAGGTTCACTCATTATTCTAAGAATGTGAAATAAGGATGTTTCATAAAATAATAAACTGGAAAATAGATCAATGTGTAATCTTATAGACATGAAAATTATAGCCACACATAATCTTATTGACATGAAAAATATGTATATGCAGAATATTTTGTACATGAAATCCAAGTCCACAAAAAACCCATCAAACATGAAAACCAGGTCCATGTACATTCTATTGAACATGGAATCAGGTTCACACAAAACATATTTATCTAATGAGTTATCCATCTTTACCCAATGGATTAGAGTGTTATATAATTCCATTCTCACCCATCACATAATTAAAATTCATTAATTTGAATACCATAAAACCATAAATTATTCATCAAATATCATATAATATAGAATGTAATTTATTTTATAAAAATATCATCATCATAATCATAAACGATATTTAGAAACAATAAGTATGGTATCATTGGATCATATACCAATTAAATCATAAGTAACATTTACAGATGACTTATTAGATGAAAATGTATTTAAAATATCACTTGGAATATTTCATGTGAAAATAAAGATTTCACATTGAAATTACATCTTTAAAATTTAAAAATTTAAAAAATATTATGGGAAGAAGTTTTGTTGAAAATAACATAGGAAAATTGTAAATGGATCTTCATATTATTGACCAGTCATGATAGTGGAAAATTCTATTCAGGCAGTATATATTAAAATGAATATTACTTTCAAATTTTCATTTAAAAAACACATGTAACTTATCCATAAAATGAAAATAATATTGAATTATACCATTGTTCAAAAATTAAATTGTAAAGATCCCAACTTGAGTTTCCCAAAACTAGAACCTTCCATTATTAAATTTGTATAATAAATAAGGAAGTCACATCTTGAAGGAACAAATAGTTTAGTAGTTTCTGAAAACAAGTTACGAACATAACTTTTACAATACAACATGAAAGGGAAAACAACATAGAAACCCCATTTGAAACATCCATAACTTCTAGATTATCCTACTAAGTCATTGGTAATATACTTCTTTGTATCCTGGAAAAAAATAAAACATATTAAAGGGGTTAGATATTATTATTATTAAGGGTATTTAATACTGTGAAATCTAATATACACAATAAGGCATGGTGAATGACTAAAAACACAAGGAATTAGAACATAATCTAGATCATAATATGGAATGAATCAAAGATGAATAAATAATTCCATATAAATAATCGCATGAGAATGATGATTAAACATGGATATTATACTAGTATAATAATCACATAGAATATCAATTACTAATTTCATAATAAATTAATTCATAATTTTGGACATCGTAAAAATACCATCAAGGCCTCAATCAAGACATGTGATAATAATTCTTAAGGCATCTACCAAATCAATTTTTATTTATCTCACAAGTCCTACTGATGCATCGAGGGGAATATAGGGACTCCCAAATGATGTAATATGTAAAATGAATTCCTCATATGAATGTGTTTTAACATAAACATCATATACGTATGAAATTCAAATAACATTCCCCAATCTATAAACACAATCACTAATAATTCTTTGTAGTATGGTGAATGGTATCAAGATATCACATCCACAGTCAAACTAATCATAAACAATTTAATAAAATATTGTAGATGATAATCATAAGAAACCAATCTCAAAAAGAATAATAATCTTAAATATTGGGTTTTAAATAGATGAAAACACTCTTATGAAATCATCAAGTAATTTTTGAGTGAAATACCAATTTTTACATTGCAATGAAGTATTTTTTGGAAAAATCATTTTTATTTGTAATAATTGTTTATATAAAACCCAAAATGAAAAAATATAGCATTTCATGAAAAAATAGTGATTTTATAAAATAAATTTTTTAATAAAACATATTATGGATGGCATTTGAAAATGAGTAAGAAATCAAGAATTTCCCTTTAGTCGGTCTAGCTTTTTGGAAAAATTTGAGAAAGAAACCTTGTAGAAAACGTATTTCCCCATAAAAGAAATTTAAACTAATCTAGATAATGGTTTCTGAAACATATAAAAATAATGTATAAGATTTATATAAAAATAATGAATAAATAAATTGGTGAATTGAGGGAGAAATAAAAACCCGATTGAAAATATAGGTTCGAGAAGAAACCCTTATATTATGTCTGAAAGTGTTCTGCACTTGTACTTAATGTCCTATATAATGAAATTAGATTAATTACCTCTTAATAACTTATTTTATTTATTCTAATTTTAATAAGTTCATTTATTACCTTTTTCATGAGTTAGGATATTCAATTTCGTCATTCGATAGTGTAATTTTCCATGGATTTCATGATCAGAATACTTTTACATTCATATGGAAGACCATATAAAATTGTAATTATTCCCAAGAATTTGAATTAAATTTTATTAATGAAAATTCAGAATATTTAGTGGTCTTATATATTATTTTGTTTCTATATATATGGATTATTCACTATATTGGACTTTAATTATAATCATTTAGACCATTTTGGCTATTTTTCGTTCATTGTGAAGTAGTTTTGTATTATTAATTAATTTCATACATATATACTGGTTTTATAAGACTATATAAATTATAATATGTATAATTAAATATTTATTAACCATAATTATGTTTTTATAACCAGAATTTATGGTTGTAATGGAAAATAAAGTCACATCATCGACGATGGCGGTAAATTGGCACATCACGAATGTTGTTTTCATTTTGAGAATAAAAGGGAGAGGAGAAGGGGTTTGATGATGGATTTTCCATTAACATAATATAATTACATTATAGATAATTATTTTATCATGAATTTATGTAAATAATAGGTATGTATAGAATAATAAGAATAAAAATTATATGAAATTGAAATAGAACGAAAAAGGATTTACCTCTTGAATTCTTCTCCTTGAGAACTTCCTTAAGGAACATTGAAATGGACTTTGGGTGATTCCAATAAGAAGAAAATGTTGGTGAGGGATATTGAGGGAAAATGAGAAGAATATAAGAAATATTCAAGGCTTTGGAAGTTTGAGGAGAAGAGGTGGAGATGGGGGGAATTATAGTGGGAGGAGAGGAGTGTTTTTGAATATTTTATTCATCTGTTTATTTTTTGGATTAAGAATATGAATAGTTTGAGAAATATCACTAAATATATTAAAATAATTAAAGATATATTGAGATTACAAGAATACGTCATACATACATCACCTATGACACAATAATTCCCCTATTTATTAAATACAGTAAATTATTGTATTTCACTATTCACAAAAATTCAAGTATTTTAAAAAAATCAAAAAATAACCAAAGTAACCATTTTTTACCTGTATAATTTAAAAATGAACTCAATTTAATGAATATAATTTTTAAAACATGAGAAAATTAATTTTCAAATAAATTCATCATTTACTCAAAACGTATATATTTTAATATTATAACTTTTTTATGACACTTTAGAAAATCTCTTAAGGCATCATAAAATTATCTTATTAAAACAGGACAAAATAATAAAAATTTACAAGTATATTTTATAAAAATATATTTTATATTAAATCATTTTATTAATTATATTATTTTATTAAAATATTTATGGATTACAAATATAAAAACACTTAATTTATCACTTTTAAAATATATATTTACATATTCCATGATATAAATATACCATATTTTTAATTTATAAGATACCTAAATTTCATTTATACCTTAAAGGACGAGTTTATTATTCTTTTGGTCATATTAATATTATTAATGGTCACATTACTATTCATATGGTGATATATAATAGTATATTTTGGTTTTAATCTCGATGTTGTGTGGAGCATAAACTATCCAAGATGCTAAATTTTAAAATAGAAATACCATAAGATCTTGAGGTTTTACATTCTCTCCTTGTACAAAAATTTCATCCTCAAAATTTCTAGGATTTCACCTCATAAAAAGATTTGGATATTTCTTCAATATAAATTCCTCCATTTCCTTCATCACCTCTTTAATTTTATGACTTTAACAAAGTAGATTTACTAGACGAGTCATTCGATATCTCAAAACCATCTCTATAGTATCCATAATCTGAATAGTCTATTCATAGTAAGATAAATCAAGTTCCAATTATATTCCTTCTCAAGTGAGAACATGTGTTGGGTCTTCCATGTATTCTTTAACAAAGAGATGTGGAACACATTAGATACTTTAGAGAGGATATGTTGTATTATTACATGATAAACCACAACTCCAATTCACTTTAGGATTTCCAAAATACCAATGTACCTAAGAAATAGTTTCCCTTTCTTTCCAAATATTTTAAATCCCTTCCATGGAGACACTTTTAGAAAAATATGATCTCCCACATGAAACACCAAATCATTTCGCGAGTTATAAACATTTCTTTTTTATATATTTTTAACCTATTCAATATGGGTGTGAATTTTCTTTACCTTTTATATTGTTTCCTTCACATGTTCTTTGCCTAAAAAATTCCTTCCACCAAATTTATCCCAACATGTTAGGGTATGAAATATATTTCCATAAAATACCTAATATAGTTCTTTTTGAATAATTTAATGGAATGTATTATTGTAGGAAAATGCTACCAAACGTAAATACTGATCCCACATACCTTTAATTTTAAGTGACAATGATCTCAATATTTCTTCTATTGTTTCAATCATCCTTCATATCTACCTGTCAGTTTGAGGATGATAAGAAGTAATCAAATGAATCTCATTATCCTAATATTTTTTAATACAATTCAAGAATTTTAATGTAAATCATGGATCATGGTGAGACAAAATAGAAATAGGTTCTCTATGAAGTCTTACAACCTCACTAATGGAGATTAATACAAGGAACTACAATGAAAAATCCTTCCTTATAATGTGTAATGTGAATATTTGGTAAGTTGATCCACAATTACCCATATTGCATCATTGTTTATTGGATTTATGGGTAATCATGCGACAAAATCCGAAGTTATGTCATCACACTTCCGTGTTGGAAAAAGAATAGGTTATATGAATCCTCTATGATGTTTTCTTTTAGCCTTCACCTATTGGAAGAATAAATTATTTGATATATAATAAAAAATTTCTCTCTTTATATTATCCCACCAGAAATGTTCTTTAAAATCTATATAAATCTTAGTGCTACTAGGGTGTATTGAGAAATTCACCCTTTTTGAATTTTCAAATAATTCCCATTTTAGCTTGGGTATGGAAGGTACATAATGTCTCTCCCCAAATCCCAGAATTACATACTTATACATGAAGTTGATAAACTTCCCATCATCCACAAAATTAATTTTCTTTTGAAAATTCTTATCATCATTCTAGTATCTTTGGAACATTTCAATTAAGATACTCTGGAAATTATTCAAAAAAGAAATGGTGTTTCACCTTCCTTGATAATTCCCATGTCATTCATTGCTACATCAAAAGACATAGGGTCATCATCAATCCTCATATTGTTTAGAACTCCATGACCCTTCTTTCTCAATGCATATGGTAACTTATTAACCTTCCCTGGTTGGCAGTGTATTGAACAATTATAATCCTTGAGTAGATCGAGGCATATCTTTTTCCTCTTGTTGATTTATTTCTATGAGAATATATATTTCAAAATCATGTGATCTTATTATATCTCACATCATGCACCATATAGATAGTGTCTCCATATTTTTAGATAAAATATGATAGCTACTAACTCAAGATCATGAGTTAGATAGTTCTTCTCTTGAGTTTTTAAATTCTTTAATACATAGGAAACAAAACTATCATTATTTATAAGGATACATCCCAGTCCATTCTTTGATGAATCATTATAAATAAAAAATACACAATTTATTGATAGTAGTTTAAAAATTTAAGAATTTAATAATTTCCTCTTGAATTCTTCAAAACATTCTCCATATTATTTTTCCAATATGACTTTAAACTATTTATGACTACGTTGGTTAATGGGTAAGAAAATCAGGAAAAATTCTAAATGATGCGCCAAGATTAACCTTTAAATCCCATGAAACTATTTACCTCAGTTATGTTCGTTGGCATACGACATTCCTAGACTACTTTTTTCTTCTAAGGATCAACTGATATTCCATCCTTAGGGAAAACATTTCCAACAAAAGAAACTATTTTATGACACAATTTACACCTACTAAACTTCTTAGATGACTCTTTTCTTCAACGAGTTTGTAGAAAATAATTCTTGTGGTTCTCATAGTCCTCATATCTTTTGGAATATATCAATATATCAGCAATAAATACCATAAACAATATTAAATATATTCCTTGAACAATTTGATCAGTATATCTATAAAAATTGATGGTGAATTAGTCATTCCAAATGGAATTATAACATAATTGTAATGTCCATACGTGGATCGATATGATGTCTTTAGAAAATATGCCTTCCTCACAAACAATTGATTATTTCTAAATTGAATGTAAATCTTCTAGAATTATTGAGATCTATGAATTTTAAAAAATAAATAATTAATGTGAGGTAGAGGATAATTGTTATTTATTTAAATATAGTTTTTTTCTATATAATCAACTTATAGCCTCATGGATCCATATTTAATCTTGAAAAAGGGAACATAGGATCCCCATAGATAATAAATTGGGATAATTAATCCACTATCAATCAATTACTCTAGTTTTATCTCCATCTATAATACTTCCACAATGGCCATTAAATAAGCAGTCTTTGATATATGTATTTTGCTCGTAATTAAATAAATATAGAACTAACCTTCCCTCTCTATAGTATGTATAGGTAAATACTCTAGAAATACCTCAATTTATTCTTTTATAATAGTTACATATTCAATTTAAATATTTATTTCCTCATCCATAGATGATGTTTTGTCTTCCTCACTAAGAATTTCATAAAGTAGGGCTACTAAAGGTGGATCCAAATAAGAAATAGATGATGAAGTTTCTTTTATAAAGATAAAGTGTTGTACATATTCCTCAAAAATTGTAACTTCTTTATTATTGTTATATATTTTTGCATCATATTTCGAAATCCAATCCATAAAATGTATTATATCAAAAGCAACCATAGGTATGATGATATGGTTTTCAACTAAATAGCATTTATGTGTCATAAAGGGGACTGACCGACACATATTTTTTACTATGATACATCCCTTAAGAGTTTATACTGACAACTAATTTATTAAATAAAAATGGAAATGTGGAATTTTTGTGGAAAACTGGGGAGATATAAAAAAATGAGATGATCCAGAATCAAATAAATCATTGGCTAATTTTGAGGAAATTATTAATATACCTTCTGCCATATCATTAGAAACTTCAACCTCTATAACTATGATCACATATCCTTAGCCTTTCTATATTTTTCTTTTTGTGGAATGTTTCTTAGATGCTTAGGAAAATCATTTTCATAATGTCACATATCCCTATAATTGTATCATTAAACATTGGTAGCTCATTTCATTCCCTTGAAATCATGGGCATAGTGGATTTTTTCTTCACACTTTCAACAAACTCTATTTCCTTTTATGTAAGAACCATATTTTTTCCTTCCACATGTATTGTATGTTGTAGAATTACATTTTTATTCTTCCATTAATCAATTATTTCCATTGACACCCTCTTTTTCACATAATTTCCCTTAAAGTCATAATAATTAGAGACTTATTTCCCTATTTTGATAGAAGATGAGACTATATCTTTTTATAAAGAGAAATTTTAGGGGACTATGGAACTTTATAGAAATGAGTGTAAACTAAAAAAGAATTGATAAATCTTAATCCATAGATTAAATATGTTGTACACATAACTCCTTTCAAATCATGAAAATTTGGATTCATACATGGAATTTTTTTATCCACATTCCATATCAGACTAATGAATTTTCTCTCTATATCTGCTCATAGTTCGAGAGGGAAATATTTTTCAGGGAAAGTTTTCATAAAATCTATCCATTCTATATTTTTAATTTCATGCTCATCCTTTGTGTTTTGAATCAATTACCATCATTGATCAACATCTCCTAGGAGATGATAAAATACCATTATAAACTAATCCATTTTATTACTTCCCAAAGTGAGACATATATTCTTTAAGGAAGTTTTCCACTGATCCACAAAAAATGGTGTTGTTACCCCATTGATTGATAGAGGCCATTGTATCATAAATATGTCTAACATTTCTCCTCTATGTTATGGATTAGGATGATCTATATGGGTATGTTTACCCTTTATAACCTGAGTTATCTATCTTAGTAGAATTATAAATTTCCCATCACCAGTCTCATATGAAGAACCAACATCGTAATCTTGCATATGAAGGAAATACCTACATGGAATATATGAATTGATAAAGTTTCCATTCCAACCATTAGGTACCATTTATAAATAATGGAATACAGTAAATTAACTTATGAATCACAATGTCTAATTTAGAACTAGAAAAGAACTTAACATAGATTGGAAATTTATGCCTAGAAAATCTCATAATCATAAACGTGGATTCTTTGGGGGAATAATTACTTTTAAATCCATCATATTTTTTAATGAAAATTTGAATTATCCTAAGAATATCCAATGGGAGTGTCAAATCAAGTGCATAGTTGACCCGTTTTTGTGTACTAGGTTACACTGAGTCATCCCCCTGTGTATCTTGTCTGTGTTGTTACCCCTAAGAATAACTATTCCAAAACCACATACACTTGTAGTATCCATATGGGTATGTAGTTCTAGGAATACACACATAATCTATACATTAACAAAATTATAGGATTTACTTCTATACTTATCCTCAAAGTCCAAGTTAGGGTTATATTCCCTAATCATTGTTTACTAAATATAGTTTTCAAGGTTTCTACTAATCTTTCTCTGATACCAACTGTAAAAAACCACAGACCCAATTGCCATGATCTGATGATTTTATTTATTAAATTGGTATAATAAATAAACAATTCAAATCCAAAAGGAAAAAATAGTCTAGTAGTTTTGGAAAACCATATAAAAACATATGTTTTAAAAAAAATTAAATAAAAAACAACATATAATCTCCATTGGAAACATACAGAACTCCTTGATTATCCCATAAAGTCATTCAATATATACATCTTCACATCTAGGGGAAAACAAAACAAAATACATGGGTGATATTAGATGCTCCGTAAGGGTATGTAATACAGTAGAATCAAATGCAGATAATAAGGCATGTTGAATGTCTGAAAACACATTCCATTAGAACATAATCTTGAGCATAATATAGAAATAATAAAATATAAATAAATACTTCAATATAAATAATGACACAATAATTAAGCTTAACCATGTATAATATACTATTAAAATAATCCCCTGGGATATCCATTAATAATTTTATAATGAGGGAATTCATAATGTTGGATATTATAAACATAACATGAAGTCCTTGACCAAGGAATCTAAAAATAAATGTTTAAGGCCTCAAAAAAATCCATTTCTGTTTGGTCTCATGAGACCTACCAATGCATTAGGTATACAATAGAGGGACCCACTAGTCCCTTAATAATCTCAATTAATTCCTCATATGAATTGGGTTAAACCTAATATATATATATATAATGTAAATAACTTTCCCCAATTTGTAAACATAATCACAAACCATTTTGAGTAGTATGGTGAATGGTATCAATATAGAATATCCACATTCAAAAAGATCTATTTTTTTAATAAAATATGGTAGATGATAATATAAATATAAAAATATCACTAAGAATAAGAATCAATATAGGTGTTGAATTGATGAAAATACTCTAATAAAATAATTGGAGAATTATTTGTAGAAATACCCATTTTACATTTCAAAGAAGAGTTCATTTAGAAAAATCATTTGTATTTGTCATAATTGTTTCTGTCAAAAAAATTAAAAACATAGTGTTTAATGAAAAAATTTATGATTTTTAAAAAATAATGGTGTCTTAAAACATATTATGTATGGTACTTGAAAATGGGTAAGAAATTAAGAAGTTCCCTTTAATCGGGTTTTCTTATCAGGGTGAATTGAGAAGGGAACATTGTAAAGCATGTATTTACCAATAAAAGAAATAAAAACTGATATTAAAACATGTGTTGGGAATGTATAATAATCATTTATAATAAGTATATAAAAATAATTAAGAAATAAATTGTTGCAAAGAGGGAGAAATCATAACCCGAATGAAAATTGGAGGTTCGGGAAGAAACCCTTACCTTATGTCTGAAAGTGATCTACACTAATAATTAATGTCCCGAATAATGAAATTAGATTCATCAATAAATTAATTAAGAACCTAATAAATATATATTTGATATATTATAATTTTATTAAGTTCATGTATGGATTTTTGTATTAGTTATGAGATTCAATTTCGTATTTCAAGAGTGTTCGTTTCCTTGTTTCTAAATTTAAAAATATATGGAAGATCATATAAAATGGAAATAATTATCCAAAATTGAAATAATATGTTATTTATTAAAATAGAATATATTTAATGTTTTTATATATTATTTTCTCCAGATACGCGGATGATTAATTAGTTTGAACTTCAATGATGATCATTTAGATCATTTTGGAGGTTGTTCGACTGTCATGTACTATTTTTATCTTATTAATTAATATCATTTATGTATATTAATTGGTTATAGAATACTAAATAACTTATAGTATGTATAATAATATATTTTGTAACCAAAATTATGGTTTTATAACAATCCCGTAAGGAGGTAATGGAAAATGAAGTCGCATCAACCATGATGGTGGTAAATCGACACATTACAAATGTTGTTTTCATTTTTAGAATGAAAGGGGGTAGGGAAAGGGGTTTGATGATAGATCTCTTATAAGATAATAAAATTATAATATATATAATATAATAGTGTGATCATTCATGTTTTTATAGAATAGATAAAAATAAAATAATAATAAAACAAATTAAATGAAATTGAAAGAGAATGAAAAAGGATTAACCACTTGAATTCTTCTCCTTTAGAACTTACTTAATGAACATTGATACGATATTTTGGTTAAAAAAAGACCAGAATGTAAGGTAGGGGTTTGGGAGAGGAAATTTTAGAAATATAAAAAATCTTCAAGGCATTGTATGTGTCGGGAGAAGAGGTGGTGAGGGGTGGTATTTATAGATGGAGGAGAGGAGTGTTTTTGAATATTTTATTCATTTGTTTATTATTTTGAATTAATAATATGAATAGATTTAGAATTATAAGTAAATATAATAAAATAAATAATTATGGTCAGATATTATGGTATTAAATCATCCATAAATCATATATGAGTCAATAATTCATGTGTTTATTAAATAATGTATATTACTATATTTAACTATTCACAAAAAATTTTAGTATTTTAGAAAAATACCATAAATTCACCATAACCATATTTATATGTGTAGAATTAAAATTTGAAGTTTATTTCATGAAAATTATTTTATAACTATGAGAAATTTAATTTTTAAATAAAATAATCATTTTCTAAAAAAATAATGATTTTAATATTATAATTGTTTTTAAGAAACTTCAGAAGATTAATTAAGGTCTCATAAAATTATATTATAACAATAAGACAAAAAGTATTTATTTATGAGTCTATTTTATGAAAATATATTTTATATTATTTCATTATATTAATTATAAAATTGTAATTAAATATTTATGACGTACAAAAATAAAAACATATAATTTATCAGTTTTGAAACATTTATTTACTTATTCAATGATATAAATATACAACATTTTCATTTATAATATTCCAAAATTGTATTTATAATTTAATGGGTTATTATAATATTCTATTTTTTATATTAATATTCTTAAAGGCAATATTACTATTACATCATTCATATCTAATATTATATTACGGTTTTGAACTCGATGCTGCGTGAAGAATAAACTATCAAGGATGATAAATTTTAAAATATTCAAACCATAAAATCTTGGGGTGTTACATAAATCATGGGTGTAAATTAATTTAAATTATCATTGGAAAATAGTAAAAACATTAATAAAATTATTTTGTGAAAACATGGGCATTTGGGAAAATAAATTTTCTAAGAAGTGAAAAATAAAGTATGTTTTCCTTAAAAATATTCATTCAGTATCTTTAGTACATAAAGTGAGTAAAATTAAAGGTAAAAATTTAATCTCTATAAATAACCTTAGTAGATAAAAATTATTAATATTCTGGAGGGTTATATATTAAAAATTTATCTTCAGAATCTTAATCATAAACATTTCTCTTAAACAATGAGTTTTTCACATAAAAACCCTTACCACATTGGTAACTTTCGAATCCAACCATTAGGAGAGGGAGAATTAGATGGGTATGTATATACCAATAATTTTCATGATAATAAAATAAATCCATGGGTATATATACCCCAAAAAATAAATAAGTAGTTAACATGACATGTGTCTTATAGAAATACATGTGACATAAAATTGACTTACCAGAAGGAAAACTTGCTTCATAATCATCTACCCTTTTTACAATAAATAGATATTTATTATAATTATATAATATCTCTATTAAAACAATTATAATACCCTATATGATCAAATTGTATCAGTTAAACACTATTTTTTTAATAATTCCTTATTAAAATCATTGTTTTCTAGTGTTAATTGTTTCATTTTTCATGAGAATTTCATTCTAGTAACTCGAGTACTTGTACTTTGATAAGAGTTTAATAATATAAATAATTTAAATTATGATAAAAATGTCTTATATTTTATATATATTTATATATATTCTATATATTTATATATATATTCATCTATAAAATTCAAATATAAAAAAATAAATAACACAGTTCATGGAGACAGTAGGCTGTTAATATGCGTGAAAACTGATTTCACTTTTAGAAGGATGTAATAAGTAAAAATTAAATTATTATTAAACATTAATGAATAATTATTATATCATATATATCATATATATTCATCAAATATATCCATATTACCATCCATGTAAAGAGGATATGAAAAACCGTTGAGATCGCTTCGTCGAGATGGTGGTCCACACGTACGCTTGAGCGACTTTATAATTTTTCTATGAATTATAAGGTAAGATGGTAGATATTATATTAAAATTATAGAATCATAATTATTTAATAACTATCATATATACTCATTAGATCATTATTTATAACCATCCATGCAAAGCGGTGGTAAAAATGAATTACACCACTATGTGGAGATGGTAAGACGTATGTACACATGAGCAGTGTTTTTTTATTTTAATAGGATGGAAATAATATGGAAAAAGTATTTCAAAAAATTATAATAACATATAATTATATATATGGTATTGGAGTTATTTTTTAGAAGGTTTATAACATATTTAAAGGTAGTAGAAAAAGAAATACACTTGAATGTTTTAGTAAGGAAGATTGTCTCTTCTTCAGTAGAATTCCTTTTAGTCCCCTATTAAAGATACTTGGAATGGGATTTTATAAATTCCATTACTTATAATTCATGTATGGAGATGTTTTCAATAGAATTTCCCTATGATTGGATGTGATATGTGGATTAAAGTGGGGTAATGAAAAGGGAGAAAATGTGTCTTTTTATAAGGGAGGGAAAGGACCCACACAGAATTACTAAAATAGTTAAAATACAATTAGGTAATTATAAATAAAAATGATTCAAATGGAAATATATTAAAATAAAAAATATTATAATGTCTAAATATTGTTATAAAATTAAATTTATAAAGGTTATAGTTTAATTTTAATCATTATTATTTGGAATAACCCCTTCGTTATCGGATTTTACCCTTAACTAAGATAATGATTTCGTAAATGTTAAAGGGTTATATTTTTAATTATAAGTTACAAATTAACTCATAAATAAAAATGATTAGTTTTTTTACCATTTATAAATTGATTTTTCCTCTTGAAATATTTTATGGGTTTTTAAATATTTTAATATAAAATTATTTTTCAAAAAATATAATTTATTTAATTTCTGAAAATATTAATTTAATTTGAATTTAATGCCATCAATATAGTAATGGAATTTGAATATAATCATTTAGAACACCCCTAAAATGTTATACTTATCTATAAATTTTTTTAACACTACAATTCACCCAAATTGTTTTGTTTTTAAAAAATTTAAAAACATTTATTTTTTCCATTTAGTTGAATCAATACTCTATTTGGGGTTGTGTTAGATTTTAAAGTAATTATTCATTCACTAAAATGTATAAATAAATGAACATAACAAAAAAATTAATTATTTTTTAAATTAAAAATATGTAATTGAACATATCCTCATTTTATATTTATGAAAAAAAATTAGAGACATTAAATGCTTCATAATGACATTTTGGAATTTTCTTTTCTCAAATTAAAATAAATTTCACTATCAAGGGAAAATAAAACTAAAATAACATAGATTTGAATTTGTGATTACTATAGTCGACATTACTCCATAAAATTAAATATGGAAAAATTTTAGGTTGATTTTTGGACCTTATATTATGGTTTTAACCATGTTTTACCCATTTTATGCTTACCAAAGATATAAATATTTATCACTATTACAATTCACAATGACCAAACACAAAAGGGAACCTTTTACCAAATTTTAAACTCTAGATTAAAATATGGTATAAATTTTTTAATATCCAATATATATAATATTTATAAATCAATTTTATTACAAAATTTTCAAAGGCAATAAAAAATAGTTTTTTGAAATATGTGTTTTTAATCATAAAACTTAACTCATATCGAAATCGTCAATATTACAAGTTTAAACAGAATTAATTATATTGTTTTGATTAAATTAGATTATATATCCCTTTAGTACCAAATAAAATATATAATTGAGCTTTGAATTTATTTTCTTAATTAAAAAAATGAACGTATTTAAAAAATATGTATTTTTTCATTATTTAATGGAAAATCAATCATATTAAGAGAATACAAATATTTTACCCTCAATAAATTATGATATGTCAATATCAAAAATTATTTTTAATTTATAAAATATAATTCATAAAATTGTTATAAATTAAATATAATTTACACACACAAAATTTAATTAAAATAATTTTTCTGTAAAATGATTTTTTAAATTCTAAATTCACTTTAATAAAATTGAGTTCATATTTAATCAGAATTAATAAATACATTTTTATTGAATAACACCACTAGAAATATATTTCATAATATAGTAACTCATATTCATACCCTCTAATTCAACAACTATGTTATAATGGTCACATTTAAATCATAATAATATTATAATATATATCAATTCTCTTAAAACTCAATATTGCAAGTTAATCAACATAACATGCTGATTATTATTTTAAAATTAAATTTCAATGTGTTTTATTACTAATTTTCATGTGATACGTAAAGCCCATGATGGGTAAAAAATAAATATTTATATGTTCATAGAGGACTTGATAGGTTCCAAGGGACTCTTGGAGTGGGATGTGTTACGAATTAGGTTGATTGTCCCCTTCTAGCCTTATAGGTTTCATAGGCACAATAAAGGCATCCAAACTGATGACACAAGCCATAAATTATTGAACATATAGACCCTAAATATATTACTTATTATTATCCTATGATATGAGAAAATACTTGAATATTTAATTATTAGTTAAATAAATTTATTATGAGGTTAAATGATGTGTTATATTAATTAAATTATTTGGTAATGAAATATATTTATTAAGGGGTTTATTGATGTGAAATGTTGATTGAATGTGACTATTATTATATATACTATTGGGGGGTCTCGATGTGAATCCAAGGATCTGGTGTAACCATTATTATTATATGTATTTTTTGGGGACCTTGACATGATTACAAGGATCTAGTGCTCCCATTATTAATATATAAACTATTCATGGACCTTGATGTGATAATAAGGATCTAGTGTGACCATTATTGTTATATATACTATTGGGGGACCTTTTTTGGATTCCAAGTATCTGGTGTTCCCATTATTATTATATATATTTTTGGGGGACCTCGATGTTATTACGAGAATATGATGTTCCCATTATTAATATATATACTGTTGCGGAACTTGATGTGATTCGACGGATATGGTGAGAAATTATTATTAAGTATAATATTGGGTGACATTTATTTGATTCCATGTATTTGGTGTGCTCATAATCATTAAATATACTATTGGGGACCTTGATTTGATTCAAAGGATCTAGTTTTCCTGTTATTATTTTTTATACTGTTGGGTTATTGTCACGCCTGATTTCTCATTTCCATCTTCTATTCCAGTGATTTTGGGATCTTGGTTTCTCTCTTGAGTTCCAGGGGCGATGAGGGTCAAATTTTGAGGTGTAACTTTTTTTAGTTTTTACACTATTCTTATTCCTCGATTATTTTCGGTGTTCACATAGAAAATTTGGGTTTTTAGTCTTTGCAGTAGCCTATGTATGATTGGCACACAATTTGAAAAACTGTGTGTCTTAACCCAAGTAATTGTGCAACATGTGTTAGATTTAGATAGATTCTACCACATGGTTTGTTCATATTATGTCAAATCATATGGGCTGGTCATGTGGTTAATCTACTCTTGGGAATTAGATATCGTACAGTTGGTGCACCAGTTGGTAAACAATGCAGGCATACCATACCTACTACCATGATCTAAAAATTTCATAAATTCCATGTAATCCCTCTTAGGATTTTTAAAGAAAAATGACTCCCCTATCCTCCATATGGTTCGTGTGACCCTAAGGGGTCTCTCCACTTGTTCTCTAAGAATCCACTTTTATCCAATGGTGTTGATACATGGTTTATTCTTGGTTTTAGGCTAAATCTTCATGGTATTTCTCCTACACTCTCCTCCCTCTTCCTCTTTCTTTCATTTCATTTTGAGGTTTTGATTATCCTATGGTAAAATATATGTATGTTTTATGTCCCCCTTGATTTATGCTGTGGTTTTTTCTTGATTAGGGTTCAACTTGGTAGTTCTTGGGTCTAAAAACCGTGGCGAGGTTGCATGAAGTGTGGATTATCGATGCATTATTGGTTTGAGGTAGGTTTCCATTTGCACTTTCATTTTTAATTTTATAATCATGTATTTCATTTTTTTCAACTCCCTTATATTCTAATTTATGATTTTTTTCCTTTGAGATGTTTTTTTTCTGTGAAAAGTAGTGTTTTATCGCTTTTTATGTGGTAAATGACATTGTTCTGGCTAAAAATTTCACATCATGTGTTTTATTAAATGCCTAATTGAATTTTTCATGCTATTTTTGATATCTTGAGAATTATTTGGCCTTTTGAATATAATTTTGAAATGTGGAATAATTATTTGGGTTCCTCAAATATGTTTTCAATGTAGGTTTTGATTTAACAGAAAAGTGCATTTGGTTTTTAAGAATGGTTTGGCATGTGGTGGTGGTTAATGGCCCGTTTGGAATTTTAATAAAAATTATTTGTCTTGAAAGTGTTATGTGAAAGTTTTTATAGGATCTAAAAAATAATTTTGACGTGTTAAATGGTTTACTTACACCCTTTTTGAAAGATTGGTTCAGTTCTTTTAAAGTGATGATTTAGTAAAGAATTATTAAAGGCCTATTTGGGAATTTTGTAAAAATGGTGGAAGTGTTTACCATCAAAACTCCCCTTGGAAAATCATCATTTCATGTTTATGTAAACATTGAATTGGTGTGATATTATCAATATGGAATCTCTGGGAACCATTTACTTTATATGGAATCGGAGATCCTTGGTATGGACTCTATTTTAACCTATGAGTTTTAGGTAAATAGATTGTCCCTTTCTGTGACTTGGGTGATGCCTATGATGTTAAATATTATATATGTATATGTGATTTGATTCTTGGTTGGTACCAGTTGTCTCAACATCTTTATAAATTTTGACATGTAGAACATGGTATATCTATTGAAATTTCTAAGAATTATTGTTCCACTAGTTAGATTACACACTAATAAGTGGCACATAAAAAGGGGATATCTATTTTTATTTATATGGGATTATTCCCCTTGGTATACTATTTAAGGTGTGGATTGGAATATTATGGAATCATGATGTCATTGAGAGATGTATGCTTTCCAAAATGATTCAACATTTATTAGTATGTTCGAAATTATTAACTATCTCCTAGGTTCACCCATGTCTATTAGAAATTAGTTACTTGTAGTGTATGGCTTTGATGCATTGTTGGATAGATATTCATATGTGATATTTTTTCTAATTCCCTTATTGTATGGTCATAGTAATTAATTATTTAGGAGTGTGGCTTAGAGGAAAAATGATAAAATGATTTCATTGTGTTATGAAAAACGGTTTTCGAAATGTTTCACACACATTATTTCCATTATAAATGAAATGTCACCTTTATTTTACCAAATGTAAATGGTTCCTGGTTAGACAAAAAAATGTTTTTAAATAATAAAAAGATCAATGGACCTTGATTTTTTTTATATGAAAAATGTCTAGGAAAATCTTACTTTATATATTTATTCAAAACATGATGTTTGTGTTTCTTTTATTTTAAAGGAAGTGCATTGAGAATAGATTTGATTGGGCATGCCTACTAAGTTTTAATTATCCTGCCTATAGTTTCCTCTCATTTTTATCTTGTGGCATAAGAATTAGCCAAGTCTTGATCACCGTGGGAAATAATTGTTCTTGGTATCAGAGAGTGACACTGAGGGTCAAATAGAGATGTTGAGTTATCAGGTTTCATTTGGGATTTTATTGTATAGTTTGGTAGTATTTTTATTCTTTGTAAAAGTTGTTCTAAAGATTATTTATATATTTGGGCTTCTCTGTTTATCTTTACACTATTTTTTATTTATTTTAATTTGGAGAAGTCATTCTCATCTCTCTCTGCTGATTCCCAAAACCAATTTTCGGCCTGTGGGGATTAAGAATTCCCTTTGGGCTAGGTCATGGAATGGATCAGGTGAATGATTCGGGGTCGAACTGAGTTGGTTTATGAAAAAATGATATCAGATCAGGTCGGCTCTTTAGAGATACATAATTTTTAGAGTGAACTTTATTACTTGGGAATGTCAAGGAAGATGGAGTTGGATTGTTGGGATATGATAGGTAGGAATGAGAAGGGTGTCCTGAACCTTTGATTATTATGACCCTCAGGTTTCCATGGGATGTCTAGTTTGTTGGTTTCATTTGGTTATTATGGACTATTTGGTTTTTGGGATATAGAAAGGGAGTTGGGCTAGTGGTCTATGTGATCTCATAGGTCCTGGAATGCCATATGGAGTTGGGGATACAGTCATTGAATACTCTCTGTGATGGTGGTGTGTTTGGCTTATGGACACCAACCATATAGCCAAGTCACCCATCGATACTAGTTTACCCTTGTGAATTGTATGGATCTTCTTTGATTCTGAATACTATTTAAAAATCTCGTGTGATGAAATTTTAAAAATGGGTTTTTAATATTAATGGTTGCATTTTTGGAACGTGGGAAAAAGTTTTTTTAAAATTATCCTTGTAAAATACATAAAAAATGAATTTTTATCAGATGAACCCTTTGGATAAAATGAAAATAATTTAACTAGATTCATTCTCTATAATAAAAACATGGGGTTTGTTGAAAATGGTTGTTGAATAGAGTATTTTTGGTTTGGAAATTATTTCAAACAAAAAGAAGTGGGTCTTTAATTAAACTATTTTGATGAAATGATATTTTTTGAGCTGCTGGAAAATGATTTGAATGAAAAAAATTTAATTTTTGAATATAATTTCATGATATTATATTTTTGAGCATAATGATATAGATTGAAACAATGAATCTAATTTTTTTTTGACTTGGCTGTTAGTGGGATATTGAAATGTTTAATGAATTGTAAATTGGGTTTAATGATTTTTATTTAAAAATGAGAATAATTTTTTTGAAATTAGGTGTATTCCAAAAGGGATCACATGTATGGATATGTGTAGGACATTTTTAGATGATGATATAGGAGGAGGGTTCTTGAGATTGTAATGGATGATGGGTGCCTGGTATGGAAGAGGTTGATATGTTCCAAGATTGGCATAGAAATATACATATTGGTGAGACTCTATGGGTAATATTTGGTGCGTGTAGAAATCCACCATGTTTGTTTTGTTTTTTAGAACATTTTAGATGTAAATTATAGTGTTTTTAAGACAATGGGTGTGTACCTTGTTTTTATCTGTTTCAGAAGTGTTTTTTATTTAATGTGATTTTTCATGATTTGGAAGTGATGTTTATATTATGTCTTGAGTTGAAATATTTTTGGGGGTTGTGACTTTAAGTGATGTCTTAGTGGGATTCTGGAAAAGTTTTGAGGAATCTTTGAGTGGGTTTTCCTATATGATGATGTTTAATCTATGTGAGTCTTGGTTCATGGGATAGTTTTGATAGAGCTCTTGGTTTTATTATGGAATATTATTCACACCATAGAGATTATATGAATATTAATGGGGAAAATACATGTGATTCCCTATTAAAAAGTGTTCCAATGGATCGACATAAGTATTTCATTATCACATTTTGAAAGTTAAATCCACCTCTATGAAGGATACCCAGGATGTTTATAGAGTTGAGAGATATTTGGGATCGCTTTAATTTAAATTCCTGTTAAGATGATTCTCTCATTTGTAGAATTTTTTATTATTGGTTTTTGGTGTGTTTCGTTGAGTTTTTTATTCCTTATTCCCCTTATTCAGAGTGAGGAAGAATGGTCTGTACATCTTCCAAGTACCTATTTAGGTAAATGTGTGTTGTTTGAGAAGGTGAGTTTTGTGGTGTTTCATGATATTCTGTTTTGTCCTAGGGTTCCATGTGGGTATATGTGGAACAAACAGAAGAAGTTTTGATCAAAAATTAGATGCTCCTAACTATGATGAAATCAATGCTTCAAACATTAGGGATCTATCTAAAGGCGTCAATGTGAAGATGGAATATAGTTAGAAATTACGGGGATGTGGGGAGTTTGAATAATCTTGTTCCTCAACCATTTGGGTGAGGAAGATTTTATGTTCTTATTGTGGGTATTGTATCACAATAAATTCATTCTTGTTGTAAAGATCATGGTGGAATTATCCCTCATGCAATGTATGCTATTGCGCCTTCTTGGATGCAAGTTTCAGTTGAATTATACATATGTGAGGAAACCATGAGAATTAGGTGTGGCTTTGGTTTGTGTCCATCTGTGGGTGATCAGTAATGGGTTTTCATTTGGATCAGTGTCCGTTTGGTGGGGCCCCTCTCCCTCCCCTTATGGCGGGGTTTCTTTGTCCGTGTGTGAAATTTAATGAGTTTGTTTAATCTAGTTGGTTCTTAATGGTGTGGAGACCCACCATGGGACTTTTCTAAATTTATTCTTGGAAAAATAATTTATAGTTTTTTTCAAATGATGGGGAGTCCATTAGGGCCTCCCTCTATTGGTAATTTGTTTGGGTTTTAGTGTTATCCTGGTTGAAGTGGATTTATTTTGATGTTTTTTGATTTCTATGTTTTCTTTTTTTGGTTAACTGTTGGGTTTTGGAGTATTCCCAATGATTATGTTTGAGGCATGGTTGGGGTTTATGAAGCATAATCTTTCCCATTCTTTCTTAGGATGTTGGTTTAGTTTATTGTTCTATTTCATGAATGAGATTTATGTTCTATTTTGAAGTGGTCGTGATGATTATGTTTAAGAGATTAGATTATGTGGATGTGAAATCTGTAGTTTTTGGTTTATAAAATAGAAAATTTTATTGATTTTTGATGGAATAATGTATTAATTGTGGGGGGAATTGTCACACATAGTTTTTCATTTTCACATTCTGTTGTAGTTCATTTGGGATCTCAGTTTCTCTCTCGAGTTCCAAGTGTGATGGGGGTAAAATTTTGAGTTGTACATTTTTTTATTTTTAACCACATGGTCATTCCTCTATTCATTCAGGAGTTATTTGAGATAAGTTCTATTTTTTGGGCTTGGTAGTAGCCTGTGCATGGTTAGCACACGGTTTGGAAAACCTTGCAACCCAACCTGGGTAACTGTGTTGTAGATATTGGACTCAAACAGAAAGTACTACATGGTTTCCACACAATAAGTCAAATCATGCAAGTTGGTTACGCAGTAGATCCCATATTGGGAATTATCTAAAACATTGTTGACACATTTCTTGTTAAACATTGCATCCTAACCATTCAAGCTACCCAGATATAAAAATTTGTGAAATTACAAGTAAGTCCTCTCAGGGGTTTTAACAAAAAATTCCTCCCATATCCCCCCTTATAATCATGATACCATAAGGGGAATCTCCCTATATTCTCCTGGACTCCACCGTTATCTCATGGTCTGGATCTAGGTTTTCTTTAAGGTTTTGAGTTAGATCTTCAATGTATTTCCCCCCATCTATTATCCCACTTCCTCTTTATTTTATTTTTTCTTGGGATCTTCTGCTCCTATGGTCATGTCGGTCTAGGGCTTGGGTCCCCCATGATTTTATGTTGTAGTTTTTTCTTTTTTATGTCTCCTCTTTGTAGTTATTGTCTCTCAGAACCTTGGGGAGGTTGTTTTGGGTGTGTGTTATTGAAGTGTTTGTTGCTCGATTTAGGTTTCCCATTTCACTTCACATTTAAATATTGGAATCTTTTATTTCAGGATATTCACACCTCTCTTATATTCTAAATTATCATGTGTTACATTTGAGATTTTTGTGTGTGAAAAGTATTGGTTTCTCCCTTGTTATGTGTTGAATGGAATTTTTTGGTTAAATCATGCACACCAAGTATTTAATTAAACAACCAGTTGTCTTTATCACATGTTTTTTTATAACTATATAATGGTTTGGCCTTTTGAATATAATTTTGATACATGGAATAATGTTTTAGGTTCCTCAATTTTGTTTCAATATTGTTTAAGATTTAATGGAATGATGTGTTTGGTTTTTAAGAATGATTTGGGATGTGGTGGAGGTTAATAACCGATTTGTAATTTTGATAAAAATGGATTTTGATTGAAAGTTTGATTTGTATGTTTAAAAGATATTTTTTAAATGATTTTGAATTAGAAAATGGTGTTTTACACCATATTTGAAAGGTGGTTTCTGTTATTTTAAAGTAATGCCTTTTTAATGAATTATCCATGGCTTGTTTAAAAATTTTGTTAAAATGGTAGAAGTTTTTGACATGAAAACTATCCTTGGAAAATCATCATGCCTTGTATATGTAAATATTGAATGGGTGGGATGTCCTCATTTAGGAATCCTATTTACCTTTTTAAATTATATGGAACTGGAGATATTTGATATGGAATCCTTTTTAACCTATGAGTTTTTTAGAAAGAGATTGATACTTGGGATAACTCGAGTGATTCATGTTTTGTTAAATATTATATATGTGTATGTGATTTTATTCTCACTTGTAATTTTTTGGATCAAACTATTTATATTTTTTAACATGGAGAGCCTAGTATTTCTATTTAATTCTATCAGAATGATTACTGAACTAGTTCGATTACACACTAGCTAATGGCCCATAGTAAGAGGATATTTGTTATTATTTCTATGGGATTATTCCCCTTAGTCTGGCCATGTATAGTGTGGACAACAGAATTAGGGTGTTTTGATATCATTGAGTGATGTATTCTTTCTGAGATTAGTCAACATGTATTAGTATGTTCTTGATTATTCATGAGCTCATACGTTCACCCATGTCTATTGGCACTTAGTTACATGCGATGTATGAATGTGATGAATGTATGAATAAATATTCATGTGTGATATATCCTTCCATATCCCTTGTTTTATGATCATATTAAATACTTATTATATATTGTTTCATTATTTGAAAATTAAAAATTGTTTTATAGTGTTATTGAAATGGGTTTGGAAAAGGTTTACACCCTTTATTTCTTTTATTAATTATATGCCACTATTCTCTTACAAAATACATATGGCTTCTCCTTGGAAATGAAATAGGTTTTAAATAATAAAAAGGAAAATAATCCATGATTTTTTTGATATGGAAAATGTGTTGGAAAATATTAAATTATACATTATATTTTAAAGTTTATGTTTTTGTTTCTTTTATTTTAAATTAAGTGAATTTAGAATAGATTTGTTCGGGCACACCAACTCTATTTTAATACTCATGCCAATAGTTTCATCTAATTTATATCTTATGGTGTAGGTAACATCATGGTATTGATAACCTTGGGAAATAGTTGTTATTAGTATCGGATAGTGACCCTCAGGGTCACATGGAGTTGTTGGGTAGTCATGTTTCAGTTTTGGTTTTATTGTATAGTTTGGTTGTATTTTACATATTTTTAAAATTTTCATATATATGTGGGATGCTTGATTAATATTTATTTTGTTTAGTTTATTTATTTTTATAGGGAGAATAATTTCCATGTCTCTCAGTTGATTCCAGACACTTGTTTCCAGCCATGGCGGATTTGGAATGCCCGTCGGGCTATATCGTGTATTGATGTAGGTGACCACTTTGGGGTCAACCTGGGTTGGTTCATGATAGTTACATTTATGTGATTCCAATGATCCAGTATATCCAATATTGATATTCATACCATTGGTGGATAATGATGTTATTCCAAGGATCTAGTGTGCCCATTATTATTATATACATTTTGGGGATATTAATGAGATTTTAAGGATAGGGTGTTCCCATTATTATATTATTAGGGGACATTGGATGTTTCAAGTTTGATCTTGTGTGAACATATATTCATATCCACTCTTATGGTACAATGAAAAAAGGAACCCTACACTAGCTTTAGTAGGTTTGGTTGACCATGGTTATCACGATAGACTTTGTGGATCAATGGATTTATTTTTTTATATAACTAATGTGGTATATTTATTCTAATGAGTATATCAAAATCAAAAATAACTCTATCTACTGACTATGTACACAATCACATTGAAGGTTACCAATTTAGTTATGTACTCACACCTTTCTTGTGTGGGCTTTAAAGTTGGGTATCTTTGAAACCTTTACTATTTGCAAGTTTTGTTTAGGAAGTGGTTTGATATTAGATTGATTGTGAAGGATTGATCAAATGGGATTACAGAATGTGTTTATGTGTGGATTATGGATGGAGTAGAAACTCATTTAATCTTTTTTATTTCTTTTATTTTAATTTATGAATGGCCTAGTCTGTGAAAGTTTTTATACCAAATTTCATTATTTATTATTTATGGCCTTCATTTATTTATTTTTTCATACTTTGTTGTTTTATTATTATTATTGATGATATTTGGTTTTTTATATTATTTGAACTTTTCTATGAAATTATAGTCTCCCCAATATCACATCATAGATCCTCATTGGTAGTCTAATACCATTAGTATTTGTGGAGGCACACATGAGGTCACATAACGATGGTCTGGGTAATTGTTAGAGTGAACCAGGGTGGGGAAATTACGAAGTTGAATTATAGGATTCCATTTATTTTCTTACATTTTTTTGTGTTGGTAGACATGTGAAGTAAGAAACATTAATTTTTTTAATGAATAATAGATGGGTAAATTGTGAATACAATTCATGAGAGGATGTATATTTCAACTGAGACTTGGGATTGATGTTCTTATTTTTTACTGTTATATTTGTCTAATTAAACCTCTTGTGATGCACATGATGTTCATACTTATGATTTATTATAGAATTATTACCTCTAATCCCTTTGAAATGTAATAACCTACATACTTAAAAAATAATTTCATTCATTATAGAATTAAGTTTTAAAATTAATTATATATTTATAATGAAATAAGTGGTATTTTTAATAACTAAATAATTTATACTAATGGAATTGTAACATGAATTAAAGAATAGTAACACGACCATTAGAAATAGTAATCTATATAATAGAACAACAACATCACCTAATAATTTATAAATAAAATTTTTCAATCTAATAAGTGAAAATATTATATATTTATATCTTTGAGCAAGTAAATATTTTTTTTGAAAATTATAAATTAAGTGTTTGTATTTTTGTGAGTCATAAATATTTAATTACAATTTTATAATCAATATAATGATTTAAAAGAAAATATATTATCATAAAATAGATTCATCAATAATAAGTTTTTTAGTGTTAGGATTATAAGATAATTTTATGAGACATTAAGTATTTTTTTCAATGTTATAAAATCAGTATTAGTTTTAATACATGTATTTTTCAAATAAGATAATATTTTAAATAAAAATTAAATTCCAAATATTTTGAAAATTATTTCCATAAAATGGAATTATTTTATTAATTTAACATGTTGAAAAATGGATAGGGTGATTTTTTGGTATTTTTCTTAAATACATGAATTTTGGTTAATAATTAAATAAGAGAATTTGTAAAATAAGCTAAATACATGAATTATTGAGTCATGGATGATGTTTTTATGAGGTAAGCACAATTGGTTTGAAAAAACATGCTCTAATTACATATTTAGTGACAATAACTAATGCCATTACTTTTCTTGAGAAAAATAATAATATAATGATTAAAGTAATGGAAACACCCCATCTCCTCCAGTATAAATACCACCCATCAACCCATATTATCCTCACGCCTATCATGTTTTGATACCTGTCAAATTTATATACAATAATCTTCACAATCCTCTTCCCAATCCTCTTCCCCACTTCCATGACCTGCTGGTCTCACCTAAAGGCCAAAAAAATGGCCTTAAGGCTGTTCTCAAGGAGGATAATGCAAGAGGAAAAAATCATCTTTTATTTTATTTTCAATTTTTATTATTTTCTTATAATATAGTCACATAACTTTATTTAAGAAGTATTAAAACTCTAATATCAAATATATACTATATTTTATCATTTTTATGAAAAAATTAATCATCAAACTTCTTCTCCTCTACCTCTTATTCTAAAAATAAAAACACCGTCTGTGATGGGTTGATTTACTGACATCATGGACGATGGGTTTTTAATTTCCATTACCACCTTCGTGGGTGGTAATAAAAAATATTAATGGTTGAAATAAATTATAAATTGTATTATATAACCAATCTTATTTTCATTAATTAATATAAAACATAATATTGAATTATATAATGAAACTAGTTTCTGATTATCGAATAACCGCCAAAATGATAAAAAAAATAACATTAATGTTTTATCCAATGATTCATCATAATATCTGAAAAATATTATTTATAGTATAATTTGAAATTATTAAAACATATTTATACCATTTCATTCCACTTCTAGAGTTTCTATTCCACTCAATAAGAAAATCCATTTCGAACCGACCATATAAACCATGTAAATAATGCACTAGAAACAATGGAAGTAACAAAATATTATAAATAAATCGGTGTAATGATGCTATAAAAAGATCACATAAGGTATTATAAAAATTAATATTCTTCTATAAGATATCAAGAAAAATATTTTAACCATTATAAATGAGTCTTAAACATATTTTTAAGTATGATGAAGTCTAGGTAAAGGAATTATTAACCCAATTTCCTTCCTTTGGGTTCACCACCAACATTATTGAGTTTTTTATGATAAGATTTTTTGTGAAATTAATTTTTAATATATAATTTTTTATCATGTTTATTTATAGTGAGTATACATTTTTCATTAATTTTATTAATTATAAATTCAATGATATGATATATGTAACGAACCCCTCTTTAAAAAACATCTTTTGAGTTTTTATTTTTAAAAAATTCAAAAGTAATGTTTTTATTATAGTTTTAATATATTATGATTATTTTATGGTTCTTGAGAATTGTTTATGATGAATATTGGGACCTATATCTCCCTCTAATGCATTGGGTATGTTTAAGTTGTAGGTCAACCATATGGTCACTCCATGTGTAACTACAAGGGTTACACCATAGGGTAGTTTTGAGGGTTACATTGTAAGGCACCATTGAGGGTTACAAATCATAAGGTATATGCGAGGCTTAAAATAATAAATAAGTAATTCCCTCAGTGACCTATATGGTTTATTCATGATTTTATCTATTTTATAGAAACCTCATGTTTTTCACCTATATGTATACAATACTTCCTGGGTAAGAAGTATATATTTGTGGAATTGATTTCATATAATTATATGTATTTATGGACTAAAACATAATTTCCTTATTTTTATATCCCTTAATGAGATTTTCGGCTCATCCCATGTTTTAAAATCTTTTTTCACATGGTTTAAGGATTGGTAAGAGAAAATAAGATGTCACACTGAATATTGTGAAGATTATTCATGAAAATATTTAATGTAAAAAACATCTTTATTATGAATGAAATGGATACTACTTTAGTACTTCCCACTTTTCATTCTTGTTGGTTGATATGTATGAATTATGTTCTAAAATCTAATAATATAAAACAAAAATATATTTGAAAATGTAAAAAGTGTATTCTAGTTGAATTAACTAGATTATGTAATAATTAAGGTCAAGTCCTTACAATTTGTGCCAGAGCCTGATTTAGATAACATTAGTTGTTAAGATGATGTTAAAATAATAAATTAAATGATATTTAAATTATTTTTATGTTCAAGGTATATATAATTTTAATATTAACATGTAACTTCATCTATAATATGTCTATTTTGAATGGTTTTCTGTAGAAGAATTATGGAAGCTGAAGTTAGAAGGAACTAAGATGCTGATATCTGTCTGAATTTGCATCTTAGAATGGTAGGGATTGGAACTAGGTAGTTTTTTACTATAATGGATTTGATGAAATAGGTAATAAATCATCATTTCATCAATGCAAGAGAATAACTAGAACTACCTCAAAGGAACATGATGATAGTGGAATATTTTATAAGGCAATAAACTCTTGATTTCGATGGATCTTCTAAACACATGGTGGCTGGAGGGTGGATTAAATCTCTTGAAATGATATTCAATGTCATCAAGTGTTCATATAATCGCAAGGTTAGTCTTTCCATATACCATTTTTAAGGAGAAGCAGACTAGTGGTGGTCAATAGTCATAAATATCAGGGATATTGATGAGAATGATGCTATAAAATGTGATGAGTTTAAAAATATTTTAGTTAGAAAATGTTTTCCTATGGTTTTCTGAATTAGGATGGAAAATCAATTCTATGAATTAAATAAAAGAAGAGGATTCAATGGTTGTTTATAAAGTAAAATTTACTAGATTTTCATTGTACACTCCAAATAGTATTCAAAATTTTTGTAAAACAATTAATCCTCTTTACTCTAGATTAAAGACAATATATTGAAAGGAATTTGCATCCCGTGAATTAAAAAGTTATGTTAAAATTACCCTATGTTCTAAGAGGGTAAAAATTGAGTTTGATGATAATAATGTGTACCTTAAAATTAAGCAAAAGAAAATTTCCAGATGGAAATATTTGGGTAATAATCAATCAAATAAATATGATGGTATGAAATTCCAGTTTTGAGTTTTTGAAAAGAGTCATAAAAAGCACCATGGGGAATGCCTTAATAAAATGGAAAGTTTTTTTTATTTTATGATTGGACATATGGCTCGATATTTTTATTAAAATTAACTTAAGATCAATTGTGATAAGAAATCTGTTATGTATTTTAAATGTGGTGAGATGGGTCATTATTCAAATACATGCCAAAAGATAGATCTGAATGATGGAATGAATTAAGAGTTTTTGTAGAAAGTTGCAGTGATATCCTTTGAGACTATGTTATTAGATGTTGAGACATCTAATGAAGTGGTATCAAAGTCTTTCTCTATTTACTCATATTTGTCTAATGTTCTATTTGATATGGCGTATACACACTTTTTTATTTATGGGAAATGTTTTTGTATATTGAAATTTCACCTCAAGAAATGAGAGTGAATATTCTATTTAAAACACCATGGGGAAATATTTTAGAAAAATGGCATGATAAAAATAATCCTGTTGTTTTTTATAGAATAAAATTAACATCAAACCTTGTTATTTTAACCTCAGTAGAGTTCGATGTCATTCTAGGAATGAATTGGATTTTTTCATCATGCTAAATTTTATTATACAGCTAATGAAGTTGTTTTTAGAAATAATTTTTGTTGGTATACAAGAATGAACCCATAAAATTGATAACATATTATGAATTTGATAATCTTTTAAAAGATTCAATAAAAGTTATCCTGCTCATAATGTTGAAAACAAGGTAACTGTTTATATTAATTATGTTCTAGTGGTAAATGAATACTTGGATGTTTTTTCTAATGAGTTTACTAATGTTATAACGGATCATGAAGTTTAATTTACTGTTGACTTAGTTTCTGATGCATAGAAAATTTCATAAACCCCTAATCCAATGGCTCAAGTGGAAGATCTAGAATTGGAAAATAAGTTTCATGAGTTTCTTGATAAAAGCTTCATTCATTATAGCACTTCACCATAGAGTACTCATATTTTTTTGTTAAAAAATTATGGCTCCATGATACCTTGCACTGATTATAAAGATTTGAATAAAATCATTGTTCAAAAAAGTATCATTTACCACATATGAAGGAATTTTTTGATCATCTCTATGGAGATCAATATTTCTGCTAGATTTACTTTAGATCTTTGTACCATCAGCTGATGGTGAATGAGGATGACATCCCAAAAAACATTTCAAACTAGATATTAGAATTATGAGTTTTTTTATTCCCTCTGTTTTTACAAATTCCCTCACTATATTCATGGATCTTGTGAATAGAATATTCTTGGAATATTTGCATTTGTTTTTTTGTTGATGACATATTGGTCTTTTTAAAAATTTATGAGGACCCTAAAAAACATTTAAGGATTGTCTTACAAAATCTCATAGAAAAAAAGATTTACATAAATAATAGTAAATGTGATTTTTGGTTGCAATGAATTTCTTTTCATAAGAGCGTTGTAAATATGTATGGAATAAAAGTTGATCCCTATAAATCAAAATTGGTTGATGAATGACCAATACCTACAAATGTTATAGAGATTCTTAGTTTTCTTGGATTAGCAGGTTATTACCGACGATTTATTAAAAACCTCTCATGGTTATCTAGCTCTCTAATAATGTTAACACAAAAGTGGTTAACATTATTTTAATATAAGAATGTTATTTTTGTTTTTATGAACTGATTAAGAGATTGGTTAATGATCATGTTTTTCCCCTACCTTCCATAAATATTGTGTTTTACATCTACAATGATGCTACATTGAAGGGACTTGGTTGTGTTCTAAGGAAACATGATCATGTAATTTCTTATTCTTTAAGAAAACTGAATTATTTTGAGTTAAATTATCCCACAAATGATTTGGAAATAAAAGATGTGGGTTTTTGATTTAAAAATTTGGAGGCATCATTAATTTAAATCCAAATGATAAATGTATAATGACAATAAAAGTATGAAGTATATATTCACTCACAAGGAATTAAACAAGAGGTATAGAAGATGGCTTGAAATGATAAAGGACTATGATTGCATAATAAATTTCCATCCTAAAAAAGAAAAAAAGTTTCAGATGCCTTGATTCCAATACATCATTCATCATTAACGATTTTATGTGTGGAATAAGAGACCTTGATTAATTATTTAATGTATTTTGGTTTGGAAGTTGTCGGTGAAGGAAATTAATCTTTTTTATTTTAGGTGTTAGTGCATTCAACTTTATTAGACATTATTATACAAGAAAACACAGAAGGGTATGAGTTGTATAGAAATGAATAAATGGTTAAAAATGGTATGTTTCTGGAATTTAATAATTATAATGATAGTGTTTTATGATTTGAAAAGAGGTAATGAGTGCCTTGTGATTCCCAGATGAAGAAAGAATTGTTGTGTGAAGCTTATAGTTCTCTATTATCAGTTCATCCTTATTGTACTAAGATATACAAATTCCTTCAAAATTATTATTGGTGGAATGGGATGAAATGAGATATTGTAGATTTTACCATTAAATGATTCACTTGTCAACTAGTTAAAGAGGAGAGACAATTACCAAAACAGATGCTTTATCCACTTCAAGTTCCCGACTGGAAATGATAAAATATATCTATAGACTTCATGATTGGAATACCAATTACATATTGATGTAACAATGTGATTTGGGTTGTTGTTGAAAGACTGGATAAATCTACACATTTCCTTCATATTTGAGATACTATTCCTTTAGATATTCTTTTTAGAATGTACCTCAGTGATTTTTTGATGTTAAATGAAGTTCCTATTTCCATTATATCTGACTGATATCCCCGGATCCCTTATATCTTTTGGAAAGACATTCAAAAGCCATCAGGCACATAATTAAATTTCATCACAACCTTCATCTTCAATTTTATTGAAAATCAGAGAGAACAATTCAAATATTAGAGGATATTCATCGATATTTTTCAATGGATTAATATGAAAGTTGGGATTATCATATTTCTTTAGTCCAATTTTCTTTTAATAATAGTTTTAATTCCAGTATATTTATGGAACCTTTTGAGTAGTTATTTATAAAGTGGTGTAAAACTATATATTATTTGGGTTGAAGTTAGGGAAAAGATGTTTATTGGACCATAATTAGTATAGGAAGTAGCTAAGAAAGTGAAGATGATATAACAGCACATGATTACAACTCAGAGAAAGAATATAAGTTATGCAGATAATAAAAGGAAAGACTTTTCTATTGAGGAAGGTGATTATGTTTTTCAAAGAATATAACTAAGGAAAAGTATTATGTGATTTGGTAAGAAAAGAAATGATATTACCATGGTTAATTGGACCTTTTGAAATCCTAGATAAAGTTGGAACACTTACATACTGATTAGTTTTTCTTTAGATTTTATCTAAGGTACACAATTTTTTTAAAGTTTCTATGATGAGAATGTATGTACTGGATTCATATCTTGTTTTGAGCCTAAACGCAGTTTAGCTGAAAAATAACCTTTCTTATGAAGAAAATCCTATCCAGACACTTGATCATAAAGAGAAAGTATTTTGAAATAAATCAATTCACCTGGTTAGGGTCTTGTGGAGAAACCACATGGTTGAAGAAGCAATATGGGAATATGGAACTGCTATGAGGGAAATGCATCGCCACTTATTTAATATGTGAATAAAAATCGAGAGGATTGAATTTCTAGAAGGTGGGGAGAATGTAATAACCTAGGTGCTTAAAAATAATTTCTTTTCATTCTATAATTATGTATTCAAATTCATTTTAAATTTATAATGAAATATGTGGTATTTATAAAAATTAAGGAATTTACACTAATGGAAGAGTAACATGACCTTAGGAATAGTAACCTGACCATTATTAATAGTAATCTATCAAATAGAATAGTATCATCACCTAATAAAGTATAAATTAAATATAACCATCTTATATGTGAAAATATGATATATTTATATCATTAAACAAGTGAATAATTTAAAGTATTAATTAATCATTTTTTTGTCAGTCATAAATATAAGATTACTATTTGATATTTAATATAATGATTTAAATGAAAATATATTTTCATTATATAAAATAATTTTTATGTTGTCTTATTATTATATGACAATTTTATGAGACATTAATTATTTTTTTAATGTGTTATAAAATCAGTTATAGTTTTAAAACTTGGATTTTTCGAATAAATTCAGAAGTTAATTAAAAATTTAACACCTCATATTTAGGAAACAACTTTTAAAAAATGGAGTTCATTTCTGAATTCTACATGTCAAACAATGGTTAGGGGGAATATTTTGGATTATTTTTCTGAAATACACGATTTTCTGGTGAATAGTAAAATATGATAATTTATGGAATAAGGTAAATACCTGAATTATTGTTTCATGGATGGTGTTATGCTGAGTTAATCACCCAAAGTTAGAAATCACAAGCACTAATTACTATAGTTAGTCACAATAACAAACAATATTTCTGGTTTTGAGAAAAATAATAAAATAAAGATTAAAATAATGGAACCCCCTCTCTAGCACTATAAATACCATCACTCACCCCTTCTTCCCCTCACACCTATAAAACATTGTGACTTGACCAATTTATACCCAATCCTCTTCCAAAGCATCTTACCAATTCCTAAGACCTTTTGATCTCCCCAAAAGTCAAAAACCAAAGGCCTTAAAGAGGTTCTAGAGGAGGATAACTCAAGAGGTAAAAATCCCCTTTCATTTTATTTTCAATTATTTTTATTTTTCTTTTACAATATTTAACTAACCTTATACTAGAGGCATGAAAAATCCATTATATTCTATATACTATTATTTTATTATGATTATGAAAAAATTCTTCTTCATAATTCTTCTTCTCTCAGCCTTATTCTAAAAATAAAAACATCATCCGTGATGTGTCGATTTACTAACATCAAAGATGATGTGTTTTAAATTTCAATTAACTCTTTCATGGAAGGTCACAATCCATTTTAATTTTTTCAATAGAATTTAAATTGTATTGTATAATTTCTTTTATTTTTTTTAATTAACATATATACATAATATTAAATTATATTACGAAACATGTTTGTGATTATCGAAGAACTGCCCAAATGATGTTAACAAATATCTGTAATTTTTCCTATAATTACTATTATTTATTTATAAAACAATGATGTATGATATCAATTAATATTCTGGAAACATATTAATAAAATTTCATTCCACTTATGTGGTTTTTCTTCTATTCAATAAGAATATCCATTATGAAACGACCACTGAAACCATGTAAAAAATCACACAGAAAATCAAAATAACAAAAATATTATTAATATATGGGTGGAATGGTGTTATAAAATTATCATATAAGGTGTCTTAAAAATTAATTTTTTAATAAAATATTAATAACAGTCTTTTAACCACTATAAAGGAGGTTTAAACACAATTTTATGTAAGACGAAGTAGAGGTATGTGAATTCTTTACCCAATTTCCTTTCTTTGGGTTAACCATATACTTCACAGTTCTTATCATAATAAGAGAATTTCTGACTTGAATGTTTAATATATTATTCTCTATTATGATGATTTATAGTGAGTATATATATTCTTTTCATTTTATTAATTATTTCTTCAATGAAATTCTATATGGAATGGTCACCTCTTTAAAAATACTCTACTAATTTTTATTTCTTCAAAAATCAAAAGGAATGCTTTTATGAAATTTTACATGTTTTGTGATTATGTTATAGTTTTTGGTCAATTTTTATGATCAATGGTGTGACCTATATCTCTATCCAATTCATTTTTTATGGTTATGTTGGATGTTAGCCTTATTTTTTACTCCAAGTGTAACTGCGATTGTTATACCATAAGGTATCCATGAGGGTTACATTGTATAGTAGTAGTGAGGGCTACAAATAATAAGGTTGCTGTGAGGGTTACAATATTAGGCAAGTAATTCCCCACCAAGAATTTATGATTTATTTATGTTTTTCTATGTTTCATGGAAATATCAAATTTGTCACATATATTTATATGATACTTTATGGGTGAGAAGTATTTATTTTTGGAAATGATTTCATATACTTATATGAATTTATAAACTAATAGTTTATTTAATTGTTTTATATCCTTTAATAATAATTTTTGGTCATAAAATGTTTTAAACTATTTTTTCATAGGGTTTAAGTATGTGTAATTGAAAATAAGAATCCAAGGTGAATATTGTGAATATTATTAATGAAATGATTTTATGTTAAAAACTTTTTCCCAATGAAAAAATGGATACTATTTTAGTAGTACCCAATTTGTATGCTTGTGATTTGATATGCATGAATTATGTCATAACATTATAAAACTCATATCTGAAAAGAACTTCGGGAATGTAGTTAGTGTATTGAATTTGAATTAACTAGATTATATAATGGTTAATAAAGGTTCCTTACCAGAAAGTGGCCAATTGTTGGGATTTTGATTCATGGCCTATTGGAAAGGGGAATCTCATGCATCATATTCAACACATAGGACTCACATGAACTATAATTTATTTTGATTTTGTATCTATGAAATTTATTCTGATGAATATTAATATGTATTCTATGTTTTATAAGATAAAAAATGAATACTATGTAGTTCCTCAGTGTAAATAAACATGGATACCTTTGATAGGTTGGTGCAAGAATCACGTTTTATAGTAATTAATCCATAGTGAGTAAATTTAATTTTGATACAATAATCTTAAATAAGTGACCCAGGAAACTATAGAAATGTGGTTAATCAAAATGGATCATCTAATAATATTCTATTATTTTTATACATTGGTGGATGATATTTTTATTTCTAAAGGGGTATTCCCATATATGGATGCCTGATGAGAATTAATGTCATTAGTATAATGATGACTTGGAATGTGATTCTTGATTTTTTATGATATAAGAAGTCCCAGAGTAAGTATTTTGAATTTGAATTCTTTTGTATTGTTAAATATGGGTACCTAGGGGATTTCCTCTTGAGATATGAACTACCCGAGAAGTGACATAGCGGTTAGGTGTGAGAGGCTAGATCCTTTAGGTAAGGTCATGACCTTGCTGATATGGGAGTTATTAATGGGTATAATGGTGTTATTACTTATTGTTGTTAAGCCACAACACACTACGGAAATATGAGAGAATAATTGGAAAGGTAATGTGAGTTCCTTATTGGGGAGAACACAGTTATGAACACCAGGTTACAATAATGGCGCACATGGATTTCTTCTGTTTATATAAAATATGCATGAGTTACTTATTATTTTTTGAAATGATGATAACTTTGAGTGATAGTTATATTCATATCAAAGTGCGAACTCAAGGGTAGGATAAGTGGGATATCTGACCCATCACACGTTTTGTGACCCTCCTAGAGAGTGGTAAAAATATAATTAAGCACTTTTAATTTACAAAATGTTGTCCAAATCAATTATTAGTTTAGTGATAAGTTTGAAATTGGTCAAACGAATGATTTTGAATAGGGGTTCCTAGAGGGATTAGAAACTAATGAGATAGACATGCCCTAAGGCATATTCAGTGAACTAGGAACCTGAAATAGACATAATAAATTGGAACTCATTGTATCATGAGTCGATTACTATGACAGGGTGGTACAAGAATATATACCCATTGGTTTTGGATGTGAATCATATGGAACACACTGTTTATGCATAGTAATGTTTGAGTAATAAATTGGCGAGTAGTCATGCATAGGCTGAGGACTAGGGAAAATTATAAGAAACTTGGGGAAATGATTCCCTAACGTATCCTTGACGAAAATTTTAAGATACCCTATTATGGGGTTTTTTCATTGGGATTAGATTGAGATTATTCTTATAATTGGGATTGCCTCCTCTATGATGGTGATGTCACCATGGAATATGTGGTATCAAGAATTTAAAGTGAGTAAGAATGGATTAAGAGGAGTGACACACATGAATACATTGAAATTGATAAGTTTTTATCTAGGGAGAAATATAAGTAAATTCCTAAATTTGGGGGTGGGGTTCCACTATTGGCTGCGAGGGGGTTGGAAACTCATAAAATATTATTTTTTGGTTGATATCGATATTGAAGTTTGATAAACTAAAACAAGGAGTAATTATTTGTTAATGTTGGAACTTTGGTATGATAATAAAGTCTATGTATATTCCTTATCTTAAAAAACTAATGAATCATGGGTTGTGGTGATTAGGAATTTGGTTCGATTCAGAAAAAAGAGATAAAATCCCATGTTGGGAAGTGTTATATTACACACAAGAGCATGACCCTAATTATAGAAGGATCACGGATGTAATGAGAGGGGATAGTGGATGGTCAATATAGACTTTAGATGCTTTTAATAAGATGATACTAATTAATATAGTGCTATGTAGTTATCATATTTGGGATTTTGATGCATTATTGAAGGATTTTAAACATTGGATTTGGGCTCCAAATGAATTGAAGTGATTCAAGCATGCATTGGATGAATATTGTGTGAGTGATCAGACTGAGAGTAGGTGAGTCATCAGGGATGGTGGATAATCCACCATGGAAATTTTCAAGATGTATTTTTGGACTACAATGTGAGAAATGAATAATCTAAAGATACCATAAGGTTCAAGGAATCATGATCATGTTGGATTATTTCACATTGATAGTAAAATTAGAGAATTTTGAGAGAGGTCATTCAATGGAGGTCTGGCCGATGATTATGCCTATAATAAGATTTCATGAGTTAGTTACCATGTTAAGTTTATTGGAATGGATATGAAGTTCATTTAATTGGGATTGATCTTGTATTTCACAAGGAAACCAAAAAAGACGTGCCTTGTGATTTGATGGTAGAGGATCATCCGATTTGGTAGAAATAAAGATGAATAAAAGTATTGATTCTAATCAGTATTTTTTTGATGTTGAGTGTAGGGATGTAGATAATGCACTGAGTGGGTCATTGCACTATATAAACGCATTGGATTGGTGATTCTAATGATGAAGAATGTCAAGTCTCAAAATTTTCCATGTAGGAAAAGGGTGATGATGGACAGTGTCAATGGAATGATGATTATTTTATAGAAGTCACCATAGTGTCATGTAATTGATAGGAAAGGGTGAACTTTGTATCAAAAATTTATTGAGAGTAAATAGTGGTGGCTATAGTTTTAGCGATTCAACAGAATAATTTCAAAATAGGTAAATGGCTGTGTGTTTGTAATTTGGATACGGGACATAAAAATTGGAATTAAATTAATGAATTGGATGGGTTGAAACTTATGGTTTAATTGAAAGTGAGGTTTATTTGGGATGAGAAGTGTTATGGTGGGGATATTGTAATAACTTCTGTCTAGAGAAGTTGAATAAATTACACATTAAATTAACATTTTGATTTATTCGATGGTATATTTGGGGAAATGGATCCTGGAATTAGATTTCAAGCTCTTTTGAGAATTTTGGGGTGCACCACATGTTGGACCACATTACGATGGAATCCATGTTCTTCCTAGTGATATCTAGTGTAAAATAGGGAGATCAATATGACTAGGTTGGGAATGGTCATAAAAATTGGATGTAATGAGTCTCCTTATAGACCATGACCATAATGACCTCACCATGACATGTTGCAAGGAATCAAAATTATAAAACGGTCATGTTGTTTCCCAACACCATGGTCTATCTCCATGGTCGGTCTCCAACTATTGGTTTAAACCAATACACCACATATGTGGTGGACACCTCTATTCAATGGTTTTGGAAGTTTCAATGTTTTCAAATGGATGAGTCATCTACATGAACATCAGGGGGAGTTATGACCATTTATTGGGGAACACATGGTCTATAAGGATAGGTTTTTAGGTGTCTTTAACTCAATTTCTCCTTGAAAAATTCCTTTTAGTTCTTATTTTGGGAGATCTTATAGATCAAAATGATTTTGGTGTGAGTTTTATATGACCTAAATCCTTTCAAATAGACTTGTTAGATGATCTCCTCATTTAATGATTAAATCCAAATGAGTTCATGTTATGTGAATGTTTTTGAGGTTTTTCCCATATCATGACCTCTATTGATATAGGGATCATTAAATAGGAATTTTCTTATATGAGTTTCACAATGTTGGGATTTTTTTTCATAGGATCCCTCACACATTATCTTGCATATCATATTAAGTACATTGTAATTTTATATGATTGAGTTAGGTTTTACTTAATATTTATATTACGATATTTTCGGTTTATTTTTTCTTTTGATATGACATGTGAAGTATGGTCTCAACATTGTATGTGATTGAACCATGGTTTAATAAAATATTTTTCCAATAATGGTTTTTTCTGGAACTAATTAAAATTACCATACATTCAATTCAAACGTATCAAGGGCCAAAATGGACCCTTTTACACTAGATAGACATTCCAAATTACAATTTCTTGGTGTATAATTGAATCCAATTTAGGTATGATATGTTAAACCCACAAGAGATACTAAATATATGTTTATATAATCTTAGTGGACTTAGTAGGTGTTTCGCGCGGAATCCGGGGATGACCTCCTGGACGGGAGATTCAAACGTTCCGATCGGTTTCTAACGGGTTTGTTCGTAGAACCGGAAACATCCAATGATTCCACATCCGTTTGGACCTACTTTCCAAAGGCAGGCGCTCATTAGCTTGTGGACTAATGAGGCTTAGGAATTTGCATTGGTCGAGAGGATGGGAGGTCGGACTCATCACACCTTTTTGAGGGGAATTATTGTCTACTCCGGGACTCTCTTTATAGATTTAAGTTATGTTCGTGAATCCTTATTACATTACCAAGTATAAAATGAGTTTTCCTTTAGTTTTAACAATCAATGATAAGAAATTTAGAGAATCTTTTATATGTATTCGAGGTTCTTCATCAATAGAGAATCATCTATATTTGTTTAGAGATTCTTGGTCAATGGTATCCTTCAAAACATTTATATAAAAGTCTCTTGGTCATTTATGATGACCTGGCTGGTTTTAAAGCCACTCAGCGGGGCACTTGAAGTTTAATGTCATTCAGAAGGACAGAGATTATTTCAAAGTTGGGATCGAACCCATAAATGGGCTACCTACGTATCCTTTGTTTTGGAAAAGGAATCAGAACCCACGTAGTTCGAGAAATGGGGTATGATGTTTATGATTGATGGCTCAAAGATGAATGTCATAATTACTTTTACACTCTAAGCTCACGTGAGTCATGCTCGGTGTGAGAAACAAGAGGTATTGGTAAAATTTAGACAATTGTGCCATAAAAGATGCAATCATAAGAATTTGTTTGGGGCTTATGTATGGATGACTGCCCAGACAGATGAAGGTTTAGGATTTTACTTTTTTAGGGAGAAAATCCATGAACAGGGTCCATAAAGTTATGTGTGCTTTATGGAGATTTGAATACTCTAACCTTCGGGCTTACTCCTAAGGAGGATCCCTAAGTTAGGAGGGGAATTATGATTGGGTTTTACTCCTGAAAAGGAAACCCAAATCAAAGGTAAATTATGACTGGTTAAGAGAATTTTAAGGGGACTTGGGGCTTACTCCTGAAAAGGAAACCCAAGGTTATGACTGAGTCTTATTCCTGAAAAGGAGACCCAGGTTAGGGGACTTGGGGCTTATTCCTGAAAAGGAAGCCCAAGGTTATGACTAGGACTTACTCCTAAAAAAGGAGGCCCAGGTTAGGGATTATGGTTTGGGGCTTACTCCTGAGGAGGATGCCCAAGATTAAAGGACTTGATTGGGGCTTACTCCTGAGGAGGATGCCCAAGATTGGGAACTTTAAGAATTTGGGGCTTACTCCTGAGGAGGATGCCCAAGATTGAAGGGATTTATAACTGGGGATTATTCCTGAAAAGGAAACCCAGGTTAAGGGGGATTCTCTCATCTTAAAGGATGAGGTTGAATGAATGAACTCTCAATCTTTGGTGATATAAAGATGTTTAAATCACTAGGTTTTGAGAGATATTTCACAGAATTCCTTTCAGACAAGGATGTCAAATCAAGAAATCATGCCATAGATGGCTTTGAAGAGTATCTTGAAGACTGAATCTTGAATAGGAAAGGTGAAATGGATTAAGAGGGATGAAATGGGCAAGAAAGGCACCCAAAAAGGATAGGGGCGCGCAAGTCTTGAGAGGCGCGCAAGTCCAGCGGCGGCGCGCAAGTTTGGGTCGCGCAAGTATACTTGCGCGACCTGATGGTACTTGCGCGATTTTCAATCAGCATTGAAATACTTGAGCGACTCTTCATAAAACCCTTTATAATCCCCTTGAGTTTCTTCCAGAAAAGGGACGCGCAAGTTATATTGAAGGAATTAAATCGGCGCGCAAGTGTTGGATAAGTTTCAACACTTAGGCCTTCCTTCTTCTCTTTAGATCTTCCGTCCTAGGTAAGAAATTACCTTAGAAGTGTTCCGGAAGCTTTGAGAAGAGACTTGGGCGTCGGGAGTTTCAATCCGAGTTTCTGGAAAAAGATCCTTTTCAATGGGGGGCCCACAGGGTCTATTTATAGGCAAAAGAAGACCCCGGGCGGTTACTGGGCAGTTACCAGGCGGTTACCATATATGTCGCGCAAGTCCCTAGCACGGCCATAAGGAGTCGCGCAAGTATTGAGTCGTCGCGCAAGTGTACTTGCGCGACCAAGAGGGAACTTGCGCGACCTATGGGCAATGTTCTCCTTGTTCATCCCTTTGTAGATTTTTGATGTTTCTTCAAAGGATGAATCACTTTCAGCTGAGATATTCCCTTTTCCGATCTTTAGATTCTGTGACGAAAGGAGCGTCAACAAAAGTCCCCCCTCAGAGTTGGATCCGGAAAGAAAATGAGGATTTGACTCTGAGGAAATCGAATTTCTCCAAAGGAAAAGGGTGGCGCGCAAGTCTTCATTGCGTAGAGGGCGGCGCGCAAGTGTGCGTCGCGCAGGCCTGAGTTGCTCTGGGTACGGCGCGCAGGTGGGCTTCCGAGCCTATAAATACACGGCCTCACCTCCGTACAAGTATCCGGATTTCCGGACATCATACCTTCTCGAGCTCTCGCCGCGCAGGTCACCTAAGTCGCGCAAGTCTGCTCTGTATTCCTTGATGTCACGCTCCTGTAAAGGTATTCTTACTTGCGCGGTTGATACTTGCGCGGAAAAAACTAGCGCGGCATGTGAACACTTGCGCGCCTTAATGCCTTAGCCATTTTTCCAAATTTTTTCACAAAATTTATGAAAAATAAAACCCATTTAAGAGTTAGTTTATTCATCTTTTGTGCAGATTCAGTGGTTCCCAAGGGAATTGGAACGGCTTATGAACTGGCTAGCAAGCGGATTGATGATATGATGAACATCATTGGCCATGATGATATTTGCGACAGCACTTTCCCAGATTTGGCTAAGTATTTGAAGAAATATCATCTTAACTTCCCACAGAGCATCTACTTGTCTCTAATGGTCACTTGCAAGGAGTCAATGTTCAAAATGCAAACAACTATACATCTGAAAATGCAGCTGCGCTGCTACTCCTTCATTTCGGTTATGCTGTGCATTAAGAGCAACAACAATGGTGTGAACTTTCAAATTCTCCTTCCATACCATTTCCCTGCAGATATGAAAATGGCAAACCCATGGGCTGAAATGTTTTCCACTACCAGTTGGTGGAGAGAAGACAAACATGGTATTAGAGCAATATCTGAAAAGAGTACTCTCTCCAAATGGCTCTTTACTTCCAATGCTCCATTCTCAAATCCATGTATCCATCTTCCAAGTCTCTTGGACAGAAACAGAGTCACTGTTTGATCAGCAGAAAATTTTATCAAACCGCACTCAAGAACATCCTTTTACAACTTTTTCAAGAAGAGCTGGTATCACTGCATCTCTTTTTGTATCCAGTTGAATGAATGAATTCCAGGTGGTTGCTGATGAAGCTCGGGATGCCGTAAATCAAATGAAGTGTTATGTTGAAAGCCTCTTGTAATTCTTGAAAAAGAGAAGAGACTCCAATCTGTGGATGTCCTTCTAACTCTTGTGTATCAATGAAAAACAACTTTCGTCTCCGATCATCTGTACCTGCATTCTTCCATTACCTGCTTCAAATTTACTTAAGCCAATGGGCTTAGTAATCATAGTTTGATTTTTACTAGGATTATTACAAATAACCCTACAAACTTTGAATCTTTTAACTGCTCAATATTACCTAAATCATACAAAAATGTATATTTAGTGAGCTGGAACTTGACTTTTATTCAGAGTTCCTTTGTCTTTTGTGTGGGCAGTTTAAAGTCATGCACACCGGACATAAAGGGGCTAATGTTTAAGGTCGAAATAGCTTTGACCGAAAATGGATAAAAAATGGATTCAATTCCTTGACAATTTATCTGAAAACATATTACCATACTCAAGCATGAGGGAAAAAATGTAAACTATGGCTTAAGAATATTTGAATCTGAGGAATGATATGAAAAAGAGCTAAAAAGGCATTAGAAGAAGCAGTTTCCAAGAATGAAGTTACTATTATTTAACAAAAACCCATTAGGGGGTTGAAATATGCAGGGCCACCTATGGGCATTGGCTGCATAGTCAAATAAAATAGCATCTTTTGGCTGACAAGTCTGTTATGTGGACTGTTTATGCAAGGCCACCTATGGGCACGTGCTGCATAGTCAGGCAAAAGAACTCCCAGAAATTTACTTTCCTAGTGCTAAAAAGCCAGTGAAAGTTTTATGGAGATTCAAATTTTCTAAAGCATAGAGTTTGTTGTATGGAAAGAGGTACTTGAATATGGAGAAGATATTTCCAAACAAGAATACCGAAGAACTGGATGAATATCACTCCTACGAAGGTCTGACCCAAACGTAGGGAAGAAGAATAACCCATAGACTTGAATACTTTCAGATCATGAAAAATGATATGGGACAAATATGTTTAAGGACAGCTATTTTTTGCGGATCCCTACATACTGTCGTTTTAAGACAAATAAGGACAAAAGAGGCATTCTTCCCAAGAATGAAGTTACTATTATTTAACAGAACCCGTTAGGGGGTTGAAATATGCAGGGCCACCTATGGGCATTGGCTGCATAGTCAAATAAAATAGCATCTTTTGGCTGACAAGTCTGTTATGTGGACTGTTTATGCAAGGCCACCTATGGGCACGTGCTGCATAGTCAGGCAAAAGAATTCTCAGAAGTTTGACATTTTTGTGACTAGAAGTCATGAAAAGGGTTATGAAGATCTGAAAATATTTTAAGGTTAGGATTATAAGACATAAAGATGGGTATTGTCCAATGTATATAGAGATACATAGGTCAATAAAAACCATAATCATGTTGTGGCTGGGTCCTAAAATTGCAATTTTGGACTTCACTACGTATCTCATAAGAATGAGAATCAAGCCATACGTAGTTCTTGAAATGCAGTTTAACGTCGTGCAGGACAAAAGTATGAATGATCTTAGTTTAGGGTCATAGAATTCGGACCATAATAATGAATACACAGTGTGTGTTTTCATGAGGACTTTTCAGCCAAAGGACTGAAAGTGAAATTTGGGGTTAGGCCCAAAAGACTTGGGACTGGATTCGAGGGACACTCGAATGTTCCTACGTATCCCATAAGGATGGGAATCAAGTCCACGTAGTTCTAGAACTACCCTTTGTACAAATTTGGTTCGTACATGTGAAGGGTGAAAGGGGACTTTAGTGCAATGATGGTTTAACCTGAGATAAAAAGTTTAGGTATTACCATGTATGTACGTAGTCTTTTGAAAATGAAAACCATGATTGAAAAAGAATCAATATTAATAATGGTTCCTTTCCAAATGAGGAAATCAAAGAATATTGTAGTTTATTGTCGTACCGGACAAAAAGTGTTGTATAGTTTAACGTCATATAACAAGGACGAAAGTGAATCAATGTAAAGATATTGATTCCAGGGACGGTTTCACAAATCATCATCATATGAGATGGTGATGAACTGATGTGAAGAGATTGTTTTTGGGCTTGAACCCTGGGAGGTTGCCTACATACCCAGCCTGGAGGGCAAGGATCAAAGTCTGTGTAGTTCAATTAAAGAATGAATCAATGATCAAGTTGTTCTTGGGGACAACGATCTAATTAAAATTTTGTTGGGACTTACACATGGTTAGCGGCCCAAAGGGAGTGTTATGGTTGATGTTTGCTCTAAGCTCACGTGAGTCATACTCGGTGTGAGAAACAAGAGGTAATAACAACCTTAACGATGCACAGTTTAATGTCATGTAGGACGTAAAAAAAAAAGGGACTATGCAGTTTAAAGTCTTGCAGTTAGGACTATTGGTGCTGCACAGTTTAGTGTCATGTAGCAGGGACAAAATACAGTTTAATGTCATGTAGGACATATTAAGGATTTTCTATACAGTTTAACGTCATGTAGTTAGGACGATGGGGACAATACAGTTTAACGTCATATTGGACGAAAATATGATTGTGCAGTTTTAATGTCATGCTGGACTTTTGATGATTATATAGTTTAACGTCTTTCCGGACGTGAGGGACTTCTATACAGTTTAGCGTCATGTAGTTAGGACGTCACAGTTTAAAATCTTGCTGGATATGGTAAATAGTTTATGGTCATATACATGGACCAGGGATGATGTAGTTTAAGGTCATACGGGACCATTGCTGTACAGTTTAAAGTCATGTAGCTAGGACTATTGGTGCTGTACAGTTTAAAGTCATGTAGCTAGGACTAAGGTGAACCAATATGAGGATATCAGTTTTGGGGACTTTTTACAGTTTATCGTCATGCTGGACGTTGGAAGTGCCACACAGTTTAATGTCATGTTGCTAGGACACAATATAGTTTAATGTCATCTCGGACAAAATATGGGAACTTCTATACAGTTTATTGTCATGTAGGACAAAATCAGGGACTATGCAGTTTAAAGTCTTGCAGTTAGGACTATTGGTGCTACACAGTTTAGTGTCATGTTGCAGGGACGTAAGTGCGAATAGTTTAAGGTCATATGCATGGACCGTACAGTTTATCGTCATGCTGGACGTATTATAGTTTAATGTCATTTCGGACAGAAGTGTGACACAGTTTAATGTCATGTTGGACGAAGTTGTAGTTTAAGGTCATACTGGACCAAGTTGTAGTTTAAGGTCATACTGGACCATTGCTGATGCAGTTTAAGGTCATGCTGTATGAACCAATTGTAAGTCTTGGTTCTGGGGACCATATTTTGTGTTTATACAAAATACTTCTTCAGAAATCTGGCATTAGTTGGAGTCGTGATGAGTTCTCCATCTGTTGAGATCAGAGAATACGCTCCATTGGAATAGACCTTATGTATTGAATAAGGTCCTTCCCATTTTGGTTCAAGCTTGGGAGGCTTCTTTCCTGGTATCATTGGTGTTCTGAGAACCAATACCAATTCTCCCTGGATGAATGAACGAAGACGAACTTTTTTGTTAAAAGCTCGAGCTATCCGATTCTGATAGATTTCCAAGTGGTGCAAAGTGCACAATCTTTTCTCATCTAACTGTTCCAATTCATTCAACCGCTTTTGGGATTGCTCATCTGTAGATAATTGATCACAAATGGCTATTCTGAGTGAGGGCAATTGAACTTCAATTGGCAAGACTGCTTCTGTTCCATATACTAATGAATATGGAGTAGACCGTGTTGCATTGCGAGTGGTAGTCCGATAAGCCCATAAAGCATGATAGAGTTTATCAGGCCATGACCTCTTATCTTTATCCACCATCTTTTGCAGTATATTTGAAAGAGTCTTGTTGAAGGCCTCTATCTGGCCATTAGCCGCTCAGAAGAACAGAAGTTGGTGCCGTTGTCCGTCATTATGGTATGAGGGACACCAAATCTAGTAATGATGTTAGACTTGATGAAGCTAACAATGCATTTAGAACTGACTTCTTTGAGAGGTACTGCCTCTGCCCATTTGGAAAAGAAATCAGTAGCAGTAAGAATGTACTTAAACTGCTTGGCCGTAGCTGAAGGGTAAGGTCCCACCACATCCATTCCCCATGTGGCAAATGGCCATGAGTATTTAGCTGTATGAAGCAACTCTAGAGGTTGATGAATGAAGTTGGCATATACTTGGCATGAATGACACTTCTTTGTGAAATTAACACAATCTTGTATCATTGAAGGCCAAAAGTATCCAAGCCTTCGAATTTGATCAGACAGTTTTTGTCCAGACTGGTGGGCACCACAGACCCCTGCATGTACTTCTTTTATGACAGCCATTGTCTCTTCACCATCAATACATCTGAAGAGAACTCCATCAAAACCACATTTGTAGAGAATTTTCTCGAAGTGGTTTGGACCATCATAAAGAGTAAAATTGACCACACGTCGCCGAATCTGTTCTTTCTCGGCTCTATCAGGTGGAAGTGTTCCATTTTGAAGGTATTCCTTGATAGGTGACATCCATCCTGTAGTATGACCATATGGTTCAGGAATGGGACTAATTTCATTAATTTCCTCTGTTCTGACTTGAACATAAGGTGAAATTGCACGACGGTGGGCAATACAGATGGTTGTCTCGTCCCGATTTGGATCTGCTAAAGCTGTGGCTATATTAGCCAGTGCATCAGCTTGAGCATTTTGTGATCTTGGGACATAAGAAAATGTCGGTTCTGAAGGGAATTCCGACATTAACTCTCTGACGTAATCATACAAAGGGATTAATTCTTCTTTTCTGATGGCATAATCCCCATTGACTTGTTTGATTACCAGGTCTGAATCACCTTTCACCTTTAAGTGATTCACTTGTGCTTGAAGTGCTAACTCCAAGCCTGTAATGAGAGCTTGGTATTCAGCTTCATTATTGGTACCACCTTCCCTCAACAAAAAGGAATAAGGTAACACTGCCTTATCTGGAGAAATGAGCACAATTCCTAAACCAACTTTGTTGAATTTAGGATTTTCTATTTTCTTTCCTGTTGGACTTCTAGAAGCACCATCAAAATACATTTCCCATGTTTGAGGACTCTCTTGAATAGAAAAAACTTCCTCATCAGGGAGTTCGATATCTGAATACGTGTCTTCCACTGAAGGGTGTTCAGCCAGGAAATCAGCCAGAGCTTGGCCCTTAATTGCCTTTTGAGACACATACTGGATGTCGAACTGCTGTAGAATAACCGCCCACCTTGCCAGACGTCCTGTAAGCATTGGACGACTAAGGATGAATTTGAGTGGATTATTACGAGATACCAATTGGACCTCGTGATGTTGCAGGTAGTGTCTCAGTTTCTGAACCGCAAAGATTAATGCTTGGCAGCACTTTTCAATACTTGAATATCGAGTTTCTGCTTCAAGCATAGTTCTACTGAGATAGTAGAGACTATTTTCATTCCCAGCATCATTCTTTTGAGCGAGAAAGGCACCCAATGATCGCTCTAAAGCTGTCACATAGAGGATAAGAGGCCTACCCTCAACAGGTGGCATGAGTACTGGTGGACTCAAGAGGTATTTCTTGAGAATATCAAATGCTTCTTGACATTCTTTAGTCCACTGGTAAGTGACTCCTTTCTTCAATAATTTGGTAAAGGGTAAACTTTTGCCTGCCAAATTGGCGATGAAACGCCGAATATAGGCTAAGTGTCCTTGAAGTCCTCTTAATTCTTTCAAATTCTGAGGAGGTGACATACCAAGGATTGATTTGGTCTTCTCAGGATCTACTTCAATACCACGATGGCGTACAACAAAGCCGAGGAATTTTCCTGAGGTTACCCCAAAAGCACATTTTAAGGGGTTCATCTTCAAATTATGTTGTCGAAGCTTGTGGAATACGACTTCCAAATCAGCCAAGTGATCAAAACGTCGTTTGGATTTAACCACCAGATCATCCACATAGCATTCAACAAATTTCCCCAGAAAAGGTTTGAAGATACGATGCATGGCGCGTTGATATGTTGCACCTGCATTCTTTAAACCAAAGGGAATCACCCGGTAACAAAACACACCTTGAGGAGCTCTGAAGGCTGTATATTCCTCATCTTCTGGGGCCATTCGGATCTGATTATATCCAGAATATCCATCCATGAAAGAAAGTACTTCATAGCCAGCTGTCGCATCAATTAAGAGTTCTGTAATCGGGACTGGAAAATCATCTTTGGGACAATACCGATTAAGATCTCTGAAATCGATGCAAACCCTAATTTGTCCGTTCTTTTTCTTTACTGGGACAATATTAGCCAACCACTTGGGATATTGAACTTCTCTGACAAAGTTAGCTTTGATAAGCTTATCCACTTCAGTCTCGATTTTGGAAGCATAGGTTGGGTGTGTTCTTCTCGCGGCTTGCTTGAATCCTCGATGTTCTTTTGGCAAACCCAAATGATGGGTGGCAACATCAGGATCAAGGCCAGGCATCTCTGTATAATTCCAAGCAAAAATATCTTTATTTTGCTTTAGAAAAGAAATATACATCTCTTGTTCTTCAAGGGTCATGGCCGCACTAATTAAAGTGGGGCGTGGATCTTTCTCTGTTCCCAGATTTACTTCTCTGAGTTCATCCACAGTGGTAGAGATACCCTCTTCAAATGCTGGAGGAGCATCTCTAAGATCTTCCTCTTCCTCTTCATCATGTGTTATTTCTTCCGTTTCTACTTGCGAAGTAGATGAAAAAACGAAATTCTCATGATCATAAGAAATGTCAAAATTTTCACATTTTGAAGAAGAAGCTTCCATTTCCGACCCTATTGATGATAAAGGGTCTTCTTTGGGAATCAAAGAGGAGATGATGGATCGAGAATCGACATCATTATTCACCTCTGGTGTTGCTATAACTTCTTCTGGCCTGATTAGCGAAGTATAGACTTGTTGGATTTCAGCAGACGAAATGAAAACGTCACCACTTATGCTTTCATCACTGCTTGGTAAATTACCAATTTCTCCCATGTTGTCTGGCTCGACTGCCGTAATTGACATTATGGATCTTTCCATAAGAGTATTTTGATTTGGGCCTATTTTGTCAATTTGACTGATAGGTAACACATAATCTGTACTCACATGTGAAAATGGATTTATTGGAATTTTTTCCAAACCATATGGAGCATTAACTTTGGTAATTTCCTTCATTGTAGATTTTTCTCTTCCCTTCATGTGATAAAATTCCGCCTCAATGTATTGAGACTCACATGTCTTGAACGGGGCTTTATCACCATACAATGTTCCAACTTGACCATCGAAACAGTATTTGAGACATTGATGGTATGATGACGGAATAGCTGCATGCTGATGTAGCCAGGGTCTTCCAAGCAAGATATTGAAAGCTGAATCTTGATCAACAATCATGAAATCTGAATTGGAAACAAGATCTCCAAACTGAGTTCTGAGTGTAACTTCTCCCAGTGGTTCTTGTTCATTTTTATCATATCCTTGCAACATCATGGTAGAAGGAGATAAATCAGATTCCGTGAGGCCCAATCGACGAAGTGTGCGAATGGGCATGAGGTTGACTCCTGAACCATTGTCAATAAAAGCTCTTCGAACATCTATACCATTGACTTTGCCAGATAGGTACAAAGGTTTTATGTGCCCATGCACAACATCATTTTCATCTTTATCAGTAAAAGATATCACAGCATGACATTCTGCAGGATTATTCTCTATGTGATAAATTTCAGCTGCAGCAATTTCAGCTTCAAACTCCTGCGGACTTGACAAAGCTTCGATGAGTGCTTCCCGAAGATCTCTTGATAGATTCAAAGCATACAAAATTGATAATTTGGCAGGTACTTGGGCCAAGTGTTTCAATATATCATACTTTTGATCTAGAGGCCTGCGTTTCCCAATAGGAATATGTGGTTTAGCAGGTACTTTGGAAGCAGATGCTTTGGAAGCTGATGCATCTTGTATTGAAGTTAGCAACATCCTAGGTTTTGGAAGATTAGACTGATTAGATCCATTTACTTTCTGAGATAAATAATATGGAACCTTTAATCGGTCTTCCAAAATAACTGTGCCAAAACTGAGTTGACCATCGGCAGAAGAACTTGCTTGTTCTTTTTGAGCTTGCTGAAGGGCCTAACCACGAGTTTCTACTGCGTATACAGTGCTAGCAGGGGTAGAATTAGAGTAGTGGCTTCGGAAAGATCCACGTCTTCCCCTATATCATGAACCTCTAGAACCTCTTCAGATTCCCTTATTTGATACAGGGAATTCAGGCTCATCAAGACTGGAATATGGATCTGTTAATTGAATCATATTAACAGAACCAAATATTAACTCTTCGTTTGAAAAAGACTCTGCCTGGTTAGCCTGTTTAGGCTGTGCCGTTTGGTGGGACGGTGCCCGTGGCTTTGAAGTAGATGGCATGAAATCTGCCAGAGTCAAAGACAATTTAGGCTTTGATACATACTCATCTTCTTCTGATTCCTCTTTCTTCTTTGAATTGCTCTTCCCTTTTGAGGATTTGTCTTTTGATGGAGGCTTTACTGCAGCTTTTGTAGGAGACACAATTGGCTTCTTCAATTGTGTTCGCAAAATGGAATGGGTCCGATTGATTGTCTTTCTGACCAACCAATCATCATATTTTTTCGCAGTTTTGCTTTTGACTTCCTGCCACTCGCCTCCTTCCTCTGAATCTGTAGCGGTAATACACGCTACATGAGCTGAAGAACCCTTCAATTTGACCTGTCCCAAATCGACCATCTTTTGCAAGAGGTCTTTAAAGACAAAACACTCCTGGATGGGATGTCCCAACATTTGATGAAAGGGACAATAATTGGGACAGTCTTCATCTCCTTCCTTGTTTGGCCTCTTCGGCACTGGTAATTGAACCAAATTATTTTCCAGAGCTGAAATGAAGTAACCAAGAACCTGCTCACTTCGGAAAGAGTATGTTTTACTCTTCATATCCTCAAATTGTTTTCGTCGTTGATCTTTTTGATCATTTGGACGAAATAGCCTTTGTTGTTGGCGTTCAGGAGGTGGAGCTCTTTGAGAAGATGAAGGTTTTGAAGTAGAAATAGGTACAGGTGCCTGTTTAAGCATAACTGTAGCAGTTTCTGCTTTACCCATTCTTCTTCCTGGAGCTGATGGAATTACACGAGATTTAACCTTAGCCTGTATAAGGGAATCTTCAATCTGTTGAGCGATTGAAGTAAGGTCTCGAAACCCTCCTGTGTATTTCACAGGGATCAATGGCGTGCGTAATTCGTCACGCAAATTTGCCACACAGATTGGCAACAATTCCTCCTGAGGGAGTGATAAACTCAAGGAATATGTTAATCCCTTCCAACGAGCAATGAAATCAGAGACTCTTTCATTCTCCCTTTGCTTGCAGTTTGTAAGATCAAAAACTGTCGTTTTGGGCAAAGTTGAGCTAAACTGAAGAAGGAATTTTTGACGAAGATCCTCCCATCCGATGACTGACCGGGATTGCAAGCTTGTATACCAAACAAAAGCTGGTCCTTGCAAGGTTCGCACGAAGCACCTGAGTTTCACTGCTTCTTGTTGCTCTGGAGTTCCCATCATAGGATCACAACAAGACACGTAATGCGTCAAATGTTGTTCAGGGTCGCCTGATCCATTGAAAGTAGGGAAAATAGGGTTTCCAAAACTGGATGGAGGAGAAATTGAATCTACCCATTCAGGGTAAACTTTCTTTTCAGGTTGAACTTGCGCCCGTTTCCCTTCCATAGTTTCTAACCGAGCTGTTAATGACTCAATAGTAGTTATTAACTTTTGAGAAACGTCAGGTTGAACTAGGTTTTGGGTAGGTGCAATGAACGGAGCTTGGACAGCCGTGGAGGTTGGTGCTGCAACTAATGGTAGTGCTGCCAACCGTTGTTGCGTTTGACCCGTAGGATTAGACCTCTGTGGGTGTACTGATAAAGGAGGATATTCCTGATCCATCTCAGTAGTTACAACGAATTCTTTCGGCTGTATGACTTCAGCATTCTTAAGAAGAAGACTAATCTGAAGTAGTTCTGCATTCAACCTTCTTAATTCTTTCATTTCTTCCTCCTGTTGTGCAAACCTTTGCTCTAATGAGAGCGATTGACCTCCTTCAGAGGAAGGGTGAGAAGTAACCTGATTCTTTCCTTTCCCCTTATTAGATCCTTTTCGGAGAGGGGGAAGTGGGTTACTTGAAGGAATACCCAGATTTTGGGTAAGCCTTTGATTACGTGTGCGCACACCTTCTTCATTTAGGTCTGTGTGCGCGACTTCTTGAGCAGGAACCTCTTCGTCTGATCCCTCTGATTGAGCCTCATCTGGTGAATCAGCAGCAACGGCAGTGATGACATTAATGGATGCATATTTCATGGAATCCTTTCTATCAGCACTTCTGTGATATTGTCTTCTTCCATGTCCATGATGAGACATGGAATTCCGTTGACTTGATCCCTCAGGAATTTCTTGGAGAATCGTCACTTGGAGAGAATCTCCTGACATCTTGGCTCTTCGTTCCTCTTGAGGCTTATTCCCCAATCGAGAGAATACTGACTTTCTCTGAGGGAGGGATTGAAGATTTGAAAAAGTCCCCAGTCCGGTGGACTGGGGATGTTCCTGCTGCTTCCGCTCAACTCCTCGAATTTCATTTGTTGACTCTGAGGGTTGGGTTAGAGAAGTCCCCAGTCTGGTAAGCTGGGGTGTCTCTTGACATGCTATGCCTGAGATCTTTTTAAAATCTCTCTTGATCTTGCGAATCTTAGTTCGGAAATTAGCTGGATGCATTAACCTGTATCCACTTTTATCACCTGGTTCAACAGACCGTTGGATGATTTCCGAAACTTCCGTCATTTGATGACGTGTTTGCTCCAGACGAGAGGCTTGTGCAATATTCTCGCCTGCTCGATGTAGGAGCAATTCGACAACTTGTTCTCTATATACTTGACTTTGAGAGGAACTAGTTGAAGCTTGATCTCGAGCAAGATTTTGATTATGAACAAAGCCCATTGACTGTGGCCGGCCATGGGCAATAACATTGCATGAGACCATTTTCGGCGGGCTTTGCTGACCGGAAAGCACTGTGAAATGTAGTGCTCCGTGAACACCCCATCCTCTGATATGAACATTAGACGGAGCATTGGAAATTAACTGACGCAATCTTCTTAATGCGCCAAGGCATGAACGTTGAAGAGTTCTCTGTTGCTTTTCAGCCTTCGGATACCGAGAGACTGATAAAGATGCCAAATCAATCTGGCGTTGTAACCCTTCTATTATCTTAAGATGATTTTCATATTCATCATAAGATAATACCTTCTTCTTTAATTGACAAAGAGTCTTCCATATGTTGAGACGAATGTCATGGATTCCATCATCCGTCAACATCTTTGGAATGTCGTACTGGGAGTCAGCCAAAGGCCAAAACATGACTGGTACTTCACCTTTTGCCAGTTTTTTCCTCATGTTCAGCATTTCCTCTTTATCATTGAATGAAGATTCTTCTACCTGTTTGGACCAGAGTTGGTGTTTCCTTGCTGCTTCATCGGATTCAACAAGATTGGTAGAGACATCATTATTCATGCCGGAAGATGAATGACCCAGGGATGGTTCGGAGAATAACCTGAACCCCAGACTATCTTCTGATGGAGAAAGAGTTTCACCTGCCGATAGTAAAGCATCAGACATGACTGGCTTTACGTTTGCAAGTGCCTCGAGATAGGAGGGCTTTCTCGTCACTACATTGCCTTCTGAAGAATTTTCGAGGCAATGTGAATCACTACTGCGGAGAGGACTTTCGCAGCGAAGTTCATCACCATGAGGAGGACCTTCATGATGGGTTACAGCAAAAGATGAAATCTCTTGCTCCTTGGTCTTCTGACCACACAGAGGGTTCTTGTGGCTCTCATCTGAAGAAGAAACTTCGAGATTGACCGAATTTTCATGAAGCAAGTCTTCATGAGGAAGTGTCTGTTGAAGACCTTCAGAATTAATGTTCCCGTTATTAGGAACTGAGGGAGTAGAATCTTGAATTCCGACAGATAAATGTCTGAGTGCTTCAAGAACTCCAGCATCGAGCAAGGCTTGGTTGCAGATTGGCCTTTGATCTCCTGACTGTGCTGGGCGGATCTTTTTCTTAGATGCCTTCTTACTCGCTTTAGAATTCACTTGATGACGAAAGTGATTGCTCTGAGCAGGTGTATGTGCCTGATCAGGAAAGATGGTCAGGTTAGGCTGACGATCATCGCTCAAATCAGGTGTATGTGCCTGACTTGGTTGTCCGTATGATATGGGGGAGTAGGCCCCACAACCCTCTTGGACTGGAACAGATGTGTGTGTCTGTTCCGGAGTGAATTGTTGATGTATCACTCCATTGCTAGGGATAGATTTATGTGTCTGTCCCTGAAATGATGCTGAAGATGTTATGATATCCTGGCAAGCATCTAGAATATGAGCAGGAATTTGCTTCTGCTCTTTCACCATTGACAAAATATGCTTGGTGACTTCAGCTGCCGGAACAGGAATATACGTCCATTCCGGGCTTGGAGTAGGTGTATGTGCCTGCTCCTGTCCTCCTTTTCCTGTCAGTGAATCCTGACAGTACTCAAGTGTGGAGGCAGAGAGTTTAGTCTGCCCCCTGTTTGTCGTCGGGACTTTCCGACTGACTTCTCCATGCGCTACCAAACGAGACTGTTGGTAGGTTTGATTAGTATTAGCAGGTGTATGTGCCTGCTATTTACACTTCGTCAAACGTGGTTGACGAGATCCATCATATGTAGTCAGACGAGCCTGCTGACTAACTGATGATGTATAAGCAGGTGTATGTTCCTGCCTATGGTACTCCGCCGGAATTGCCTGGCGGGATCGGCTTGATGCTGCCAGACGAGTCTGCTGGACAGCTGAATTAAAACGGGCAGGTGTGTGTGCCTGCTCGTTGTTTTCCACCAAGTTAGGTTGGTGGACTTCTCCGGAGATGGCAGGGATGACAACCTGCCTATTATTAACCGGATTCCGTCTCTGGTGATTCATCTTGCCTGCTCGGGTTCGGGGAACCTGAGCTGAATGCCTGGAGACGGTACCCTCATCATGTTGAGGGCGCACTACCGCACGAGTCTGGCGGCGATTGTTGATGGGAGCCCTTGAGAAGGACTCCTGTCTTTTTGAATTAAGGCCCCGAGGGACCTGCTCATTCACTTCCTCGGAGTAAGGGAGTGAATGGAAATTGCGTTCCGGGGATAACGACCCGAAACGGTTGGAGACGGTAGTCAGCACCGCCTGCTTCTTGATTGCTGGTCGCCGTTGTCCGGACGACCAGGTAGAATTGTTAACTTGGAGGGCTTGACGAGCGGCCTCCAGAGTTGGGATAGTACCGTTGCGACGGTACTCCTTAACCAGTGCATTAGAAATACAGCGTTGAAGACGCTGAGTTGGTGATGTCATCCTCAGAGCGGATGACGTTCCAGCAGGAGTAGCAGCATTGGTTTTCACAGCAGCAGACCTCACAGTAGAGGTATTTCCAGCAGCAATATTCACAGAGGTGAATTTAAGGAAAGCCATTTTTGCAGAAGATCTTTGAGAAAAGAGTGCCTGTTCCATATAACAGACATAATCAAGATGAATCCGGCTACTGCATCTTTTGGATGATCATATGTCAATGATTGCCTTCTTGGCCCAGGGGGCCTAACAGATAAGAAGCACATCACTTTAACTTGGTTAAGGATTCACGTCGGGTTCACCATTTTTGTTTCGCGCGGAATCCGGGGATGACCTCCTGGACGGGAGATTCAAACGTTCCGATCGGTTTCTAACGGGTTTTTTCGTAGAACCGGAAACATCCAATGATTCCACATCCGTTTGGACCTACTTTCCAAAGGCAGGCGCTCATTAGCTTGTGGACTAATGAGGCTTAGGAATTTGCATTGGTCGAGAGGATGGGAGGTCGGACTCATCACACCTTTTTGAGGGGAATTATTGTCTACTCCGGGACTCTCTTTACAGATTTAAGTTATGTTCGTGAATCCTTATTACATTACCAAGTATAAAATGAGTTTTCCTTTAGTTTTAACAATCAATGATAAGAAATTTAGAGAATCTTTTATATGTATTCGAGGTTCTTCATCAATAGAGAATCATCTATATTTGTTTAGAGATTCTTGGTCAATGGTATCCTTCAAAACATTTATATAAAAGTCTCTTGGTCATTTATGATGACCAGGCTGGTTTTAAAGCCACTCAGCGGGGCACTTGAAGTTTAATGTCATTCAGAAGGACAGAGATTATTTCAAAGTTGGGATCGAACCCATAAATGGGCTACCTACGTATCCTTTGTTTTGGAAAAGGAATCAAAACCCACGTAGTTCGAGAAATGGGGTATGATGTTTATGATTGATGGCTCAAAGATGAATGTCATAATTACTTTTACACTCTAAGCTCACGTGAGTCATGCTCGGTGTGAGAAACAAGAGGTATTGGTAAAATTTAGACAATTGTGCCATAAAAGATGCAATCATAAGAATTTGTTTGGGGCTTATGTATGGATGACTGCCCAGATAGATGAAGGTTTAGGATTTTACTTTTTTAGGGAGAAAATCCATGAACAGGGTCCATAAAGTTATGTGTGCTTTATGGAGATTTGAATACTCTAACCTTCGGGCTTACTCCTAAGGAGGATCCCTAAGTTAGGAGGGGAATTATGATTGGGTTTTACTCCTGAAAAGGAAACCCAAATCAAAGGTAAATTATGACTGGTTAAGAGAATTTTAAGGGGACTTGGGGCTTACTCCTGAAAAGGAAACCCAAGGTTATGACTGAGTCTTATTCCTGAAAAGGAGACCCAGGTTAGGGGACTTGGGGCTTATTCCTGAAAAGGAAGCCCAAGGTTATGACTAGGACTTACTCCTAAAAAAGGAGGCCCAGGTTAGGGATTATGGTTTGGGGCTTACTCCTGAGGAGGATGCCCAAGATTAAAGGACTTGATTGGGGCTTACTCCTGAGGAGGATGCCCAAGATTGGGAACTTTAAGAATTTGGGGCTTACTCCTGAGGAGGATGCCCAAGATTGAAGGGATTTATAACTGGGGATTATTCCTGAAAAGGAAACCCAGGTTAAGGGGGATTCTCTCATCTTAAAGGATGAGGTTGAATGAATGAACTCTCAATCTTTGGTGATATAAAGATGTTTAAATCACTAGGTTTTGAGAGATATTTCACAGAATTCCTTTCAGACAAGGATGTCAAATCAAGAAATCATGCCATAGATGGCTTTGAAGAGTATCTTGAAGACTGAATCTTGAATAGGAAAGGTGAAATGGCTTAAGAGGGATGAAATGGGCAAGAAAGGCACCCAAAAAGGATAGGGGCGCGCAAGTCTTGAGAGGCGCGCAAGTCCAGCGGCGGCGCACAAGTTTGGGTCGCGCAAGTATACTTGCGCGACCTGATGGTACTTGCGCGATTTTCAATCAGCATTGAAATACTTGAGCGACTCTTCATAAAACCCTTTAGAATCCCCTTGAGTTTCTTCCAGAAAAGGGACGCGCAAGTTATATTGAAGGAATTAAATCGGCGCGCAAGTGTTGGATAAGTTTCAACACTTAGGCCTTCCTTCTTCTCTTTAGATCTTCCGTCCTAGGTAAGAAATTACCTTAGAAGTGTTCCGGAAGCTTTGAGAAGAGACTTGGGCGTCGGGAGTTTCAATCCGAGTTTCTGGAAAAAGATCCTTTTCAATGGGGGGCCCACAGGGTCTATTTATAGGCAAAAGAAGACCCCGGGCAGTTACTGGGCAGTTACCAGGCGGTTACCATATATGTCGCGCAAGTCCCTAGCACGGCCATAAGGAGTCGCGCAAGTATTGAGTCGTCGCGCAAGTGTACTTGCGCGACCAAGAGGGAACTTGCGCGACCTATGGGCAATGTTCTCCTTGTTCATCCCTTTTTCGATTTTTGATGTTTCTTCAAAGGATGAATCACTTTCAGCTGAGATATTCCCTTTTCCGATCTTTAGATTCTGTGACGAAAGGAGCGTCAACAGTAGGTTCCTAGGGAGCCCTTGAAAATGATGAGTTGTGAATTGGGTTATTTGGCCCATGTTGGCATCATAGAATTTAAGGTGGATTAGAGATTTTAGTCTAGAAGACACGAGCCTGAAATGAATTAATGTAGAGAAGCTAAATAGGTTCTTTATTATTCTACTATGATATGAGACAACAGTAGAATGCTTAATTGTAAATTTATAGATTTTATTTATTTTTAAATGATGTGATATATGTATTAAATTTATTACTAGTGAAATAAATTTATTGAATTATTTATTGAAATAATAACTTTATTAAGTGGTTAATCGATATGACATATCAATTAAATTTTATTATTATTACATACTATTGGTGGACATTTATTTGATTTTGAGATTTTGGTGTGAACATTAGTATTATATAACTTGTTGGGGTCTGTTATGTGATTACATGGATCTGATTCAGCTATTTTTATTATAAATACATTTTTAGGACCTAAATAAGATCATTTGTATTTGGGGAGCCCATTATTATTATATATATTTTCAAGCTTCCTGGATTTGATTCCAATGGCTTGGTATTCACATTATTATTATAAATACCATTGGGTGACACTAATGTGATTACATGGATCTGGTGTTCCCATTGTTATTATTTATACTATTGGGAGACCTTGATTTGATTCTAAGGATCGGGTGAGTCCGTTAATATTATATATACTATTGGGGTAACATGATGTGATTATTAAGATTTGGTATTCCCAATATTATTATATATACCATTGGGTGACACTAATGTGATTACATATATTTGGCATTCCCAGTATTATTATATATACTATTAAGGGACCTTGATTTTATTCCATGGATCTGGTGTGTCCATTATTATTATAAATTTTTTCATTGAACCTTGTTGTGATTTCTAGGATATGGTTTTCCAATTATTATTATATATACTACTGGGAGTCAATAATGTGATTCCTAGAATCATGTATTCCTATTATTGTTGTATATTATTTTAGGGGAGATCAGGTGTGCCCATTTTTTATGCATATTATTGGGGACCATAATGTGTTCCAAGGATCTTGTTTTCCAATTATTATTATATACTATTGGGGTAACTTGAGTTGATTCCAATTATTGAGAATTCACCTTAATATATTATTGAGAGGAACATGGATGGTATTTCTTGGATCAAGTTTGACCAAATAATTATATACATTACTATGGATCTATGGACATAGACATCTGACACTAACTGAAATAGTTATGGGTGACCTTAGGTGTTACGTTAGGCTCCATGGATAAAAACTTTTATTTAGTTATGTAACAACAATTGTTTATTTATTCTATTGATTTTATAACCTACAGATGTCATTGTACCCACCAGATATCTATAGGACTATGTTTTTGGTTCATTAATAAGTATATTACTCACACCATGCTCTAGAATCCATCATGCTTGAGTACTCAAATATCCTTTACTATTCATAGGTTCAGGATGGGATGAATCCTAAAATTGGATTGATCAAGAATGATAGATTTGATGGGATTGGATACTAGGTTGATGTGAGGCTTAGGGATAGAGTATATCCTCAATGTGTTTAGTTCAATATTTTATTTGAATTTTTGATCATTCGGGAGGGTAGTTTATTGGGGTAAAGGTTGTATACTGGATTTTATTATTTAATATTGATGGATTATATTTATTTATTTCTTCTATGTACTATATTTTTTATTAATTTTAGTGGATTTTATTTGGTCAATCATGTTTTTATTTCCACTATAATATGAGTGTATAGTCTCACCACTACTACATCGTAGTCCTTTATTTTTAGTCGGAAACCTCTGACGTACAGGTAGGTGCACCAGTGGCCACATAACGACTCATTCTACCTAATAATTATGTTAAACTAGGATGAAGGTGTTACCATTTCCACCTCATATTTATATGAATTAGTGATCATAGGTGTAGATTTTTGGTAAAAATTACATCAGCCTTGTGGACTAGGATTGATATTTTATTGTTGTCATGATGAAGAAAATTATATAATTTTAGATTTTCTATGGTTTAGTTATGAAACGTGCAAGATCTGGATAATTCCATGAGTTTCTACTCCAATATATAGAGGGTTTATCATTATTCTCATCCTTCTAATTCTTTATCTTTCCCAAATAGGTGGGAAAATCTACTTTATAGGATACATTATGTAGGATCTCATCAATGGATGATTTCCACGATGTTCATCATTTTTTTTTGCATTGGACATGTATGATTTTTATTTAATGGAAAAAATGATTTATACTTACCTTGGGTTTGAGACATTGACCATGATTATGGTGTTACATGTCATGATATATGATGCTTCTGGTTGGAAAATGAATTGAGTAAAATTCAATGGTACATATTCACCCAGACCCCTAATTCACATATCTAGTGTGACATTAACCATAATTTAGTTCATATATTTTATAGTTCCATGAGAAACTCATTCAAGGTAGTCTCTATTCATTTTCAAATTTGGGATTTGGTCCAATGAAAAGGTTATGAAAAATATCTAATAAAAAGTTATGTAGAATATTATGGTATGGTGAGGATCCTCCCTAAAATATAATTTTTTTTTGAGTTGATGTAGGGTCACACATATATTTCTTCATAGAAATAGTATTCATTACTCCTGTATCAATTCAAAAAAATCACAAATATTTGTGTCTAAGTCCCAATACATTATTGATATATTTCCTTTCTTATGTTCCTATAACATGCTCATTGTTTTTACTTATCATTAGTGAGGGAACTTTCTACATGATCCAAACAAAGGGTATTTTTTCTTATTATTTTTCTAATAAAATGATTTTTTGACATTTTTTTAAAATTTAACAAAGGGTGAATCCAATGTAGATTTTTATGGTGGAAGGAACATCAAATTATCATTATGTTGATATAGGAAATTACTATGTACTGATGAAGCTTTGGGTGTGGATAGTCCTAGCTTGTCATGTTCCTCCAGATTTTATTACAAAATTGACATAGTTTCAATAATTGGGAGGGGGGCTTATTGTTTATGTGAAATTTACATAGATGGTATCTCGTGATTAATTTATTTGTTTTCAAAGGGAATTTTTTAATTAAAAATTATATGAAGTGATTTTCTAGAACATTTAATGATATAACTACATGTCAGACTTTTATAGGTAAAACTACCTTATACTCCTGATTGGTGGTCAGTAGATTCTTAGTCCGAAAAAGAAAATATATTTGATGGAATGAAAGATTATAGTATTAATTTGGGTTGGAATATGGGCCATTTTTGACAGGTCACTATAGTATTCCAATGAACCACTATGGTTGGGAAATAATATATTTCTATTTTTTAGTTTCCATTAGATCATACTGATAGTTCACTATAGATTTGAAAGGGGTAGAAAAAATGGTACTCTTCCAAGATTTCTTCCATATTATAATTTCAAATCATTTTAACAGGCATGAGGATATACTCTAATCCTTTTTTAATCATTTTAATATACTGACAATCCTTTTAGATAATTGTGGGAATGTAGGACAACACCCAAGTAGTTGTCATAGTTTTATGATGAAATGATCTATTCGGGTGATAACGAATGTAGGCATGTCCTCGAGAAGTCACCAAAATATGATGATGAATATCCTATAATATTATTTCTATAATATTATGATAACTTTTCACAAGTGAAATATTCACATACTTTTTTATTTGCACAAGAATATACTAACAAACTTTTTATAATGGAAAGTGAGTACATGCTGATAACTATTGTTCTTTCAGTATTAAAATATACCTGAAATGTCCCGGGTCTGGGTGCCACTCAACGGGTTCCCCGAACCCAGTTCGCCACATGACCTCAACCGCATTTCCAAAAACACCAGAGGCTATCTACTAGCAGTGAGGGACTAGGTCTGATAGTGGGGAAACTATGCCCTCAATTGTCAAGTGTAGCGCAGCGGAATGAAATAAAACATATAACAACAACGGAAGCAGTAAACTATACAGAACTGAAATAAAAAACTGCAGTAGATAAAATCAACCAGTATATAAGTATTGGGGAAACATGCCTCAAATTCTATGAAAACATCCAGAACATGTTACACAGTAGTACAATAAAATATAGGGTACAACAAGGCAAAATAAAACAGCCGACAACATCGCGAGCCTGAGCTTGGTCCCATGATCCCCTACTCCTCAGAAACAATCATGTACCTGTATAAGGGCACTTTCCCTTATCTACACCTGTAGAAACATAATCTTTTTGGGCCAAAAATCATGACCCAAACAGGGTGTGAGAAATAATTCCTAGTAAGAACCCACCAAAGGCCCGTGCACAACTGTGTGTAAACATGCAACAACAGTGTGCAGTAGTAAATGCAATAAACTAAGCAGTACTCAAATATAACTAACTTAACAAGTTATATTTCCATTCTAATAATTCATTTAACCATTTAATATAAGAAAACACCACAGTGAATTTCTAAGTAAACAGTCAGCGTCCTCAGAGAAGCAACACCTTACCCTCAGGTAATCAGAATCCCACCCACAGGTAATTGCCCTCAAGTGTAAAAGAATCTCTCCATCAGGCATTGCCCTCAGGAATATCAGAATCCCGTCCTCAAGCATATGAAGTGTCTCCCTCAGGTCAATTAGTCAAGCCCTCATGCACGAAAGGTTTCCCTCAGGCGAAATAGAATGTTGCCCTCAGGCTAATACAGTCACTCCCTCAGGCTAATACAATCACGCCCTCAGGCTAATACGGTCACGACCTCAGGCTAATACAGCCATGCCCTTAGGCTATAGTATAACACCGCCATCAGGCATAAGTAACTAGGCCATTCCCAACATATAAACATGCAATTTCTATACAATTCCACTCAAGGAAAAAGTAGTGCATAATTTAAACATGGAATACCCTCAGGTATCCTGGCCAAATGGCTAAACAGAGGAACGCACCCCCGGAGTGGTCCTGGATCCAAGAACTGATCCCAAACAACCGTTTTACAAATTTTTTTAATCACCTATATAATTATAGGTATTAAAATAGCAATGACCTCTACCACACGACAACCCAAATACGGGTTCATAGCTCAAAAACACACAAAACGCACAACAGTTGGAAAATAAACACCACGCCACCTACCTTAAACACCCACGTACGATATACACGAACGAAGATCCTTGATTCATCCTTGAACGACATAGATATGAGGTAAAATAAAACCTTGTTAAAACTTAAATAACATCCGTACAGTAAAGAATTGGAATGAACAACTCTGGGAGAAGGGAGAACTCACCCGTGCGGTACCAACAAGATCAATGGAGGTGGAATCGAATTATCGGTTTGCGATCGACGGATCCTCAAAGATTCGACCATCCCTCCTGAGCTCTCGTCCGGTTCTAAGCATTACCAGAAAATAGGGGAGGCTACTGCCCATTTTAAGAGAAAAAACAATGTACAAGGCTTGTACTTCTGAGTACATGATGTGTACTTCCTTCATTTAACTGTTCATTTGGCGGTTTGCCGCCAGCGTAGCATTGTTCACCTGCCGACATGACTACACGGCGTGCCTTCTTGAGTACATGGCATGTTCAGTCACACAGCTAGCCAACACCTTACTATTTTCCTGCCTACTGACTACACGGCATGTAAAGGACCACTACATGGTGTGTAGTAGGTTTCTACACCCTTTATCACCGACCTGTCCACACACCCAGTGTACTCATCCCACACGGCCAAAAGTACACGACGTGTCGAAAAGTACACGGCGTGTACTTCCAAAATTTGGGATTTTCCCCCATTTTCCTTATTTTCTCAAAAACACTTAAGGAAAACAGAATAGAAGAAACCCGTACATCAAAGATAAGAACCAGGTTCTTACAAACTTCCACCCTTAAATCAATTCGTCCCTGAATTTCCCATCCAAGGGTGGAAAAGATAATATCGTGAACAACTCCGGCCACTGAGCACGTACGTCGGTCTCCCGCTCCCAGGTGTCATCCTGCACTCGGCCATGCTGCCATAGCACCCGTATGAGAGGAACTGACCCGCCTCAGAGAACCTTCATGATCTTGTCAATGATAAGAATCAGATGCTCCTCAAAGGACACATCTTTCTAAAGATCAACCTCCTCTGGCTGAAATATATGAGACGGGTCTGAATGATAGTGATGCAGCTGAGATACATGGAAGACGTCGTGCATGGTTCGGTACCTCTGTGGTAACTGCAACCGATAGGCGACCCGCCCGACTCTCTCCAGAATCTCAAACGACCCCACATACATCGGTGAAAGTTTACCCAATCTCCTGATCCGTCTGTGTCCCAGCCTCGGCGAGACATGCAAGAAAACCTGATCCCTGACCACGAACTCCAAAGGTCATCTGCAGTGATCAGCGTAAGATTTCTAACAATACAGTGTGGTATCCATCCGCTTCTGAATCCACTAGACCTTCTCAAGAGTCTTCTACACGAGATGTGGTCCCAGTAAAGCTGCCTCACCTTCCTCCATCCAGCACAAGGGTGATCGGCATGGCCTACCATATAAAGCCTTGTATGGTGCAATCTCAATAGTTTCCTGAAAACAATTGTTATAGGAAAACTCAACTAGGGGTATGTGCTTCTCCCAAGATCCCCCAAAGTCTATGATGCATGCCCGTAGCATATCCTCAAGCACCTATATCGTACGCTCTGACTGGCCATCGGTCTGAGGGTGGTAAGCTGTGCTCAGAAGCACCTACGTACCCAGTTCCCTCTGAAATCTCTACCAGAAACGAGACGTAAAATGAGCATCCCTATCTGAAACGATAGAACGAGGAACCCCATGAAGATGTACAATCTCTCAGATATAAAACTCTCGGAGCTCGTCAACATCGAAGGTCTCCATGATCAGAAAAAAGTGAGCTACCTTCATGAGTCTATCCACAACAACCCACACGACATCATTGCCTCGAGGTGGCCTCAACAATCCAATCACGAAATCCATCGCAAAATCATCTCATTTCCACTCTAGAATGGGTAACTGCTATAACAGACCAGCTGGTCTTTGGTGCTCCGCCTTCACCTGCTGACAGGTGGAACATCTCATAACAAAACCAGCTACATCGTTTTTCATACCAGGCCACCAATATTGATGTCTCAAGTATTGGTACATCTTGGTAACCCCGAGATAAACTGCCCAAGCTGAAGCATGAAACTCCCACATCAGCTCCTTGCGTATAACCCCTGGAACCCACACACATCCATGGAAACACAGAATTTCATCATCGCTTATTGCTCAATCGGGACGAGGGTCCTCACTTGCCACCGAATCCTGTAAAACTAGGCCTTATGGATTAGATAGCTATCTCATCATCACTCTATCCAAGAGGGTAGAAGTCACAGCTAAATATGAAAGATAAGTTTTCCGCTGACTTTCATGCACCTCCAAATGCATCTCAGAGAACAAAGCCATCAGCTGCCACCCACCACTGGCCTCCTGCATGGCCGGTATCTGAGTCTTCCTGCTTAGTGCATTAGCTACTGCATTACTTTTACCAGGTGTATAGTCAAGCTCAAAATTGAAAGACTGAAGGTATTCGACCCACCTTTGCTGCCTCAGATTCATGTCACGCTGCGTAAAGATATACTTGAGACTTTTGTGATCGGTAAAAACCACAAAATTATCTCCCAATATATAGTGTCTCCAACAGTGCAACGCATGAACAACTGCAGCTAACTCAAGATCATGCATCAGGTAATTCCTCCCATGTGGCCTCAACTTCCGAGACCTGTACGCAACAACTCGATCGCCCTGCATCAACACAGCTCCTAGACAGATACCCGATGCATCACAGTAAACTGTATATCTCTTCCCCTGCTTTGGGAGTATCAGGATTGGTGCTGATTTCAACCTTCCTTTCAGGTCCTGAAAGGCTGTCTCGCAAGCTTCCAACCAAACGAACTTCACACCCTTCTTAGTCAAACCCATCATCGGCACTGCTAAGCCGGAGAAGTCCTGTATAAAATGCCTGTAGTAACCAGCCAGCCCTTTGACACTCTGTATCTCAAACACGTTCTTAGGATACTCCCAGGAAACTACTTCTCTCACCTTCTTGGGGTCCATGGCAACTCCTGCCTCTAAGATGATATGACCCAGGAAGGGAATATGGTCCATCCAAAAGTGGAACTTTGAGAGCTTAGCATATAGCCGATGCTCTCTCAGTGTACTCAATATGATCTCATGATGGGTGGCATGGTCATGTCGAATGTGAGAGTACACCAAGATGTCATCCACGAATACTTCCACAAAAGAATATAGATAAGGATGGAACACACGATTCATTGGAGCCATGAAAACTGTCGGTGCGTTCGTGAGTCCGAACTGCATAACCAAGTACTCGTACACACCATATCAGCTCTGAAAAGATGTAAGCGGTATATCTGATGGTCTCACACGTAGCTGAGGATATCCTGACCTCAATTCAATCTTCGAGAACACTCGTGCTCCACGAATTTGATAAAAAATATCATCAATCATTGGTAAGGTATATCGGTTCTTAACTGTAAACTAGTTTAGCTTCCAATAATCCACACAGAGTCTAAGGGTATTGTCCGCCTTCTTTGCAAAAAGGACCGGAGAACCCCACAGAGATTTACTGGGTCGAATGAAACCCTTTGCATGTAACTCCTCTAACTGCCTCTTGAGCTCCTAAAACTCAGGTGTAGCCATCCTATAAGGAGGAATGGACACCAATGCTGCTCCTAGAACAATCTTGATAGAGAAATACACCTCTCGCTCCGGTGGTAGACCCGAAAAGTCATCCGGTAAGACATACATGAAACGATCAGCCACTGGAGGGAAACCCGCCTGACATGTCCCCTGATCATCCAGATATAAACTCACAATTTGGGTTGTGACTCCACCTCACCCACGATGCTCTGGTCCAGCTCGACTCACCTGAACATCCCATTCACCTTTGTATAGAAACTCTCCACCCTCTAGTGACGTGAAACGCACCCTGCGACAATAGCAGTCTACAAAGGCTTGAAAGGGAACCGGCCAGTCCATCCTGAGAGTGACATCATAGCTTGTCATATTTAAGACATAGAGGTCCCAAATGATGTGACACCCACCAACCACAAGGGGGAACTCCTTACACTGACGCACACCAGCCGTTCTAGTCCCCAATGGAGTGTCTAGCATCATGATATCAGAAGAAGAATAAACACAGAGCCCAATGCTCTCCATAAAGGGCATAGATATGAAACTATGTGTAGCACCCGTATCAATAAGTACCAAAGACAAGACAGAAGCTACTAGAATAGTACCTCTGATAGTAGAAGGTCCGGGATCCTGCTCATGTTGGGTCTGTTGCACTGCATATGCCTGCCCAGTGCCGCAGCCCTGCGACACAGCCAAGCTACACTGAGCAATCCCACCCTACTGCCTCTGCGATTCTGGTGTCTGGCTACCATGGCCACGACCACCATCTCTGCATGCACACCCTTACATATTCTAGTTCCCTGACTGGTAAGAAACCACTGGTCCTGCTCCCGCATGTGGAGTCTGCATAGAACCCCTCTCACTAGCCATTGGTAGACACGACCAGAAAAAGCACTGCAGATGACCCATCTTGCCACATGCTTGACACTCCAATAGACCATATGGAAACTGAGGTCTCTTGTGCCCCTCTTTACCACACTGGTAGCACCTGATTGGCCCCCCTGAAGAAACTACCTGGTTGGTACTGCCACCCTGAGAGAATTACATCTGTCTCTTCCTCTTGCTAGTAGAAATAGTACCAGTAACTGGTGTTGAACTGCCCTGGCTCACACCGCTAGCTTCCCGCAGGTTCCTCTCTGTAATCAGCACCTAGTTCACAATATAATGTATTGATGGCAACCTGAAAACATTCACCAGCACCCGGATTTCATAACGAAGACCATCCTCAAAACGTCTGGCTCTCAACATCTCATCACCTACCAGTACTGGTGCAAAATGCTGAAGCTCAGTGAAACGAGCAGAATAGTCTATCACTGAAATAGAACCCTGCTGCAGATTCATGAACTCTTGAGCTCTATCTGCCCTCAACATCTCTGGGAAGAAGAAGTCATAGAAGACTGCCTGCAAATCTTCCCATACCATGTCCTTGTGATGCTCTGACTGGGTTGTAACATCCCACCACCTCTTGGCGGAATCACGCAGCATATAAGTCGCGAGCTTGAACCTCCGCCCTAGATGTGTCTCGAGATGCTCGAAAATAGTCTACATAGACCCCAACCAAGACTCTACAGCCTGTGGTCCACCATCCCCTAAGAATGTAGGCGGATTCTGCTGCTGGAAGATACGAGTAATCTCAGCCATAGATGTGGCAGCCAGTGGTGCTCCTTGAAAGGTCTGGATGAACCGCATAAATCCTTCATGGAACTGCACCTCTGTGCCTATGTCTGGTATAACAGCTGGCGCTGCATCTGGCTATGCTGGAGGATCCACTGGTAGTCCATGGCCCACCTTCTCTGGAGTAAACTCGTTGCCGCTCTCCTGGAAAACAACGTGTCGTCGTCTAGGCGGCATGACACTACAAGGTCCAAACAAGCCTTAGATTCGAGATTAACAAGATTGAAAGAGAAGGAACCACAAAGGTAATAAGAAAAAGAAGGCATTTCAATATTTTAAAAACAAGACTACACAGCGTGTATACTAACTACATGACATGTACTTGACTTCTCTTCCCTTGCCCGGGTCCTTATGCATGGCTAAGCCACATGGCTCCCGTTGAACAAAACTACATGACATGTATATCATCTACATGGCATTTATGGTGTTATTTCCAACTGACCGTGTCGTTTGTGACACGGCCGACTACTCGGCTTGACACTACACGGCGTGTGACACCCAAACACGGCCTGTACATGACCCTGTTTTCCAGACACATTACTAAGTCCACACGGTCTGTCCTCGGGCAAGACTACACGGCATGTCCCACAGGCACACGGCGTGTTCAAAGAGAGGTGACACTGACCCATGTTGTTAGTTACACAGCTGAATCCCCAAGTCACACTACACGGCGTGTTCATCATTGACACGATGTGCATGTCTTCAGTCTCCTTCATCCATGTTGTCAGTTTCACGGGCGGACTCCGGGTCAATTCTACATGGTGTTTACATCTGGTACATGCCATGTTTGCCCCAAGCTCTTCCCTTCCCCGTGTCGTTGCCCACACGGTTTGTGACACGGGAAGAGACTACACGACGTGTACTTGGGATACACTGTTTGTACTTAAAAAGTTTACTTTTCTTCCCGAATAGAAGAAACTACACGACATGTTTAAGGTACTACATGGCATGTATACTAGGTTTTCCAGACATTATGCCTCAGAAACTACTCTGGAACCTAGAAAGTACTGAAAAACAACACTTATGTGTCAAATTCTGATCCATGAGGGCCCATAATCCCCACGAATCAATGTATGACATCTTATCTATGTTATAACAAAAAATAAACAGTCAATGATCCACCACATTCCATTAAATGAGGGCCCATACACCCCAAAAACCAAAGTTTGGCATCCATTCTATAAATCGGATAATAGAAAAATACCCTACCACATAGCAAGTATCTATCAAAGCAGCTATCACAACGGCATGCTTTTACTAGCACAACATCTATCACAACAACATGAAATTTCTAATGCACCAACATGGCATGGAAACTATGCATGGCATGTGATCTCTAGAATTTTACAAAATGATGCATGAGATGGCATGCCCTCATCTAGTCGGGTTGCAAATAATGGAACCCATGGATAAAATATAAACAACACAATCACAATTGCGCCACCCAATGGTGAAAATCAAATCAACTGTAAATTGAAAAATCGGAAAAATTGCAACACGAGGTAAATTGGATTTTACTTGAACACGGGTTAGATACGCCCTGACACAACTTTTTACCAACTACCATTCCCATCTGATCCCTAACTATGTCTGCAAATAGTAAGTCAATGAAAATAACCCCTCTAATACCACTTTGTAACATCTCGGGTCCGGTTGCCACTCAACGGGTGCCCCGAACCCGGTTTGCCATGTGACCTCAAGCGCATTTCCCCAAATTCCAGAGGCTTCCGACTAGCAACGAGAGCCCAGTTCTGATAGTGGGGAAACTATAACCTCATTTGTCAAGTGTAGTGCAGCAGAATGAAATAAAACATACAACAACAACAGAAGTAGTAAACCATACACAACTGAAATAATCTACTGCAGTAGATATAATCAACCAGTATATAAGTAATTGTGTAACATGCCTCAAATTATAAGAAAATAGCATGAACATGTTACACAACAGTACAATACAATACAGGGTACAACGAGGCAAAATGAAACAGCAGACATCATCACGAGCCTGAGCTCGGTCCCATGCTCCCCTACTCCTCAGCAACAATCATGTACATGTATGAGGGCCCTTTCCCTTATCTACACCTACAGAAACGCAATCTGTTTGGGACGAAAAGAATGACCACAATAGGGTGTGAGAAATAATTCCCAGTAGGCACCCACCAAAGGCCCATGCTCAACAGTGTATAAATATGCAACAACAGCGTGCAGTAGTAAATGCAATAAACTAAGCAGTACTCAAAAGTAACTAACTTAAGAAGTTATATTTCTATTTTAGTTATTCATTTAACCATCTAATATAAGAAAAAAACACAGTGAATTTCTAAGTAAATATCCAGCGTCCTCAGACAAGCAACACCTTACCCTCAGGTAATCAGAATCCCACCCGCAGGTAATTACCCTCAAGCGTAAAAGAATCTCACCCTCAAGAATTTCCCTCAGGCGTATCAGAATATTGGCCTCAGGTGTACGAAGTGTCGCCCTAAGGCACAGAAGTAAATCCCTTAGGAACGAAAGGTTTCCCTTTGCAGAAATAGGTTGTTTCCCTCAGGAAAATACAGTCACGCCCTCAGGATAATACAGTCACGCCCTCAGGCTAATACAGTCATGCCCTCAGGCTATATAAGAACACTGCCCTCAGGCATAAGTAACTGTACCATGCCCAACATATAAACATACAATTTACATACAATTCATCTGAAGGAAAAAGTAATGCATAATTTAAACATGGCATACCCTCGGGTATCTCGGCCAAATGGATAAAAAGATGAACTCACCCCCAGGGTGGTCCTGGATCCAAGAACTGATCCCAAACAATAGTTTTACAACTTTATTTAATCACCTATATAATTCTAGGTATTAAAATAGCCACTACCTCAGCCACACGACACCCCAAATATGGGTTCGTAGCTCAAAAACACACAAAACACACAACAGTTGGAAAATAAACACCAAGCCACCTACTTTAATCACCCACGTACGATATACGCGAATGATGATCCTCGATTCTTCCTAGAATGACGTATATCTAAGGTAAAAGAAAACCTCATTCAAACTTAAATTACTTCCCTAAGAGAATGAATTCGTAAGAACTACTCTGGGATAAGGGAGATATCACCCGTGCAGTTCCAACGAGATTGATGGAGGCAGAATTAGATTCCTGGTTTGCGATCGATGGATCCTCAAAGATTCGGCCGTCCCTCCCGAGCTCCTGTCCGGTTCTAAGCCTTCCTTGTGAATAGGGTAGTCTACTGCCCATTTTAATCGAAAAAAACAAAGTACACGGTGTGTACTTCCAAGTACACAGTGTGTACTTCATTCATTTAACTATTCATCTGGTGGTTTCCTGCCATCGTGTCACTATTCACCTGCCATCATGACTACATGGCGTGCCTTCTTGAGTACACGGCGTGTTCTATTGCACAGCTGGCCACCTCCTTACTATTTTCCTGTCGACTGACTATACAGCGTGTAAAGGACCACTACACGGCGTGTAGTCGGTTTATACACCCTTTATCGCTGACATGGCCACATTCCCCATGTACTCATCCCACACGGCCAAAAGTACACGGCGTGTGGAAAAGTACACGGCGTGTACTTCCAAAATTTGGGATTTTTCCCCATTTTCCTTATTTTCTCAAAAACACTTAAGGAAAAGAAAATAGAAGAAACCTGTAACGACCCGAAATTTTAAATAAATCTTGTTTCCTAATTTTATGTGTTATTTTATTTTATTTTTATACTCAACAAAAATGTTTCATTTGATAACATGAGTATAATTAAAATGAGACTGTTGGGTTTTGATTGTTATTTGACCATTGGTCAATATGACCACTGGAAACTAAACGTTTTGACTATTGTCTCTAAATACAAGCAATATTGGTTAATTAATATAGAAAGAAGATTCGATGGCCTCACCCAGTAGTCTTGGACCGATCGAAGCCCATCTAACAGAACTTGGGAAGGAGGTAGCACCACTGGGCTTTGCTCTGGACCAAACCCAAGCTGAACTTCATCGTGTGAAGCTAGAACGGGATCGCCTTCACGAGAAGTTCAAACTGATAGAAATTACTACTCGTGCGATGTTGGCCGAGCCTCCCTCAGATTCTCTCACCTTAGCACACCTTACACTTAGGTCCTATGCTAGTGTGATAAGGGGCTATGTAAGGAGACCGTAACTGCCTTGTGAAATCCTTTGTTTTAAATAAAAATTGGGATTTCTTCTTATGATGAAGTTTTTGAATTTTCAAATGACCGGATAAATATAATATGCATATTTTTGATGAATTTTAGAAAAATGATATTTTGAAAATGGTTGTGTAAACCTTAAATAATTAAAAATGTGTAATGATTTTCGAAAAATGGTCTTCTACAATTATGTTCAGTACGAAATTTAGAGACTAATAAGATCAACTTAATTTTTGATTAATAGTAAATTATGAATAGTGATTTTATGATTAGGATTAGTAATGTGTCCAAATGGATTAGTAATCTCACTTAAAGAAAATATTAATATAATCTAGGCACCTTGATTAAGTAATGTAATTCAATAAAATGGTTAAATAACGGTTTCATAAATTATTATTCAAGTATTAGTTTTTTCGGGTGAATAGTGATTTTTAATTAAAAATTAAATTAAAAATATTTAGAAAATTATTTTTATAAAATGGATTTCATTTCTGAACTTAGAGCACCGATATTATGTTATGGTAATTTTTGGGGTTTTTTCTGAAAAAAATGAATTTTCGGTGAATAGTGTATTTATTTAAAAATAAATTTAAAAATATTTAGAAAATTATTTTTATAAAATGGAGTTCATTTTTGAAATCAGAGCATTGATATTTGGTTAGTGTGAAATTTTGGGATTTTTCTGAGAAAGTTGAATTTTCAGTGAATAGTAAAAATGCAGTTTTAGGGTTTCGGTATGTTTAATGACATCATAGCTGTGTCATGATGATTTCATGAGATATTTTAAAGGTTGGCCGGCCAAGGGTGATGAATTATTGTTTTTGGGGGCCCATGTGGCCTAACTCCATGGTAAATGCCAAGGGAGAGCACATGGGTTTGAGAAAAGCACATGTGAGGTGTCCCTTGGCCATTAATGCCTTGCCCCCTCACTTTCCCTATTAATACCAAGCCCTCATCTCATCCATTCGACTCCCCACTCTTCCCCAACGAATTTCTGGTCTCATTACCTCCCAAGGAGTCCTCCCAAGGTACCCACAAGCCCTCAAGGTCCAAACCTCTGAGTTTCAAGAGTCACGTTTTAAGGTAAGGGATCTGACCTCTCTCTTTCATTTCAAGTAATCTCTTTGATGTCATTCCTTTTATGCTCCATGTTATTATGTTGAAGGATGTTATTTTATACTCCTCTTACTTCCCTTTTCATGTTAATATAATGAGAGATCCCCTCTTATTCTCATTATTTCATTTTGTGATGTTTTAAGTGGCGCCGTTAGGTTGCCGAAATTTTTGTAACGGATTATTTCTCCCTTCTCATTTTTCAAGATCTATTTTCATGTAAAGTATTTCAAGTTCCTTTTTATTATGTTGGGATATGATCTCTAAATTTATCATACTGATCTTTTATGATCATATGATGAGAGACCCCATTTGATCTCTTCAATTCAGTATTTTTGAAGTTTTAAGTGGCGCCGTTAGGCTGCCGAATTTTTAAGTGGTTCTTCACCCTTCTCGTTTTGAAGTTCTACTTTCATGTCAATTCTTTCAAGTTCCTTTTTTTTATGTTGGGGTATGATCTCTATATCTATCATACTGGAATCTTATGTTCATATGATGAGAGACCCTATTTGATCTCTTCAATTCAGTATTTTGAAGTTTTAAGTGGTGCCGTTAGGCTGTCGAATTTTTTAGGGGATTCTTTCACCCTTCTCATTCTTTTCAAAGTTCTACTTTCATGTCAACTCTTTCAAGTTCATTTTTAATTATGTTGGGGAATTATCTCTATATCTATCATACTGAACTCTTATGTTCACATGATGAGAGACCCTATTTGATCTTTTCAAATAATTTTTTTGAAGTTTAAGTAACGCCGTTAGGCTGCCAAACTTTCATAAGAGAAATCTAATTTTTGTCTTCCTTCCATGCTTTTCATTTCAAATGGTATGTCCTTGAAATTTCATTACCATGATCATGTATCCTTCTTATTCTGTCCATCTAATGTTTTATGGGTCATTTATGAATGTTTGACCCATTTTCCCTCTCTTTTTAATGTCTTCTAAAACCTCGTAACATAGCCGTTATGCTGCAGAATTTCCATCTCAAAATGTCTCTCTCTTTTTATAAAGTTATTTTTATATTATAAATTGAATACTCAAAGCTCTTTCTTCTAAAGGGGTATTCACATATATAACAAAATGTTTTATTTTAAATTCTGGGATTTACATACATGAGACCCACCTTCCTTTTCTGTGGGTTTTAAAGTGACGTAAAGATCATGTCTTTAAAGCAGTTTTTAAAAAGTTGTGATTATGAAATGAAACCCATTTATTTTATGCTATATGGGTTATTTATGAAATTTTTGATGATTATATATGTGGCTCACATGATAATAAAGGAAAATTTAAGGGTGCGCCCTGATAGCGCTCCAATGCATTGGGTAATTATGTAACCACTAGAGATTACAATTTTCATGATACCTTGGTGAATAACCTTGGTAAATTTCAAATAACACCTTGGGGATGGACCTTGGTGATATGTTCTTGATTGTCTATGTTAAATGATGTAGCCACATCTTCAAGTTATGAAAATGTTATTTTTATTATGATATGCCACATGATTTTTTTTATCATGCCTTAAAGTTCTTGTTCATGACATAGTTGATGTATCTCAAGCTCACATGTTAAATGTTTCCCTTGTTTCCCTTACTGGGCCTTCTGCTCACCCTTTCTTTTGATGTATGCTCCCAGGTTATGTGATGCAGTAATGAACCTAGGATGAACATGAGGAGAAGCCTTTCAAGTCTTTTAGAATAATGTTTTATGTTTTCATGTTTTAAGTTCCTGGTTTCCAAGACACTAAAACTTAAAGATCCTCAGTTTTGTATAATGTAATGAAAGTTTATGTGATAAAAAGGCGGGATGCTATAGTTGGTATCAAAGGATGGTTTAGTTATTTGTGGAAATTAGGATATGAAAAATCTAGGAAGAACCCTATAGAAAAGTTTAAATATAGGAAATCTTCCTGGTATTTTGGTGAGTATTGAGTAAGGGGTTTCCAAGCAAATACATCCCTATCTGGATACGGGTAGGTAGAGGTGGCTCTGGCACAGATGTACATAGGGGTAAAACCCGAAAACACCGCTTTGAGCTAGACTCGAACGATAACTGGTACACGACAACGGGCCTTGCTGCACTCTTGGTTACGACACTCCCGAGGGATATGCTTTGGTAAATTCATAAGCTTAGTATGAACCATTATTAAAGGAACAAGGATAAAACAAAATAAGGATTCACATAAGAATATATGATCATGGATAACCTAGATTGGAACCTAGGGGATCACAAGTTAGGATATACTTTTATTCTACATGTTTATCCTTTTATGCTTAAAGTTTCCTTTTCATGATTATTAGCTAAGTAAATAAGCCCCTAATTATAGTTTCTTTTCTTAGTTAATGGCGGGAAATGGAAGAACATGTCCCAAAAACCAATGTGATAGGAAATGCGACGATTGTCGTATTAATATAACAGCGGTGATTAGGGGATTAAAAGATGATTATTATTTTGGAATACGTTCACTATTTTAGGGACCCTATATGATCGAGGTAAATAGATTACTATGGTATTTTCATTGAGGAGTAAGGTTGACTTATATTTTGAAGAATCGATAAAGTTATGGTGGACTTATAGTAATTTAGGCTACTTATGGGAATGATTAACCTATCTTGGGTAAAATATGTTTAGTTTAGATGTTAGGAGTTGTTGATGTTGTTTGGAGATGAACAAAGAAGTTTATTTTGGAAGACTATGTTATCAAATCCTTCTTGTATTTGGGTTTCAATCTTAGTTTGTTTTATTTTGAGGAATTTTAAGGACCGTTATTTATGGGATGGTCTATGATGAACTTTGGGTAGTACCATGGAACTTTGAAGATTTAAAAGTAGTTTCCATTCCTATGGGATTCTTCCTTTTTGAAGAGTTTTTTAACCTTACCCTTTCTGTTTTTGATAATGTTTAAAGATAGAAGAAATAGATAGTTAATCTTTTGGGGATTATGTGATTCTCTAGAAGATGATTCTTGTGTTTTGATGAGACCAAGTAGTTTTGAGTGCTCATCATTTGGGAGAAAAGATTAGTTTTGGTAGAAACTTATTAAAAGGTGAAACTCTACATGAAGGTAGATATATTTCCTTATGTTCTTGTTCTATGTTGTAAATGAATTCCTCAAAATAATGAAAAGGAACGTAAAACAAAAACGTTGTTGGTTTACATTTCCTACTAGGTAATCAAAGACCGTTTACACACATCATAAGTTTGGGATTTTCTTATGGTTAACTTTCTCCTAATCATGTTCTCTGTCACTCTCCCTCAGAACATGACCCTTTGTTTTCTCCTCCATGTCCATATTTTCCTACATGGAATCCTAGTGTGGGTAACTCGAGTGACCTTCGTACTTCCCTTTCTTTCTTTTAAAGTAATAGTTTTACTGACTCCTTTTCTGATGTGAGACTTTCAATGAAATTTCAAAACCAAATTTTTTAAAAAAAATTGCGAGGACGCAATTTCTTAAGGGGGGAAGATTGTAACGACCCGAAATTTTTAATAAATCTTGTTTCCTAATTTTATGTGTTATTTTATTTTATTTTTATACTCAACAAAAATGTTTCATTTGATAACATGAGTATAATTAAAATGAGACTGTTGGGTTTTGATTGTTATTTGACCATTGGTCTATATGACCACTGGAAACTAAACGTTTTGACTATTGTCTCTAAATACAAGCAATCTTGGTTAATTAATATAGAAAGAAGATTCGATGGCCTCACCCAGTAGTCTTGGACCGATCGAAGCCCATCTAACAGAACTTGGGAAGGAGGTAGCACCACTGGGCTTTGCTCTGGACCAAACCCAAGCTGAACTTCATCGTGTGAAGCTAGAACGGGATCGCCTTCATGAGAAGTTCAAACTGATAGAAATTACTACTCGTGCGATGTTGGCCGAGCCTCCCTCGGATTCTCTCACCTTAGCACACCTTACACTTAGGTCCTATGCTGGTGTGATAAGGGGCTATGTAAGGAGACTGTAACTGCCTTGTGTAATCCTTTGTTTTAAATAAAAATTGGGATTTCTTCTTATGATGAAGTTTTTGAATTTTCAAATGACCGGATAAATATAATATGCATATTTTTGATGAATTTTAGAAAAATGATATTTTAAAAATGGTTGTGTAAACCTTAAATAATTAAAAATGTGTAATGATTTTCGAAAAATGGTCTTCTACAATTATGTTCAGTACGAAATTTAGAGACTAATAAGATCAACTTAATTTTTGATGAATAGTAAATTATGAATAGTGATTTTATGATTAGGATTAGTAATGTGTCCAAATGGATTAGTAATCTCACTTACAGAAAGTATTAATATAATCTAGGCACCATGATTAAGTAATGTGATTCAATAAAATGGTTAAATAACGGTTTCATAAATTATTATTCAAGTATTAGTTTTTTCGGGTGAATAGTGTTTTTAATTAAAAATTAAATTAAAAATATTTAGAAAATTATTTTTATAAAATGGATTTCATTTTTGAACTTAGAGCACCGATATTATGTTATGGTAATTTTTGGGGTTTTTTCTGAAAAAATGAATTTTCGGTGAATAGTGTATTTATTTAAAAATAAATTTAAAAATATTTAGAAAATTATTTTTATAAAATGGAGTTCATTTTTGAAATCAGAGCATTGATATTTGGTTAGTGTGAAATTTTGGGATTTTTCTGAGAAAGTTGAATTTTCAGTGAATAGTAAAAATGCAGTTTTAGGGTTTCGGTATGTTTAATGACATCATAGCTGTGTCATGATGATGTCATGAGATATTTTAAGGGTTGTACGGCCAAGGGTGATGAATTATTTTTTTTGGGGGCCCATGTGGCCTAACTCCATGGTAAATGCCAAGGGAGAGCACATGGGTTTGAGAAAAGCACATGTGAGGTGTCCCTTGGCCATTAATGCATTGTCCCCTCACTTTCCCTATTAATACCAAGCCCTCATCTCATCCATTCGACTCCCCACTCTTCCCCAACGAATTTCTGGTCTCATTACCTCCCAAGGAGTCCTCCCAAGGTGCCCCCAAGCCCTCAAGGTCCAAACCTTTGAGTTTCAAGAGTCACGTTTTAAGGTAAGGGATCTGACCTCTCTCTTTCATTTCAAGTAATCTCTTTGATGTCATTCCTTTTATGCTCCATGTTCTTATGTTTAAGGATGTTCTTTTATACTCCTCTTACTTCCCTTTTCATGTTAATATAATGAGAGATCCCCTCTTACTCTCATTATTTCATTTTGTGATGTTTTAAGTGGCGCCGTTAGGCTGCCGAAATTTTTGTAACGGATTCTTTCTCCCTTCTCATTTTTCAAGATCTATTTTCATGTAAAGTATTTCAAGTTCCTTTTTATTATGTTGGGGTATGATCTCTAAATTTATCATACTGATATTTTATGATCATATGATGAGAGACCCAATTTTATCTCTTCAATTCAGTATTTTGAAGTTTTAAGTGGCGCCGTTAGGCTGCCGAATTTTTAAGTGGTTCTTCACCCTTCTCGTTTTGAAGTTCTACTTTCATGTCAATTCTTTCAAGTTCCTTTTTTTTATGTTGGGGTATGATCTCTATATCTATCATACTGGACTCTTATGTTCATATGATGAGATACCCTATTTTATCTCTTCAATTCAGTATTTTGAAGTTTTAAGTGGCGCCGTTAGGCTGCCGAATTTTTTAGGGGATTCTTTCACCCTTCTCATTCTTTTCAAAGTTCTACTTTCATGTCAAGTCTTTCAAGTTCCATTTTAATTATGTTGGGGAATTATCTCTATATCTATCATACTGAACTCTTATGTTCACATGATGAGAGACCCTATTTGATCTTTTCAAATCATTTTTTTGATGTTTAAGTAACGCCGTTAGGCTGCCAAACTTTCATAAGAGAAATCTAATTTTTGTCTTCCTTCCATGTTTTTCATTTCAAATGGTATGTGCATGAAATTTCATTACCATGATCATGTATCCTTCTTATTCTGTCCATCTACTGTTTTACGGGTCATTTATGAATGTTTGACCCATTTTCCCTCTCTTTTTAATGTCTTCTAAAACCTCGTAACATAGCCGTTATGCTGCAGAATTTCCATCTCAAAATGTCTCTCTCTTTTTATAAAGTTATTTTTATATTATAAAGTGAATACTCAAAGCTCTTTATTCTAAAGGGGTATTCACATATATACCAAAATGTTTTATTTTAAATTCTGGGATTTACATACATGAGACCCACCTTCCTTTTCTGTGGGTTTTAAAGTGACGTAAAGATCATGTCTTTAAAGCAGTTTTTAAAACGTTGTGATTATGAAATGAAACCCATTTATTTTATGCTATATGGGTTATTTATGAAATTTTTGATGATGATATATGTGGCTCACATGATAATAAAGGCAAATTTAAGGGTGCGCCCTGATAGCGCTCCGATGCATTGGGTAATTATGTAACCACAAGAGATTACAATTTTCACGATACCTTGGTGAATAACCTTGGTAATTTTCAAATGACACCTTGGGGATGGACCTTGGTGATATGTTCATGATTGTCTATGTTAAATGATGTAGCCACATCTTCATGTTATGAAAATGTTATTTTTATTATGATATGCCACATGATTTTTTTATCATGCCTTAAAGTTCTTGTTCATGACATAGTTGATGTATCTCAAGTTCACATGTTAAATGTTTCCTTTGTTTCCCTTACTGGGCCTTCTGCTCACCCTTTCTTTTGATGTATGCTCCCAGGTTATGTGATGCAGTAATGAACCTAGGATGAACATGAGGAGAAGCCTTTCAAGTCTTTTAGAAGAATGTTTTATGTTTTCATGTTTTAAGTTCCTGGTTTCCAAGACACTAAAACTTAAAGATCCTCAGTTTTGTATAATGTAATGAAAGTTTATGTGATAAAAAGGCGGGATGCTATAAAACCCGTACCTCAAAGATAAGAACCGGGTTCTTACAAAACCAATTATCATTATAGGTTGGAGTAGGGATATGGGATTTTCTAATCGTGGATGTAAGAATATGCCATTACTTTTCCCCTGATTAAGACAAGGTGTAAAAGAAATATTGATGTGTGGGGGTATGAATATGTGTTTTTGAAACACCCCATGATTTTAGGAGATATATAACTTTTATGTTCTTTGATGTCTTGTGTTTTATGATACACCAAGATAATATTGCGTTATATACATCATCGTATTAGCTTGCAGTATACGTAACAATATTCTTGGATTGTGTTGAACATAATTTCATGTTCTTGTGATAGAATTCATTTCATGCAACACTGAGTATAGATTTTTCTCAATTTATAAATTAAATATGTTTCCCTTTTTGTTATACGCAACACCAAAGGAAGATTTTATTAAATGTAACACTGACTTGGCTTGCGTTACACGCAAGAGCAACCTTCCTCGATAGTTTGGGTTGAACGCGATACTGTGTTTCACAAAAAAAGATATATTTTTAAAATATTATTATTTAATGAGTTATAAACTAGACTTAATTAATATTATTAATGACATTTTGAATTTTATATAACATTATCATTCATCTTAAAAAAAATTTAGAACAAGGTATGAGATGAAAATCCATTTTTTTAGATAAAATAAGTACTTAAAAAAATAGTTTTACCAATTTTTGATGGCACACCCATTTAAAATATAGTTTTTACCCTTTTATAAGTTCAATTTGAAAAAATAATCTTCATCTCTAGAATCGTGACATTAAGGTTTACTTTTGTTGAAATTTTGGTATTTTTTTGATAAAATTCAAATTTTAATGAATAGTGAAAGATACTGCATTTTAATTCCAAACTGCCTTTTCATCTAATTTATTTATATAGTTATATTATATTTTTAATTGGTTTTAAAGTGTAATTGGATTATGTTATTATGACTTAATACAATTATTGTCATAGAAAGAAATTTCACTTTTATATTGGACATAAACACGTGTCAATCTTTTGATAGTTATTACTTCTTAAAGACCCACTTTTTGGTTTTGACAACGAGAATTAATTACTGAAACTTCTGTACGTTGAATTTTGAAAAATGGATTCCATATTTGGAGTCATAATTTTTAAAATTTTAAAATATGTTCATTTAATATATGGACGTTATGAATTGTAACTTCAGTAATTATTTTATTTACCATGGTTAAAGGGTAAATCATGTAAATAAGGGTAAAAAATTATATTATAATAATATTAAATTACCCTATGACATGTCTCAATACTATTTTATTAGATATTTATGACCATGGAAATCCTTGGGTCGATTTTGGGACCTCATGGATTCACTTGGATGTGAAAATGACATTTTATAAGAATTAATTTAATGTAATAATAATTATAACCTAAACATATATATTTTACTAAATAGAATTTAATATGAGGTTTTTTAACTGATTAATATTTATATAAATATTAAATATAAAGGTAAAAAGATTTCCTAGATCATGTTATTTTATTTATAATTTTTAGACATTAGATAAATATATTTATTTATGACACAATTATGCTACACTGATTACCTCATAATGAAAGATTCAAATAAATGAATTTATAAATATTAAAATAAATTTAATTTTAAGATTTTGATGTCATACAAGAATTTTCTAGATTCCATTGACATATTATAGACGCTTTAATACTTTTTTTTCTAAATAATAATGTTTTTATGAAATTTTAAAAAAGTCAAGTATAAATAGTATCCCAAATTGACATAATTCTAAACATAAAACATAAAATAGTTTATTAAATGATATAAAAGTCATAAAAATATAAGATTCATTTAAATGGTTAATATAAGTCCAAATATTTCATAAATAATTTTTTGTGGGTCTTTTTACCTGATATGGTAATTTCATTAACCCACAATTTGTAAATAACATGATATCACATTATGATTAAAAAGGGTAAAATAAGGGTAAAACCAAAATGATATGGAAAGAACTTGTCAAAAAATTATTGGATGATTGGTATTATAATTAAAATCATCTTATAGTTGAATTAAATAGGTTTTGGACCATTTTAATTTGAAATTTAATTTATATTAAATTAATATTTTGGAACTTTCCTAAAGCTCCCCTCTCCCCAATATTAAAAGGGCACATCCTCCTTCTCCTATTCAATCCATTTTGATCCTTAAAGCTCAGAAAAAACATACCCATTTGTCTTATAAACATTCATATTACATTCTAGAGGTTCCGTTCTTCCCAAAATACCAACTATAGTGCCCTATGAGGAAATTTAAAGGAGGCACGTCGAGGAAGAGGTAATCTCTTATACTGATTCATTCAAATTTATTTCTTCTTCTACTTCATCTAAATTAGTTGTTTCATTATAAATTAATATGATTAGTATCACTAACATACTGATATGTTATTATAAATTCGAAACATCCCCATTTCACCTTCTATCCATCCTACGAAAAACAAAATCAATGCGCATGTGTATGTACGGATTACCATCTCCATACCGTGGTGTAATCTGTTTTTCACCACCACCTTAATTGGATGGGGATAATGGTGTAAATAATAACTCTATATGGTAATTATAAAATTATATTAATTATGATATATTATAAACCATCCACTTAAATACCATTCAAAAACTATGGGAATGATATCATCGCTTATGCGTACGTACGGCTTACCGTCTCCACGATGCGAATGCATTCATTCTCCACGTTAACCATTACAGAATGATTATAAAGTATATAGAATAAATAATAAAGAAAAATGTTACATAAAAATACTACTGGATTTATATATATGTATATGTCATTTACTTACTTCAATTCAATTTAATAAGGAAACGAAAATAGCGTTCATGCATACGTATGGTCTACCGTCTCCATGAACGGTGTATTGCATTTATTTTATCTATCTATTATATAAATATAAATATATTTATATGTATATAATTAAAATATATAATACATAAATCATTTTTCACATTCTATAAGTAAGTAAATCATGAAAATATCAAGAATTACAATTCCAAACATGTTTGATAAATAAAGCGATTATTACCCAAAACATTGCTTTAACTTCGAATTGACAAATGAATGGGTAATATAAAGTCATAAGTGAAATAATATATGATATCATAAATATTATTATGGTTCTATTACATGTCAATAATATATTTAAACCCACTATACATGAGTTTCAGACACATATAGGAGAAATCAGACCTAATGTAAGGGATAATTTTGCAATCTCCTTTTTATGTGAGATTGTTTATATGTAAGTATTTTTTGGAGTTATATTTAACATAAATGTCCATGTTTTATAAAAATGATTTCAGAAAATATTTAATATTCTTCTATGTATGTTTAAAGTAATTTTTACCCTTTTTTACTTTTTCTACATGGTATAAAAGGAATCTTTCTTTTGGTTACCATACAAGGTACTATTTGACTTTACCAGTAAAAGTACGAGAAGAATGTTTTTTTAACTTATACAGTATGAAAAGTTTTTATGCCTTATTATTGAATTATTTCCATGAATCATCCTATACAAGATTTCATGTTTATTTTAATCTAAATTCTTTTCTTTTAAAATACATGACATTTTGAGAAAAGAAAATGTTTTTAAAGAAGAAAGGATATTTTCCTCAAGAATTAAATTCAAGTGTTTTATCAAAATAATTTTACATCTGAGATGACAAAGGGTTATGTTTATATCTCTATTGTTAATTTTATTTGATTAATTTTATGATCAAATTATTTTTATGAATTCCATTTATTTTATATGGATTATATTATGATGACATATAGACTAAGAATCCCATTTAATTGCATGAGTTATTCTATGATGAATGATTTATGTTTTTTTGGAACATGTAATATTGGATTCATTATGATATGGGTGGGATGTATATCTCCCTCTAATTCATTGGTTAAATATTTATATCTTATGAGATAGACATTGTTGTAAGGATAAGTAAAACTGGTTCAGTAATACATGGCTGGAACAACAAGTTAACCCGATTCAGTGATGGACTTTGTCCAGTATAATGGTCTTGGGAACAATGACTTCGATATTATAAAAATAATTTTATGTTATTATTAGTTTTTTATAATTACATGTTTTATTCCAATTCTATTATGTCAAGGTTATTGTTCCTTTATGATATATTCCTTACTTACTGACATGATTTATTTCATGACACAAGATTTTGATGTTTAAACATTATGTTCATGTTTTTATGTTCAGATGTATATGGTTTTTTTTATTAATTTTTACCCTTAATGAGAATTTGAGCACACCCTTTTTATGTTTTTTTTTACCCAAGGATATAAATAAAGGGTTTTGGTAGGAAAAAAGGGGAAGATTTTTATGGGAGATGTTGAAGATCTTTCTCCATGATTAGAAGATTTTTTTCCTTATTTTAAAAGATACTAAACTAATATGGTATTTGGGCATCAGTTTTTGTCATGTATTTTGTATTCTGTAAAAGTAATGTAATGTCCATGCACTTCAAGCTTGGGTATCTAAAGTGCTATTCTAGTTGGATGTTTGGAAATGCTGACATGGTTCTTCTGATGCTTCAAGATTATATTTTTATAATTGTTATGATCAAATTGGTATGTGAGCATAAATTTTAACTAATACTCAATTATTCTAGAGAGAATCATCTGAAATGGAATAAATATGAGTTATACCTAATTATTTTTTGGTTTTCCTTCTTATGTAGGGCCTCTTAGGTACATGGGTTTGGGTGACTAGACCAGATATTTCTTTGGTATCATCCGAAGGAGGTTGTTGAGGAGTTGATTTCATAGGGTGCTGATGGTGATAGTGGTTGGTAAGATCCATGTTTGAAAACTCATGGTCGCCATTATAGGTTTTAGTGAACTCTTATGCCTCCCTTAGGCAGGGTATGCTTACATAACCATGTTCCAGTAACAAGCACCCAAACCTATTCGATGTGGTAGTGGGTGCCACAAACATCTTAGAAGCCATTTGATGGAGAGGTGTACTATGGGGCTTCTATAAGATTCGAAAAATTTTAAGATGGCACTAAGGAAATGTTACTCCATTACCAATGCATTGTTTTACATTTATTTAAATAATTGTGTTTCTGAGAGTTACCTCTAGGTTATTGGGGCCAAAATATTTGTGATGTCTACAACATAATATTGATTTCATAGTGGGAATACCATAAATTTTAATTAAGCGTGGGGGGGGGGGGGGCTTGAATGGGGTAGCAGATATACATGGAAACCATATATAATAAAACCCATCAAAGTATAATTATAATAAAGAGTAATATTAACATATTTCTTTCATAGTTGAAGGATTCATGCCAGGTTATTAATTTTTTGTTTTCCTGTTTTTTTCTATTTCTCATAATTAGAATTGTTTGTGGGTGTGAATATCCAATATGATTCTTCATTTGTGAATGTTTGGAAGTAACATCATTTCAGAAATTATTTATAATGGTAGGCAGTCTTCTGGGTCTCTTTCCCATGATTATTTGACATGTTCATTGGTTGAGTGGATGGGAGGTCTGGCTCATCCACATATTTTGAGACAAAATTATAATTTACTGTAGGGAACTCTTATATATATATATATATGGCATATTCACAAATCCATCCTATTTTTTGGAATGAAAATGGTTACCTCTTTACCATTGATTAGTTTTAAATGTACATCAATTTAAAAATATATATGAACTGTATATTATATATGTATTTTAAAATTAGTAATGTTAATGTTTGATTCCAAATGGCTGGGAACTCTAGAATTTACCACCATATATGGGGGTTATAGGTATTGTGTTGTTAGGACTGAGCCCATAATTGGGATTTCTATGTATTCCAATGATGAGAATCATAAACCATGTAGTTCAGTGAAACTTAATTGGACGTTTCATACCTTTTAAGGTCATGCAATATTGATAAATTAATTACTAGGAGGATAGATTCCAACGATGGCTAGTGTGGGAATTATGCACAGATAAACATTTATGGAGAATTTCAAAGGGAATATTGAACAATAAAAAAGTGTGTGGGTGGATTTGTGTGGATATATATCACTAAGTTGTTTATATGAACATGAGGAATATGGTAAATTGAGAGTAGTTTACGTGGGGGGTATGGACCATATTATAATGATATGGTAATCATATTGAGGGAATACAGACCTTCTACTAGGGAATTTGTTCATCAGGAATAGGAACCAATGATTTGATAATATTTGATGTGGGTTTTGTGTGTTGTGTTTTAACCTCATATAGGTAACAAATGTTTCTTTATTAATAGGAATCAAACACAATATAGTTCAAGTCACACAGTTTAAGGTTATGCGACAAGACTGTACTGTGATGTTTTATGTAATAAGGTGAAGATGTTTTATTGTTCTTTTATATCATATGAATAGGATTTATGTGTCATGAAATGGGGGATAAAAAAGGATTGAGTGGGGATTAAACATTTGACTACCTTAATTTGAACTTTTGAATTAATAGTAACCTATGAAGGATTATGGATTGCAAGGAATATAACCCATTTGAGTATAATTTCATGAATCATAGGGTCATGTAAAGGTTTATTGGGGATTATACATTGTATCATCCCTTGTTTTTCTCATTAATAAATTATTTAAATGATACATTTAATTAAAGAATAATTAATTTGCATATATATCTATGTAGGGGATCCAAATATGGGTTCTTATTTTATATCATTTATTGTTTGGACAATGAAGGAAAAAATGACGTGTGGGAGATATGATCCTCTCAGTAAGATGTTTTGTGTATTAAACCTTGGATATTCCAAGATAGTATCATGTAATTTTTATTTCAAAAGGTATGTTTCCTTTTTATGATTCAAAAATTGGGGGTTACACATTGAAGGCATCCTAAAATGATTCCTAGGAACTAGGATAAAATGAGTGAGTCATATGCATGGATGAATTCTACCTTGTTAATGCTTAATTGAAAGATGAATCAATATTTTATAATGACTTTTATATCTCTATAGACAATTTTATGATTCACAGTGATCAAATAATACATGATAACATGACTAGGGATTTTAGGTTTAAAGGAGGACCACATCTACATGGACTATCAATTGGAATTCAAAACCGGGATGACCATGTTGGTCCAGGATAGACTCCTCTATGATCCTACTGACAAGGACACTCAATATCAAGGGAATCAATGATTATGATTAGCTAGGGTTTTCTATCTATATTTTTGTTCAATTCGTAATCCTCATTTTATCAATGTAATTTGTGAATGAAGGGGTTCACACTGATGTGAATTCCCTATCCCTATATGTTCTAGAGATATATGGATGATTCACCCCAGTGTGAGGGAAGGGTGAGGTGGTTGACCGCATATGGTTGTGGGTCAAATTTTTTCCCTTATATGAGGATTAGGGTGAGTGTTTAATCTTTTATGGATTTCAGAGAAGTGTTTACCTTTATATTGATGTGGGTGAAGTGGTTCCCAGATATGGGTTTCAGAAAAGATTCACTCTTATATGGATTTCGGTGAACAATCAACCATATATAGATGTTGGTGAAGAGTCGAATTTATATGAAAACAGGTGAAGGGTCACCCTTATTTTGGATATGGGATTATGGAAACCCTTATATTGTTGTTGTAAATGGGTCGCCATTTCTTGTGTGAGGGCAAAGGGTCTCCCTTATATGGGTAGGAATGAAGTTCCAATAAAATGTGAGGTTTCCCAAAGGGGTTTGAGTGCATCTATCTGTCGTTTGACATTCCACAAAAGGGTCTAGTGTATAATTCTCTTGTATAGTGACATTGGGGGTTCTTAAGCTAATTTTAAGAGTACAAAAAGGTAAATTGGTCTCTTTTAATGGTTTTTCCTTTGAATGACTCAATCATCCCACTGATTAAACATCCTTGGTTTTAATCATAATTGGATTCCTAGAGTGGAAATGAAGAACTAGGTGAAAGGATATTCAAGAATATCTTATACTTAATGTGTTGCTTCAAATAAGTACCATTGGGGGTCTATTTATTGAAAAATAAAGAAATAAGGAACACAAAATTTGAGCACGTGAGGTGGTCATGGTAGTTGGACTATGGTTGTTGGATAGGGTCCTATGTATGGGAACTAGAGCAAAAAAGGTTGATCACTTGGGTCCAAGTTCAAGGGGGTAAAGTTAAAGATCTTTTTTTAAAAATTTGTTAAATGAAGTTGGATTTATTTGGTCTAATTGTGTGCACTATAGTTCATGGTGGATGAGAAACACTTATTGGTCACTATGGTTAGTGGGTTATACCTTTCTATTATCCTTATCTCTATGAATGGGAAATCCAATAGTAAGATTAATTATAAATTACATAACCATCATCATGACGAAATTTGAATAATCATAGTGAAATAAGAAAATATACTCAAAAATAAGAAAAACTACTAATTCCCACATCCTTTACCCCAAGATGTTAGATAAACCTCACATTACAATCCAATATTTGTGGTGTAATATATCAAGAAAACTATCCAAACTCCTCTACATATATCTCATAATACTACAAACACTATCATACAATTACAACACCTTAAATTAGACAATTTAAGTTATAAGAAATCCAGATACCTCAAATTATGCATCTATGAAATGAATGTCATCCCTATGAATACAAATACTACTTGAAGAAATGAAAAACTAACCCTTGTATAGGATAAAAAAACTCTTGGATTCACATTAAATAACTCCCAAATGATCCTCACAAACAATAATCTATTAAAAATAGAAAATAATAATGAATTAAATTTTAATATCCTGGAAAAGATACCTATAAAATATGAACATCAACCTCATGTAAATTGAAAAAACACCAACTAACTTAACTCACACCCAAGTCTCACTAGATAAATCCTTTATCTCAACTATATTTCAAAAATATATACCTATTGAGAATAATTCAATTTGAATTTAAAACTATTTGAGAAAACCCAAATAATTAATGAAGATAAAAAATTTTATTATACGTTAAAATATCAATCATAATACACATTAAATTGGAAAAAATATAGAATGGTGGTTTTAGTGTCAAGAATAGGATCTCCCCAGGTTATTTATAATTTCCTAGTCCTTATATAAATCTATACCAAAGACTAAGAGGCCCATTTAATCTTAGAAAAATCAAAGAGAATATAGTCCATAGTATTTCAGAGGAAGAAGATTAAATCATCAATATCAATTCAACTAATATTACCAAAACATCTGATCATGATGTTCAACTCAAACTCTGTATGATCATCTTGCTCTGAGATTTCACAGACCTCAAGGTTCACAACATAGAATATTCATCTATATATGTATAAATCATGATAATTATCTTTAATAGAACCTTCTATCATGAAAATGAATCTCTCCGTGATCTATGTACATTCCTTTACCTTTTCCTTATACTTAAACTAGATGTCCAAAATTGATTTTGATATCTCTATATTAATGAAATACTAAAAATAATGTGCTCCTAATTCATTGATGGTAAAAAATGAAAAATGAATAATAGATTGAATATTTTATTTTAGAAGATATTAATTATAGCATCTCTTTATTTTTTCTATTTAATATCCTTTATATGGATATCCATCTACACATGGGAGATAAAATGATTTTCAAAACATTCATGAAATTCTTCTATTATTTTCCTTCCAGGAATCCATGTTATATCTCTGACCATTATTGAGTCAATTTACAAAATAATCCATCCACCAAATATACTGTTAAATTAATTATATTCCATATTATCTCAAGTGAAAGGTTAATCTATTTAAAAATTCATCATTTTTAGGGATAGATACTTCACCAAGGAACATCGAAACCTTCTTCTACTAGAGCTTTAATAATGTTTCATACCAAGATTATTCTTTTTTATTTTTACATAAAATATCTTGATGATGATTTGGAAACATTATTTAATTTAAAATTAAAAAATGATTTTAACACATCACAGTAATAAAAAAACATCGTAGAGAAAATCATATCACATAGGAAAATATATCCACTAGCCAAGAATAACCATCAACATGAACACATCATCTCAATACATACTTTTCTCATTATATCCACTTCATCACCCCCTTATCTCTAATTTAAATACATTTCACTACATAATATTCCACATAATATACATTTCTTCCTATCAACCACAATAACCACATATTATCATACTAAAATAACATCACAGAAATTAACTAAAAAATCGCAACAATTTATTTTAAAGAAAGTTATCTAAGAATAATAAATAGTAACTACGTTATCCAATCATGCATCTTAGTAAAACATATAATCAGTAACGATTATCAATCCAACATGTATTATTTAACCAATTTTACCTAAAATATTTTATTAATCATCAAATAATTTTATTCATTTCCACTTACTTTGAAAAATTGTACTAATTTTATCAAAATAAATTCCTAATAACAGAATAACTAAAACTTTTAGATGTTTCAAAATTTTAACATACATAAAATTATTTATACTGAAATCAAACATGAAATTCTTATTAAATTACCCAATAAAATCTAAATAACATATTTAACACATCATTAATAATAAGGACTAATATTCAATATGAAATATATATTAGTATGTCTGTATATATTATAGAAAATTTAGACTTGTTTCTCCAAAAAACATATTTATATACAATCCACCATTTTTTCTCATGAATAACATGAATAATTAAATATTTCTACATAATATAAATATATATTATAACACTCTATTGAATCATTCATGTTAGATAATAAGAATTTTAAATTCTCCCATGTTTTAAATCAAATGAACTATAATTTATAACATGAATTTAATCAAAGAAACATTTGTAAATATAGGTTCATTTTAAAAATGTGTTATAATATTCCTCAATAAAAAACTCTATAATTCAAGACCTGATTCAAAGAATCTATAAATAATAAATAATCAAAGGAATTAAAAATTAAATAGGATTCTAGAAAATTTTATTCATGCATATAATATAATGTTATCTCAGACATGTGTAACTATCAATACTACATTACGAAAGAATATAAATATAATACTAATAATAAGACTATTGCAAAAATACTTTTTAAAATTTTCAAAACATTTTACATTTTTATTTCCATTAATTTACATGAAACAAAAGTAAGATAAATGTGATGTACTATACAGAAATTTGAGAAAAATATAACAAAACTACCACATCAATATATATTAATTTATATAATCAAAATAGTATAGCTATAATATACATATAAATTAAATGGAAAATATGAAGACGATGCATTAATATTTTCCATATTTAAACCCTATAATTATTTCTCTATCATCTAAATATGCCTAGTAAATTATAATGGTCCTTGTATTAGATTATATAGGCCCCTAAATACCTGTTTCCAAGATGATATCCTCATCCCACATCAGATATTACGTTTAAATGGAACAAATTCTCTATCAGAGCGATGAAATTACTACCTATGAATAACTTCAAACCTCATTTTATCTCTTAAACAAGAGTTATGACACAAATTTTTCATGATATCCCCCTTTTAAACCCGCTTGTTAGACCTGGAGGATGATTATGACCTATAGATCCTAAATTCTGGTGGTCATAGATTAGAGACTAGCACAAAGGGTAGATATCACAATTATGGAATAAATTTCCCTCATAATGGGATGAGAAACAATGTAAAAAAACTCATTAACTCCAAACAAAGATTCAAAAGATTAAAAATTACCTTTACAATGTATCTATGCATACCAAATCCCATAATATAATAAGGTAAAATTCAATAACAATCTTCTAAAACAATACTCTATCTACATGAAGAGAAACATCACCCCAATCCCTCTTAAACTATCCTGAAAAAAACTAAGAAAATACTAAGCGGTGATAACTTGGTATTACGCAGTATGATTAAGTTTTAAAACAATTTAACATCCACGTAGTGCTGGGGGTAGATATGTGTTTGATGAACATTGTAGGATCAGGAGATAATATATTATATAGACTACAAAATTAATTTTAGAAGATAATATAATAATACCAAATCTCATAAACATCACCTTTAACTATACCACATAAAGTCATGAAATCATTAAACTAATATTAGTGCAACCAAACAGTGTGTGTGTGTGGGGGGGATAATATGGGATAATTGTAACCAATTTAAATTTTCACATATTTACCTATGCACTTATTATATGAATGGAACTCACACTCTTTTTTCACCATTAGTATTCATGTTAGATGTATAAATATGAGAATAATAACAAGGTGCACAAAAACTTGGTAATGGGGTTTCAACAATTTCTTATGACTACATCCTTGATGTATAATGGTTATTATCCCCCCACATACATAAATACTATCTTATTATCAAGATTATTCTATAGGAATTGGAATGATATTAATCTTTCTACTATTTCAAAAAAAATAATAGAATTACATAGAAGCATTGGATTTCCCTAATTTAAATGTCTGGCACCAAAATTTCCCCCCTTTATAAAATAATGTGTTTTGATTTCTCTTCAATGAAGTGTGATTATTAGTGAAGTATTTTTTCCCACATTGATAATATATATCTTATTTCCTCGCACAATCTATAAAAATGTTAAAGAAACCTAATTGTTTTAGAACAAAGGATGTAAGGATATGATGTATAATGTTAGCCTTCATACCTTATGATATAAGGAATTAAAATAAGATATTATCACTTCTTCTTATTTTTCTTTAATGATAATAATAAGATGAAAGGACAATATATATCTCCTCTAATACTTATTTAATTTATTTAAACAGAGTTTTCTTGCACAATATTCATTCTATTATTTTCAAAATTGAAAAATGTATTGTGGATAAAAAAATTAGTTAGTTAACTTTGATATTATATTAAAGTGAATATATATTATTTATTTCAGTATTTGCATTTCTCTTTATTCTATACTCAAGATCTTATACGTAATAATTTATTATATTCTTCCCACTCCCTTCTTCACTTTGATTTCTCTTTTTTTATCATTTTCCCTTTGTCGTGTGACTATTATTACCTTACTTAAATATAGATAATTCAATATAATTTGTTGTTTGATATCCTCATCAAATTATCTATTGAATATTCTCAATAGGATTATGTTTAAATTCTCTACAAAATATCCAATTTTGAAACTATTATTTTTAATATTCAAACAAAACTAATGAATAATATTTAATAATATTGAAAAAAATCATCATTAGGTTCCCAACAATATTAGCCATTACTGCATTATAGTATCCTTTAAAAATAATTTAAAATTCAACTTAAGCCTTCATAAAAAAACAAAAACTTTAAACTCCATGTTTTCATAAAAACATGTATTGATAATTTGAATACATGAATGGATTTCCCATAGTGTAATGAAATATTCATTTTTTTCAAGGTCCAGTCACATCCCATTGTAACCTTGATACATTTTCTTCACCATGCACTATGACATGGAATTATTCTCATAGTGTGACTATATTTAAAATAACCAAACCTTCTTCATCTTATCATTAATAAAAAACTACTTCATGGTGATATATTCTTCATCATGATGCATATTAATTCAAAAAATTTATTTATCCATCACTGAGACTAGTTACTACAGTCATGAATAACTCAAAAACACATCATGATGTTTATTCTTTGAATAAAAATACAAATTACCTATAATTAGTCTCCGTAAATCCTAAATTTTTCTATATGGATAAACCTTAACATATCATGTTGAGATATATTCATACCTCTTACAAGCCAAAATGGGTATTTGATATTTTTCCAAATTACATTCCACCCATAGAGTACCTTTACGCATCCCCACTATGATAACCATTACATAATTCTATTTTCAAAATATTAAACTTGTAGAAAAGATCTTATGTATCTCATTAGAGCTCAATAATTTTCCAAATTCCCAACTAGATAAGTACTTATATATTAGCTGAATACCCTTACATTTCATAGTGTGGACCTTGTAATTTTTTAATTTTTAGTATATTAGTCATGGACCCAACATCTGTATTAAATACCTTCACTCATCACATATTAGATCCATACTTTTCTAAGTTTTAAATAAATAAATCTGAGTACAATTATGAATAAGTTAGAGAAACCATACATATCACATTACATTTCAATACATTAAAATCTTTTTGATTTTGATAAGCACACGCTTCTCTCTCTGTGATTCAACACCTTATAAATTTACCTTTTATGGAAGCTCTTATGTATGAACTGGAGGACCCTAACATATTCAGTAAAGATTAAATACTATACCGAATTATCAATCTACAATATAGAGTTAATGTTATTTATAATTCCTTTTTCAAATTTTCATGATATTTAGAGTGACTATTATTTATAATTTTGTACATTTAAAGTGAATCTTATGTATCAAGAAGTTTCCAAAATTATCAATAACCTAAAACATTGAGTACTCATAAATATTTAATTATTTAACTTATTGGTTAGAAGATATATAACTCTAATACTTTTAGAACTCAAATAAAATCCTTTTTATTCACATAAAATTACTTTGAAATAACATAAAATCATCATCAATCATTACTACATTAATACTAAAGCATCAAAAAACCTGGTTTAGCTTAAAATCAATTTATCTAACTTCATCCAAGTATATTTCTATACAGACAGTTGTCTGAACCATATAATAGTATTACAGATGAAATATCAAAACTATATTTCTGAACTTATTTATAGATATATAAAATATATAATTAGTAATAAACTCTGAAACTTTTCATTTTTTTCAACTGATCAACTTACTTAAATATGTAAACTAATTCTGTACATGAAATTTTAAGATAAATATCCACACTATAATGATATTTTCCAACTTTTAAGAAATATATAATAACCTTGTTGAGGTGGTAGAATCTCAAATATTTTTTTATAAATTAATTTATATCAAATCATTTATCCACTTTCAACATCTAACATTAAATATCTTTTTCCATAAGAATAATGGAATCAAATTAAACATCTTCCTTTCAAATAATTTTTCATATCACATTAGTTACTTATTCCCTAAATTGAATTTTATTTATCAGGGATCATATATGAGGTAACTTTCAAATTCAATATTCAAGGTTTCCCTAAATTACTAAACTTTTACAAAGCTCAACTTGAAAACATATTGAAATATTTTCATAAGAAAATAAATATGTCTTCTTCAAATAGAATTATCTTAGTCGCATCACTTTCTTCCAAGTTACACTTCTTCAAAACACATATTGAAATCATACTCATTGGAAAAATAAATAAAATATATCCCCAACTTGGTTCAAAAATACCCACTTCGTATTGATATTTATACAATATATAAATTTAAAATCAATGGGTGCTTTTTATTTTATTCTCCCCATACTAATAGTAAATACAATGACACTTGAGATTGGGTGGTATAAATATACCTAACGCTATATTCCATGAAGTTTTTTACTCAAATTTTACTCGATAAATGATCAGTGTAAAAAATAAGAGGGAATAATTTAGAAAAAAATAATTGACATTCAAACTAGAATATGAAAAAAAAAATTTCAAAGAGGTTGTTCAAATATATTCATCGGCATATAATTTTTTTAATATATTCTGCTGAGATTTTCAACCTATACTCCTAAATTAATCTTAATACATAGATTAAATACATTAAAAATAATGACTAGGTTAATTTACAAAATCATATCGTGAATTTCTCACCTTCTTTTGCCATTTTTATGTACAAATTCCCCCCATAACATTCAAAGTTATTCTTACAACACATGTATGAGAGAATATTAAAAGACTACCCTTTTCAATAAAATTTTAGAGAACTTTTCTATAATAAGGTATTTTCCTGAAATATATGATTTTGGAAGATAATTTTGAGCTTAACACCATAAGTGAAACACCAAAAGATTCTTCATCAGAAAAACTTAATCAAATATGCTCTAAGATTCCAATTCATGGAATAATTCAAATATAATTATTCAAAATATTCTACAGATTTGAGATCTTTCTCACCTTCATCAATTATTCCCCTGAAAACATGCATTAAATTTAATTCCCTTCATAGAAATAAAATATTGAAATAAGTTAGACATAATATCTTTGTAAAGAGAGTAATAATGTTAATAAATACATCTCAACTAGGATATTTATTTCCTTTTATTTTCCTTTTTAGGGAGTTCTTAATTATTTTAACTTTTTCTAGAGTGAATTATTATTGGGAACCATAGATTCTTTGTTTGTTTTAGTAAATTATTTATATGGATTATTATTCTTTATGTCATCCATTATTGAATATGAGCATTTTTATAATAGATTCATATTAATTAACCTATAAAATTGGTCTCGTATCATGATTAAACATTTATTATAATTGTATTTATCATAAGTATACCTTCAACTTAGCTCTTCCTGAATTCACGAGTTATCAATTTAAACAACATCTCTTGAAATTTAACTTCTTCATTTGATATTTATTTTATATATTTATAACATATACTCTATCATAATTTATCTATTTTTTCATCTATTTTTAACTCAATAAGAAAAATGACCATTCATTATTTTAGAATATGGTCAAATTTTATGGATTTCCCAATTTTGGTTTCAATAATTATTTTTACCAAATCAATATTTTTATATTTCTCATAGAATAATTATCATTTATAGTGCTTTATGTTAACCCAAAAGACTTCAAAAGACATGGATTTCATTAAATCTTTCATGTTGAGCTCTTTTCTCCTAGAAAATAATCAGATTCCTCTTCTCAATGTCGTATTATTATTGAAATTCTTGGGTATAAACAATTTAACCTATTTCTTTTTCTTATAACCCATTATTGAATCAACTATATTTCCTTATATATTCTTTTTGTCTTATGGTATTATCTTCTCAATTTATTTTGGAATATTCTAGGTCTATATAAACTATTATTCATTTTATCAATGACAACATTGATTATAATTTCTAATAGTATTTTATAGAATTCCAAATCAGTTAAATATTTATGGATTCTATAATTTTAACTTCTATAAAATTCCATTTTTAATTATAGTTCATCTTCATTTTATATAGAAAAATTATTCTTCCATGATTTTTCATACTAATTAAATAGTTAAAATCCTTTTTCTACAATATTTTACCACCCATAGTACCCGACAAACCCTATTCCTTTCATTTACGAAGAAGTCTAGTGAGATTTTTTCCTTGCTTCTTTTAATGAATTTAAATATATATATGGGATTATAGTGAGAAAAAAATATCATATACATAATTTTATTCACTAAATGTGAATTAATGGTTTTCTCATGATTATTATAATCCAAATTTTTTACATATTTATATTTAAAATCATTAATATTTATAGAAAAAACATTAATAACATAAAATATTTCTAGGGATAAATGATACATTTTGGTTTGATCCTTTAATAGAGTGGTTGTTAAATGATTTCAACCACTTATTTCCATAAAATAAAGGTATATTAGAATAAATAAACACGTTATAATTTTATGTGGATGTAACTCTTTTCTCAAATTTTTAGTGATGATTGAGCTTATGTTTCTTCTAGATTTTTCTACTTGACATTAAACTATCAAAACACCATGTTAGGGATAGTTTTTCCCAACTTTAGTTGATCACACATTTTTCAGGACTCTTTATAAATTTCTAAACATTATCATAACATATAAGATTCTTATATTAAAAATAAATATCAAGATCCATAATCTCATTATCTTTTATCCTAGGTTTATTTTCAATGACAATAATTACTTTCTCCAAATGAATGGATGTTTTATTTAATCCAATTCTTGTATTTATAATTTTAATAGATTTATTTACCCATAAATTGTCAAATACATGAAATCATTCTATAATTTCCTTATTCATGGGACTTATATATCATAATTTTTTAGATAGATATATACTTTGAAACAATATTTTTCCTAAACCCTTCCTTAATTTTACAGATTCTTCTTCAAGTTAGGTGTTCTCCTCCTGATAGATTTTAAAATTTCCATAAATAAATGCCAAAATTTTTTAGTAAAATTATATTATATTTAATTTTAAAAAATATAGAGTCATCTTATGGTTTCTAGGAAATGTTATCTTCATTACATGTATTTGGTTCTTCTATAAAACAAATTTGGTAATAAAGTCTAGGCACCTATTCATCACATTAACACTTAAAAAAATTTGGGGTTGTGGAGTTTTTCATATTAACATATGGAGATTGTTTCACTAAATTCTATCTATACATGTTAGGTCTTAATTATTTAAAACTCAATCATGTGGAAACTAATTTTTATTTATTTTTGATTAAGTGTAATATATCATTAACTTTATCATCTCTTTCATCTATGTATTCTTCATGAAATTAGAAGAGTTTGAATTCTAATATAATGATGATAAATCATCTCAACGTCTATAAATCATCATGAATTTATAAATAGAAACTGAAACAATTAAATTCATCACTTTTTTGAGAATTCAATTAGAGAGGGAACTGCAACTCTGATATGAATTATTATTCTATCAGAATCGGTGTAACCAAACATAGAGGGTGAGGGGGTTGAATCATAATGTTATAATTTCAAATAATTAAAAATTTCACATAATTAAACATATACCTATTTATTGAATATAAATATCACTTTTTCCTCACCATTGGTTATATTAAAAGAAGAATAAGCATGTTTGTAATAATAAGGAACACCTAGATATGATAATGGGCTTCACCTCTAATGTAGATTATAAATTATTAGTGTATTGTGGTTATTTTCACACACACACACACACACAGAAATCCTATCTTTTATTAAATAATATTTTTTATTCAAGGGAATGGACTTGAACCTACTAAAATTGCTGGAAACAACTATAGTTACATGAAAGAACAAAATTTCACTTTTTTTACACTCTATCACCAACATAGTTTGTATCTGATCTCCTTGATAAATGTGACACAATATCAATGATTCCTAATATTGTTTTAGACTCTATGATATAAGGATATTGTAGGATAGTCTTATCAATATGATATTATTATATAAGAAATCATAATAAAGTCTTTTGACTACCTTTTTTCATTCTAAATGATAATTAGTATTAAAAAGGATGATCCATATTCTTTATTTTTCTTCTCCAATATAGATTAATTACCTTCTCACACACAATTTTTCATATCTTATTTTATTTTAAAAAATATATTTTGGATAAATATTTCTATTCTATCACTTTGATATTTGATGACAGTGAATATATAAGTGATATAGCTTTGTTAGTGTTTATTTTTCTTTGAGACTCAGGATAATATACATAACACCATATCAGGTTATTCTCACTTAGTTTTTATGTATTAATTCTTTTAATATTATCATTTTTATCTTTTTTCATATCTTACGAATATTATTTAAAAATATAAATATTGAAACTCCATAAAATTAAAATCATGATCTCCCCCTTCAATCCTTTATTTAATGTTTTCATCAGGAACACATTTAACTGATCCCCATAATGTTACAAATAGAAATTAGAATATTTAATATTCAATAAAAGTTGTCAAATATTATTCAATAATATTGATATGGACCATATTTAGCTTCCCAAAAATGATGATCCATTTATCTTTATCTTATTGCTTAATAATCAAAACATATTCACCATCAATATCCCTAAAAATCACATTAACTTTAAACAAATTGTTTTCTAAAAAAAACATCGACATAATCAAAATTATAAATATGATCATGTAGAAATAAAATATTGATTCCTCTACTAGTATTTATGATTTTATCCTGACATATTTTACCGTGACATGAACTAATCTTGGAACATTATCTTAATAACTAACTATGGAATGGATTTATATTCATAACATAAATACAAGTAAAATAAAAATACCATCTTTTATTTGTATTTCATCATTAAATTACATCATGACGGACCCAATTTGTGTTTAATTTGAATTTCTTATAAATAAGTTAGGAACTACATATGATTTCAATTTGTGATGGAGGAGAATAGTTTGTTAGGAATGTTTAGAACCTATGTATTTATAAAAAGATCAGGAATTTACCATGTCTTTATGGTTCTATGTGTTTAACTTTGAATAATGGAAGGAAGATGCACATCTTGGAGGTAATGAGAGGTTATTTCATTGTTTTAATATGGTTCCAATCACTCAATGTAAAATTAATGATATTATTCTATCCTTGAAGATATGGATGGAAAACTTCTTTGTCATGGAATTTTAGTGTGATGATTGATGTATTGATCTTCAAGTCAAGAACATGTGCTTCTGGTGGATGTAGTATATTCAATAGAGAGAATAAATTAAAAATTTTCAACTTGTAAGAAAGTTAGATGATGGATTAAAGGTTGCATCTATATGTGCTCTAGCATAAAATTATATTAACTTATATAGTGTAAAGACCTATGCTTGACGTACATGGACATTACATTAATTTATACGAATACATAATACATTAAAAAATAAAGGCAAAGACCGTATTAGCTTAGTGTCTTTGGAAACTCGGAAAAATAAACAACTGGTTCATAAAACATCTACATCATCTCCAACATTATATATCATAAATAAAACCCCTATTTCACACATCTTACATAATACTATTATTCAAATTTTTTGGAAAAGAAACATAAAAGGAGTGACCTCTGATGCTCGAAAGGGTAATCTTGTGTGATATTTAAACATAAAAATGCGAATAAAGGTTATGAGAACGTGCCCAAAACATTAAATTATCATTCCATACTTATCAATAGAAAACATGAATCATAAGGAAAATCAAGGATCATAATAAATAAGATCATAACTATAACATAAGAGATGAAATTGTGGCATGCAAATAAACATATAACTTTGTGAACATGTTTAAATACTAACAGGTTGACTCATTAAATTAAGGACATGAAACCTTGACCTTGCATAAACATATAGATATTTAAACTAGGTCCACTCATAAAATTGTGAACATGAAATTAGGTTCACGCAAAACATTAATACCTCATGAGTTATCCATATTTACCCAATGCACTAGAGGGTGATATACTTCCCACAAATTTCATAATGAAATTATTCTTACATGTGCTACAAAAATATAAATCACTTATCATAGTATAACCCAAGGAGAAAATGTGTTTCTTAAAAAACATTCCATCAAAACATAATCTAGAAACAAAAAATGAATTTCATAAATAATGTAAAAATAATCAAACCATATAAATATTAGGTATGGTATAATTGAAACATAACCATATTAAATAATTTCATATTATATGGAAAATATGTTTTATAAAAGAATTGAAATTGATTCCTGAGGAAAATAACCTTTATTCTTCATAAACATTTTCTTTTCTTAAAACACTGTGACATTTAAAAATAAAATAATTCAATTAAAAATAAAATTGAAAACATATGAGGTAATCTTCATTTAAATCTCAGGATATGAAAGAAATGAATTTTATTTATTACATATATGTTAAAAAAATATTCATCTCATAGATTTTCTAGAAAAGTCAAAATGTACCTCATATTTTCAAATGAAAAAATATTCCTTTCATACAGTGTAATAAAAATTCACCAATGGGGAAAACTTATTTTAAAATTTTTTAGAATAATAGAAATAATATTATATAATACATAAATAAGAAACATGGGCGTGGATGATAAATATACCCCAGTAAATTCTTATGTATAAACAATCTCAAAGAATAATGAGAATGAAAAATTGTCCCTTATCAATTATAATTCGTAGAATCATATGCCTAATAGAATAACAAAATTATATACATATGTAAATATAAAACCCACCATTTTACAAATCAAAAAACAGTCATGGGAAGAATAAATACCCCACAAAATAAATAGGTGGTGAATAAGGCATATGTCCCATATGAATCAAAGTGGGACAAAATAATCACTAATATTAGGTATTCTTTCATTTTTGTGTATCCAAACCTCTTGTATAACGATTTAAATGATGTCACTAACTTATTAAAGACTCATATTCATTTTTATAATATTATATATGAACATATTATCATCTTTTTGATAATAATATTTCATTCTTACTCCTCATTCGTGTATAAATAGGTTCATTTTCTTATGCATGTTTTGCTGAATAAGTTCCAGTTCCACTTCTTAGGTTATAGTTATATCATTTATAAAATGATATTAGTATAATATCTATCATATTTATTCATTCCATTCATGTTTATAATCATAGTTTAATTAATATTATGTATAATGAACAACATCATGTTATTTTAAATATTTATATCCATTATAATCATCATTATACCAATCCAAATAATTTATTTTTGAATTAAAAATTACACCACGATGTGGAGTCGGTAAGCCATACGTACGCACACAAGGTAATGTTGTTATTCATAGGAAGAATAAACAGATATATAAGGTTGTCCCACCATTATAATAACATATATGAATTAATTATATAATGAATTTATTAATTTACTATAGAACCAATATAATAATAGGAAATATAGGAAGAAAATTATTTTTAAAGAGGTGATAAAACAATTACCTCTTTCTCGATAATCTTCATTTGAATTGCACAATAGGACTCCCTAAGATGGATTTATTCCAAAATTGTGGCCTTTAAGATGAAATTAGGGATGTTGGGAGAGTAAATGGGTAGAGTTTTCTGAGATAAATTACTCTATAGGTGTTATTAAAAGAAAAAAAGAAGTTCCCTTTTTATAGAAGTGGTGAGGGGCATTTTAGGAATATCCTGAAATATTAATTTATTTTCTGTTTATAATGGTCCAAAACTCATTTATTTAAAATATTAGATTATTTTGGGTTTAAATAAAATTATCAAATAAATTTTTTAAACGTTTTGAATATTTTTTAATCCTTATCTTTTTGGTTTAACCCTTTTTTTACTCATTTTAATCTTACTGTTATATCATGTTATTAAAATTTTTGGGTTAATCTAATTATCATAATATTTCAAACGATCCAAAAAAGTAACATTTATGAAATATTATGACTTATCAAATAAATTTTTTCAAATATTATATTTTTATAAATTTTATAAAATTTAATAAACTATCTTATATTTTATGTTATGAATTATGTCAATTTTGACACTATCCATACATGAATTTTTAAAAAATTCATAAAAACATGAATAATTAAATAAAGATACATTCAATCAATAATAAAATGTCATAGTCATCCATAAAATTCTTGGATGGCCTAATTTATTTCATATACCGTTCAATTTAAAATTTATAATATCATTAATTTGGTATTTCTCTTAATAAAATAATTACTATATCACAATTGTGTCAATATTTAGGATAATTATTTAATATTTAAAAATTTAAAATAAATTCCCATTATGTATCTAATTTCAATATGTTTCTGGAAAATATTCATGTTCAATGTTTCATCATGTTTATCACAACATTAAAATTATTGTACTTATAAGAGATAAGAGAGTGACATGTTGTCACTTTCTCTTGTTTTAATATCTATTACATCACTTTAATGGAAAAAAGTATATTAAATGAATAAATTTAGACACTTTGGTGATATTGGTCGACTCTTATACATCTATTAAGATTTATGTAGGTTTTAGGGTAATTTTATTATCATTTTCATATTGTTTGTTGCTTTAATTTGCCCAATTTACCTTTAACTATGGTAAATAAAAATTACCAATGTTTCTATTCATAATGTCCAAAAAATAATTGTAACCATTGAACATAATTTGGACCCAATGATCCCAAATATTGAATCCATTTTTCAAATTCAAGATAGATAATTTTCATTAGTTAATTTAATATTAATTCTCTCTGTCAAGACGAGAAAATAAATTTTTAATTGTAAAAACCATCACAAGAATGATGTGTGTTTATATCTCAATTTAATGTGAAATTACTTCCAATGAAAAAAATTGGATTAAATGATAAAAATATAATCTAATTAAACTTTAAAACCAATTAAAATGAAAATATAATTATATAATTAAACTATATGAAAAAATTTTTGAATTAAAATGCAATATTTTTCATTATAGAATAAAAAATTGAATTTTATCAAAAAAACCAAAAAAACCAATATAAATTTTTATTTCATTAATCAAAATAATATTTTTATCTATTAATATATAATATATATATATAATAGGGTCAAAAACTATATTTAAAATTCGTGAGCCATCAAAAGGTGGCAAAACTGTTTTTCTTGAGAAATACTTCTTTTATCTGAAAAATTGAATTAATTCTTATATCATGTGTAGAAAACATTTATTATTATTTTTAGACATTAAATTTAATTTATTACATTTATATTTTATTAATAAAATATAGAAAGAGTGATTTTATTATTTTATAAACTCACTTATTTTCATTTAGATAATGTTTTAGAAAAACATTTCAATTTAATTGAAAAAGGTTTTGTTTTCATTTATAAATAATAATTCACAAAGGTATTAATTAAATACATGTTTAAATAATATTTTCCCTGATAAATTGATAATATTTATTCCCACCATTTTATCAACTATTTTATAAGGTAACACAATAATATTTAGTTGTTCATTTATACTCGGTCTTGCATGAAATGAATTATATCAAAAGAATTTGAACATGTGTGTAACACAATACAAGAATAGAGTAACTTATACAACAAGCTAATAATGTGATGCATATAATGCCAAAAAATCTTTGTGTATCGTAAATAAAAATTATTCAATCAAATTGAAATGAATATATCTCATAAAATATCGGGGCGTGACATTCCACCTCTCTTAAAATGAATTTCTCCTTCAAAATTCATATAGGTTATAAAAGGTTTAATAATTTGAAGTCTCTTTTATAGAAACACACATCAAAAAAAGGTATAATAAGACCTCAATTTTAAAAAGAATTTTTGAAACATAATGGTTACCCAAAGTAAGTCATCATAGGGTTTCCACATAAAATAACATAGGTGGGGAGAGAAAACATAGAAATGGAAGAAAAATATAACCATAAAGTTCTGATGGAGAGTAATAGAGAACAAGGTTTGGGGAAAGTTAATAATATGAAATCTGTATATCTACGATTATTTAAGAGTCCATATGATTCATTAGATAATAAGGTACTATGATAACATTTTTGTCTTTCATGATCATTCTCTTGATGTTGAAGAACATGGGAAGAAATACTTAACTGATTTCTCTACAATATCATCATTGGTTGTGCCTTAAACAATTTTTAAATTATATATTATTCAAATAAATGATGTTTAATATGTAATTCTTGAAGTGTTATCAGATTATGTGATCCATAAATTGAATGATAGGCCATTCAATATGCCTCTATAATAAAATGGTTAGCACAAACTATAAAACATGAATAAGCCCATATATAGTTAGATAATACATTATTCCAACAAACTTCATCTGAAGTTTAACATATAATTTAAATATATTTGATAACCTTACTATCCTTATGAAATATGAAAATTTAAAACTATAGGAAAAGGTTCACAAACTCGTCTTAACATTTATCCCACATATATAATACGATATCTCTAGTCGGTCACATTCCAAAAATGTGAACAACATCATCATGTATTCTATTGAGTCATGGTAATAACCTGAATAATCAAATATCCTTATTGAAAACATGCATATTTATTTATTTAAAAACATATTGGATATATTCCTAATGTCCAAAAAATTTGTATACTTCATCCAAGATAATATAACCCTCTTTTCAATAACTCTATAATTAGTTCCCAAGAGATTGGCATCATCCAATTTACTTATTCAAATCCAACATATCTTTATCCAAAAATCATTATCATAACATAAGTGACATTTTAAGGGCGATCTTTCCCTTAATCATGGGTTCTACAAATATATCACCTTACCCTTATATCTCATTTTTGTATCATTAGACCTATCAAACATAACCTTTATAACCCAGTATGAAAAATTTATACTAAAAGCACTTAAATATTTCATGATTCATATAACATAATATTTGAATTCCGAAACATATACACCTCAATCATCCACCTTTATTCTTAATCTATTACACAAGACCCATCATATTCATCTTTACTAGAATATGAATCGTGTATTATGGTTTCTCAGCCTTATTCATCTTAGGTTTATGGTTAAAAATACTGGAAGAACATCACATTCCTTTCACCTGTATTTTACAATCTCTTTATCCTCAGTATTATGACCAATACTTGTACCATTGTCATGATTATTTTCCTAATATTTCCACATATGAAATCAGTCTTTATAATTACCTTAATTTTCACATATGAAACATTAAATGGTTAACAATTTTCTATGTAGTTCTGTGTATTGACTAATATCAGAAAGCAATGTGTGAGAAATACATATCAGAGAATAAAAACACATATGTAAGGTAAATTACATATAATATTTCAATATATTATATGTTTTGTTTAAACCTTGGATAGAAATTATTATCAAAAAAATCCCTTAGATTGTAACATATACTTAGAATTATCATTTGGACATCCATTGGCATATCCTTATAAATATCTCTAGGGATCTCACTAAAGTTTTCACATTACAGATTCTAAAGGTTGACTAAAACTTCACTCTAATACAAACTCTAAATTCCCAAGCTGGATGTACATGGAAATCACCATACTTTTGTTGAATAATTAATACATTAAACAATAAAACATCATGATACCATATTAGTTTAGTGTAGTTGGATACATGGAAACATAAACATTTGGTTTATAAAACATCTATATCATCACCTACTTTATCCTTCATAACTTGAACCCCTTTTTTACATATCTTACTTGATATCTTAATTCAATCATGGGGAGAATAAAAATAAAATTAGCAAGCATAGAATATCAGTAAGGGTAAACAGGGTTAATATGTAGACATAAACATGATAAAAAAAGCTATGAAAATGTGATCATGACATTAGAGGAGCATGCCCTGCATATCAATGGAAAACATGAATCATTAAGAAAGTCAAGGATTCAAATACATAAGATCATAAATGTTACATAAGACATGAAATTAGGGCAAGAACATAAAATTATAACTTTGTGAACATATATAAATAGTAATAAGTTCACTCATTAAATTAAGGACATAAAACCAAGACCTTGCATAAACATATAGACATGGAAACCAGTTTCACTCATAAAATTGGGAACATGAAATTAGGTTGACACATATCCTACATAACTCATGAGTTATTAATATTTACCTAATGCACTAGTGGGAGATATAGGTCCCACCAATCATATAATGAAATCATTCTTACGTGATCCACGAAATCACAAATCTGTCTTCATTGTATAACCTAAGGGATAAAATAAATTTCTTAAACATCATTCCGTCAAAACATAATCCAGGAACAAAAAACTGAGGTCACAAATAGAATAAACCTAATCAAACAATTTAAATATTAATGTAAGTATAAATGAAACTTAAACCTATTCAATAATGTCATCTTATATGGAAAATAATTTTTATCAAACACTTGAAATTGATTCTTGAGGAAAATATCCTTTTTTCAAAAACATTTCTTTTTCATAAAAATCCATTGAATTTTAAAAGAAAACAATTTTGTTTAAAACAAACAAGGTAAATAATAAGGGAATCTTCATGGAAATCAGGTGTTATAAAAGAAAAAATATGTTCATGCCGTATAAGCTAATAAAAATCTTCTCACACATTTTTATGAAAAAGTAAAAAATGTACCTCATATTTGACAGTGAAAAACGATTCCTTTCGCATCACATAATAAAAATTCACCATAGGGTGAAATTGAAATTAAACTATTTTTGAAGAATAAAAAAATATTATATAATATATAATGAGGAAATATAGAATTGGATGATAAATACCCCCCAATAAATACATATATATAAACAATTTTAGAGAATAATGAGATTGAAAAATTATTCCTTACCAATTATAATCAGTCAAAACATGTGTATCATAAAATAAAGAAAATTAAATGAATAAAAAATATCATAAGCATCATAATAAGAATCATAAAAAATTCATGGTAATAATAAAAATCACACAAAATAAATAGGTAGTGTATAAAGAATATGTCCCACAATAATAAAAGTGAGTAAAAATAATCAATTACCTTAGGTCTGCAATCCTTTGTGCATATCTAGACCTCATGTATAATGATTTAAATGATTAAATTAACTTATTACAGAATAATATTAATTTTTATGATATCATATATGATCATATTAAAATTAATTTGGTAATAATATTTCATTATTACACATTATTCGGGTATAAACTACTTCATTTTATTTTGCATGTTTTGCCGAATAAGTTCCAGTTCCACTTCTAAGGTTGTAGTTATATAATTTAAAAGTGATTTTAGTATAACATATATCATATTTTTTTCTTTACATTGACCTATATAATCGTGGTTCAATGAATATCAAATAGAATGAATCACATTGCATCATGGATATGGTAGGTCATACATATGCATGAGTGATGATATCATTCAATTCATGGTTAAATGGTTTGGAATTGGATGGTATATTAATCATGCAGTATAATTAAAATGTAATATTAAAAATTAACATCCATTATACTCATCATTATACCCATACATATAAAGTATTTTTGAATAACAAATTACACCACTGTGTAGAGACAGTAAGTCTGACGTACACATGCATGTTGATATTGTTATTTATAGGATGGATTAAAATAGATATAAGGTTATACCATAATTATTACTAAATATCAGAATGTATAATATATTCTATTTATTAATTCATTATGGAAAAATCATAAGAAGATAAATTATAAGAAGAAAATAATTTTCAAATAGGTGATAAAACAATATCTTCTTTTTTGAGTATATTATTTTTATTTTCACAAAAGGTCATACTAAGATGGATTTATTGTAACACCTCATGATTTCATATAACGTTATATCCTCATAGAAATTCAATAACTTGCGCTACACACAACACCGAGTTTGAGCACACCACGACTTACCATTCAAAAAGAGATTATGAATAGTATTAACTGAATTTTGAATTTTATATACTCCATATAATTTTAGAATCCATATTATGTGTTTCATAGACATAATATAAGAACAAATTCATTTTTTTCAGATAAAAGAATTATTTTTCAAAAAATGAAATTTTACCACATTTTAATGGAGAACCCTTTTTAAAACCAATATTTTACAATTTTATATATTCAATTTAATGAGATTTAATTCTTCTCTAAAAGAAGGACAAAATTTTTTTAGTGTGGATAAAATTTTGGAACTTTTTGTATAACTTCCGAATTTTGATGAATAGTGAAAAATAATAAATTTTAATTGAAAACAACTTTTTTAATCAAAATGATTTATAGTGTTAAATTATGAATTTTAATTTTTTTAAGTATTATTATATTATATTGTTATCATTTAATAAAATATATGTCATTATACATAATTTCACATTTATATTTAACATAAAAACATGTCAATCTTTTGATAGTTTTTACTTTTTAAAAACCCGCTTTTTTGTTTTGACAACTGAAATTAATTTAAAATAAATTATTGAAAATTATATGTTTTCAATTTGGTAAAATAGAATGCATTTTTTAATTCGGAATATCAACATTATCATTGTATGAACTTTTGGTATTTTTCTGAAAACATTCAATTTTTGACTAATAGTGAAAAACACAGTGTTATTGTTTAAAATTGACTATTGATTTAAATAATTATTTATATTATCTAAATTTATCTTAACTCCACATAGATATTTAATACCTATATTAATTCAATGAAATTAATTGGAGTCATTTTATATTAAAATTAGATGTATATAAGTTTATTAAACTTTTTAACATCTTTACCCACCTTCTAGGCACATATTCAAAATTGCATAAAACATAATTTTACTGATAATGTGAATTTAATTTCAAAACATTGAGAGACACGGTTGACATAAAAAAGTAATATTTCATTCAATAACATGATAAAAAATTTGGGTGAATAGTAACTTTGGACTTTTATTTACCATGATTAAAAATAAATAGAGTAATTAAAGGTCAAAATGATATTATAATTACCCTAAAACATGTCATAATTCTATTGGATAAGTGTTTTTCGACCAAAACTAACTGTAGGAATAAAATATGATCCTTTTGTTCAAATCAGATTTTATTAGGCCATTTATTATTATTTTATTTAAAGAATAGTTAAAAGTGTTAAATTGAATGTGTAATAACTAAACCATTTTTAATATAGGATTATACATAAGATAAATTCGTCTATAAATGTTATTTATAAAGAGAAAAATATTTCCTATATAATGGTAATTTATTTATAATTTTTATATATTATATAATTAAATTTATTTATGACAAAATGATGATGCAGTAATTACATTATCAAAGAAAGATTAAACTAATTGATATTATAAATATAAAAGTTAAAGAAAATTGAGGATTTTGATGCGATACATGAAATTTATAGGTTAATATGAAATTTTAGGGTAGATTAAATAATTTTTTTTGATGTGATAAAGTATTTAGGACTTTAACAAAAACAAAATACCAAATAGTGTCAAAATTGACAGAAGTGAGTTTTTAAAACAAATATTATATTATTCATAGATATAACATTTCTAAAAATATAAGGATCGGAAAATGGACTTAGATAAGGTTATATATATCAATAATGGACCTCTTGGGGTTTGTTTGGGTTTTTATAATAAGTTTACTAAATATTTATTATAATAATACAAGAGGACATGGTAAAAGTTAAACTATTTAACAAAGAATTAAATCTAAAAGATAATGTTAATATGGTGACCTAAACTTATCTAAAAAATATTAGTTGAGAGGACTTCGACCGATATCCTCCTTATCCTAAAACTAAATCAATTTAGAGCCATTAGAAACTGAAAATGATTTTATAATAAAGTAATATTTCAAACTTTTCCTAAAGTGACCCTCACCTCTCTTATAAAGGGGTACTTTCCCTTCTCTCAAAATCACACCCCAAAGCCATTTGGATCTACCAAATCTTACCCAAATCACCTCCAAACATCCCTCACTTCAACCTAGAGGCCTTTCCTTGAGCATAAATCAAATTTAAGGATCCCTTTTTTTTCAAATCATAAGGAAACACCCAAAGAAGAGGTAATTATTTTATCACCTCTTTCAAATTTCATTTCTTATTACACATTCTCTTTCTTATTTATTTACATACCAAAATAATAAATCCAGAACCTTATACATACATTGATGTTATTATAAACATGGTACAACCATATTCATTATTCTATCCATCATATGAATGATAATGTCACAATGCGTGCGTGCGTACAGTTTACTGTCTCCATGTCGTGGAATAATTTGTTATTCAACACTATGTTATTTGGATGAATATAATGATGAGTAATATGTATATAAAATATGAAAATGAAATTATAATTTCTTTGTAAAATTAATATACCATCCAATTCCATATCTTGTAATCATTAAGTAAATGATATCGTTGCTCGTGTGTACGTACAGCTTACCGTCTCCACGACACGATGAGAATCATTTCCACGTTCACCATTCAATAGTGATTATAAAAATATATATTATTAGGAAGTATGTAATATATGGAATAATAATGCTAATGGATATATATATATATATATTTATATATGTTTGTATCTACTAACATATATCTTATTAACTTACTTTTGTTCAATACGATATGAAAATAGAAACATAGTTTATTCTTATGTAATCCCTACCATCTCCATAAATGGTGTTTTCCATTTCATCTATATATATATATATATTTATATATCTATTATAAAAAATTTTATTCTAAATATATATGATATATAAATCATGTTTCATATTTAGAAAGTATTTAAATCCTGCTATTAATGATACGATCAAGAATAACAGGTTAAAACACGTACGATAAAGAAATCGATTATTACCAGAAATGATAATTTATCTTATAAATAATTACTAAATGTGTATTATAAAGTCATAAATGAATCATGTATGATATAAAAAATTTGAATATGGTTTTATTATAATTTAATAACATACTATATTCATTATATAGGAGGTTAGACATACCCTCGACCAAAGGCTAGTGAAAGGTAAGGGTTAATTCCTCAATCTCATTATTATTATTATTAGAGATTGTTTATGTGTAAGTATATTCTAGGAAATACTTATTACCCATGTACATGTTTCATAAATGAAATTTAAAAATCATTCTTTTAAGGTACTCTTTTACTAAAACAACATTTTAAATGTTTTAAATATTTTTTCTTCTAAATCTTCCTCACTAATGTCCATGTTTTCAAAATGGTTTTAAGGATTTATTTATATGGACATGAATGTATTATAATTTTACATCCATTAAAAATATTCAAAGTGTTGTGGTATAATTTTATTCAAAAATATCTTTTAAATTACTTCCTTTATAAATGTGTGACTTTAAACTGATTTCACAAAAGGGATATTTCTCTCAAAAAGTTTTACCGAAAATTTTCAACTTTGTCAACATCCTTTACTGGATATTATTCTTTATTAAGGTTGATTTATTATAATAAAATCTTCCATATTGTGTTTAATAAGTCATTATATTTTTTAATATAAATGTTTTATTTTTATACACTTTATGGTTTATGTTTGAGTTATTTACAATTTCTATGCTAGTTTTAATATGAATATTTATGCTATGTTTCAACATTTTCATATGAGGAATGCGGTGTAATTAGTTAGTTACGGGTGGGGCTTGTTATAACCCACTGTTGCATCAGTATGTCTCATGAGAAAATCTAGTGTCTTGGCACAAGGCCATAAAAAAAAATTTAGTCTTGGGAAGATACCTTGGCTATGTGGTAATGATGTCTGGTGTTAGGCATTCCCTCCCGATGATATTAATTATTACATGTGATTATTCGACTAGTAGAATATCCATGTGAATGTTTATATGTAAATGATTGATTTATATTCTCCATATTATGTTCAGGTTTATGTTTAAAAGGATGTCGTTTTTATTACACATCGTTCAATAAATGTTTATAGATTCTGCTAAATTATTTACCCATACAGAGTATCTAAGCTCACCCCTTTCTTATGTTTTGTTTTTAGAGGATTCCAAGAAGTGTATTATGTTTTATATACAGGGTTAAGCTAGGGGAATAATTGAACTCAGAATTCATTATTTATGTTGTGTTTTATGATTGAATGTGTAATTTTATGTTCATGTTTGTAATACATTTTCCAAGACTACTAAATTGATCTGTCCTTCATGACTAGATTCCATTTAAGCACGCCAATGTATTAAAGGAGTGCACTGAATCCAAGCTTCTGGGGTAAGGGCATTACAGTTGGTATAATAGGAAGCTTAGTAAAAACTTGTAAACTAGATTTAGTTTTACTCTAATTAGAAAACATTACCATAATATAGACACGTAGGATTTGTATTGAAGAACTTATTTTAATTTTGGTAATGTATAGATTTTGTTTATTTTCCCAGAAATACATCCCTGTCTGGATACGAGCAGGTAGAGGTGTCTCTGGAACATATCTATCTTGGAGTGAAAACTCTGAAAAGGAGTTTCGTTCTTGAACTTGGGTATCAGGGTACCCAACAATGGGCCTTGCAACGCTTTTGGTTACGAAACTCCTAGGGGATATGATTAGGATAATTAAAATTTTCTTTTCAAGCCATTATGAAGGATTTAGGAGTAATTATTTCCTCAAAGAAAACATTTTTTATTATTATAGATTATATTCATAATCATTTAAATTTACGTTTTCTATTTTACATGTTTGGAATTATGCATTGCGATTCATAAACTAACCTAGTGCATACCATTGTTTAAAAATGGCACCCAATAGAAGGAATGAGAACTCCAACAATATGCATGATCCCAAGAGTAAGATGGATCATATTTGTCATAGTATTAAGAAAACTATTAGAAGATATATATTCTGCCATGTATTCTCATCATATGAAGAAATAGTATCATGTGTTAATAAGATAAATAAATAATTGTTTGAGTACTGTGGCTTTGAAGGGAAGAAATAGAAGAAAAGGATCGTAGGGAAAAAGATGGATAAATAGAAGAGGGGAAAGAAGGATTTTCCCATATGTGATAACTGTGGAAAGAATCACCATGGTAAATGATTGAAGGGAATGTGAGTTTATTATATGTGTGGAGAAAAAGGACACAAAGTACGTGATTTCAAGGGTAAGAAAAATGTTTCAAATGTACAATGCTTCATCTGCAAGGAGTTTGGACACTACACAAATCAATGTCCAAATCATTAGAGTATGCCCAAAATGATACTATTGGATAATATTCCAGTTATTATACCACTACAACTTAGGAGGAATGAATATTTTTCTTCTGTTTTTATTAAATAATTATTTCATTTGAGTATTTTATCAATGATGTACTGATTATATGAATTATGGAAATAAATAAGGATTGTACTGCAATAATATTTTATTTAAGATTTGAGATTATTTGGTTCCAAGAAAAGTGACTCAATAGAAAGTGATTTTTTTTTAAAATACATGGTTGAAGGAATGATACACCTTAATATGGTTCTGATATTGAGGTAGGAATTTTTGAATAATATTAGATTGACTTGGATAAATTATATTTTAAATTATTGACTACATTGAAACTAATTAAATGATTTTTTATTCCATTATTTTGGGTGTTTATAACATTTTTGGATTTAAGGATTATATCCAGTATTCTATAAGGAATAAGAGAGAATGAATGTTATCAATATGGTTTTATGGTTATTCAGGGTTTTACCATGTTTTTAAAGAATACATGATGGAGGTATTCACATGTTATTACGTGGAAAAAAAGAACTTCAATATGTTTACCTTAGTTATTAATTTATGAATGTGATTTTAGACAGAAGTATTTTGGATAATTCTAAAGGTTAGAATGGATTAAGTTTGACATTGGATACTATTTTTATGGTTAATTAATTTCTTATGATTAGTTTTGTTTTGTTATAAAAAGAACAACCTAGAGGTCGGGCGACAACCTGTCGCGTCTGGCCAGGCCGTGAGACTTGAACCCACAACCAAAGGGCGACAATGGTGCATCACCTACCACTTGCCTATGTGATGTCCCAGTTTTTATAATGTAGTTTTTTTAAATGGTCTAACAGATGAATTATAAATTCATTTTATTTTGGAACCCTATACGATTAGGATAAATAGAATATTTTGAGTTCTATTATCTTATAGAGTGAAAGATGAGTTTGTAGTAGGAATTAGTTGAAGGATAAAACTCTAATTTTCAAGTATATTTTTTCATCTTATTTTATAAATAAATTAATTCTCATAATTTAGGGAAGGGATCTTAAAACCAAAAATGTGTTTCCCTAATACCTTATGTTTTTTTGAACCGATTATATTTTAAATCATCATAGACTGATGGCTTTGAGGCACGCAATTTTACACTTTTTTGTTATTGATGACATCAATCAATCCATATAAATATTTATGTTTTTCCTTCAATTATTTATCTTTAATTTCCACCAATGTTCTTATAATCAAGATCATAATTTGTTGGTAACTTTTTCATTTCCCTTTCCCTCATAATAAGACTAAATAATATTAACCCAATTTCCGATGTGGGATTTCCACAATGGTATTTTTCTATTTTTAAACTTTTAGTTTTTGAAGAACAGTTTCAAATTGTGAGGAAGCAATTTATTTAAGGAGGAGAGAATGTAACACCCAAATATTCATAGTACGTTTTCTCTTCAATGTAATTCAATAACTTGCGCTACACGCAACATCGAGTTCGAGCGCACCACAACATACCGTTCAAAAAGTTGTTATGAATAGTATGAACTAATTTTTGAATTTTATATACTCCATATAATTTTAGAATCCATATTATGTGTTTTTTAAATATAATATAAGAACAAATTCATTTTTTTAGATAAAAGAAGTATTTTTAGAAAAATACAATTTTACTCCATTTTGATGGAGAACCCATCATCAAACCAATATATGAAAATTTTATATATTCAATTTAATGAAGTTAAATTATTCTATATAATAGAGACATAAAAATTTATTTTGGATAATTTTTTTGTACTTTTCTGATAACTTTCATATTTTGATGAATATTGATGAATACTAAATTTAAATTCAGAACAACTTTTTTAATCGATATAATTTATAGTGGTAAATTATGAATTTGAATGGTTTGTAATTATAATTAGATTATTTATTATTAATTTAATATAATCTAGGTCATTATACTTAATTTCACATTTAAATTTGACATAAAAACATGTCAATCTTTTGATAGTTTTTACTTCTTAAAAACCCACTTTTTGGTTTTGACAAAGGGAAATAAATTTAGATTAATTAATAAAATTTCTATGTTTTGAATTTAGTAAAATAGAATTAATTTTTCAATTTAGAATCTCAAAATTATCATAGGCTGAATTTATGGTATTTTTCTGAAAACTTTCAATTTTTTGATGAATAATGAAAAATACAACCTTATTGTTTAAAAATGACTTTTTATTTAAATAATTATTTATTTTATTTTTATTTATTTTAAGTCAAAATAGATATATAATACCTATATAATTTCAATGAAATTAATTGGATTCATTTTATTATAAATTAGATTTAAAAATTTTTATTTAACTTTTTAACGTCTTTAACCCACTGTCTAGGTACATTTGCAAATTTGCATAAAAGGTAATTTTACCAGTTTTTTGAATTTAATTTAAAAAATATGAGAGACATGGTTGACATCAATATGTAGAATGTGCTTTAATAAGATGAATTTTTTTTGTTGAATAGTAAATTTTGATTTTTATTTACCACAGTTAAAAGTAAATAGTGTAATAAAATGTCAAAATGATATTATAATTACCCTAACACATGTCATAATTATATTAGATAATTGTATTTCAACCAAAAATGAACTTAGGAATAAAATATGATCCTTTTGTTTTAGTTTTATTAGATTATGACATATATTATTATATTATTTAAATAATAGTTAAAAGTGTTAAATTCAAAGTGTAATAACTAAAGCATTTTTAATATTGTGTTATACATAAGAAAAATTTGACTATAAATATTCATTAGAAATAAAAAAAATATTTTCTACATAATCGCATTTTATTTATAATTTTTAGAGATTATATAATTAAATTTATTTAGGACACAATGTTGAGGTAGTAATTACTTTATCATTGAATGATTAAAATAATTGATATTATAAAAATAAAAAAATGTAAATTGAGGCTTTTGATTCCATCCACGAATTTTCTAGGTTAATATGAAATGTTAAGGTTGATTAAATATTTTTTTTGAAGTGATAAAGTAGTTATGACTTTAACAAAAACATATACCAAATAGTGTTAAAATTGACATAAATGAGTTTTTAAAACAAATATTATATTATTAATTGATATTATTTTTCTAAAAATATTAGGTCTGAAAAAATGACTTAGATAAGGTTAGATATATCAATAATTATCCACTTTGGGTTTTCATGACTTTTTATAGAAAGTTTATTAACCATTTATAATAATAATACAAGAGGACAAGGTAAAAGTTAAACTATTTAACTGAGAATTAAATATAAAGGATAGGGTTAATATGGTGACCTAAACATGAATAAAACCTATTAGTTGAGAGGATTTATACCCATACCCACCCTATATTAAAATAAATCAATTTGGAGGCATTAGATACTGAAAATGATGTTATAATAAAATAATATTTCAAACATTTCCTAAAGTGACCCTCAACTCTCTTATAAAAGGGATCCTTCCATTCTCTCAAAATCACACCAACAAAGCCATTTGTCTTGGCCAAACCCTGCCCAAATATCCTTCCAAATTACCTCAATTCAACCTAGAGGCCTTCCCCTGATCAGAAATCCATCCTATGAATCCCATTTTTTCAAACAATAGGAAACACAAAACAAAGAGGTAATTGTTTTATCACCTCTATCCATGTTCTTTTCATCTTCCACTTTGTATATATAATTTATTTCCATAAAAAAATAACAAATCCAATACCTTCTGAATACTATGATGTTATTATAAATATGGTAAAACCAAATTAATTATTATATCCATCTTATGAATGATAATTTCACCATGCATGCGTACGTACGGCTTACTGTCTCCACACCGCGGTATAATTTGTTTTTCAACACTATGTTATTTGGATGAATATAATGACAAGTAATATGTATATAAATAAGGAGAATAAAATTTTAATTTCTCTGTAAAATTAATATACCATACAATTCCACAACTTTTAATCATTATGAAAATTATATCGTCGTGCATGTGTATGTACGACTAACCGTTTCCACGACACGATGATATTTGTTTCCGCTATTACAACGTTTAGCCGTACGTACAACCTACCATCTCCATAAACAATGTTTTACATTTATTATATATATATATTATACATATTTATATTATAATAATATATTATATATAAATCATGTTTTATATTATTTAAGTATTTAAATCATTATCTAAATTATACGATCAAGAATAAAAAGTGAAAACACGCACGATAAAGAAAGGGATTATTACCCAAAATATTAATTTAACATGGGAATCACTATTAAATGGGTAGTACAAAGTCATAACTGAATCATGTATGATATAATAAATATGAATATGGTTTTGGTATAATTTAATAACATACTATGATCATTATACAAGAGTACAAACATATCCTTGACCAAAGGAAATTTCAAGTTAAGGGTTAATTCCTCAATCTCATTATTATCCGAGATTGTTTATGTGTAAGTATTTTTTGGGACATATTGTAACACCCCAGGTAAATAAATAATATGAAATTTTCATATTTTTCCATATTTTTGAATAAAATATTAATAATACTTTAAAGTGAATGCTATGCTCGGGGGCATACCCAATACGCAACAACGCGTTTCTTTGAAATCTTACGTTGCACTCTAATAATAAAATAATATTATTTTAAAAGGTGGTTAATGCCTAGCCATTGTAATAGCGGAAATGAATGCAACTAACTACAAAATTATTATATATGTTTGTCAAATATGTTTACTTTTATCCAATAAAAGTTGGAGGCTTAAAATGAAAATGAATCCAATTTTAAGCACAAATCTTCTAATATTCTTTAAATGGTTGATTAACCGCATTTTGATGGAGAACCCTTTTTAAATATACGTTTGACAATTTTATATGTTGTATTTTACAAAATAAAATCCTTCTTTATAATCTGGACATCAAAATTTTATTTGGGTAAAATTTTGTTATTTTTCCGATAAAGATCATTTTTATTGAAAATGTTGCATTTTAATTCAAAACCGCCTTTTAATCTGATTTATTTATATGGATAGATTATATATTTAATTTATATTAGATTGTATTTAGAATATATTTTTACCATTTAATATAATGGTGGTCATTGGAATTAATTTTACTTTTAATTTGGACTTATAATAGTGTCAATCTTTTAATAGATATTGTTTCTTAAAAACAGGCTATTTGTTTTGACAGTAAGAATTAATTATTAAATTAATTAATTCAACATATATGTTTTGAATTTTTTAAAATAGAAATCATTTCTGAATTCGGAATATCAAATATATCTTAGGGTGAATTTTTGGTATTTTTCTGAAAAACTTCAATTTTTTATGAATAGTGAAACCACTAAGTGGTAGTTTAAAAACTGATTTTTCATTTAAATGAAACTTTACCACTTATATGATTTTAAATTAAAAAATATGACATACATGGTTGTCATTAGGATGTAAAATTTGGTTCAATGGGATTAAAATAATTTTTTGGTGAATATTAACTTTTAAGTTTTTAATCACAATTAGAGGTAATTAGTGTAATTTATAGTAAAAATAATGTTTTAATAATATGAAATGACCAAGACACATGTCCTAACCTCATTGGATGTGTCATGGACGACCAAGAAAATCCGTGGGTCAACTTGGGGACCCCATGGAGCCACTTTGGTTGGACAATGACATAAATAACTTTTTATTTTAAGTTAAAATAAAAATGTCACAAGCTTGAGTTGTTTTACTAAAACAATTTTTAAATGGGGTTATACAAGTCATATTTTTTACTATAAATATTAATTAGAAAGATAACAGGATTTCCTACATCAGGATAGTTTTTTTAAAAATTTAAGACATTAATTAAATTAAATTATTTATGACATCATGATGATGCAGCGATTACCTCATTAATAAAGGATTTAAATAAAATGAAAATATAATGTTAAAACTATAACTTCCACCTATAAAAGACCTATTGGATGAGTATATTTAGAACCCTTAACACCTTATCCTATATTTACATCAATTTGGTACCTTTAAAATCCGAAACGCATTTGAAAATAAAGTAACATTTTGTAACTTTCCAAGAGTGCCCCTCCTCTCCTCTTATAAAAGGCCCCCACCTCTACCACCTTACCCACACATCTCAAGCCTTTGGCTCGGCCAAACCCTACTCATTTTGTCTCTCCATATCCATATATTACTCCTAGAAGCCTCTCTTTTGGCATAAGTCTTCCCATGGAAGCCTTTGAGCTTAAATAAAAGAGAGATACCTGATTTTAAGGTAATGTCTTCACTTGTGTTCTTTTGTTTTATTCTGCTTCTCCAACCCCCTAAACTCTTTTTATTCATTTCTTTTGTAACAACTACAGTATCTTCAATATACTATTATGTTTTTATAAGAAGGATTCGAGCAACACTTACACACACCAACATCTAATGGTTAATGAACATACTGTTTCTGTGGATGGTGAATTTCTGCCTCACGAAATGATGATTGTTCAATATTCTTTTAACACCCTCAAAGGTGGCTATTAAGATGTCACTATATTTATATATGATATATAATATTTTTATGTTTTACTTAAACTTCTGTATTTTTCATTCATGTCATACCTTTATGGTTTCCATTATGGTGAAACGCGATATCTTCATTTTAGGAAGTGCGGACTACCGCCCCCTCAAAGTGATTTGATTCGTTAATACCATATGTGGTATATATAAAGGATAGATTTAATGATATTATATATGATACCATAATTGAATTATAATACCATTATGTATCATTATGTTTTAATTCCATTAAATAAGAAATAGAAATGGAAGTAGTGTTCATGCGTACGTACTGCTTACCGTCTCCATGAATGGTGCATTTCATTTCTGACCTCTAAATGTTATGTAATATTATAAATGCATGTATATAATGGATATATATGATATATATGATATCTAAATAATTAATATAATTATGGATATAAAATATATTTTACCACATGAACATCTTGTAATTATAAAGAGTTTATTTTTTACTCAAGTAGCAATGATCTACAAAATGACCATTATTAACATAAATAATTACATAGTGTTCATATCATGGTAGTAAGTGATATAAAATGAATAATGAACTTGAAAAATGTTCTTAAGAAAGTATAAATTAACTCAAGTTTATTATTCAGGAGGTTAAAGAACGATTGAGTCATGTCCGACCCGAGGTAAGGGATCCTACCTCTCTCTTTCTTTTTAAGTACACTCTTTTATGTCATTCCTTTTAAGCTCATATTTCTTATGATTTGGATGTTAGTTTATATTCATATTACTGTAATTTTTATGTTCATTTGATTAGGGACCCTATTTTCTCTCATCAATCCATTTTGGATGTTTTAATTGGCGTCGTTATGCTGCCGAAATTTCATAAGGGGCTTTTTATCTCACTTTGTGTTTTCATGAGATTCATGCTACATTTTCCAATATTTCCTTTTGAGTGGTGTATGTACTATCCATTATTCTACTCTTTGGGTAACATACATTCGTTTATGAGTATTTACATCAATGTTGTATAGTCCTTCTTTCATGTGGTGTATGTTTCAAAAGTTACCCAAACCGGTAAGGGAACCTTTCACCCTCCTCTTTTTAAAAGACTTATTTTGTTATGTCTTTTAATTTTCATCTTATTATGTGGGGATATGTTCTTTTATATCCTTATTTCTGTAAATTTTATGTCCTAGATATGAGATACCATTTATCTCTCTCATCAACTCTTTTTATAAAATTTGATGTGACGTCGTTAGGCTGTCAAGGGAACTTCTTAACCCAATTTCGATTTCTTTGGGTTCAACATGTAGTTATTGAATATGTCATTCTTTGAATATGTGTGAATGACCTTTGATTATTTTACACTTAATATCCACTTATATTGGGTGTATTTATATTTTTCACACATAATTAAGAGATTGATTTATCCTTAATTTAAGGATACCATCTTTATAATGGATTTCATCTCAATTTACATTTCAATTGAGACATCATTGTTGTTATGAACCAATTCACTCTTATATGGTGTATATACTGTCCTTTGGAATATTATATCATTAATCCCTTTATTCTCATGATATTATAATGTTTTGATTAAATGTTATTCCTCAATTATTGTATTCAATTGTCTCTCATTTTGTTAAAAATCCTTTAACTAAAATATCGTTTTAAATGATTTAATGATTTAATCTCATAAATATTTCTCATTAATATCCATGTTTTCAAAATGGTTTTAAGGATTTATTTATATGGATATTAATGGTTTAAAATGTTAAAAGCTTCAATGTGATATGGGACACTTTGAATTAAAAATCTCTTTATTAAATGTTTTAAATGGGTTTGAAAATGGTTTTTAGAATGGATTCATTATTTCAATATCTTAAAAGGTTATATTGTTATTGCAATGTGGGAATGTTATATTTCCTTTATGCTTAAGTTATGTGCTATGATTTTGTTATGGTTCTTGGGAATTGTTATGAAGACAGGTGGTTCCGTGGTAAACTATGGGCGGCTGAGCCCGATATAGCTCTCCAATGCATTGGGTAACGTGAAAGAGTTAAACGTTAAGGTTTCTCCGAAGATATTTAGGGAATATATTGTGATGTGTATTCCAAACATAACCAAGAGGGTTACTCCCTAGGTAAGAATGTTATGAATGCCTCATGTTACCTTTATGTCTTATGATTTCTATGATTTATTCATGATTTTATGAGGTATGTTAAAGTGATTATGTTTTATGGGTAAAGTATGATTTCATTCTTATGTATATATGTACTCATGTTTCCTTTACATACTTTTTATAACCCTTACTGAGTTTTTTTATGCTCATCCCAAGTTTTTGAAATGTTTTTCACAGGTCAAAGGAATGGTACATGATATGATGATAGTTTCAAGGAAGTGTCAAGAAAGAATCCATGTTTTGTTTTAAATATGTTTTCGTTGATGGGAAAAATGAATACTATATTTTATGTAACCAATTCGTTTAAATGTAGAATGTAATGAAAGTTTTATGATCTAATTCTCTAAAACTCTAAACCTGAAAATATCATCAATGTGTAATCTTGTAATAACACAAGATTAAGTAAGGTTTAAGGCTGGGGCCTTATAGTTGGTATCAAAGGCCGGTTTAGATAACTTTAGAAGTTTGAGTGTTGTTTAATAAAAAGTGACAAGTTGTGTATAACCATAATGGTTAGTATATTAGATGGAGTCATCGTTTTTTTTAATGTTAGAATGAGTTTGAGATAACTTGGATAAGTATATCTTGGTGATTATCTTCCTCTTTTTTATTGGATGATTTTACTGATATACTCACACTGACATTTTTGGTTTTAGTAAATGGCTGGATCAACCAGGCACCAAAGTAACAGTGGATTTGAAGAAAACTGTGACGTTTTATGAAAGAACAACTGAATGATATGGGATCTTCAATGAGAACTCTTGTGGTTATCCTCAACCAACTATATGGAGTCATGATTAAACACCTAAACCTTAGTGATTTTTATAAGGCATCGTGTATGAGAGAAACAAATCCCTACGGAAGTTCAGGTAATAATCATAAAGGTAAGTATGTTCAAAAACCTATGTGTCAAATATGTGGAAAGAAACACGTAGGAAAATGTTTCAAAGGGACAGAAAGATTCTATATATGTGGAAATGAAGGTCATAAAGCAATAACCTTCCATGGAAAAAGGAAGCATCTAGTTGACTCTAGAAAAGGTAAAGAAGTTCTTTCTGAAGGATCAAATGAATGTTTTAAATGTGGTGTGCATGGTCATTATGCAAACATAGGTCCTATGAAGAAGTTTTGGTTATGGGGTCACCAAGATCGTACTAATATTCATTTACCAATACATAATTCCATTCCGATTGAGGATGAAGAAACTGACAATGAAGAATGAATGGTATGGAATATTTCTTAACATATGTTTTCCTATTATTGGAATCTAAGGATATGATTCATGATTTTGTTTGTAGGAAAGAAGTATTTCAGAATAAGTTGAAAAGTAATGGCTAATGGATCATGAAGAATGTTGAATGAGTAAGAAGTCATCATATAAGGGATTCAAGAGTTATGGTAGATTTTAGGATGGTGAAATTCGTAGATGTATTAAGTCTCTTTTGATGATGGGGTTACATTAGAAGACTTTTTATAGTAACCCCAATGTTTGATATACGAAAATTTTATTCAAGTAATAATTATCCTTTCTTTAGTGGATATAGTTATAAAGAACCATTTGGGTTTATATGATCCTTGAATTTGAGGCAATTACTGGTTAATACATTTTGAGTTTCAATCTTAGTTTGGTTTACTTTGTATAATTTTATGGATAGATGTTTATTGAATGGTCTTTGTTAAAATTTGGGTTTTAGTTTTGGTTAAGGTCTAAAGACATGGGAAGTATATAGTTCTCTTTTGTGGATTAGGTTATTCTCTAGAAGTTGATTATAGCTCTCTTAATGTTAAAAAGTCATCCTAAATACTCATCTTTTGGAGAAAATATGAGTTCGTGTAAGAAATCTAGTAAAAGTTGAAAGTCAACATGACAATTATGTATGCTTCCTTATGTTTTAGTTAAGCTAAAAAATAAATTCCTCAATGAAAAGTAACTTAAAACAAAAAAATTTCTGTTAATTTTTCTTACTGGGGAATCAAATACTGTTTAACCCATCACAAGTTTGTGATTTTCTTGTTGTTAACTTTCTCCTAGACATGTTTACTATCACTCTCCATCAGAACATGACCCTTTGTTTTTTCCTCCATATACATATTTTCATACTTGGAATCCTAGTATGGGTTAACTCGGGTGACATTTGTACTTCTCTCTCATTCTTTTAAAGAGATAGTTTTACTGACTCTTGTTCCGATGTGGGATTTTCAATGAAGCTTCCAAGCCCAATTTTAAAATTGCGAGGACGCAATTCCCAAAAGGGGGGAAGGATGTAACACCCCAGGTAAATAAAGAATATGACATTTTCATATTTATCCATATTTTTGAATAAAATATTCATAATACTTTAAAGGAAATTCTATGCTCGAAGGCGTACCCAATACGCTACAACGAGTTTCTTTAAAATCTTACGTTGCACTCTAATAATAAAATAATATTATTTTAAAAGGTAGTTAACACCTAGCCGTTGTAATGGCGGAAATGAACGGAACTAACTACAAAATGATTATATTTGTTTGTCAAATATTTTTTCTTTTATCCAATAAATGTTGGAGGTATAAAATACAAATGAATCCAATTTTAAGCACAAATCTTCTAATATTCTTTAAAAGGTCGATTAACCTCCATTTGAGGGAGAACCCTTTTTAAATATACTTTTGAAAATTTTATATGTTGTATTTGAGAAAATAAAATCCTTCTTTATAATCTGGACATCAAAATTTACTTTGTGTAAAATTTTGTTATTTTTCCGATAAAGATCATTTTTATTGAAAATGTTGCATTTTAATTCAAAACCTCCCTTGAATCTTGTTTATTTATATGGATATATTATGTTTTTAATTTATATTAGAGTGTATTTAGAATATATTTTTACCACTTAATCTAATGGTGGTCATTGGAATTAATTTCACTTTGAAATTGGACTTAAGCTAGTGTCAATCTTTTAATAGATATTGTTTCTTAAAAACACGCTATTTGTTTTGACAGCGGGAATTAATTATTAAATTAATTAATGCGAAATATATTTTTTGGATTTTGTAAAATAGACATCATTTTTCAATATTGAATATCAAATATAGCTTAGGGTGAGTTTTTGGTATTTTTCTGAAAACATCAATTTTTTATGAATAGTGAAACCACTAAGTGGTAGTTTAAAAACTGATTTTTCATTTAAATGAAACTTTACCACTTCTTTGATTTGAATTTCAAAAATACGACATACATGGTTGTAATTATGATGTAAAATGTGGTTCAATGGGATTAAAATATTTTTTTTTCTGAATAGTAACTTTTAAGTTTTTAATCGCGATTATAGGTAATTATTGTGATTTAAGGTAAAAATAATGTTTTAATAATATGAAATGACCTATACACATGTCCTAAACTCATTGGATGTGTCATGGACGACCAAGAAAATCCATGGGTCAACTTTGGGACCCCATTGATCCACTTTGGTTGGAAAATGACATAAATAACTTTTTATTTTAAGTTAAAATAAAAATGTCACAAGCATGAGTTTTTTTACTAAAAAAATTTTTAAATGGGGTTATACAAGTCATATTTTTTACTATAAATATTCATTAGAAAGATAAAAAGATTTAATACATCATGATATTTTTTTAATTTGTAGATGTTAAACAAATTAAATTATATATGGCATCATGATGATGCGGCGATCACCTCATTAATAAAGGATTTAAATAAAATGAAAAGATAATGTTAAAACTATAGCATACACTTGTAAAAGACCTATTGGATGAGTATATTTAGAACCCTTACCACCTTATCCTAAGATTACATAAATGTGGGACCTTTAAAATCCGAAACTCATTTGAAAATAAAGTAACATTTTGTAACTTTCCAAGAGTTCCCCTCCTCTCCTCTTATAAAAGCCCCCCCACCTCTACCACCTTACCCACACCTCTCAAGCCTTTGGCTCGACCAAAACCTGCTCATTTTGTTTCAACGCATCCATCTCTTACTCTTAGAAGCCTCACATTGGGCAGAAGTCTTCCCAATGTAGCCTTTGAGCTCAAATCAAAGAGAGATACCCGATTTTAAGGTAATGTCTTCACTTGTGTTCTTTTGTTTTATTTTGTTTCTCCAACCCCCTAAACACTTTTTATTCATTTATTTTGTAACAACTCCAGTATCTTCAATATACTAGGATGTTTTTATAATAAGGATTCTAGGTACACTTACACACACATACATCTAATGGTTAATGAACATATTGTTTCTATGCATGGTGAATTTCAGCCTCATAAAATGATGATTGTTCAATATTCTTTTAACACCCTCAAAGGTGTCCATTAAGATGTCACTATATTTATATATGATATATAATATGTTTATGTTTTACAAAATCTTTTTTATTTTTCATTTATGGCATACCTTTGTGGTTTCCATTACGGTTAAACGAGATATCTTCATTTTAGGAAGTGCGGACTACCGCCCCCTCAAAGTGATTTGATTCATTAATACCATATGTGGTATGTATAAAGGATAGATTTAATGATATTATATATGATACCATACTTTAATTATAATACTATTATGTATCATTATGTTTTAATTCCATTAAATAAGTAATAGAAATGGAAGTAGCGTTCATGCGTACGTACGGCTTACCGTATCCATGAACGATGTATTTCATTTCCTACCACTAAATGTTATTTAATATTATAAATTCATGTATATAATGGATATATGATATATATGATATCTAAATAATGATTATAATTCTGGAATTAATATATATTTTACCACATGAACAACTTGTAATTATAAAGAGTATATTTTTGACTCAAGTAGCAATGATCTACAAAACGACCATTATTAACTTAAATAATTACATAGTGTTCATAGCATGGTATTAAGTGATATAAAAGGAATAATGAACTTGAAAAAGGTTCTTAAGCAAGTATAAATTAACTCAAGTTTATTATTCAGGGGGTTAAAGAACGATCGAGTCATGTCAGACCCGAGGTAAGGGATCCTACCTCTCTCTTTCTTTTTAAGTACACTCTTTTATGTCATTCCTTTTAAACTCATCTTTCTTATGATTGGGATGTTATTTTATATTACTCTTACTGAACTTTTTATGTTCATTTGATGATAGACCCTATTTTCTCTCATCAATCCATTTTGGATGTTTTAATTGGTGTCGTTAGGCTGCCGAAATTTCGTTAGGGGCTTTCTATCTCACTTTGTGTTTTCATGAGATCCAGGCTACATTTGCAAATATTTCCTTTTGAGTGGTGTATGTACTATCCATTATTCTACTCTTTGTGTAACATACTTTCTTTTATGAGTATTTACATCAATTTTGTATAGTCCTTCTTTCATGGGGTGTACGTTTCGAAAGTTACCCAAATCGGTAAGGGAACCTTTCACCCTCCTCTTTTTAAAAGACTTATTTTGTTATGTATTTTGATTTTCATCTTATTATGTGGGGATATGTTCTTATATATCCTTATTTTCATAAATTTTATGTCCAAGAGATGAGATACCCTTTATCTCTCTCATCAACTCTTTTTCTAAAATTTGATGTGACGCCGTTAGGCTGTCAAGGGAACTTCTTAACCCAATTTCGATTTATTTGGGTTCAACATGTATTTAATGAATATGTCATTCTTTGAATATGTGTGAATGAACTTTGATTATTTTACACTTAATATCCACTTATATTGGGTGTATTTATATTTGTCTGACATAATTATGAGATTGATTTATCCTTAATTTAAGGATACCATCTTTATAATGGATTTCATCTCAATTTACATTTCCATTGAGACTTTATTATTGTTATGCACCAATGCACTCTTATATGGTGTATATACTATCCTTTGGAATATTATATCCTGAATCCCTTTATTCTCATGATATTATAATTTTTTGATTAAATGTTATTCCTCAATTATTGTATTCAAGTGTCTCTAATTTTTTTAAAACCCCTTTAACTAAAATATCGTTTTAAATGTTTTAATGATTTAATCTTATAAATATTTCTCATTAATATACATGTTTTCAAAATGGTTTTAAGAATTTATTTATATGGAGATTAATGGTTTAAAATGTTAAAATATTTAATGTGTTATGGGACACTTTGATTTAAAAATCTCTTTATTAAAATTTTTAAATGGTTTTGAAAATGGTTTTTAGAATGGATTCATTATTTCAATATCTTAAAAGGTTATATTGTTATTTCAATGTGGGAATGTTATATTTACTTTATGCTTAAGTTATGTGCAATGATTTTGTTATGGTTCTTGGGCATTGTTATGAAGACGGGTGGTTCCATGATAAACTAAGGGCGGGTGAGCCTGATATAGCTCTCCATTGCATTGGGTAACGCGAAGGTGTTAAACGTTAAGGTTTCTCTGAAGACATTTAGGGAATATACTGTGATGGGTATTCCAAACGTAAACAAAATGGTTAATCCCAACATAAGAATCTTATGAATGCCTCAATTTACCTTTATGTATTATGATTTTTATGATTTATTCATGATTTTATGAGGTATGTTAAATTTCTTATGTTTTATGGGTAAAGTATGATTTCATTCTTATGTATATATGTACTCATGTTTCCTTTCCATAGTTTTTATAACCCTTACTGAGTTTTTTATTCTCATCCCAAGTTTTTGAAATTTTTTTCATATGTCAAGGGAATTGTACATGATATGATTATAGTGTCAAGGAAGTGTCAAGGAAGAATCCATGTTTTATTTTAAATTTGTTTCCGTTGATGGGGAAAATGAATACTATCTTATATGTAACCACTTTGTTTAAATGTGGAATGTAATGAAAGTTTTATGATCCAATTCTCTAAAATTCTAAACCTGAAAAGATCCTTAATGTGTAATCTTGTAATAACTCAAGATTAAGTAAGGTTTAAGGCTGGGGCCTTATACATATTTACTATCCAAGTACATGTTTCATAAAATAACTTTCAAAATGATTATTTTAATGAACTCTTTAACTAAAACATCATTTTAAATGATATAAATATTTATTCATTTAAATATTTCTCATTAATGTCCATGTTTGCAAAATGGTTTGAAGGATTTATTTTTATGGACATGATTGTTTTAAAATGTTACTTAATTTCAAAAGTTTCAAAGTGGTATGAGACACTTTGATTCAAAAATATATTTTAAATGAATTCCTTTATAAATTTGTGACTTTTAAATGATTTCACCAAAAGGGATATCCCTCACAAGATGTTTTACTGATCATTTTCAACTATGTCAGCATACTTTACTAGATCTTATTATTGGTTAAGGTTGATTTATTATCATACAATCTTCCATATTGTATTTAACGAGTTATGATATTTTTGACTATGGATGTTTTATTTTTATACCCATCATGATTTATGGTTGATGTGTTAAAATTTCGTATTCTAGTATTAATATGAATGATTATGTTATGTTTCAACATTTCCATATGAGTAATGTAGTGGAATTAGTAAGTGATGGGTGTGTCTCGCAATAGCCCCTGATGCATCGGTAGGTTTCATTAGACAAACTAGTGTCTTGGAATAAGGTTTTGGCATAAATTTTTTTTTGTAGTCTTGGCATGAGGCCCCAGATATGAAGTAATGATGTCCGGAGTTAGGTATTCCATCATTATGAAATTAATTATTACATGTGATTATTCGACTAGTAGAATATCCATGTTCATGTTTATATTGTAATGTTTGGTTTATTTTCTCCATATTTAGTTCATGTTTATGTTTAAAAGGTTGTTGTTTTTATTACACATATTTCCTTAAAGGTTTATATCTTCTGCTAAATTATTTACCATTACTGATCATCTTATCTCACCCCTTTCTTATGTTTCTTTTTACCAGGATTCCAAGAAGTGTATTATGTTTGATATATAGGGTTAAGATAGGGGAATAATGGCTTTCTCAATGGATTATATATGTTTTGTTTTATGTTCAAATGTGTAATGTAATGTTCATGTCTGTAATATAATTTCCAAGACTAATAAATTGATTGGCCCATCAGGACGTGATTCCTTGTAATCATACCAATGTATTAAAGTAATGCACCAGCTCTGTGCTTTTGGGATCAGGGCATTACATTTATGCCAAATTTGTGTCCTCTAGGAAGTAGTTATGGATGTTGGGAGAGGAAATGTGTATGGTTTTTCTGATAAAAGGTCTCTAGAGTTGTGATTGAAAGAGAAGGATAAGTTCCCTTTTTATTTTAGAGGTGAGGGGAACTTTAGGAATATTTTGAAATATTTATTTATTATAAATTTATTTTTGATTTATAATGGTCAAAAATAAATTTATTTTTAAGATAAGATTATTTTGGTTTTAAATAAAATAGTCTAATAATTGTTTTACAAATTTTGTCTATTTTAATTCATTATATATTTGGTTTAGCCCTTATTCTACCATTTTTAATCTTACCATGATATCTTGTTATTTAGAATTTGTGTATTAATGTAATTATCATAACCTGTAAAAAGGACATAAAAGTTGAACATGATACATAATAGTACATATCTTTACCATTTTATCAAATCATTGATTTTTATAAATTTTTTGACATTTAATAAACAATTTTATATTTTATGTTATGAATTTTGACAATTTTGGAACTATCCATAAATGAGTTTTTAAAAAAAATCATAACAACATGATTTTTTATAAAAAAAATACATTAAATCAATACTAACATGGCATATCCATCCATAAAATTCTTTTAAGACACAATTTTTGTCATATAAAATTTATTTTAATATTTATAATATCATTTATTTGATATATCTATTAATAAAATAATTACCATATCATTGTTGTGTAAATGTTTACAGTAATTTTTTAATATCTAAATATTATTAATAAATTCCCATTATGTAGATAATTTCATTATATTTCTGGAGACAATTTGTGTTCAATGATTCATCATGTTAATTACTATATTAAATTTATTATACTTATAAGAGATAAGAGAGTGACATGTTGTGACTTTCTTATGTTTTAATAATTATTACATCACTTTCCAGGAAAAAAGTCTATTAAATGAATAAATTCAACCCCTTAGGTTATGTGGGTAGACTTTTATTCATCCAATAGTATTTTTGTATAGGTTATTGTAATTTTATTTTTCTTACCATATTGGTTGTTACCCTAATTTACCCGATATACCTTTAACTATGGTAAATAAAAATTACCCAAGTTACTATTCATATTGTCCAAAAAATAAAAGTAATATATTAACATAATTTGGACCTATTGACTCCAAATATGGAATCTTTTTTTCAAAATTCAAAACACCTAATATGATTCTCTTAATTTAATATTAATAGAAATTTTCAAAATGAGAAAATAATTTTTTTTAAAAGTAAAACCCATCGAAACAATGATGAGTGTTTATATCTAATTTGAACTTAAAATTAGTTCCAATGACCAAAATTGTGTTAAATGATAAAACATATAATATAATTATACGTTAAAACAAATTAAAATGATAATGTAACTATATTAAAAAAATTAGATGAAAAAGAAATTTTGATGCTATATTTTTCATTAGTAATTAAAAAAATAATATTATATGAAAAAAAACAAAATTCAACCAATGAAAATTTTGATGTCCTGATTCAAAATAAAATATTTATGTTGTTAAATATGATATATAATATTGTCAAAATCTATATGTAAATCGGCGCCCCAACAAAAGATGAAAAACATTATTTTTTGAAATATACCTTTTTATTCGAAAATTTGAATTTGTTCATATGTCATTAATGTAAAACATATAATATAAATTTTAAACATTACATTGAATATATTAAATATATACATAATTAAAAAAATATATAAATTTTGATTTATTTTTTTATAAACTCACTTTTTACATTTAAATAGTTTTTCAGAAACACATTTCCTTTTTATTGAAAAATTTTTTATTTTCATTTCTAAATAACTATTCACAAAAAAATAATTAAATACAAGTGTAAAAAATATTTCCATAAATAAATTAATATTATTTAATCCCACCATTTTATCATCTAGGTTATAAGGTAACACAATAATATTTGTTGTTCACATATACTTGGTATTGCATGAAATAAATGAAATTGAAAGAGCATGAACATGTGTGTAACACAAGCCAAGCATAGCGTTGCGTATACCTCATGCTAAGCCAGTGTTACGGGTATTGCAATCTAATCTTAGTGTAACAAACATCATAATACATCAATGAAATTAAAATGAATCTATCTCATAAAATCTCTGGGTGTCACATTTTACCCCTCTTAAATAAAATTTCGGCTTCATAATTCGTTGAGGTTATAAAAGGTCTACTAATTAAAAGTTTCATTCATAGAAACCCACATCGTAAAAAGGAATACATATAATTAACTTTAAATAGTATGGTTTGAAACATAATAGTTACATAATGTAAATAATCACTAGGTTTACACATAGGATAACATAGGTGGGAAGTGAAAACATAGATATGGAAGAAAAAACTAACCATCATATTCTGATGTAGAGTGATAGAGAACATGGTTTGGAGAATGATTACAATTAAAAATCCATAAATCTATGCTGATTTAATGGACCATAATATTTATTAGATTATAAGGTACCGAGATAACATTTTTGGTTTTCAAGATCCATTTCCAAAAGTTAACGTACATGAGAGGCAATACATACCCGATTTCATTAAAATCTCATCCATGGTCATTCCTTGAACAGTTACCACTTCATATCTTATACAATGAAATGAAGGTGAATTTTTCATTATTTTTGTCTTAGTAGATCCTGTGACCCTTAAATTGAATTAATGGCCATTCCATCTGTCTTTTTCACAAAAAGGATAGCAGTTCTTATCAAACATGCATATGTCCATATATGGTGGGATAATACTTTATTCTAACAAACATCATATGAAATTTAACATAATATTTACATAAATTTGATAATCTTACAATACTTATAAAAGATCAAAATATAAAATAATATAAAATGATTCAAAGACTTGGCTAAACATTTATCCCTCATATATCATATAATATTCCCAGTTTGTCACATTCCAAAAATGTGAGCACCTTCATCATGTATTCTATTGAGTCACAGTAACAACCTGAATTATTAGATATATTTATTGAAACACTCCATGTTTCCTTATTCAAAAACTTATTGGATACATTCCTCAAGTCCTAAAAGGCTTAATAATTCATCCATGATAGCATTACCCACTTGACAACAACTCCATAATTAGTTCCCATGAAACTATCACAATCAAATTTACTTAATGGAATCCAACATATATTTATCCAAACATCATTATCATAAAAAAGTGACATATTAAGGGTTTGATTTCCCTTAATCATATGTTATCCAAATATATAACCTTACCCTAAAAACACTTTTTTCACTCCTTATAACTATTTAATATATCTCTTCCAATTTTTAATGAAAAATGTATAATAAAAATACATATACATATATATATATATATATATATATCATGATTCAAATAACACAATCATTGAATTCCAAAACATATAAAACTCAATCATCCAACATTACTATTAGACCATTAATTAGGATTTATCATATTCAAATTTCCTATAATATGAATCTTGTCATAAGCTTTCTCAACCTTACCCTTCTTAGGTTTAATGTACACAATACTGGATGAATATCACACACCTTTGACATGTTGTTTACAATCTCTTTATCCTCTGTAGTATGAAAAAAAATCATACCCTCTTCATGATTATCTTCATTATATTTTCTCTTAGGAAATAAATCTTCATAACTCACCTAATTTTCACATCTAATACATTCAATGGTTAACTATATTATTTGTACTTCTAACTATTGCCTAAGACCATAATGAAATATGTCATAAATATATATTAGAGAATAAAAACACATAAGTAAGGTAAATTACATATAAAATTTCACTATATGAAATTCTCGATTTAACCCTAGGTTAGTCATAATTATCACAAAAACCATAGGACAGTAACATATACTTATACTTATCTTCGGGACATCCCTATAAATATTCTTAGAAATATCTCTAAGTATCTCACTAATTATTATTCATTCTAATTTCAAATGGCTGACTAAACTTTTGCTCTGATACCAACTATAAAGACCCAAGCATTAAGTACACGGAAAATACAATAATTTTGTAGAATAAATAATACATTAAATAAAAAACACCCAAATACCATATTAGTTTAGTGTATTTTGAAATTGGGAAATATAAACAACTGGTTCATAAAACATCTACATCATCTCATTCTTTATCTTTAATAACTAGAACCCTTTTTGATACATCTTACTTAAAATCTTCTTCAAATACTATAGAAAAGAAACGTAAAATGGGTGAGAACATATTCTTATTAAATGTAAAAAAGGGTAATATGTAATCATAAATATTAGCATAAAGGATATGGGAACATGTTCATAAAATTAGAGGATCACACCCTGTATATCAATGTAAAACATGAATCATAATGAAAATCCAGGATCATAATACATAAGATCATAACTGTAACATAAGAAATGAAATTTTGGCATGCCCATAAACATATAACATTGTGATCATGTTTAAATAGTAATAGTTTTAGTCAATAAATTTATGACATCCAACCTGGTCCTTGCATAAACATATGGACGTGGAAACTAGGCCCACTCATAAAATTGTGGATATCAAATCAGGTTCACACCTAACATACATACCTCATGAGTTGTCCATATTTAACCAATGCACTGGGGGGAGATATAGGTCTCACCCATCTCATATTGAAATCTTTCTTACATGTACCACAAAAACAAAAATCACACATCATAATATAACCCGTGGGATAAAATGCAAATCTTAAACATCATTCCATCAAAACCTAATCTAAGAACAAAATATTGATTTCATAAATATCATAAACATAATAAAACCATTGAAATATTAGGTATAGTATACTTGAAACATTGAATTATTAAATAATTTTATCTTAGAAGGAAAATATTTTTTCGAGAACAATTGAAAATGTTTCTTAAGGAAACAATCATTTCTTCTTCAAAGGCATTTCCTTTCCTTAAATCGTCATGCAATTTTAAAAGAAAATAATTTTGTTTAAAAATAAAATTGAAACATTGTAAGGGAATATTCATGTAAATCATACATTATGAAAGTGTAAAAATTTGTTCATGTCATATATGTTAAAAATGTTCTTCTCAAATATTTACTGGAAAAGTCAGAATATACCATATATTTGAAAACAACAAGAGATTCCATTCATACCGATTAATAAAAAATTAAAAATAGGTAAAATTGACATTAAAAAATTGTAGAATAAAAGAAATAATATTATATAATACATAATTAGGAAACATGTATGTGGATGATAAATATACCTTGGTAAATACTTACGTATAAACAATCTCAGAAAATAATGAGACTGAAAAATTATCCCTTACCAATTATAATCTGTCGTACCATATGCCTCATAAAATAAAGAAAATTATATGCATAGTTAAATATCATAACCTTCATAATTAGAATAATAAAACATTAATGGGATCTTTAAATACCACACAATAGAAATAGGTGGTGTATAAGGCTCATGTCCCACATGAATAAAAGTGAGAAAAAACAATCCCTTACCTTAGGTTATCTATCCTTTGTGTATATATAATCCTTCTGTATAATGATTTAAATGATTTGATTGACTTATTACAGAATCATATTCAATTATATGATATCATATATGAACATATTATCATTCATTTGGTAATAATATTTCATTATTTCTCGTTATTCGAGTATAAACTGGTTCATTTTCTTCTGCATATTTTGCTAAATAAGTTCGGGTTACACTTCATAGGATATAGTTATATCATTAATATAATGATATTAATATAATTTATATCATATTTATTTATTACATTCATGTATACAATTTTGGTTAAAATAAAATCATGTAGAATGAATAACATCGCATCGTGGAGACGGTTGTCCATACGTACGCACAAGCGATGATATCATTATCTTAATTGATAAATGCTATGAAATTGGATGTTATATTAATTAATTTTAATAATCATAATATTATATTAATTATTTAATTACCATATACTCATAATTATACCCAACCAAATGAAGTGTTGTGGAAGAAAAAACTACACCACAATGTAGAGATAGTATGCCGCACGTACACAAACATGGTGATATTGTTATTCATAGGAAGGATAAAAAGAGATATAAGCTTGTACCATAATTATAATAATATATAATCATGTAAAATATACTATATTTATAATTTTTTTATGGAACAATTATAAGAAGAGGGAGAAGAATAAGAAAAGAACTTTAAAAGAGGTGATAAAACAACTACCTATTTTTCAAGTATCTTCTTTTGATTCTCACAAAAAGGTCACCCTAAGATGTCTTTATGCCCAAAGTGTAGCATCTAGGATGAATTTAGGGAAGTTGGGAGATAAAATGGATAGGGTTTTTATGAGTAAAATGTATTTATAGGTGTGATAAAAAGATAAAGAGAAGTTCAATTTTTATAGGAGAGGTGATGGTCACTTTAGGAATGTCTTGAAATATTAATTTATTATTAATTAATATTCTATTTATAATGGTCTAAAACTCATTTATTTATAATATATGATGATTTTGGGTTGCAATAAAATAATACAATAATTTTTTACATGTTTTTTATACTTTTTAATCCTTATCATTTTTGTTTATCCCATATTTTAGACTTATTATTCTTATAATGATATTTTGTTATTAATATTTTGTCTGTTAGTGTAAATGTCATAACATATAAAATGACAAAAAAATAATTTATGACATATTAGGACTTATCTAAAGAATTTTTTCAAATATAATATTTTTATTATTTTTTAAAAGTTAATAAACTATTTTATATTTTAAGTTATGAAATATGACAATTTCGACAGAATTCATACATGAATTTTTTTAAAAATTCATAAGACCTGATTAATTCAAAAAAATACATTAAATAAATCCAATAGCGTCATAGTAATACATAAAATTCGTGTATGACATTAATTATTGCATATAATATTTATCTTAATGTTTATAATATCATTTATTTGATATTTCTATTAATGAAATAATTACTATATCACCAATGTATCAAAATTTATGGAAATTATTTAAACTATAAAAATTAAAAATACATTAAATTTATGTATATAATTTCATTATATTTCTGGATATTATTTATGTTCTATCTTTCATCAAGTTTATCACTACATTTAAATTATTGTACTTATAAGAGATAAGAGAGTGACATTGTAACATCCTAGGTAAATAAATTATATTACATTTTAATGTTTATCAATATTTGTGAATAAAATGTTAATATTACATTAAATGGAATTCTATGCTCGATGGCATACCAAATACGCAACAATGAGTTTCTTTGAAATCTTACAGTGCACACTAATAATATAATAATATTATAATAATTAACGCCTAGCCGTTGTAATGGAGGGAATGAACAGAAATAACTAAAAAATGATTACATATGTTTGTTAAATATTTTTACTTTTATCCAACAAATGTTAGAGGCTTGAAATCCAAATGAATCCAATTTTAAGAATTAATACTCTAATATTTTTAAAAGATTGTTTTACCGCCTTTTAGTGGAGAACCTTTTTAAAATCTAACTTTTGAAAATTTTGTAAGATCTATTTTTCAAAATAAACTTATTCTTTATGTTTGGGTCATTGAAATTTACTTTGGACAAAGTTTTGGTATGATTCTGACAATGTTCATTTTTTTAATGAATAGTGAAAAATATTGCATTTTACATCAAAACTTTATTTTCATCTAATTTAAATACATTGTTAGATTATCTTATTAATTGGTTTTAAAGTTTAATTAGAATATATTTTTAGCATTAAATTCAATGGTGGTCATTATAATTAATTTCACTTTGAAAATGGATATAAACTAGTGCCAATCTTTTCATAGATATTGCTTCAAAAAAACCCGCTATTTGTTTTGACAACAGGAATTATTTTTTAAATTAATTATTTTAATTTATGTGTTTGGAATTTGGTAAAATTGATTCCATATTTTGAATCAGAGGTTCCAAATTATGTAATTAAGACTCTTTTGTTTTTGGACATTATGAATAGTAACGATGGTAATTATCTTTAATTATCGTGATTAATTAGTAATCGGGTAGTTAAGGATAATAAAATAATATCATAATAATAACAAATGACCCCAAAATATGTCCTAATGCAACTTTTTATGTCATTGACATCTATGGGATGCCTTCTTCCATACTTTGGGACTCAATGGAATCACTTTTCCGTGATAGTGACACTTTATCATTTTATTTTTAAAGAAAGGAAAATATAACAAAAGTATGTATCACCCAAGTAAAACAATTTTAGTTTTTTCTGTGTAAATTATATCTTAGACTATAAATATTAATTTTAAAGATAAAAATGTTTCCTACATCATTGTATTTTTAATATAATTTTTAGACATTAGATAAATTATTTTATTTATGACACCATGATGATGCAGTGATTACCTCATTAATGAACGGTTTAAGTAAAAGGAAAAGATAATTTAAAATCTAAGACTTACACTTTTAAAAAACCTATTTTATGAGTATATTTCGAACCCTTATCACCTTATCCTCGAAATATATCAATATGGGACCTTTAAAATCCGAAACTCAATTTAAAATAAAGTAACATTTCTTCACTTTCCATGAGTGCCCCTCCCCCCTCTTATAAAAGGCCCCTCCTATACCTCCTTACCCACACCTCTAAAGCCTTTGGATCAGCCAACCCCTGCCTATTTCATCTCTCCACATCCCTCTATTCATCATTGAATCCTCACCTTAGTCAGAAATATCTTCAAGAAACTCTTTTGGTTCAAACCCAAGGGAGTTACCCGATTTAAAGGTAATGTCTTCTCTTATGTTCTTTTGTATTATTTTGCTACTCAAACCCCCTAAACTCTTTTTATTCCATTCTTTTGTAACAAAAACAGTATAAAAAATTATATATGATGTTTTTATAAGAATTATTCGAGATACACATACACACACATCCGTCTAATGGTTAAAGAACATACTGTTTCTGTGGATGGTGAATTACTGCCTCACAAAACGATGATTGTTCAATATTCTTTTAACACATTTAAAGGTGTCAATTATGATGGAACTATTTTTATATTATATATATTATATTTATGTCCTCTCTATTCTTCTTTATTTTATATTTAAAACATACCTTTATGCTTTTCATGTTGTGCAAATGCGATAATTTCATACGAGGAAGTGTGGACTACCGCCCCCTCAAGTGATGTGACTCGTTCATGCAATACATGGAATGTATAAAGAATGAAATTAATGAACATATGTGACCTACATAGCATATATATTATACTTTAATTATAATATATATCTCTCATTTATTTTTTAATTCCATTAATATGACAAAGAAATGAAAGTAGCGTTCAAGCATACGTATGGCCTACTGTCTCCATGAACGGTGGATTTCATTTATTTTTATCTCCAAATGTTATTTAATAGTGTAAAATGAATATTTAATGTATATATATGATATATAAATATTTAATACTATTCTGGAGATGATTTACTTATAACTACATGGATGATCATTTTCAAACAAGTTCATTTTTGACTATTGTACCAAATATCGACAAAAACGTCTGATATGAACTCACATTTTAACCAATTATTATAACATTATAATATGTGATATTAACTGAATAATAATATTTAAAGGAGGTCATTAAGAAATTATAAATTGACCAAAGTTTATTATTCAGGAATATAAAGAAACGAACAAGACAAGTTGGACTTGAGGTAAGGGGTCCTACCTCTATCTTTCTTTTTAAGCACTCTTTTTATATAACTTACTTTAATCTCATCTTTCATATGATGGGGGATGTTCTGTTATATTCCTCTTTCTATAAATTTTATTTTAATATGATGATAGACCCTATTTTATCTCATCAATCTATTTTTTTAATGTTTTATGTGGCGCCGCTAGGCTGCCAAATTTTCATAAGGGGATTTTCATCTCACTTTTTATTCCCGTGAGATTCATGCTAAATTGGCCACTATTTACTTTTTTGTCATGTATGTACTGCCCATTATTTTACTATTTTTATAATATACTCTCATTTATGGGTATTTACATCTTCATTGTATGACCCTTCTTTCATGGGGTGTATGTTTCGAAAGTTGCCCAAATCGGTAAGGGAACCTTTCACACTACACTTTTTAAAAGACTTATGTTCTTATGTCTTTTAATTTACATCTTTTTATGTTGGGATATGTTATTCTATATCTTTATTGATCTAAATTTTATGTCCAAGTGATGAGATACCATTTTATCTCTCATCAACTAATTTTATGAATTTTAAAGTGATGTCGTTAGGCTGTCGAATTTTACCAAGTGAACTTCTTACCCCAATTTTAATTTCTTTGGGTTCGACTTGTAGTTATTGAATATTTCATCCAATGAATATGTGTGAATGACCTATGGTTGTTTTAAACTCATTATCCACTTATATTGGGTGTATTTATATTTTTCACACATAGTTATGAGATTGATTTATCCTTAATTAAAGGATACCTTTTTTATATGGGATTTCATCTCATTTTACATTTCTATTGAGGATTCATTGTTGTTATGCACCAATTCACTCTTATATGGTGTATATACTGTCTTTTGGAATATTATTTCATGAATATCTTGATTATCATGTATTATAAAGTTTTGATTAAATTCTATTCCTCAATTATTGTATTCAAGTGTCTCTCATTTTGTTAAAAACCCTTTAACTAAAATATCGTTTTAAATGATTTAATGATATATTCTTATAAATATTTCATTAATATCCATGTTTTCAAAATGGTTTTAATTATTTAGTTATATGGATATTAATGGTTTAAAATATTAAAATCTTTAAGGTGGTATGGGACACTTTGATTCAAAAATATCTTTATCAAATGTTTTAAATGGTTTTGAAAATGGTTTTTAGAATGGATTCATTATTTAAATATCTTAAAATGTTATATTGTTATTAAAATGTGGGAATGTTATCTTTCCTTTATGCTTAAGTTATGTGCTATGATTATGTTATGGTTCATGGTCATTGTTTATGAAGACGGGTGGTTCCATGATAAACTAAGGGCGGGTGAGCCCAATATAGCTATCCAATTCATTGGGTAACTTGATGGAGTTAAACGTTATGGTTTCTCTGAAGATATTTAAAGAATATACTGTGATGGGTATTCCAAACGTAACCATGAGGGTTACTACCTACGTAAGAATGTTATGAATGCCTAAAGTTACCTTTATGTGTTATGATTTCTATGAGTTATTCGTAAATCTTATAATTTCATGAGGTATGTTAAAGTGCTAATGTTTTATGCATAAAGTATGATTTCATTGATTCTTATTTATAAATGGACTGATAAATTCTTCCCATATTGTTATAACCCTTACTGATCTTTTTACGCTCATCCCATGTATTTGAAATGTTTTTCATAGGATATAAAGTTGAATAGGGTCAAGGATGGGATCAAGAAAATGTCAGGATGTCTAAAACAAGGAACTAGACATGACTCTTTTGTTAAAGAGTTTTTATTTTGTGAAAAAATGGAAACTAAGTAGATGTGTCTACTTTGTAATATTTGAGTTGTAATAGTTATGTCCTAACTCTCTAAAACTCTAAACCTGAAAAGATCCCCAATGTGAATTATTCAATTTAATTCAAGATTAAGTATGGTTTAAGGCTGGGTCCTTATAGTTGGTATCAGAGGTTGGTTTAGATAACTTTATAGGTTAGAGTGTTGTTTAAGCAAAAGTGACAAGTTGTGTATAACCAAAATGGTTAGTATATTAGATGGAGTCACTATTTTTTTTTTGAAAGTTAGAATGAGTTTGAGATAAATTGGATAATTATATCTTGGTTCTTATCTTCCTCTTTATTATATGATGATTTTGTTGATACACTCACACTGACCTTTTTGGTTTTAATAAATGGATGGATCTAGAAAGCACCAACGTGATAATGGGTATGAAGGAAACTGTGGTGGTTCTCTGATTAAGAGACTGGATGAAATGGGGGATTCAATGAGGAATCTTGTGGTTATTATAAACCAACTATCAAGAGTCATGATCAACCACTGGAACCTTGGTGAGTTCTCTAATGCATCATGTATGAGAGAACCAACTCGATGTGGAAGTTTAGGTAATAATTATAATGGTAACCATTAGGGTTTATATGATCCTTACTTTTGAGGTAATTATGGGTTACTATATGATATGATGGAATATGAAAGGCATGAGATAAACATGAGGTTAAATTATGTTATGGTTATTTTTGAAGATTTTATCTCTTTTTTGGGGAATGTTTTATGAATTATATAGTTTTTGAAAAATGACAACACGCAGACCGTGTGACAACCCGTCACGTTGGACGAAGCTATGGGAATCAAACCCACAACTAAAGTGCAACTGGTATTTATTGCCTACCACTGGACTACGTGAAGTCCCTGGTTAGTTTGACTAATTCATTTTATTTAGATTATTTTATGAATCAACAATAAGTTGATTTTGGGTTATCTAGGAAAATATTGACCTATCATGGAGGATATATGATTAGGTTAATTACTTTTTAGTATGAGACTTTAAGAGTAACTGATGTAATTTTGGAGAAAAATGTTAAGATTTATCTTAGGAGAATATGTGATGAAATCCTTTAGAGATTTGGGTTTCAATCGTAGTTTGGTTTACTTTGAAGAATTTCATGGATAGATGTTTATCGAATGGTCTTCGTTGAGCTTTGGGTTTTGTTGGACAAATTTTGGACATTAAGAATAGATTTTCTTTATATAAAGGATTATCCTTTTTTGTTATTATCTGATCTCATACTAAAATTTTTGGTTTGGTTTTGGTTAAGGTCTAATGACATGGGAAAAATATAGTTCTCTTTTGTGGATTATGTGATTCTCAAGAAGTTGATTATAGTACTCTTAATGCAAACAAGTCTCCCTAAATACTCGTCTTTTGGAGAAAATATGAGTTTGAGTAAGGAATCTAGTAAAAGTTGAAAGTATACATAAAAATTAAGTATGATTCCTTATTAATTAGTTAAGCTCAAAAGTAAATTCCTCAATGAAAAGTAACATAAAACAGAAAAATTTCCTGTTAAATTTTCCTACTGGGGAATCGAATACCGTTTAACCCATCACAAGTTTATGATTTTCTTGTGGTTAACTTTCTCCTAGAAATGTTTACTATCACTCTCTATCAGAACATAACCCTTTGTTTTCTCTTCCATATCCATATTTTCCTACTAGTAATCCTAGTATGGGTTAACTCGGGTGACCTTTGTACTTTTCTCCCTTTCTTTTAAAGTGATAGTTTTACTGACTCTTGTTCGGATGTGGGACTTTCAATGAAGTTTCTAAGCCCAATTTTGAAATTGCGAGGACACAATTCCAAAAGGGGGGGAAGGATGTAACATCCCAGGAAAATAAATTATATTAAATTCTAATTTTTATCAATATTTTTGAATAAAATGTTAATATTACTTTAAAATCAATGCTATGCTCGATGACGTACCCAATACGCAACAACGAGTTTCTTGGAAATCTTATGTTGCACACTAATAATATAATAATATTATAATAGTTAACGCCTAGCCATTGTAATGGTGGGAATGAACCAAAATAACTACAAAGTGATTACATATGTTTGTTAAATATTTTTACTTTAATCTAATAAATGTTAGAGGCCTAAAATCCAAATGAATCCAATTTTAAGAATAAATACACCAATATTTTTAATAGATTATTTTACGGCCATTTGATGGCGAACCTTTTTTAAATCATACTTTTGACAATTTTATAAGCTGTATTTTTCAAAATAAACTTATTCTTTATGATTGGGACCTTGAAATTTACTTTGGGTAAATTTTTTGTATGTTTCTGACAATGTTCTTTTTTTAATGAATAGTTAAAAATACTGCATTTTAAATCAAAACTGCTTTTTCATCTAATTTAAATATATGGTTAAATTATATTTTTAATTGGTTTTAAAGTTTAATTAGAATATATTTTTACCATTTAATTCAATTGTGGTCATTATAATTAATTTCACTCTAAAAATGGACATAAACAAGTGCCAAACTTTTCATAGATATTGCTTCAAAAAAACCCGCTATTTGTTTTGACAACGAGGATAATTTTTTAAATTAATTATTTCAATTTATGTGTCTGGAATTTTGTAAAAAGGATTCCATATTTTGAATCATAGGTTACAAAAAATGTAATTAAGACTCTTTTGTTTTTGGACATTATAAATAGTAACGATGGTAATTATCTTTAATTATCGTGATTAATTAGTAATCGGGTAGTTAAGGATAATAAAATAATATCATAATAATACCAAATGACCCCAAAATTTGTCCTAATGCTACCGGTTGTTTCCTTAAAGACCATGTGATGCCTTGTGCAAAACTTTGGGACCCCATGGAATCAGTTTTGTGTGATAGTGAGACTTCATCATTTTATTTTTAAAGAAAGGAAAATATAACAAATGTATGTATCACCCAAGTAATTTTTTTTAGTTTTTTCTATGTAAATGATCTCTTAGACTAAAAATATTCATTGGAAAGATAAAAATATTTCCTAAATCATAGTATTTTTTATAATTTTTAGACATTATATAAATTAATTTATTTATGACACCATGATGATGCATCGGTTACCTCATTAATGAATGATTTACATAAAATGAAAAGATAATGTAAAATCTAAGACGTAAACATGGAAAAAAATCTATTGGATGAGTATATTTAGAACCCATATCACCTTAGCCTCGAAATATATCAATGTGGGACCTTTAAAATCCTAAACTCATTTTAAAATAAAGTAACATTTCTTGACTTTCCATGTGTGCCCCTCCTCCCTCTTATAAAAGGCCCCCACCTCTACATCCTTACCCACACCTATCAAGACTTTGGATCGGCCAAAACCTACCCATTTAATCTCTCCACATCCCTCTATTCATCATTTAAGCCTCACCTTAGGCAGAAATCTCTTCAAGAAACTCTTTTGGTTCAAACCAAAGGGAGTTACCCGATTTAAAGTTAATGTCTTCTCTTATGTTCTTTTGTTTTATTTTGCTTCTCCAACCCCCTAAAATCTTTTTATTCCTTTTTTTGTAACAAAAACAGTATATTAAATATACTAAGATTTTATTATAAGACGGATTATAGATACACTTACACACACATCCATCTAATGGTTAAAGAACATACTGTTTCTGTGGATGACGAATTACTGCCTCACGAAACGATGATTGTTCAATATTATTTTAACACATTTAAAGGTCGAAATTATGATGGAACTATTTTTATATGATATATATTATATTTATTTCCTCTCTATACTTCTATATTTTATATTTAAAACATACCTTTATGCTTTTCATGTTGTGAAAATGCAATAATTTCATACGAGGAAGTGTGGACTACTGCCCCCTCAAGTGATGTGACTCGTTCATGCAATACATGGAATGTATAAAGAATGAAATTAATGAACATATGTTACCTATATAACATATATATTATACTGTAATTATAATATATATATCTCTCATTTATTTTTTAATTCTATTAATATAACAATGAAATGAAAGTACAGTTCATGCGTACGTAAGGCCTACCGTCTCCATGAACGATGTATTTCATTTCTTTTTATATAAAAATGTTATGGAATAGTATAAAATGAATATTTCATGGATATATATGATATTTAAATCATTAATACTATTCTGGAGATGATTTACTTATAACTACATGGACAATCATTTTCAAACAAGTTCATATTTGACTCATGTACCAAACATCGACAAAAACGACTGATATGAACTCACATTATTAACAAATTATTATAACATTATAATATGTGATATTAACTGAATAATAATCTTTAAAGTATTTCCTTAAGAAATTATAAATTGAACAAAGTTTATTATTCATGAATATAAATAAACGAACAAGACAAGTCGGACTTGAGGTAAGGGGTCCTACCTCTCTCTTTCTTTTTAAGTACTCTTTTTATAAAACTTACTTTAAGCTTCTATTTATTATGATGGGTGATGTTATTTTATATTCCTCTCGCTGAAAATTTTATGTTAATATTATTAGAGACCCTATTTGATCTCATCAATCCATTTTTGGAAGTTTTATGTGGCACTGTTAGGCTGCCAAATTTTTATAAGGGGATTTTCATCTCACTTTTTATTCCCGTGAGATTCATGCTACATTGGCCACTATTTCCTTTTGTGTGGTGTATGTACTGCCCATTATTTTACTATTTGTATAATATAATCTCATTTATTGGTATTTACATCTTAATTGTATCACCCTTCTTTCATGGGGTGTATGTTTCGAAAGTTTCCCAAATCGGTAAGGGAACCTTTCACACTCCTCTTTTTAAAAGACTTATTTTGTTATGTCTTTTAATTTACATCTTTTTATGTTGGGATATGTTATTATATATCCTTATTGATGTAAATTTTATTTCCATGTGATGAGATACCATTTTCTTTCTCATCATCTAATTTTATGAATTTTAAAGTGACGTCGTTAGGCTATCGAATTTTACCAAGGGAACTTCTTAAGCCAATTTCGATTTCTTTGGGTTCAACTTGTAGTTATTGAATATGTCATCCTATGAATATGTGTGAATGACCTATGGTTGTTTTAAAATCAATATCCAATTATATAGGGTGTATTTATATTTGTCACACATAATTATGAGATTTATTTATCCTTAATTTAAGGATACCTTCTTTATAAGGGATTTCATCTCATTTTACATTTCTATTGAGGCTTCATTGTTGTTATGCACCAATTCACTCTTATATGGTGTATATACTATCATTTGGAATATTATATCATGAACCCATTATTCTCATTATATTATAAAGTTCTGATTAAATGTTATTCCTAAATTATTGTATTCAAGTGTCTCTCATTGTGTTAAAAACCCTTTAACTAAAATATTGTTTTAAATGTTTTAATGATTTATTCTTATAAATATTTCTCATTAATATCCATGTTTTCAAAATGGTTTTAGGTATTTAGTTATATGAATATTAATGGTTTAAAATATTAAAAGCTTCAAGGTGGTATGGGACACTTTGATTCAAAAATTTCTTTATTAAATGTTTTAAATGGTTTTGAAAATGGTTTTTAGAATGTATTCATTATTCCAATATCTTAAAATGTTATATTGTTATAGAAATGTGGGAATTTTATCTTTCCTTTATTATTAAGTTATGTGCTATGATTATGTTATGGTTCTTGTGCATTTTTTTATGAAGATGGGTGGTTCTGTGATAAACAAAGGCTAGGTGAGCCTGATATAGCTCTCTAATGCATTGGGTAACGTGAAGGAGTTTAACGCTAAGGTTTCTCCGAAGAGATTTAGGGAATATACTGTGATGGGTATTCCAAAACGTAACCAGGAGGGTTACTCCCAATGTAATAATGTTATGAATTCCTGAAGTTTCCTTTATATCTAATTATTTCTATGAGTTATTCATAAATCTTATGATTTCACGAGGTATGACAAAGTACTTATGTTTTATTCGTAAAGTATGATTTCATTGATTCTTATTTATACATGGACTGATGTTTTCATTCCATATTGTTATAACCCTTAATAAGCTTTTTATGCTCATACCATGTTTTTGAAATGTTTTTCACAGGACATAATGTTGAATAGGGTCAAGGATGGGATCAAGGAAATGTCAGGCTGTCTAAAACAAGGAACTAGACATGACTCTTTTGTTCAAGAGTTTTTATTTTCTGAAAAAAAAATGGAAACTGAGTAGATGTGTCTACTTTGTACTATTTGAGATGTAATAGTTATGTCCTAATTCTCTATAACCCTAAACCTGAAAAGATCCTCAATGTGAATTATTCAACTTAATTCATGATTTAGTAAGGTTTAGGGCTGGGTCCTTATAGACATGTTGTCACTTTCTAGTGTTTTAAAAATTATTACGTCACTTTCAGCAAACAAAGTCTATTAAATGAATCTATTCTAACCCTAAGTTGATATGGGTAAACTTTTATTCATAAAATATGATTTTTTATGTGTTTAGGTAATTTTATTATCCTTATCATATTTTTTTTGCCCTAATTTACCTAATTTAGGTTTAATATTGTTAAACAGAAATTACCAATGTTACTATTCATAATGTCCAAAAAATAAAAGTAACCTATTAACATAATTTGAACCCAATGATTCCAAATATTTAATCCATTTTTCAAAATTCAATAAAAATAAAATTCAATAATTAATTTAAAATTAATTCCTGTTGTCAAAACCTGAAAACATATTTTTTAGAAGTAAAAAACATCAAAAGAATAATGTGTGTTTATAACTAATATTATTGTGAAATTACTTCCAATGACCAAAATAGGAATAAATTATAAAAATAGAACCTAATTATAATTTAAAAACAAATTAAAATAACAATATAACTATATAAATAAAATAGATGAAATAATTGTTTTGAACTAAAAAAGAGTATTTTTCATTATTAATTAAAATTTTCATTTTTATCTGAAAAATACCAAAATTCAACAAAAGTAAATTTTGATGACCTATATCCAAATAAAATTTATATTTTGTTAAAATTAATATATAAGACTATCAAAAAATATATTCAAAATTGGTTCTCCAACAAAAGGCGACAACCAAATATTTTTTATAAAAATACTTCTTTTATCTATAAAATTGAATTTTTTATATCATGCATTAAAAAAATATATTATTAATTTTAGACATTATATTGAATAAATTACACATATATTGCATCAATAAAATCCATAAAGAGTGATTTTATTATTTTATAAAATCAGTTATTTTCATTTAAATAGTTTTTCACAAAAAATTCTTTTAATTAAAAAGATTTTATTTTCATTTATAAACAATTTTTAACAATACAATTAATTATTTTAATGCGTAAAAAATATTTTCACAAATCAATTAACATTGTTCATTCCCACCATTTTAATAGCTAGTTTATATTTTAACATAACAATATTTAGTTGTCCACTCATACTCAATCTTTCTTGAAAATGATTATTTAAAAGAAACATTAACATGTATGTAACACAAGAAAACCTAAAATTGCGTATAATTCAAGATATGACGGTATGTCATGTAGTTCCAAATAATATTTTTTTATCATAAAACACAAGAAATCAATGAAATTAAAGTGAATTCGTCTCATAACATCTCATGGTGTCACATATTGATGTTTTATTGGTTGATGCTTTTAGATGTTTTTTTACTTTTATAAATGAGATAAATTAATGAAGACTGTATCCATAATTGCTTCAAGTGTATGGGAAGGAAAGTAAGGAAAATAAAGATGTTATAAAAAGATTTTACGGAAATCTACAAAAGTAGAGGTCTATAAAAGCTGAATTATTGTATGTATCCAATTTCATGATACACACACCTAAATAAAAACTACATAGTAAAATATTAAATGTATCTGAATGCTCATGTAAATAATCTCTATTATAAAGTAAAAGGTGATAACCCAATAAATAAATAATCCATGTCCCTAATTCCGACTCTTTATGAAAATGATTCACGTATCTGATTTCCCATTAAATAAAATTCATCGATGTAGTTAAATTGCCCATGTATATGAATGGAAAATTAGGTAAAAAATAAAGGACATAGAATAATGATTCATGTAACTATTTTTTATTGTATATTTGAATTCCATCCAATATATCTGATTTAGCCATGGAGCCAAATTCACATAAGAATTTTGGAAAATTTAATAGACACCTTCGACACATCCATATTATATATTGATGAATCCATAGATTAAAATAGAAATTAATGTAAGGTAATTTAATATAAATACTAAGTGAATTTATGTGAGTTTCTTGATATCATAACCAAAGAAGAAAAAAAATCAGATGATGCAAGGAAGATCTACTTAATAGACCATGAATCTTAATTAACCTCTTAATAATGACTCAATATGGCCCTAAAAGGGATAAAATAACTAAGATATAAGCTGATACTGTGAAGATAATATCTTCAAATTATAGAAGATGATGCCACATCATAGCACGTGTGACTGTGCCAAAAGAGAGTCCCCCACCACATGCTATTAAATCCATATCATGATGATTATATGGAAATATCAGAAGAACTAAAATTAGTAGATTTCAATAGGGGAAGAACTAAATGAAATTTTAATATCATGAGAAGTGAAAAAGATAATTATTTAGATATAATTTCAAAAATAATTTGAATAATTATTTGATTTTAAGATCCATAGATTTAAAGGCTGAGATTTAAGGGAGTTTGTGTATATAAAAGATATGATACATAAAGACCCTGAACCCTATATCATGAAGCCAACTCCTTAATTGATTACATTGGAATATTAAATTAGGAAAGAAAACCCTGAAGGATTTAATAATTTAGTAGATATGGAAAACTAGATATAAAGATAATAATTATATTACCAATTATAATGAAACCCAACATAGTTACTCCATTAGAGGAACCACTATTCTCTAATATTATGCAAGAATTTAAATCTTAATATACATCTAGGAATCATGGGGAAAAGTAAAAAATACAAAATGGGCCGGATCAAATGACCAGTAAGGGTAATAAATATAGTGTAAACTATCATAAATAAACATTAAAAATAAGGTAGGGTGAATAACAAATAACAAATGTCATTAAACCCTAATCTTGATCAAAATATGGTAGGAATAAAAACTGTTCAAATAAAATCATATAAATAATCAAATAAAAATGATATATACCCATGGATATATTACTAGTCGAATAATCACATGGATTATAAATTACTAATCTCGTAATGGGGGAATGCATAATACATGACATCATAAACATACCATCATGTAATCAACCATGAATTCTACATAAATGTGTAAGGCCTTAGTAAAAAATTGATCTAGGTTGTCTCATGATAGCAACCAATTCATCTATGGAATATAGTTCTCCCTACCGGACACTTACTATTTTCAATTCATTCATAATTTGAAAGTGATGAAACCTAATCAACATATAAATTCATATTAAAACGAGAATTAGAAATGTAATTAATTTCCCCAACCAGTAAACATAATAATAATCTATCTAGAGTAACATGGTGAATGGTATCAATTTATTACATCCCATTATAAATTTATCGTAGACCATTCAATAAAATTTTGTAGACAATGTCATTATAAATCAACCTCAATTATGAATAAAAAATTAACATAATAGTTACCCATGGAATGAAATGTGTATCACAATCATGTCATAAGGCATAAAAATCATTGTATCATAATGGTGTTCATAAAATAATGAATTTAAATCTATAAACGTACAATTGAAAGGTAAAATAGTCATATATCATGAAAATTAATTCCCAACTAATGTGAGAACAAGTAAAAATAGTGTTTATGAAACTTAAGAAATGAGCCACTTTAGTGTGGTTTAAGGGAAAATATAAACGTGTCATAAAATATTATGAATTAATAATTATTTTCATAAAAATATAATGAAGTAAGATAGTTTTTAATTATAGATAGTGATTTTATAAAATTATTTGTGGATTAAAAAAGATTATGGATTGTACTTGAAAATGTGTAAGAAATTGGGTAGTTTCCTTCAATTGGGCTTGATTATCATGATGAATTAAATATGGAACCTTATCAAAAATGAATTTCTGAATAAATTAAATAATAATTTAGATATGTACATTTTTTTGGAATATACACACAGAATGGGGGAAAATTACATAAGAATAATAAAGAATTACATTGAGGTAAATAGAGAGAAGGTGTAACCTTATGGAAAAATGGGGGTTTGGAGAGAATCCCTCCCCCTATGTATGAAAGAATTATGAACTGATTATTAATGTCATGTATAATGAAATAATGTTAATTAAATACTTAATTCAAAAACTCATCAACATATATTTCATTTATTATATGTTTTTTATGTTTATGTATGGAATTTTTGATGAGTTATATGAGTCAATTTCATCATTTCGGGAGTGTTTTGTTTCATGGTTTTTCATCATTGGTTCACTTGTACAAAAGTATGGATGTTCATGTAAAATGGGAATAGTTATAAAAAATTAAAATTATACGTTATTAATTAAATTCCATAAGTTTAAACTACTTTAACTAAAATTTGGTTATATTGTATGTGAATGATTTATTAGACAAAACGTTAATGAAAATGATTTAATTTATTTTGATAGTTTTTACGACCATCATGAAATTTTATCATTTTATTTAATATCACGTTTATATATTTGTTCCATAAAATTATATAACTTATAGTATGTATAATAAAATCTTATTTAACCATAATAATAGTTTTATGACCATCCTTGAAGGTGGTAATGAAAAATGAAAATTTGTCACCAACGAGGGCGATAAGTCTTCATATAAGAGACAATGTTTTAATTTTTATAATAAAAGGGAGAGTTTAAGGGGTTTGTTGATGGATATTAATTTAAAATAATAAAAATATTTTATATATAATATAATTTTGTTGTTATTTATCTTTGAATAGAGGATATAAAGAGGGAATAAGAAAATGAAAGAAAATAAAAAAACAAAAGTGGATTTTAAATCTTGTATAATGTTAGCATGAGAACATTATTAAGGAACTTATGATTGGTATTTTGGTGATACAAGACAAGCCATAACATGGTGAAGTGGTTTGGGATAGTAATTGGGTATAATATAAGCATCATCCAATGTTTAGAAGGTGTGAGGAGAAGGGGTGGTATTAATTTTTTTATTTACAATTGACATAAAAATAGAAAACACACCCTATGACTCAACCCCAAAAATGCACACCACAAACCCATCCAACCCCAACCACACTGATATCATATGGGGGGAATGGGGGCGGTATTTATATTGGAGGATATGGGTGTATTTTTATTTTATTCATTAATTTATTATTTTGTATCAAGACTATAAATAATATTGATTCTTGTGCCTTAATTCTGTAAATATGGCATGTGAGTTCAAGATAATTTCTAATTACATCATCCATGACTCAAAAATGGCTAAAAAACTCATTGATATACTTATAATTTCAAATACCATAAATTATCATATTTCACTATTCACTAATAATTCAATAATTTCAGAAAAAAAGGAATCACCTTATCTATTTTTTTGATGTGAATATTTCCAAAATGGAATTCATTTTAGAAAAATAATTTTTATAATATGTTAAATTAAAATTTTGAAATAAAATCACCATTTATTCAAATAATTCCTATATAAATATTTTTATCGATTTTATGAAACTTTGAGAAATTAATTAAGGTCTCATAAAATTATCTTATAATTATGATGATAAAAATATTAATATATGAATCCATTTTATAAAAATAAATTTTCTTTTAAATCATTATATTAATTAAAAAATTCTAAATATATATTTACGCTTCACCAAAATACCAACACATAATTTATCAATTTTAATCATTTATTTGCATATTCTATAATATAAAATGTCAGACATTCATTTATGAGATACCTAAATTTTTTTTATACATTCATTGTTGAGGGTATTATTCTAATAGGTAGATTACTATTGCAAATAGGCACATTACTATTCCAATGGTCATGTTAATATTTAGTAATATATCATAATTCTAACCATTATGTTGTGTTAAACATAATCAATCGAATATGTTAAATTTAGAAGAGGCATATCATAAAATCATTGGGTATTACATTATCTCAGCCTTCAATATTTTTTCCTCAAAATTTGAAATTTTACTTTTAGAATCGAAGTTTGATACTTGAAAATTAGATTTTGGGTAACCCACATTGTAAATAGGGTTAGTAATTCATCCTATTAATATAAGGGAAAGGGAAATGAAATTATCACCACAAAATTTGGCTTTTGAATAGGGTTAAATTAGTGAGAAATGAAATTATGGACATTGAAGAGAAATCTAAGAATCAAGTTCGGATAGAGGGTGATAGTGGACAAGGTCATTAGAGAGATAACCATAAAAAATCCATAAATTTGTGATTGATTAAAATAAAATTAATTTTTCATGAATAATTGTAAATTGATAAAAAAAAATTCCAAAAATATTTTTTTAGAGTTAAGGAATTATTTTACTATATATCAAGGAACATGAGAAAATAAAATTACATGATTTCATTCCATGTAATAAGTATAATCTTAACATTTTTGTGTGATTTGGACCATCTCTATGTCATTTATAAAACCTAAATATGGATATTCAGAATGAATTTTTATTCATCGAGCACTATTATCAAACCATCCATAAGTCATTCCATTGGATTTGAACTATTTAACAAAATAAAAAATGGTTAAAACATGTTATTCCATGTGATAAATAATAATTTAACCAAATTTAAACTTAATACATTCCATATTTAGTTATCTAAAGATTCATTCATAATACATTTTTCACAATTCAATGTCCTTAAATTTATAAGGAAGGTCACTAAAATTAAAAAATCTATTTAACATAACATTCAAAAAATAATGTATCTTTTAATGTCACATACCCAATATATGGATACATCAATATCCTTTAAGAAATTTTGAAACATACAAGCTTCCAAAAGTAAAATCTCAGGTTATTGAATATATTCCGTAAATCCAAACATCTAATAATTCCCACATAACATAAACCATAAATTCTGTAACCACCTTTATGGTCACCAAAAAAATACCATAAACATCAATTTATTATTATGTCAACCTCAAGGACATATTTATTGTTACCTTTCCCAAGTCATGTTCTTAAAAAAATATACAACAGAATCATGTCCATTGATTATAGGTGGTGTTTATCACATGATTTCAATTCCCAAAAAGTGATGTGTTATAGTACAATAATTATATATCTAATGACTTATATAACTAGAATACTTTTATAACATAATTATTTAATACAGAAACATAAATAATTTAATTATTTAACTTAAACTATAGTAAAAACTGTTGAGAAAGTGTTGTTTTTTACAAACACTCGATTTTACAAAGGGGAGATCGTTGAGAACAATAATATATCTATTTATGATGATTTGGATGTTCAGAAACACCCTTATTTGTTATTATAATGATTTTACTTTGAGTATATTTTAGGAAATTAATATTATATATTTATCTATTTTGAAATAATATTTAAGCATTTAATCTACGTGGAATATTTGATAAAGTATTAGGAAATCATTTTAGCACATTATCGTGTTTGGGAAACACTGTTAATGCTTTACGTATTCGTAAATCACGTTAGCATGTTCTCAAAACACTATTCAGACCCTACGTTGCGGAGCATAGTAATGGAATTTGTCGTTTAATTTATGGGTTATTAGAAAAGTATGGTTAAGGAACCATATGTTATCAGAAAAGTATGGAAGAAACCTTACATTTGGAATATCAAAGAAGTATGGAAGAAGAACCCTATGTTAGTATGAAACATTTTTTTTCTCAAAAGTATGGTTCATCAACCTTACTTTATTAAACAACCTTACATTGAATAATGAACCTTACATTTAGAAGCTGCTAAAAGTATGGATTATATACCGTACATTATAAAGTTGAAGAGAAAAGTATGGATGGTCAACCTTATGTTTGAGATCAACCTTACCTTTGAAGAATGAATTGTCAAATATTACTTTCCACATCAACCTTACGTTGTGAACCTTATTTTCATAGAATTTATGCTAAGCAGTTCAACCCGACACTAAGAGAAGGAAATTTAAAATACGACATTATTAAACTACAGTATTTTTGCAGATTATTAATCTGATTTCAAGCTAGATTCAAAGCCAAATTTTAAGATGCCTCTTTGAATAATTCAAAGCTGTTTATTTGTGATTCAAATGATAAATTTAAGGGAATATTTTTATGACTAATATTAAGTGGCATTACAACTTCTCTATTATTCAAACTTTGGAATATAATGATTCTAAAGGTTTCTTTTGTGGATCTAAATTTGAAAGGGAATTTTTTTTCTTTATTATATATATATATGTGTTATTTTAAATTACAGTGTTCGTGATGGATCATTGTGAAAAGATTAGAAGAACCATTCCTAGAATTTTTCACTATCGTTTTACAAAGATATACAGGTCACACAAATCTACTGCTACCATGATCAATCAAACTCTGTTTTCAGAAGAAGAGGAAACACATTGAATATTCATCATTTCTACATTGAATATCTATTGGGAATCTATTGTTTTTAGAGTTGCTGAATTTATTTCTATATCTATTACAACTGGATCGGCTCAGAACTAATTCTACCTAAATATCATTCTTTCTAAAGATGAATATCTATTGTCTTCCAGTTGCATTCTATTACAACTATGAAGATAAATTGAAAATTATTTCAAGATAAATACACTTTTATATTTTGAGTTACCGACTTCTCATACTAGGCAGTGTATTCGGATATCTGTATGAACTAGAAGGCTCTGTTTTTAGCCTTAACTTGTAAAGGTTTCAACTTCCTGCACTCAGTTGTGGATGGTCTGTTGATAAGAAGACCATATAGTGAAAATCACTAAGATTGTGGTGTAGAGCATTGGTGGAGTGGACTAGGGGCCTTATGTTCCCAAAACCACTATAAATCCTTGAGTTCTTTAACTATTTAATTTTCGCTGAATAAACAATCTGAAAAAGATTAATGGAAAGATTCAATCATCATCTCGATTCATGAAGAATTTGTAAAAGACACAATTCACCCCCCCACTTGTGTGTATTTGGTATAATCCGATCCAAAAATTAGAATCAAATATGATTCTTTTGGTAAATATATAACAAGTTACATTTTTTGGGATTATACATAGCACAATGGCTGATACACAAGAGGGTATGTCAATGGTTCGAGCTCCCTACTTCAACGGGGAAAATTATGGATGCTGGAAATCAAGGATGAACATTTACTTACAAAACCTTGGATACAGTGTCTAATAAAAAATTCTAACTCCCTATGTTGTTATAGAGAAACCTGATACATAGAGTGCTGATAAAAAATAGAGTACGATATAAACTCAAAAGCTATGAATACCTTCATCAATGGTCTAGGACTAGATGAATTCAACAGAGTAAATCAGTGCCTGGTGGCTTATGAAATTTGGCATACAATTGCAGTTGCCTATAAAGGAACTGAAAATGTTAGACAGATGAGGTATTCTACTACTAAATAAAAATTCTACACATTCAAAATGTATGAAGGAGAAAGCATCACCTATATGAATGGAAGGCTTATATAAATTGTTAATAACATCACTAACATGGGAGATCATATCAAAGAAACAAATCAGGCCTTGAAAGTTCTATGAGTACTACCAATTATGTGGAATGTAATTTTGACTGCAACTAGGCAATCCTCACCAATTAAAGATCATAAAATGGGAGACATAATTATAACTCTTATGATTTATGAAGCTGATATAGAAGATGAAGAAAATGATCACAATGTTTCCATCAAAAAGGAAAATACTGCTCTGGAGGTAACATCTCAAAACAAAATCAGAAAAATGAATAATGAAATAAATGTGAAATATTAGAAATCTGACTCATCTAGTTTAGATGTAGAACTGGCTCCGGTAGCCAGAAAGTTCACAAAATTATTCAGAAAGAAGAACGACATTAGAAAATCCTTAAAAAGGATAAAAATAACCAATGGAAGTCATATGGTATAAATGTAAGAAAGATGGGTCACATTAGAACCAACTGTTTTTAATTAAAAGGAGAAAAGAAGATGATTTTTTTTCAAAAAAAAATGATTAGGGGCAGAAAGAAAAAATAGGAATGAATGTTACAGAGAGTGTTTCCAAAGACTCCAACAACTTATCAATGTCTAACTCAAAAAAATAAGAATCAAATATCAAAGAAAATATGAGCTTTATAGTAGAAGTTGATGATATACAATCTTATTACTCGTCTGATTCTGATTCTAGTTATAGTTGTTCAAATAATAATCATAAAGCCTACTACAATATGTTGGAAGAGAAATATGACTCTTTATTTAAGAAACATAAATCGCTGAGAAATATTCATACTGCTATTTTAGGAGAAAGAGACACTATGCTAAAACAACATGAAGAGTTAATTGAAAAATATAACTCATCAAACAGAAACTGTATATATAATGAATCTAAAATAAAAACACTGCAAAAAGAAGTAGAATCATACAAAAGGGTAACTATTATTTTTACAAAAGGAAATTATACACAAAATAAAATAATTGGAATGAATGTAATTAAAAAGGAATGATATGGAATAGGTAGTAATGGTGATAAACCTAAACTGTATAAGAACTATTTTTCCCATGTTTAAAAGGTAAAATTTTCAACTACTGTGGACCAAAAGGTCACATATAAAAAAAATTTATTTAAGGAAACCAAAAATAAGTGGGATTAAGAGATCTTGTGTTGCAATTAGTTTATATGATTCTATTGAATATTGAAAAATAAATCAATTTTGGATCCCCAAGTCTTTACTGCCTAACATTTCTAGACCCAAGAAAATATTTGTACCAAAACAAACCTTTGTTTAAATTCCATTGTAGGAAGCAGGTTACAATATCCAAACTAATATATGGTATATGGACAGTGGCTACTTCATCCATATGAGTGTAAATTAATCGAACTTTAAAACATTAAATCAAAAGGATGGTGGTCTAGTCGCATTTGGTGACAATGCGAAAGGTAAAATTATTGGTATTGGAACTATTGGAGATCTAGAAGCTATCTCAATCAATAAAGTACTCTATGTAAAATTATTGAAACACAACCTGATAAGTATCTATCAGCTCTGTGATGATGGTTATTTTTTTATTTTTCTAACCACTATTGTTCGGTTTTTAAAGATAAATTGATTAAATTTAGAGCACCCTAAACTGATAATGTTTACACCCTGGACATAAATTCCTTATGTTAACAAAAAGTAAAATTCATTACTACTAAGATAAATGAATCTTATATATGGAATAGAATACTATGACTTTGAAATATATATGCTTTACTAATATTATCTAAGAAACAATTAGTTTTTGATTTTCCTAGTCTTAAATTTGAAAGTGAAAGATTCTGTGATGCGTGTCAACTTGGAAAAAAGCACAAATCATCCTTCTAATCTGTTAAAAAAATTTCTACATCTAATCCTCTAGAACATGTCCATTTTGATTTGTTTGGACCTTCAAGAATAGCAAGCTTGGATGGAAAATTTTATTTATATATTTTAGTTGATGACTATTCTAGATTTACTTGGATTAATTTTATAAAATATAAAAATAAAGCTTTTACTAAATTTGAATTATTTTTAAAAGATGTTCAAAAGAAAAAAGATTCTAAAATAATTTAATTAAGAAGAGATCATGGTGGAGAATTTCATAATCTGGAATTTAATTCCATTTATTCAAATATGGGTATTAAACAAACCTTCTCTGTACCAAGAACACCTCAAAAAAATGGAATTGTTGAAAGAATAAATATAACTATACTAAATGAACACAGTCTTCCTACCTATTTTTCGGTAGAAGCTGTAAGCACAACCAGTTATATGATGAATAGAGTTTTAATCAGACCATTTTTTAAAATGACATCCTATGAACACTAGAATAACAGAAAACCTAATGTAAATTACTTTAATGTTTTTGGATTTAAGATTTACCCCTTAAACCCCAAGTAATGTCTTGGTATGTTTGATCCAAAATCTGTTGAAGTCATTTTCTTCGAATATTTTTCTAATTCCAAAGCTTATAGAGTTTTTAATAATAATTGAAGGATTGTTGAGAAATCAGTTCATGTGATATTTTATGAATCTAATCCCTTTGAGAAAAGGCAAGACCAAATTGATTAATCAGACTCTAATGATCACACGAAACTTGAGAACATAAAACATTACATTGAAAACGATTTAAATGAAATTCAGTCTAGTTAAGAAAGACATGACATTGAAGAATCCTTTGCTGATATAGGAGACCTAGACACTGGAATAAAAACTATAAGAAAGGTAGGGAATCATGATGAATTCTCTTCCTTTCTATCCCGATTAGAACCTAAGACATGAGAATAATCCTTAGATAATGAAAGTTGATGATAGAAATGCAAGAAGAACTAATCCAAATCAAGAGAAATGTTGTTTGGAATTTAGTTGAAACACCTCATAACTATCGAGTTATAGGAACGAAATGGGTCTTTAAAAATAAACAAGATGATCAAGGAATAATAACTAGAAATAAAGAAAGACTAGTAGCTAAAGGATATAATCAGGAAGAAGGTATAGATTATGATGAGACCTTTTCACTCATAGCTACATTATAAGCCATTAGGATCCTTATATCCTATGCATCTCATGTGAATATCAAATTATTTCAGATAGATGTTAATTCTCCCTTTTTAAATGGATACTTATTGGAGGATGTTTATATTGAGAAACCTTTGGGTTTTAAAAATTCACAGAAACCAGATTCTATTTTAAACAAACTAAAGCTCTTTATAGCCTTAAACAAGCACCTAGAGCTTGGTATGAAAGAGTAGGTTCCTTTCTTTTAAAAAAGGATTTTACTATTGGGATGGCAGATCCATCATTTTTTAAGAAAACAGTCAACTCTAATATTTTATTGGTTCAAATTTATGTTGATGATGTAATTTTTGGTTCAACAAACAAAAATCTTTTCCATGAGTTTTCAAATTTAAAGCAAAAAACTGAAATGAGTATAATGGGGGAATTGAATTTCTTTTAAGGAATTCGAATTTATCAAAAAGATTTTGGAAATGCTTTTAATCAAATTAAATACACTAATGATTTACTAAAGAAATTTGGACTTGAAAAAAAATACATATAAAACTCCTCTATGTACTAATATAAAACATGACTTGGATGAAACTGGAAAATTAGTTGACAACAAGTTATATAGAGATATGATTAGAAGTTTCTTATATCATACTGCTAGTAGGCCAGATATAATGTATTTTTTTTATTTGTGCTAGATTTCAATCTGATCCTAAAGAATCTCACATAAGTGTTGTTAAAAGAATTTTTAGATACTTAAAATGAACTATTTTTCAATCAGTTCGGTATCCAAAATCAACTGATTCTAATTTAATTTTATATTCAGGTGCTAACTTTAGAAGCTATAGATTATATTGAAAAACACCTTAGGCACTTGTCACTTTTTAAGAAAATATTTAGTTTCATGGTCTAGTATGAAACAAAACCCAGTTTACCTATCAACAACTGAGGTAGAATATGTATCTACATGTAGTTTCTTTGCACAAGTTTTTTGGATGAAAAACACAATTATGGAATCTAGACTAAATTTTAATAACACGCTAATTTTATGTGATAATACTAGTGCTATAAATATTTCAAAAAACCCTATTAATCATTCTAGAAATAAACATATTGACATCAAACATCATTTTATAAGAGATAATGTTCTTAGGAAATATATATTCTTAGAATTTGTAAGATCTGAAATTTAATTAACAGATATTTTTAGAAAACCACTTCCCACTACAATATTTGATTTTATTAAGGGGGAGTTAAGTTATTTTATTTTTAAATGAAATTATAATTTTACATTAATTATTTTAATTCATATTTAATATTTTTCTATTATTATTTGTTTTTAGAATAAGTTAAAAACTTCATCAGTTCTGTTTTAAATTTTTTTCACATAAGTTTTTTCTTTTGAATATTGTAATAATTACTATGTGCATAATAACAAGGGAATCATGGATGTGAGAAACTATTTCCAATTCCAGACAAGTTCATTTTCTCAAAACCTTTCGAATCACCAAAAAAACCTCTTACCTCCTTCATCTACCTCTGACTAGCCCTTTCAACCCCTAAACCTTCGAGCCTTCTGAATTTTGAAACAAAAATGGCCAAGATAAAGAGAATTAAGGAAAGAGAAGCTAGTAATTATAAGAAACAACGAACGATAGGGATAAAGATTCAATAGGGAAATGTAATCGACCTGGAATGGGTATATCAAATAGATCTCATGCTATGGAAAGACCTTGCATTTCAAAATCTTGAGATAACTTTCAGTGGAAGAAAATACAGAGTTTCTAAATGAGGTAGAGCTTTGTCACTTTTTCAAATCTGTTCAGTTTAGTATTGGAGATATAGAAGACACCATATTTACAAAAATTGAAGATCGAGATTCTTCAATTTCATATTTGGAAGTAGTTAGAATCCTAAACTTCCCTTGTGAGGGAGTTTATTATTTAGATTTAATGAATATTAGAGAAAATTAACATAAGTCAAAGGACATTATGCCATTTTTATTTGGTTATACAAGTTTAAGAAAAATCTTAGTGTAGGATCTGGAACTTGATCAGAAGATTATTATTAAGTTTTCGTAAAGAGGGATTGCACCTATGATGTCAGAGAAGAAAAAGATTTTATTTCCTAAAACGTACCAAATATTTTTACTTATATGGGAAATCAAGCATAATTTTCTAAGATATATGCTAAGATATTTCAACTCCTACTGTCAACTAGAGGCTTGAATGAACTTCTATCCTTATTTAAGGTTCATTTCAAAATTAATGTTTATGTCTGATATGGTGGGATTAATAGATTCCAGAGTTAGATGCCATCGTAGCAACATTTTCCATGCTAGAACTCTAATGAAGATTGGCTTCTTCTGAAGTATTTTGAAAGTCAAGCTTATGACTGTTGGACCTGAGGAGGACTAGGAATTGGAACAGGGGGAGACAGCTGCTAAATCTAAGGAAGGAATAGAAGAATCTAGCATAAGTTGAACCTCGTGAAGATTGTGATTTGAGGAAATTGATACACCTACTGACGAGGAATGTCAATAAAGACTTCAAGGAGAATGCATATAGTGGCTCAAGATGGTGAGGAACCTATTCATGAAAATGAGGTAGAAATTGAACCTCTTCTATGAAACATATTTATTAGAGAATCTACAGTACAAGAAATTGCACAACCACCGGTTTCTCAGATTGAGCTCCCCCTCAAGTAGAAAAGTAAATAGTACATCCAAATGTTGAAAAGTAAGTAGAAGTAGAAGTAGATAGATCTAAAACTGTACAGCCCATTGAAATTGTTCAAGATGAATTTTCTCAAGAGGAACCTACATTACATGAACTCTTATTAGATGAAATCAATGAAGAAAATTCATAGGACAAGAAAGAACCTAATACAGAAAAGAACCCTTCGAAAATTCACACTGAAATTATTTGTGGGGATTTTTCTGTGGATGAGTCCGGAAAGGACTCGTAGGAAAAATCATTGGAGAAGCCAGTAAAGAGGAATGATAAAGAGAATTCTGATGATGAGTCCCTACCTCTATATCTGATAAATATAGTTGAATATCAGATTGAGAATTAATCACAAGGTGTCTCTGATTCTGATATTGATCATGTGGAGGAGTAAATCCTAAAATTTAATAATGTTCAAACTGAAAATAAATCCTTGTGAAGATAATTATAAAAGGAGAGGAAAAAGTATCCGAATGTGAAAGATAGTTCATTTTCAAAAATGGTAGGGGAATTTTTTAAGAAGGAAATGTTAGCTGAAGTTGAAAAATTGAAATATTAAATGGCAATGAATTCAGATTTGACTGATTTTAGAATTTTCATGGAGCAACAATTTGCAACTCTCACGGACAGTCAAGGAGGTACCTCAGGTACTTCTCCTGATCTAATAAGGAGATTTCAGGCCATTTATATAGTATTGAGTCATATGAATAATAGATTACAGGACTTACAATGTAAAAATTATCTACCATCTGTTCAGCTGGATAATAAAAAACATATTGTTGATTAGCTTACCACAGATAAACCAAGGATCATAGCTGTGTTGAATAGATTAACAGAGAAACTCAATGAGTTTATAGATAATGAATAGAGGTTACATGTGTTTTTTAGAGTAAATTTTATTGAGAAAATCCATCTGACTCGGGAAGGAAGAGATCTTATAGTCCAGTTAGGTGATGGATTGATGAAAAGTTTGAGACTATTAATGCTAGAGCTCAAGGAAGTCATTCAGAGGTGTTGAAACCTATTTACCAAACCCTTTTAACCCAACCTTGATTATCATTGTAATTTCTATGCTTGTAATTATATTTTAAATGAAATACATATTCGTCACATGTTTTAGTGACATTAATTGGTTTTACTATACTGTCTACTTTAGAATTCTTGTAATCCAGATTCAAATATTGATAACTAGTTTCTCCTAGAATTTACTTCAATTCTGTGCTTCATTAAAATGTGTTATGTTCCTTATTCTATCATTATTTTTGATATAAAAAAGGGTGGAAATATGGATAAAAACAACATATTTTTTTGGAGAAATAGACAAACATAAAAAACGTTTACTTATAGTGTAATTGAAAAGAAAGGTTTTCATTTTTAGGAGAGAAATTTCAAAATGTTTTTTTAAAGAGATATTTTGGGATAAACAGGATATTATTTATTTATAAAGAAGAACATATAATTTTAATTAATAATTTTTTTAAATAAAATATTTTTTTTATATTTACAAAATTCTAAATTATATGAAATTAAATTTTTATGATAATTTTATTTTTTATTTTGTGGGTTTTGTGGTCATCAAAAAGGGGGAGATTTTTGAGCAAGTGTTTTTTACCAAACACTCTATTATATAAAGGGGAGATCATTGAGAACAATACTCTATCTACATATGATGATTTTTATGTTAAAAAATACCCTAATTTATTATTCTATTTATTTTACATTGAGTATATTTATAGAAATTAAAATTAATTATTTTTTAATCTAGTAATAATATTTAAGTGTTTATTCCAATTGGAATATGTTATAAATTATTCGAAAATAATTTTAGCTCTTTTCCATGTTCTGGAACCATTGTTCGTGCTCTACGTATTTGGAAATCACATTAGCGTGTTCTAGAAACACTTTTCATACCCTACATTAAGGATCGTTGCAATCGAATTCATTGTTTACATTATGGGTTATCAGAAAAATATGGTTAAGGAACCATACATTATCAGATAATTATAGAAGGAAATTTATGTTTGGAATATCAGAAATTTATGGAAGAAGAAACCTATGTCAATATGGAATATTATTTTTGTTTCTAAGAAGTATGGTTCCTCAAAATTACTTTTGTAAATAAACTTATGTTGAATAATTAACCTTATGTTTAGATGATGATAAAAGTATGGATTATATACCAAACGTTTTAATGTTGAAGAGAAATGTATGGACAATCAAACTTATGTTTGAAGTCAACCTTATGTTTGAAGAATGAATTATCAAATCTTACTTTCCTGATCAACCTTACGTTGTGAACCTTACATTCAGAGAAAGTTTGCTATGCAGTTCAACCCTATGTTTGGCGTTAGAAATTTAAAATACGACATTATTAATCGACGGTCTTTATGAAAATTATTATGCCGATTTCAATCCAGATTCAAAGACTGATTTGAAGAAGCATCTTTGACTGATTCAAAGATATTTATTTTTGATTTAAATGATCAGTTTAAGAGGGTGTTTTATGCCAAATATTAAGGGCAGTTACGACTGACTGTTATTCAAACATTTGAATATCATGATTGTAAAAGTGATTTTTGTGGTACTAAATTTGAAAGGAAAACAAATTTCTTTGTTACATATATCCGTGTTATTTTGAATTATAGTGAATATTATGGATCATTGTAAAAATATTAGAAGAACAATTCCTTTAATTTTACACTATAGTTTTACAGAGATATACGAGTCACACAATTCTTTTACTACCATGATATATCAAACTCTATTTTCAAAAGAAGAAGAAACACGTTGAATATTCATCATTTATACATATATGATCTATTGTGAATCTATTGTTGTTTGAGTTTCTTAATTTATTTCTATATCTATTGCAACTAGACTGGCTCAGAACTACTTCTACTAAAAGATCATTCTTTCTAAAGACGACGATCTATTGACTATCAGTTGCGTATTGTTGCAACTGTAAAGAAAAATTGAAAAGTATTTCATGAAAAATACTATTTTTATTTTTATTAATCGACTTCTCATACTAAGATATGTATTCAGTTCTGTGTATGAACCAGAAGGCTCTGTTTTTACCTTTAACATGAAAAGGTGTCAACTTCCTGCACTTTGTTGTGGACAGTTTGTTGATAAGAGGACTAGATAGTGAAAATCACCAATCCCATGGAGTAGATCATTGGTGGAGTGGACTAGGGGACTTCTTTTCCCCGAACCACTATACATCCTTGAGTTATTTGACAATTTATTTTCCACTGCATAATCAATCTGATAAATATAAAAGGATAGATTCGGTCATCATCTCGATTCATGAAGAATTTGTAAAAGACCTAATTCACCCCCTATTATGTGTATTTATTATAAACCAATCCAACAACAACATAAGCCTGACCTTGATCCCTTAACTTCTTCTGATATATATTCCCTTGACACTTGGGAAATTTATTTTCATAGTTAATCATATCCATATAGTTCAAGCATTGGATGAATTATTTCTTTCCTTTATAATCATGATCCTGGTAGTCCTTCTCTCCACACTTGTAGAAAACACTCATTCCCTTCCAGAATGTACCAGGGAATTTCCATACACAATTATCAAATGTGGGAAATTTTTTTCCCCTTATTCCTTTTATACATAATTTTATGTGCTATCCTCTTACTCTCTTAATTCCTCTCAATTTCATTAAACATGGAGAATTATTTCTATGTCTTGATTCCACATGATACTATATCCTAGTATGATGATAATGCTTGAGAGATAGATCCCTTCATTGAATAGGATTAAGAACACCAATGAAACAATCAATATTTATCTCTAGTTTACATACGTAGTCTATAGAACGACTTGATAAAGATGTACTTTAAGCTTCATACTTAGCAAAATTTTCTTCTTTTTTTTACATCAGACTCAAGAATTGTCTCTTCATATCTACATGTTGTTCTCTAGGAAAAAAAATTTTCCATAAAAGTTCCTTAAAATCCTTCCATTCCATATTTTAATTTTCCATTTCCACCTTATTAGTTTAAATTAATGACAAACATTGATCTATATCTCAGGAGAGATAATAAACTACCATGATAACCTTCTCCCTTTGATTACATCCCAAAATAAGAAATATCTTATCTATGGAACTTATCCAATTACCTGCTACGAATGGATTTATAGAACAATTGAATAATAGGGGTTGTTGTCGAATGGAGCAATATAACACTGTTACATCATGTTTTTGATTAGTATGATCTATAAGAGTAAGATTAATGCTCATATCTTGAGTTAGTTTTCCTATTTTTGTTATAATTTGTTCAGATCCAGCTGCAGATCTAGCTCTAACATCATTTATTGCAGAGGAGGGAAATCCTGATATGGGATATATGCCTTGATACAGTTTCCATTCATTCCACTAGGCTCTATTTCAAAATAATGGACTGCAAAATATTATATCATAACATTTTGAAACATATTATATAATATAAAATTAGTAAAACACCTAATGTAAATTGAAAATACAGGTATAAAAAACTCAAAATAATAATCTTGTTTATTTTGGGAATATTCTCAAAGATAGTTATAGGGATTTTTTTGACTAATATATGACTTCCTAAATCTTGTTTCCAAATATTCTTCTATGATTCCTCTAACACCAATATTACAGAACCCAACCATAGTAGCCCGAAGAACATTTTCATAATAAAAAAGTAAATCACATCCTGAAGGGCCAAATAGTTTTTTATCTTTGGAAAACTAGATACAAATAAAAGAATTAAATTACAACTTAGAATGAAATAAAACATTTTAACTCTTTTTGAGACACCTCTATTTGCTCAGATTATCCCAGAATGTTATTATTAATATATATCATGGTTTCTTAGGAAAAAATAAAACATACGAAATGAGTGATCACATATTATCAATAAGGGTAAGAAATATAGTAGAAGAAATCATAAATAAACCTAAAAAAAAGTAAATGTGAATAACTAAAAGACACATTCCATTAAAACATAGTTCTGAGTATAATATGGAAGGAAACAAATATGATAAAATAACACCATAGATATATTAATATGAAAATGATACTTACTCATAGATATTCTCCTTGTAAAATAATATCAGGGATTATCAATAAGTAATCTCTTAATGAGGGAATTCAAAATGTGGGACACCATAAACATACCATCAAGGCCTTGACCAAGATGTATACCTAAATGGGTAAGGGTTGGTCCAAAACACAGTCTAGTTTTTCTCATGAGACTGACTAATGCCTATAGGGGATGCAACAAGACTCACCCACCATGATCTATGTCCAATTTAATTGACATATAAAAGTGGTGGAACATATTCATTATATACATTCATATTAAATCTAGCTTACGAAATATAAATAATTTCCCCAATCAGTAAACATAATCCTAAACTAACCTGGGTAATATGATAAATGATATCAAGATAGTACATCCCTAGTCAAAATGATCATAAACCATTCAAAAAATATATTATATCATATCATAGGAAATCATAATTAGTTAAACATATGAAATTAAAATAATGGGTACCCATGGAAATAAATGGTTATCTTAATCAGGTCATAAAGCAGAAAAAATCATTGTGTCTCAATGGAGTTAATGAAATAATGTATTTAAATAATAAATGGAAATTATTTATGTAAAATTGTAATATATAAGGATAATTTACGTCCAACTGAAGTGAATACATGAAGAAGAGTGTTTAAGAAACTTTAGAAATAAGCAACTTTAGTGTTGTTTAAGGAAAAATATAAAAGAGACTTTAAAGTGGGCCATGATAATTGTTTTCATCAAACCAAAAATGAAATAATATTGTATCTCAAGATAAAACTAGTTATTTAAAAAAAATATAGGTAGCTTAAAAAAATAATGATGTGTACATTAAAATGGTTAATAAATTGGGATGTTTCCTCTAATCAAACTAGCTTATCCGGATGAATTGAAAAGGGAGCCTTATAAAACATGTATTTCCCAATCAAAAGAAGAATAATTGACATTGGTAATTATTTTTTGGAATATACAATATGAATTTAGGAGGATTAAATAATATGAATTAATATTTACATTGGGGTAAACAATGATAAGGGGTAATCCATTGGAAAAATGGGGCTTCATAGAGATTCACTTACCTTATGTTTGAAATAATTTTTCACTTGCGATTAATTTCCTAGACAATAAAATACAATTTATTAATTATGCAATTTAGAACCTGAAAGATTTATTTTAATTTCTATTATTTTATTAAGTTCATGTTTGTCATTTTTGAGGAGTTTTAAAATTCTATTTTCTAATTCTTTGAGGGTTTTTTTCTTGGGCTTTCATGATTGGTTCACTTATATACATATATGGAAGTTCATGTAAATGAGAATTGTTTGAAAGAATTCAAATTATATGTTATTAATTAATGTCCATCATTTTGAATGATTTTAAATATCATTTTATTATATGGTATGAGAATTATTCATTAGATAAAATGTTAATGAAAATGTTTTAATTTATTTTGGCAGTTTTTACAACCATCTTGAACTTATATGATTTAATTTAATATCATATTTATATATGGGATCCAAAAAATATATAAATTATAATATTTATAATAAAATCAGATTTAACAATAATCATCGTTTTATGACTTGCGTTGAAGGTGGTGTTGGAAAATGAAAATGCATCATCCAAGTTGGCAATAAATCGACACATTATGGAAGATTTTTTCATTTTTGGAATAAAGGGGAGATGTGAAGGAGTGTATTAATGGATATTATCTTCACATATTAAAATTACAAAATATATAAATATTGGAGTAATCATGATTTTTTAGAATGATTATTTTAAGAGATGATATTAGAAGAAAAGTAATTAAAATAAAATGTAAGAGGATATTATATCTTGTATAGCGTCTCCTTGAGAACCTCCTTAAGGCACATGGGATTGATATTTTGGTGAAAAATAATAACCAAAATGGGGGGGAATAGGATTGTGATAGGAATAGGGTATAATATAATAAATATTCCATGATTATACATTGTGATATAAAGGTGTAGTGTTTATGGTGGAGGAGAGGGGTGTTTTCTATTTCATTCATCAGTTTAATATTTTAGCTCAATAATATCAATAGTGTTTATTATTGTGACTAATTACAGTAACTAGGGAATTTTATTTCTATATAATGGATGATAATATCATACATGACTCAACCATGACTCAATAATTGATTTATTTACATACAATGTTAGATACTTTAAATTACCATATTTCAATATTCACAAAAAATTCAATCATTTTAGAAAAACCCAAAAAATTCACCCTAACCATTTTTTGATGTGTAGAATTAAAAAATGGACTCCATTTTATAAAAATAATTTTCTTAATATGAGAAATTTAATTTTAAAATAAAATAATCATTTATTAAAAAAGAGTGATTTTATTATTAAAACTCTATTTACCACACTTTGAAAAAATTATTATAGTCTCATAAAAATATATCATAATTATTATGAAACTAAATATTAATTTATTAATCATTTTTATGAAAAAAAATCATTTAAATAATTAAATTAATTGCAAAATTTTAAATAAACATTTATGCTTAAAAAAACAAACACTTAATATATCATTTTTAAAATATTTATTTACATACTTCATGATAGAAATATATAAAATTTTAATATATGATAAAACTAAATTTTATTCATACATTCATATGTGAGGTTATTATTCTAATATCTAGATTATTATTCATAACAACCACATTACTATTCTAATTATCATGTTAAAATTTAATAGTATATCATGGTTTAAAACTTGGTCTTGAGTGAAACATAAGAAAACAAAGATGTCAAATTTAAATGATAAAAATAACAAAATACTATGATGTTACATGATAGTACTGAAACTATTATATATATAATCAGGTCAAATAATATTGAAAAATTAAATAATAGATTTTTTATTGAGAAAACACCTGAGATATTCAACAAGATGATATAAGGAGAGATGGGTTCTTAACTAGAAATACCATTGAATATACTACAAGTAAAAATAAGTATAAGGAGATAAGAACTAACTATATTCTTGCAAAACATTCTCCATGTCAGTGAATAAAGTAGGAGTTCTAGTTCTACAACAATTCTTGAATAGTCAATAATAATAATAAAGAGCATATTGAGATATTAATCCTATAACCATTATTCAATATAGCAGATATGAAGTGAGAGTTACGATGTTCTTTTGTTGATCACATTCGAAGATAATGTTCTGAGTGATCCATCCAACAAAATATTTTTATATAATTTTAAAAATATTATGGTTTCCCTTCTAAACAATGTAATAGTGGTAGAAGATCATATATATAGTCTAGGTGGTACATGATCCATATCAGGTGATCTTTCTTAAAATAATGTATAAATTGATTACCTTATAAAAAATGATTCTAAGACCTCTCCTATGATAATATTAAATGGTATTAGTGGATAGATTCCATCTCTATTGGATTCTCATATTTGAAGTGATTATTTGATGAAGCCTATGAATACCTTTTCAAAGAAACCATGGAAGATATATCAATAAATAAAATGATGAAAATGGTGAAAAATAAGATAAAATAGGTCGCCAATGACATAATTAATGTAGAAACACTCTCTACTTTTCCATGCAATTAACTCTGTTAATTTTTTTAATATGCCACCCATTAAATACAAGGAGGTTATATTACTATATATTAAATAGTAATAAATATTAGTCTCTATATGAAGAGAATTTGGCATGGAAATTGTGTATTATGGGGTTAATTCAACCCTAGAAGAATTATAAAATCATATGGTCTCATATATTTCATCATCTATAAAATAGTGTTTAGGAAATGGGTGTTTTATATATCAATGTAATTAGAGGTGTAGGTTGGGTACCCACTCGGTTGTGGTGCTCTTCCTCTTCCTGATGCCTCAGGAAGACGTCCATGGCTCCTCTTCCCCCCTTCTCCTCTAGAGCAGGGGGAAAATACTCAATCTTTCCCTTCCCTATTGCCCCTATTTATACCCTCCTTGAACCGATATTAACTTTTTTCCTTTACCTGGTATCACTATCATCTTGAAGGGATTTATATATAAAATGTCATGCCCCAACTTGAACTCTCAACATCAGAGTTTTCAGAGGCATCAGGTTTGCTTAATCATACCTTGGTGGCTCGATTTAGAAAACATAGGACCTCATTTAAGTCCTTTGACATGTTCTTATTTGGATCTTTGGGTCTTTAGGATCATGAGGTAGTGGGACTACAGGACAAATGAAATTTTATGGTTCTCTTGGATTCAGAAGAATAATTGATTCTTTACTCATAATGAGCCCTAAGAAGTTGCAAAAAGTGCACCTTCTATATATTTTGTTGGTTGTATGATTTCATATGAATCATGATACTCTAATGATGTCATTGTGTGTAAGATTCCAAAAACATCCACTTCCTTTCCAAATCCTTTTAATTTATGCATGATTGTTAACATTGTAGGATGCTATTTGTGCACTGATAGTAGGACCTATACTATTTTCACATAATTTACCCTCACATTTGGATTGATGTTTATGTTTCAATACCACCAGTGCAGTCAATTTGGATCACCGTTGGGTAATAATTCATATGTATATGGGAAGTTTTTTATTAAAACATGGATTGAGTTTTTCTCAGTCTGTAATATCTTGGGGAATTATTTCCACTCTTTTTATCAGGGTTATAGGGACAAACAATGTGTGCTTGACGTTGGACAGTCTCTTGTTCCCAAAACCATTGGTCCCCTCTTTATTGACCACTTGAACAACATAGGTTCTTCATGTGTTATTACCTTCTAGAAGGATGCAAGACCAATTAATACTAATCCATAGGTGGTGGAAATTTTCAATAGGTTGAGAAATGAATAGTATGATCATAATACAACTGTGTAGGTTCTTTTGAGGATAGGTGATACTAGCATAGCTGATCCCTTACAATCTGTTACCATATCTTATAAGATTACTTCTTACAAAGATGTTTCCTAGATTGGTAATGGATCCTTAATTGAGTAAGTGAGAAACAAGGGACATAATGTTTAAATTCATGAATTCCTAAATGAGTTAGGGAACTGAATGAATATTGGGGGAAGAATAAGACATAGATCGATCTTTTCATTGATTAACATTAGTAATCACTTCAATGGTTTGGGATTTGATACTACTAATCATAAAACAAATGGTTTTGGGTGCTTATTAGGGATAGAGTCAGGGGTAGAGTTATTTAAATATCTTATAAGATAGTATAATTAAAGGATCCAGTAGTTGTATTCATAGTACAAGGAGGAAGGAGGGACAAACAGAAAAGAGGGACCTAGGTCCATACACTGCATTATGAGAAAAAGGGTAAAATCAAAAGATACAAAGGATACTTATACTTTCCTAAACTAATGAAGACATGATCAAGTAAAAAATATTGGACTCATGTAATGGATGGAGAGTCATCTAAAAATGATTAAGTGAAGGAGTTCAACATGAATTTGATGAGTAGAAGTGAAATGGTTTATGTTTCTGACTATATGGATCTTTTTATGGAGAATAAAGTTGATACGGTTGAAGAACAGTATCAGATCTAGGGAGACTCTGTGTTTTTTATGATCACCTAACTATTACTCAGTATATATTAGGAAAATAGGATAATATTTGTGAAGTTTTATCGGTGAACATGGTTGGATGGTAGCTAAATGCACCTGCAGATACCATGAAAAAACATAGTACCTTCATATACACTTTATGGAATATATTCTAAAGATGGTCTTGATTATTCAAGATTCTAATGAGTATGTAGAAAAAATTAATGGGAGAATAATTCCGGTGTTCTTGTACAAGGAAAATTAGGATTGGATCGATAAGAATCTTTTAATCCTAACCAGTGGGTTCAATGATAAGAAGATAAAAGTGGAGGAGTTCAATAAAGCATGGACAAAAAAGGCCTTTCAATTTGAAGATATTGTCAAAGGCATTCTAGATAAAATGATAATTAAACTTTTAATGAAACTATATATGAAGGATGCATCTAGTAGGTTTATGTTTTCCTTTAACAAATTTTTTATCTACTATTGTTTTTTATGTTATTGATTGAACATGAAGGTTTCATGCTCTTTCCATAAAATTATTTTATAATAAATATTTATTTTTTTATTCACATCTATAATTGAAAATGGTTTTTTGAAACTTTCTTATCAAAATCGCCCCCATGAATAACCATGTATTTTGGGGGGTTGATCACAATTTTTAGAATTCAAAAGATGATTCAATGGGTTCTCTAAAAGTTGTCCTCTGTAATTTAACCATTGAAAATTTCCTATATATCAATGGAATTTTTATTGGTATTCAAATTGAGAAAACCCATCATAATGATTAGAATTAAATGACGAAGAGGGAACTGAATGCAAGGATATTAATAAATATAATGATCTCTAAATAGGAAGTATCCCTAAAACTCATGAATGTGTAACATAAATAATAATGCTCAAGTATTTATAATGAATGGATCACTAAAATTCTATAGAGATAATATGATAATAAAAATAATTGAATAAATAACCCATACATTTTAAAAACATCTTCAATTAATGATTCTTTACTAATGAAAAAATCCATAGGGATTAAAGAGGATCATCATCTACTAAAATAAAAGGGAACAATGCATGATGAGTATAATAAGAAGATATGAAATAATTTGAATAAAAACTAAAATCATTAGAGAATTATAAAATCATTCTTAATATGAAATTTTCATGATAATAAAATTTATAAAAATGTTTCAACCATAGATAAAATAGAATCATCCTTGTATATGATTCATGATGATGATTGATAAATGGTGATAAGTTATAACTTTATTTGTAAAACCCCATGATTTCATAGTATGTTATCTCATTAAAGTAATTCAATATCATACGTTACACGCAGCACCGAGTTCGAGCGCACCACATCTTACCAAAATAGCAGTTCAAAAAGTAGCTATGAATAATATTAACAACATTTTTAATCTCATATACTATATATAATTTTAGCACCCATATTATTTGTTTCTTATACATAATATAAGAGCAAATTCAATTTTTTTAGATAAAGGAAGTATTTTTCAAAAATGAAATTTTACCACCTACTCATTGTGAATTTTTTTAAACGAAATATCTGAGTCATTAATATTAAATTTGACAAAATAAAATTATTATTTATAACTGGGACATAAAAATTTGGTTTTGGACAAATGTTTGGTACTTTTATGATAACTTTTATATTTGGCTGAATAATGAAGAATACCTGGTTTTAATTAAAAACAACTTTTTTAATCGAAATAATATAAAGTGTTAAATTTTGATTTTTTATGGTTTTTAAGTATAATTAGATTATATTTTTATCATTTAATACAATTTAGGTCAATATAATTAATTTCACATTTTAATTTGACATAAACACATGTTAATCTTTTGATAGTTTTTACTTTTTTCAAAATATGATTTTGGGTTCTGACAACGGGAATTAATTTTTAATTAATGAATTTCAATTATATGTTTTGAATTTTGTAAAATTTTCTTCATTTTTGAATTCAGAATATCAAATTTATAATAGGGTAAATTTTGGGTATTTTTCTAAAAACTTTCAATTTTTGATGAATAGTGAAAAACAATGAGTTATTGTATAAAACTGACTTTTTATTTAAATAATTATTTATTTTATTTAAAATTATTTTAGGTAAAAGTAGATATATAATAACTATATAATTTCAATTAAATTCTTTGGATACATTTTATAATGAGTTTAGATATATAAAAATTTCATTGAACGTTTTACCGTCTTTTACCCATCTCTTTGGAACATTTGAAAATTTGCATAAAATTAAAATTTACCTCTTATATGGGTTCAATTTCAAAACATTTAGAGGAATTCTTGATATCCATAGGTAAAATTTGGTTCAATAAGTTGAAAATAATTCTTGGTGAATAGTATCTTTTGAAATTTATTTACCACGGTTAAAATCAAATAGTTTAATTATGGATAAAAATGATATCATAATTACCCTAACAGGTGTCCTAATTCTATCGGATAAGTATAATTCAACCAAATACAACCTTAGGAATAAAATATGATCCGTTTTGGTCCACATGGATTAGATTAGAACATTTTTTATTATTTTATTTAAAGAAGAGTTAAAAGAGTTAAATTCGATGTTTAATAACTAAACCATTTTTAATATAGGGTTACACAAAATATAAATTCGAATATAAATATTCACTAGAAATATAAAAATATTTCCATCATAATGGTATTTTATTTATAATTTTTAGACATTAAAAAATTTGAATTATTTATGACACAATGATGATGCAGTGATTACCTAAATAATGAAATATTAAAATTATTTTTATAATAAATATCCAAATAAATTTAAATTGAGACTTATGATGATGTCCACTAATTTTATAGGTTAATATGACATGTTAGGGTTGGTTAAATAAATTTTATCTCATGTGATAATGTTTTTATGGCTTTCAAAGAAATCAAATACTAAATAGTAGCAAAATTGAGATAATTGAGTTTTTAAAACAAATATAATATTATTAAATGATATAATATTCCTAAAAATCGAATGTTCTACCAAAGGAAATGTATAATATTATATATATTAATAATGAACCAAATTGGGAACTCTTGACTTTTTATTGTAAGTTTATTAACCAAATAATATAGAAATACCAAGAGACATAGTAAATGTGAAAATATATAACTAAGAGTTAAATCTAAAATATAAGGTTATTATGTTGACCTAAACCTGTCTAAAACCTATTGGTTGAGAGGTTTTAGACCCATCCCAACATTATACTTTAAATAAATCTTTTTGGAGCCATTAGAAACCAAAAATGAATTTATTATAAAATAATATTTCAAGCTTTTCCTAAAGTGACCCTCACCTCTCTTATTAAAGGGCACTTCCACTTCTCTTAATTTCACACCTTCAAAGCCTAGTTTCTCATCAAAACCTGCCCAAATATCCTTCCAACTGTCATAAATTTATCATAGAGTCCTTCCATTAGTAAAAAATCCATTTTATGTAGCCCTTTTGATCAAATCAGAAGGAAGAACCCAAAGAAGAGGTAAATATTTCATCACCTCTTTAAAGTTCTTTTCTTCATCAACTTCCTATTTTGTTGTTTTATCAATTCTAAAATAATAACTCAAGTATATTATATATACAATGATGTTATTTTGAAAATGGTACTACCATATTCATTATTCTATCCATCCTATAAATGAAAAAGTCACCATACTCGCGTACGTACGGATTACCGTCTCCACATCTTGGTGTAGTTTGTTATTCAAACACTTCATCATTTGGATGGAGATAATAATGAGTATAAATGATGAAAATAAAAAATATAATATGATAATGATACTTCATATATGATATTAAATCCAATTATAAACAATTTTAATATCAAAAGAATTATATTGTTTCTCGTGCATACGTACGGATTATTGTATCCATGAACGCGATGAGATTCATTCCCCATCATATCCATTCATGTCAAATTTTTATTTTATGATTAAAAATAATGTTTATAGACTTAATATCATTTTGAATATGAATAATATACATCATATCCAAAACAAACATTACCTACGTAACAAATCATATAATGGTAAACAAATCAGTTAACATCCGAAATGATGATACTACTGAAATATCATTAACAAAGAAATTTTAGAAGATCATATATGATATCATATTTATGAATATAGTTCATGAATAATTTAAAAACAATGATTTATCTATTATAAATAATGTTAACGTACCCTCATCCAAGGAAAATTACAAGGTAAGGGTTAATTTTACAATCACTTAATTATCTGAGGTTGTTTTTACGTAAGTATCTAATGGGACCTCTTTATCATCTGCATCCATGTTTCATAAAAATTAATTCCAAAACTTATTTTTTATTTACTAGACCATTGGATAAAGTCATTTATACCATTGTGTGAGTTTTTATAAATTTTTTTGAAAGAAATCTTCCTGCTGTTTTCCAAACAAGGTAACTTATGGCCTTTTGAACCAAATTAAGGTCAGAATGTTTTTTAACGCATACTACAGGTGTGGCTATTTTCATCCGTTATAACATCGTCGAAGCTTCCCTTACAAGTTTATAGGAATATTTGAAAAATAATGTTTTTATTTTATAATTATATAACTTTTAAATGATTTCAAAATATAAAGTGAAATTTCTCTAAAAAATGTTTTGATTTCAACTATGTCAACATCCTTTGATGGATTTTAAGCTTAATTGATATTTATTTATTATGATAATAAACTTCTATATTTTATTGAAGGTTTTGTGATATGTTTGTCTTTGGATGTGTAATATTTATACAATTCATGGTTTATGGATAAACTATTGACATTTTGTATTCTTGTTTTAATACTAATGTTTATGCTATGTTTTAACCTTTTCATATGAGGAATGCATTAGACATAGTAACAGAATGGTGGAGTTCGCTATAACTCCTCGATGCATCGGTAATTTTAATGAGACTAACTAGGGTCTTGTAATAAGGCCCTTGACAGAATCTTATTTTTAGTCTTGGCAAAAGGCCTTGACTCTATGGTTATGAAGTCCGCCATTATGCATTCCATTATTATGAAAGTGGCTATTGATATTACATGTGATGATTCGACTAGTAGAATATCCATGTGAATAAGTAAATGGAATTGTTTAATTTTATGATTACCATATTATTCTGAAGCTCATGTTTGAAAGTATTTTGTTCTAGTCTTACATTGCCTTAAATGTTTATGCTTATTTCTAAAAAATTATGCTATATTGTTATCCTTACTGAGAATCTAAGCTCACGCCTTTCTATCTTTTATTTTTCCCCGGATGCGAAGAAGTATATTATTACTGACCTACAGGGATAGTTTAATGGATATGAGTGTGGCCTATTGAGACTATGTTGTTGTAGTTAGTCATTTTATAATGTAATGTAACTTTCTTATATGTAATTTAGTTTCCAAGAATGCTAAACTGATCAGTATTTCGGGACTTTATTTCTAATAATCATGACAATGTAATGTAATAAAGCACCGACTCTGGTTAACTAGGGTCGGGGTGTTACATTTGGTATCAGAGGAATTTTAGTACAATCCTTGGATGATAGATTTATAAAAACACTGATTAGAGCACATTATCCTAAGATAGATGTTGGAGATTAGTATAGAAGAACTTCCTAGAATTTTTTTATTGTAGAGATTTTGTGAGTTTTCCAAGAAATACATCCATGTCTGTATATGAGAAGGTAGAGGATGCTCCTACACAGATGTACCTAGGGGTAAAACTTGAAAACATTGCATTGAGCTAGACTCGAATGGGAACTGGTTAACGATAACAATCCTTGCTACAAACTTGGTTACGGCACCCTCGGGGGATATGATTAGGAGAATTCTCATTTTCTTTTATAACCATTATGAAGGGTTTATGAGTATTTAATTCTTCAAAGAAAACCTATTTATGATTATGGATTATATTCGTAAATTGTTCAGGTTATGTTAACTGTTTAACAAGTTTTGAATTATGTATTGCAATTCATAAACTAATCCAGTGTATGACAAGTTTTAGAAATGGTTCCTAGTGGAAGGAATGGAAACCGTATCAATGAAAGTAATCCATTTAGTGATTTACCTCCTACTCAAGATAATTATAGTGGAGTTTGTGAAGCAATTGGTGCTGATCAGCTTATCACCATACTGGGACAACTCACTTAGGTTATGAATAATAACCTTACCCGTATAGAGAACCCAGATCCACAATGTAGATATCAACGTTAGACTACTTCATGAGAAAAAAACCACCATCATTCAATGGGAGTACAAATCCATTAGTTACTGAGTAATGGATAACTTTATTAGAGAAAATATTTCATGCATTGGGGAGTAGCGAATGTACAAAATTGTCATGGCAGTTTATCGCCTCAGAGGAGATGCAGATCAATGGTGTTCATTGATTCAAAAAACAATGGAAGATTATGAAGTATCAAATATGTAATGGAGGGAGTTTAAAAATATTTTCTTAGAAAAATACTTTCCTCATGACCATCGAACGGATGTGGAAAGGTAATTTCTGAGTCTGAGGCAAAAGGAGGATGAGAATGTTGAAAAGTATGAGGCTAACATTACAAGGTTAGCAGGGCATGAAGAAGATTATATATGTATCCCAAGGAGTAAGATTGATTGATTCTTTGAGGGGATAAAACCACTTCTCCAGTGAGCATTAGTCTCACTAAACTTCTTATCATACAAAGATATTGTCTCATGTGCTATCAAGACAGAAAAGAAATTCTCTCAGTCTTATGACTTTAAAGCACAGCAAGAGAAGAAGAGATCTACTGGACACTCTGGAAATAGAAATAAGGGGAAGAAAGGAAAAGTTGAATATCCATCATGCAGTAAATGTGGGAAGAAACACCCCAGTGCATGATTGAAGGGAATGGGAGTTTGTTACAATTGTTTTGAAAAATCCCACCAAGCTCATTATTGGAAGGGTAAGAAAATGGTTTCAAAGGTACAATGCATCATCTGCATAGAGTTGGGACACTACGCGAATCAATGTCCAAATAACCATAGTATACCTCAAATGATCCTATTAAATAATAATCAAGTTATGATACTACCAAAGATGAAGAGGAATGATTAAGAGTTCTTATGTTGTTATTAATGTATTATTTCATTTGAGTTATTTATTAATGATATACATGTTATAAGAATTATATAGTATATAAGGATTGTACTGAAGTATTATTTCATTAAGGACTTTCAATTGTGTGGAACCAAGAAAAGTGACTCAATATAATGTTAATTTTTTTGGAAAATATATGGTTGAGAGAAAGATAAACCATTATATGGTTCTGATACTAAGGTAGTGATTTTTGAATAATATATGAATGATTTGGATAAATTATACTGGATATTCTTTACTACCTTGAAAATGACTAACGATTTGTTTATTCCATCATTGTTGGAGTATTAAAAATTTATGGATATAAGGAATATATCTAGTATTCTATATGGATTATGGGAGCATGAATTTAATATATAAGGTTTTATGATAATTTAGGGTGTTACCCTATTTGAAAAGAATACATGATGAAGGTATTCACATGTTATTACGTGGAAAAAAGGATGTTCATTGTGTTTAACTTCCTTATGATTTCTCGAGAGTGAGTTTGGACAAAAGTATTTTGGATATGTCTAAAGGTTGGAATAAATTAAGTATGATATTGGATACTATTGTTAATTTGAATTAATTTCATGAGATTATTTTTGGATTGACAGTAAAAATGACATCTCGGAGGTCGGACGACAACCCGTCGCATCCGGCAAGGCCGCAATACTTGAAACCGAAACCGAAGGGCAACAAGGGTGCATCACCTACCACCAGCCTATGCGATTTCCTGGTTTGTATAATGTAGTTTTTTTAAATAGTGTGAAAAATGAATTATAAATTCATTACTTTTAAAACCCTATATGATTAAGATAAATAGAATATTTTTGAATTATATAATCTTTTGGAGTGGAAGATGATTTGTGGTAGGAATTAGATGAAGGATGAAAATCTACTTGTCATGTATATTTTCCCCCTTAATAAGACAAAATTTTATTAACCCAATTTCGGATGTGGGTTTTCCCCACCGGGATTTTTCTATTTTTAACCATTTATTTTCGGAGAACAATTTCAAATTTTGAGGATGCAATTTATTTAATGAGGGGAGAATGTAACAGCCCAATATTTCATAGTATGTTATCTCATTAAATTAATTCAATAGCTTGCACTACACGCAACACCGAGTTCGAGCACACCACAACATACCAAACTAGCCGTTAAAAAAGTTGTTATGAATAGTATTAACTATATTTTGAATCTTATATACTCTATATAATTTTAACAACCAAATAATGTGTTTATTAGACATAATATCAGAGAAAATTCAATTTTTTAGATAATGGAAGTACTTTTCAAAAATGCAATTTTACCGCCTTCTAATGGTAAATTTTTTCATCAAAATATTATTGATTTTTATATTAATTTTGACCAAACTAAATTATTATATAGAAACAAGACCTAATAATTTAGTTTGGACTAATTTCTTTATACTTTTCTGATAACTTTCATATTTTGATGAATAGTGAAAAATAATAGGTTTTAATTATAATCAACTTTTTTAGTCAAAATAATTTATAGTGTTAAATAATGAATTTGAATGGTTTTGAAGTATAAATAGATTATATTTTTATCATTTAATACAATTTAGGTCATTTTAATTAGTTTTACATTTAAATTTGACATAAACACATGTCAATTTTTTGATAGTTTTTACTTTTTTAAAAATTTTCCTTTTAGTTTTGACAACGGGAATTAATTTTAAATTAATAAATTCCAAATCTATATTTTAATTTTGGTAAAATGTAATTCATTTTTGAATTCAGAATATCAAAATAATTTTAGGTTAATTTTTTGTATTTTTCTGAAAACTTTCAATTTTTGATGAATATTGAAAACACTAAGTTATTTTTTAAAACTGAAATTTTATTTAAATAATTAATTATTTTATTTAAAATTTTTTATGTAAAAATAGACACATATTAAATATATAATTTCAATGTAATTAATTGGAGCCATTTTATAATGAGTTTAGACATATAAAAAGTTTATTCAACTTTTTACCGTCTTTTACCCACCTCTTTAGGGCATTTGTAAATTTGCATAAAATTTTATTTTACCTCTTCTGTGTGTTGAATTTAAAAAGTTAGAGAGACAATATTGATATCAATAAGTAAAAATTCATTCAATAAGCTGAAAATTAATTTTTGTTGAATTGTATCTTTTGACTTTTATTTATCACATTTAAAAGTTAATAGGGTAATTAAAGATAAAATTGATATTATAATTACACTAACACATTTCATAATTCTATTGTATAATTATAATTTGAAAAAAAAAACAATCATATGAAAAAAATATGATCCTCTTTGGTCCACTTGGATTAGATTATAACATTTATTATTATTTTATTTAAAGAATAGTTAAAAGAGTTAAATTCAAAGTTTAATAACTAAACCATTTTTAATAAAGTGTTACACATAATATAAATTCGACTATAAATATTAAATAGAAATATAAAATATTTCTTAAATAATTATATTTTATTTATAATATTTAGACATTAAATAATTTAATATATTGATGACACAATAATGATGCAGTAATTTCCTTATTAATGAAATATTAAAATAATTGATATTACAAATATCCAAATAAATGTAAATTGAGACTTCTGATGATTTCCACTAATTTAAAAGGCTAGTATGATACATTAGGGTTTTTAAATAATTTTTTTCTCAAAGTGATAATGTTTTATGGCTTTCAAAAAAAATACAATACTAAATAGTGTCAAAATTGACATAATTGAGTTTTTAATACAAATATTACATTATTAATTGATATAATATTCCTAAAAATATAAGGTTTGTCAAGAGGACTTAGATACAGTTATATATAATTATAATGAACAACATGGGGTTCTCTTGGCTTGTTATAGTAAGATTATTAACCATATAATATAAAAATACAAATAGACATGGTAAATGTCAAACTATTTAACTAAGAGTTAAATCTAAAAGATAAGGTTTATAAGATGACCTAAACCTATCTAAAACGTAATGGTTGAGAATTATTCAAACCATTCCCACCTTAGAATTTAAATAATTCATTTCAGAACCATTAGAAACCGAAAATGATTTTATTATAAAATAATATTTCCAGGTTTTCTTAAAGTGACCCTCACCTCTCTTATAAAATGTCACTTCCCCTTCTATAAATTCTACACCTCCAATGCCTTTTGGTTCGGCCATACCCTACCCAAATATCCTCCAAACTATCATACATTCATTCTAGTGGTCTGTAGTTTATCATAAAGCCATCCTTTGGATCCCTTTTGATCAAATCAAAAGGAAGAACCTGAAGAAGAGGTAAGTATTTCACAACCGCTTTCAAGTTATTATCTTCTTCGACTTCATATTTCTTTGTGGTTTAAATTCTAAAATAATTAATCCAGTATTCTCTATATACTATTATGTTATTGTAAAAATGGTACAATCATATTCATTATTCAATCCGTCATATAAATGACAAAGTCTCCATACGTGTGTACGTACGGATTACCATCTCCACGTGGTGGTGTAGTTTGTTATTCAAATAGTTCATCATTTGTATGGGTATAATAATGAGTATAAATGATTAAAATGATAAATATAACATGATAATGATTCTGTATATATGATATACTATCCAATTATATATGATTTTAATATCAAAAGAATGATATTTTTTCTCGTGTGTACTTACAGATTACCATCTCCACGAACGCGATGAGAATCATTCACCACCGTATCCATTCAAGACTAATTTTAATTTGATGATTAAAAATAATGTTTAAAGACTTAATATCATTCTTAATATGAATAATATACATCATATCTATAACAAACATTACTTATGTAACAATGAAAATATAGGAAAATGAAATAGTTAACACCCAAAATGATGATACTAATGAAATATCATTAACAACGCAATATTAGAAGATCATATATGATATCATATTTATGTATATAGTTCTTATATAATTTAATAATAATGATTTAACTATTATACAAGAGGTTAATGTACCCTTGACCCAGGAAAATTACAATGTATGGGTTAATTTCACAATCTCTTTATTATCCAAGGTTGTTTTTATGTAAGTATCTTCTAGGACCACTTTGTGATCCACATCCATGTTTCTTAAAAATGTATTCCAAAACATTTTTACTTTTTACTAGACTATGGGTTAAATTCATTTATACCCTTTTTTGACTTTTTATAAAATGGTTTGAATTGAATCATTCCATCGTTTTCCAAATAAGGTACCTTATGACCTTTTCGACAAAATTAAGTTAATAATGTCTTTTTGAACTTATATAGTGGGGGTAGTTATTTTCTACTGTAATAACATCATCGAAGCATCCCATAAAAAATTATAAGAATATTTTCAAAATAAATGTTTTTTTATAATTATATGACTTTTAAATTATTTCTAAATAGAAAGAGAAATTTATCTAAAAAATGTATTGATTTCATCTATGTGAACATCATTTGATGGATTTTAAGCTTAATTGAAGTTGATTTATTATGATAAAAAACTTATATAGTTTATTAAAGGTTTTGTGATTATTTTTACTGTATATGTGTTATTTTTACACCATACATGGTTTATGGATAATGTAATTAAATTTTATGTGATAGATTTAAAATGAATGTTTATGTTATGTTTAATCTTTTTCATATGAGGAATGCATTGGACTTAGTAAGTGACGGGTGGATCCCGCTATAGATCCTCGATGCATCAGTAGGTCAAATGAGACAAACTAGTGTCTTGGAACAAGACACTTGACAAAATATTATTTGTAGTCTTGTCGCAAGGCCTTGACTACGCGGTTATGATGTCTGGCATTATGCATTCTATCATTATGAATGTGGCTATTGATATTTAATGTGATTATTGAACAAGTAGAATATCCATGTGAATAAGTAAATGGCATTATTTGATTTTATATTTTCCATATTATTATGGAGTTCATTTTAAAAGGCTTTTGTTCTAGTATTACATTGCCTTAAATTTTTATGCTTATTAATGAAAGTTTCCACTATATTGTTATCCTAACTGATCATCTGAGCTCACCCATTTCTATGTTTTTTTTCCAAAGATATGAAGAAGTAAATTATGATGGACCTGTAGGGATATTCTAAAGGACTTGATTTTATCCTATGGAGACTATGTTGTTTTAGTTTTAAATTTTATAATGTAATCTAAAACATATGAATGTATCTAGTATTTCCAAGTCTACTAAAATAATCGGTCTTTCGAGGATTGATATTTTGTGATCATTCAAGTGTTATGTATTAATGCACTGACTTTGGGTAACTAGGGTCGGGGCGTTACATTATTAATGGTACGGGTATGTTTTTGGGTATGGGAACCTACACCAAATGGTTTAATTTCATCGAAAAAATTTTATAAAGAAGAAATTCAATAGAAAAAGTGTAGTTGAGAAAGGTTTTTAAGTAGAAACCATATTTCTTCATCTAAATTCTTTGTCAATTGGAGGGTAGTGTATTATAAAAACTACACTGATGATTTTCTTCAACAAGCTATCATGAATTTTTTCTAAAAATTTGTCTTATATAATCAACATTGGGATGAAGTTGATCAATTTTTCCTCAGATGTGTTACCATTGTAACCTTATGGAAGGTTGCTTTCAATCTGTTTGAGGTGGTCATACCTTGTGCATATTGCATTTTAGAACATGTTTCTACCTGTATCAAGCTACCCCTATCAAATATTTTATTGAACCTATTTCTGGTGGAATGTTTAGATGTCCTATATGATCAATGGATTGGAAAAAACAATATAATCCATGAAAATACTTCATTAAGCATGAAATCATCTCATATTCAAGTTATTTACTACTATAGAGAATGATAATTCAATCTATAATTAGTTTTCTTATAATTCGATTCATGATATTTCCATGTTTAGGAAGATTGTAATTATAGGTAATTATCACCCACCTAAAATAAATTTTTAATTTCTGTCGATCTCTACAACCTAAATATGGATCAAATGTAATAGACATTGTGCTTTTATAGGTATCCTTGGACCTTCTGGTTGAGGAGCTATTTTCAAAAGTCACAACAGTGATGTAATGGGATTCTTATATGGTCTAGGTGGTTTCATTACATCTTTTAATGAATAAATTATCTCCTTAAACAATGTTGATGGAATGGAAAAAATGAGGACATATTAACTAGTGTATTGGATGTCACACTACCATTATTGTGTAACTATCAGAAATGGAATTATTTATCTTCTATTAAAAATGAATTCTAAATGTATGAACTTCATGAAATCTATTTTCACTATAAATTAAAGCGTTATGCATGGATACATGGAAGAAAAATATTTGGATGATGGTATTTAAAACAAAGTGATTACTGAACCAGATATTATTTATCTTAATGAAGTACCTGATCAGGGTTTTTTTCAAAGATATTTTTTTAAAATTAACCTATTTTAGACTTCTGTAAAATTGTTTTTATTCAATAATAGGGATCTTATTTTTGGTAGATACCTCATTCTATTTAATTATTTTCATAAAAGTTAAAAAAAATTATAAAATACATCTACAACAAGTTAAGAAGAAATATGTTTCCCAAAAAACTAAAAAAGAGGGATATTATATTAAAATACCACCCATCATATGGAAAAATTTTATGATCATATTATTATCATTCTATAAAAACCTCAAAAGAAAACATACATTCCAATTTTGAAAATAAGATCTTTGATAAAAAAAAATTTACAAAGTGTTCATGATTAAATTCAAAATATTTACAATGCTGGTAGAAGATAAGTGATATTAATCATACCATAATGGTAATGATGTGTCTATAATTTTTTTATAGATGGTTCCTAGAACCAATCCTAACTGACTACTTGAAAAAATAATAAACAATAATCTAGATGTTATGGAAAACTCGAAAAACAAGAAATTCAAAAAAAAACAATTTATTTAGTTATTTTCTTTTCTATAATATATTTGGGCATGTGTCTATGGACAAATGTTGTAATATTTTATCATATTATTGAAAAATAAATCCTACAGTTAGGGTGAGAAACCCTAATAAGCTAAAACATCAACTAGCTAGGAATAAAAATCCTTAATTATAAATGAACTTTTTAATACATAAAAACCACTATGGTATCTACAATATAGGTTTTCAATGAAATTATGAATGAAATTATAAATTATTCAAGCGTGCATCTAGAAAAAATATAGATAAGAGAACCTAGAAGTTGAATAATGGATACAAGCCTACAATAGAAATATATCATGAAAAATATTCTGAAAATATCATTTCTAATAATTCTATAATGATTTAGTTTGAGTTATACTTGGGTAAAAATATGATGGGAAATATCGAATCTTGTAACATTTCCAAGAAATCATGGATGGAAGTTGCACCAAAATGGAGAAGCTGCATCTTCTTAAAAAAGAGGGCACATCAAGGACACTTATAAAATTCCCATGAATGAGAGAGTTGAAGAGAATACACTTTGAAAAATGAATGAAAAATCAAGGGGGAAAACAAAGGACTATGTTCATGAACAATAAATATAATAATCTATTTGTAAAATCTAATAGTGATGAGAATATTCCTAATGAGTTTTTGGAAATATTAAAACCTAGTTAAAATAAATAAAGATAATTAGTATTCGAAGAAAATATAAAAACTAGAGGTAAATAAAACATCCCGCATGATGATGAAATAAAATTTCTTGAAAGTTTTTCAAAATTAGATAACCTAAAATCTCATGAGTAAATATGTAGATGGTGAAAAAAGGCCATAGGGAATTCAAAAAATTGAGTAACAATTATTACAACCTAAAAGGAATCCAAAAATTAACACAAAATAGGATCTATGGGATGCATGTTACCTGATGGATATTTTTAAAATTAAGATCACCGACAAGGAGAGATGAAAAGATGCCATTCTTCTAAATAAAAAATAATATTTGATAAATTATTATGAAAACATGAAGTATTCATATAGGCATGGAGAAAAATATAAAATGGTAAATTGGCAGAGAAGAAATTCATAATCTAACTACTCAAAATGGTGAATAAGTATGTTCCACCAAATTCCCAAATTATTTATGTTTTATTTCAACAATAAACATATTAGTAATTTAAGGTGATGTTGTTTCTCAAATTGAGAACAAGTGAAATTAAGTAATATGGAATAATGATTAATGCTTTGAAGAAGAAAACACCTTGGGATGATTTTTCATATGTTAATCCAAATAATAACGAGAGAAAAGATCAACCATGATAATGGAGATGAATTTTTAAAAAACGATCCACATAGGGATAAAATTTCCCATCTTGGCATGAATAAATATATGATATAAAGAAGAGTATATAAATATGTGAATCGACCATGATAATAAAAAAATGTTTCCATTTTGGTTTTATATCAATAACTGAAATAATAAATCATAACTAACGATTAGATCACTATTGATAATGATAAGATTGAATAAATATATTAAGTATGTGTTTCTTGAGCTTGTACAAGGATCATTCAATTCATAAAAAAATTGAATTTCTGAAAGGTTCCTAACAAACAATCATGTAAAATATATAAATTTCTATTATATCTTCCTTGTATACCAATTAATTGGGTTTATAAATAATGGGAGAAACTGTTTTAATCAATGAAATGATTTTGATGAAACTCTATTTAATGTAAGGATATTTAGAATCAAAACCCACTCATTTCATGTATATTTATTTAATCCACATGTTAAGTATGAATGAAAAAATAAAGATTAAAATGTTTGAGGATATTTTCAACAAATGATGTTAATAAGTAGTTATATCATTAATACAAGTGAAGAAACAAAGAAGAAGATAATTGAAAAAGATAAATTTTGGTATTACATTTTATTATTTATGGTAAACCATGATGTGTAAATAAATCCACCATTTTATACACTAAGAATGACTCCAGTAGAGTAAGATTTGAATGATTGATGACACATTTCATAAATAATGAGTGATTCTACCCACTATCACTTTGTAATTTTTATCAATAAGGGGAAGTCAGAAGAAAATAGATTTTTTTATGATAAGATAAATAGAAAGAATAAAATAAGTTCCCATATAGAAATATCATTTTCTAGCAGTTTTTTTGCTGAAAATAAAAAAGAGGAGATTGATGAACCCACTATGTTTTGAGTCATATTTTTTATCAATAAATGGGGAAATTAATGCAATGTCAATATGTTATGGAGGAGAAAAACATGGTATGAATTTTAAAAACCTAATCATTTTAAGAATGATCATAATGTTCCCAAATATTGATTCTTTGATGTTTTCATTCCCTATACTAGAACTCCAAGTCCTGGTGCTCATAGACACATAATTTACATACGTAATTAAGAACTAATTTTAAAATATTAAATATGTACATCCATAATTAAAAAAAATAATGGCTATTTCATCTCTTATATAAGAATATTTTTAGTTTTATAGATTTAGAGAAATATAAAAAAATATAAACTAATAAATCCCATGTTTTTTTTTGTATTAAATATGACAACCCTGCTTTTATTACAAACTTAAACATGATTTATTACATAAACTATTCACATGATACAATATGGAATATAGAAAGGTCTAGTGTCTTTGGGGCTTAGAATCATTACATAACAATAGAAAACATGAAATACAACATCTTTATTGAAAACTTCCTTTATATGACCACTACATTCCCTCGAACTTAGCATTGCACGGGATAACATGAGGACATGCATAAGAAAAGGGGTGAGCTATAAATCCCAGTAATGGAGTATACATGGAATACATGGCGAGTAAAATACATGTTAGAAAATAGGCATATCAATAGATCACAATAGAAACATGGACATAAAGGCATGATAAATCATGATAATCATAACATGGATATATGGCTGCAACACTTACCATGGAATTAGCATGAGACAAGGCCCATTGCACATAAAACATGATTAAATTATCATTGCGTATTAATCATGAGTAAACCCTCATTTCACTTTAATTAGAATTATTCAACACTCATTGCACATGACGTATCATGATACTATACTTTACCCAATGCATTGGAGCGCTATAAGGGCTCACCATTCTTAAACATTTAATTTCATACTCAAGTGTGCCACAAGGATCATAATACATGGATTCATAAAACACAATCATTTATTCCACGAAAAAGGAATTTGGAATGATAATTTATAATTAATAAGTAAATGTGCATGAAGGTGAATACCCTTGATGGAGAAATGGGCATGGTATTCACTACACAATGGCATTGGCTTAGAAAATTGGTGCAATTTCGGCAGTGTAACGACTTGATATAAGAATTAATAAAATTGGTTCATGAGAAGGGGGGTATAATAATATCTATATGAAATGGACAGTAAGGGGGTCATATAGATACATGTCCCAACAATTGTAATGGAATTTAGATTCATGATACAAAAGTATTGCTTGAATGTAAATGAGGAGAGATAAGTTCCTTTCGAAATTTCGGTATAGTAACGGGTGTACATGGGAAGAATTTAATGAGAGAGAAAGTGGTATCCCATCATTCAAACAGTAAAAGAGAAGTATGGGGGAGGTGTGAAACCATACCCCTGTAGGATCGAAATAGTGATGTAAATGCTCAATATACAAGAGGGGGGTGAATTGTATACTTTAAAAATTCTTTTGGAACCTTTAAAGTTAGTTAAGAATAACTATGTTTTCCTTAAGAAAAAGAAAAGACTAAGTTTAACAAAGTTAAACTAAGAAAATTCACAACACCTCTTAACACCGAATGCAAACTAGGAAAGAGATTTCGAATGAGGGTTCCAAAAATATGGTTTCGGAAATTGAAACTTAACAAAAGTTTACAATATGAGATTCTACCTTAAATTGTATAGAATCTAAATGAAACAGAGTACAAATATGGAAGTATAAGAAAGTTATACTTTCCTTATAATACAAAATGCAGCGGAATATAAACAAGTAGTAAAACTACAAGTAACAAGATATAAGTCTTTTAACCCAAAGAGAAGGGTAACCAACAACCTTGGATAAAGGTCCCTTGATTTATACTTTCAAGCAAGTCTGTCTTACCCACACCAGGTTAATCCCTCAATATGAAGATCAGAGTCTCTGTCTTGCTATCCCCACAAGCCCTCAACTTTAAGGTAGTTGGCAACCTCTGTCTTCCTCAGCAAGGAAGCCCTCGAACTTTAAGGTAGTCGGAACCTCTGTCTTCCTATCCCCAGAAGCCCTCGAATGTAATCACCAACATTCGGAGTCGCACGAAGCTTTGAGAGTTAATAAGAGTCTCTCTCTCTAAAAATCACTTCAACAGCATGTATGCACAAAACTTAGTTGTTCATCTGTCATCAGTCACGAGCTCTTTCAAATGAGCTCTTATTTATAGGTAAGGTCGGCTCCTTCTCCAACGGTCATATTTTCCTTAAAGATCGGAGGGACCTGTACACGTGTCACTTAGACAACGGTTAGTTTAAAACAGATGACATCGTTTTATAACAAAACAAGTGTAACAGAATGTACGACATCGTTTTAAACTATAAAAGTTCGTAATGAAAGCTTCGGAGTGAAGATTCGGAGTGTAATGAAAATAATAGAGTAGACAAATTATAGAAGTGTAAGCAGAATATAAGTTCGGAGTCTAACCAAAATATTTTTCGGAGTCTGAATTAATTCAGAGTGTATAGAACAAAGATAATCAGATTCTGTTTAATAGGTGAATTAGGAATGAAAATTCGGAATAGGAATTCGTCATCAAAAATCGTAATGAGAATTCATCATCAGGATTCGTAATGAGAATTCGTCATCAGAATTCGTAATGAGAATTCATCATCAGGATTCTTAATGAGAATTCGTCATCAGAATTCGTAATGAGAATTCTTCATCAGGATTCGTAATGAGAATTCATCATCAGAATTCGTAAGGAGAATTTATCATCAGGATTCGTAATGGGAATTCGGAAGGAGATTTCTTCATTAGAATTCGTAATGAGAATTCTTCATTGGAATTCGTAATGAGAATTATTCTTTAGAATTCGTATCCTGAATCTGGAATAGAACTTAGTCAGAGTTCATATCCGGAATTCGGAATGAAACTTCCTTATAGTTCTTATCCAGAATCTGAATCCTAAAACAGAATGCTTTATATCAAAGTTTCAACGATTCCGAGAAAATGAATCCGAATCTCATAATTAAGAAAAATATGGATGAAAAAATGATAAGGATAATTTTTCTTATAAAAGCGATTTTCCTTAAGAAAGCAATTTTTCTTATAAAAGTGATTTTTCTTAAGAAATCAATTTTCCTTATAAAAGAAATCTTCTTTAAGAATGCAATTTTTCTTAAGATAAGGTGTTTGTGATTTTCAAAACAAGAAGGAATGGAAAAGTCATAAGGAAACCCTTATTGACTCAACAACCCCAACATTTATAATTGAAATTAAAAGGGCATAACAAATTTATGAAAATTGGACAAAAAGTGAAAGGAAGAAAAAACCTTACTAGGAAGTGTGCTTCCAAAGGCTTGAGAGAGGCTTGAGAGAGGCTTCTTGGGAGCTTGGGGAACCTTGGAAGGATTCTAGAGAGAGTATGGAAGAGGTTGGATGAACTACAAATGCTTTGAGAGAGGAGGAAGTTGGAGCCTGGGTGAGATTATATAGGAAAGGTGATTGAATTATTTATTATTTAGGTTTGTGACCCCTTAAATTAAACTAATACAAACCAAAAATAAACTCATGGTTTTTTCCCATGGTTTTTGGAAAAGGGGTGAGGAAAACAATATTTTATAATGCCAAAGTCTGAAATTCTTAAAACAATTGGGTTGCTTATGTGGAGGTGAGTCACTCTCCCCTAGAAAATAATTTAAAAAGACAAGATGTTTAATAAGTCTTTAGGGGTCCATTAATGCTTTGTAAAATAAGTCAAAAAAACCCAAAATCACATTATTTTAATGGTAAAACATATATTGGCCAAACATAAAGCTTATAGTATTTTATTACATCACTATTGGGTCATTATGATGTCATAAAACACATTATATATTTAAACTGTATTTAATTTTTACCCAAAAATTAGACTGTCTCAGAAAATTATGAAAAATTCAATGTTTGATCTATGGCAGAGGATACTTGTTCTTTATCTTGATTTTTTTATGTTCAAAATAATTGATGAAATGCCGCATTTACCCATCCTTCTTCTTGACAAAGAGGACTGGTGCACCCCATGGTGAAGCACTTGGGCGTATAAACCCTTTATCCAGATTCTCCTGTAGTTGTTTCTTCAGCTCTTCAAGCTCCAAGACATCTATTCCATATGGAGTCTTGGATATTGGTAGCGCCCCTGGAATAAGTTCAATTGGGAATTAAACATCTCTTCTAGGAGGATTACCAGGCTGCTCCTCAGGAAACACCTCAGCGAATTCCCTCACAATAGGCATTTCTTCAAGGATGGTTTCTTCCTTGGACTCAATCATCTGAGACAGATATGCATGCTCATAGGGTAGTAATATCCATGCTTGAGATGATAGAGCTAAAGTAGATTAATCTTCCTCCTTACACTTGTAATGAATCGGGGGTCGATTCTCCATATCGAGTGTGATTTCCCTCTCCTGACAATTTATGTTGGCTCTATATAAGGAAATCCAATCCATGACAAGAATTGCATCAAATTCCACTAGAGGGAGTATGAAGAGGTTCGCCAGGAAATTCAATACACAGATTATGAAAGGGGAGGAGTTATATTCATGGGATGCAATGATTGCCCCATTTTCCGTACCCACTGACATCTTCAATTCCATGATTTTTGGTGGTGCTGGGATTTTCCTACTAACCTTTCGAGATACAAAAGAATGCGTAGAACCTGAATCAAAAAGTATGTTCACTATTTTTGAATGAATAAATATCTTACCATTCACCACTTCATTTTCGGGGTTCACTTCAGCAGAAGTGATGGAAAAAGCTCTTCCTTGTTTCCTTGGAGGATGTAGTTTGCCTCCGAAAACCCTTGGATTAGGGCACTGATTTGCAAAATGCCCCAGTTCTTTGCAGTTGTAGCAATGAACAACATGTTGAGGTTTGAACATAGTGTCCCTCTCCTCTGTCGTAGTTGCGGGTCTTTCTTGACGATAGTTAACAGCTAGGTGCCCTTCTCTTCCACACCTAAAGCTTTTCCTCTTCCACTTGAGGCAATTTCTAGGGTGTTTCTTTCTGGACTTTTGGCAAGTGGGGTGTTGGATATTCATAGCACCGTTGGATTTATCCGTTGGACCGCCTTCATTGAAGTCCACATTATGCTTCTTGTCCCCATGATACCCCTGTGATTCCCCGATCTCCATTTCGACCTTGATGTCACATCATACAATTTCCCCATACGTGTCGAAGTCAGGGATTGCTAATGATTTCTGTAGGCTAGTATTCAGCCCACCAAAGAAGCGGTAAACCTTGTATTTGGGGGTAAAGACAAATCCAAAAGCATATCGTGCAAACATTGTGAAGTTTTCCTCGTACTCTCCAATAGATTCTTTGTCTTTTTTCTTGAGGGAAAGGAAGTCCCTTTCCATCTTAAGCTGGATGGTGCATGGAATATATTTATTGACAAACATCTTCCAGAAATCCTTCCAGTCCAATGCCTCGATCTCCTCCTCAGTCTTTTTATTTTTGATCAACGTCCACCATTGATCAGCTTCACCCTCTATATGATAAGACACCAGGAGAACCTTCTCTTGTTCAGAACATTGAAGGATGGTGAAGAACATTTCAATGGAGTTGATCCATTGTTCAGCGATCATGGGATCAGATGATCCACTAAAAGTAGGAGGCCTTTGTCTCATGAAGCTCTCGATAGCAACTTGTTCCTTCTTAGGGGGGTTTGGATGTTCCTCTTGACCCGTGTTTCTATTAAAATATTGAGTTATCTAGAAAAGAAATGTGACAAAGTTCATGATTCTCACTCCCATTGGATTGGGCATCTCATTAGTATAGTCATCACACTGATCTTCACATTGGTTGTTAGCCCGAGTCCCCCTATTACCAGTCATTGGCTGGAATAAAATGAAAGTTTGGGGTAACACATAAAGGGTAATCCAAAGACAAATTTTTATGACATATAAATTAAATTATATTTCCTTAACTTATGAATCTATAGGGTTCAATCTAGGATTTTCGTGATCTAATTTCTAACATATATTCTTAGGGTGTTTTTTTATTCCCTTAATAAGGGTTCATACTAAGCTAGTGAATTTACCAAAGCATATCCACTGGGAGTTTCGTAACCAAGAGTGCAGCAAAGACCGTTTTTGTGCACCAGTTCCCGTTCGAGTCTAGCTCAAAGTGGTGTTTTCGGGATTAACCCCTAGGATACATCTGTGCCAGAGCCGCCTCTACCTACTCGTATCCAAACTGGGATGTATTTGCTTGATAACCCACTTACTCAATACTCACCAAAACTTAGGGACGTTTTTATTGTACTTAGTCTTGTATCTAAGGCTTTACTAGGGTTTTCTATTCCTAATCCCAAAAATAACTAAACCTATCCTCTAATACCAACTATGACAACCCTGCTTTTTTTACAAACTTAAACATGATTTATTACATAAACTATTCACTTGATACAATAAGGAAGATCGAGAGGTATAGTGTCTTTGGGGATTATGATCATTACATAACAACTTAAAACATGAAATACAATATCTTTATTGAATACTTACTTTACATGGCCACTACATTCCCTCGTACTTAGCATTGCACAGGATAACCTGAGGACATGCATAAGAAAAGGGGTGAACTATAAAGCCCAGCAAGGGAATAAACATGGAATACATGAGGAGTAAAATACATGTTATACAATAGGCATATCAATAGAGCACAATAGAAACATGGACATAAAGGCATGATAAATCATGATAATCATAACATGGAAATGTTGCAACAACACTTAACATGGAATTAGCATGAGCCAAGGCCCATTGCACATGAAGCATGAGTAAATTATCATTGCAAATGAAGCATGAGTAAACCCTCATTTCACATGAATTAGCATGATTCAACACTCATTGCACATGACGTATCATGATACTATACATTATCCAATGCATTAGACCGCTATAAGGGCGCACCCTTCTTAAACATTTCATTTCATGCATAAGTGTGACCCATGGATCATAAAATATGGATTCATAAGACATAATAATTTATTCCACGATAAAGGAATGTGAAATGAAACTTTATAATTAATATGTAAATGTGTATGAATGTGAATACCCTTGATGGAGAAATGGGCATGGTGGTCACTACACAATGGCGTTGGCTTAGAAAATTGGTGCAATTTCAGCAGCGTAACGACATGATATAAGAATTCATAAAAATGGTTGATGAGGGAGAAATGGGTGTGTCATCATATCTATATGAAATGGAAAGTAAGGGGGTAATATAGATACATGTCCCAACAATTGTAATGTAATTTAGATTCATGATACAAAAGTATTTCTTGACTGTAAATGAGGAGAGAGAAGTTCCTTTCGGAATTTTGGCATAGTAACAGGTGTACATGGGAGGAATTTAATGAGAGAGAAAAGGGTATCCCATCATTCAAACAACGGTAGGGCATTATGGGGGAGGACTAAAAACATACCCTATCATTTATAATTTAAATTAAAATGGCATAATAATATTTAAAAAATTGGACAAAATGTGAAAGGAAGAAAAACCCTTACTTGGAAGTGTGCTTCCAAAGGCTTGAGAGAGGCTTGAGAGAGGCTTCTTGGGAGCTTGGGGTACCTTGGGAGGATTCTATTTGGAGTAGTGCAGAGGTTGGATGAACTCAAACTTCTTTGAGTGAGGAGGAAGTGGGATCTTGGGTGGGTTTATATAGGAAAGGTGATTGAATTCTTTATTATTTAGGTTTGGGACCCCTTACATTAAACTAATCCAAACCACAAATCAGCTCACTGTTTTTGCCCATGGTTTTTGGAAAATGGAAGAGGAAAACAATATTTTATAAGGCCAAAGTCCGAACTTCTTAAAATAACGGGTTTCCTTTTGTGGAGGTGAGTCACACTCCCATGGAAAATAATTTAAAAAGACAAGATGTTTAATAAGTCTTGAGGGGTCCATTAATGCTTTGTAAAATAAGTCAAAAATAACCAACATAAAATTATTTTAATGGTAAAACATATATTGGATGAACATAAAGCTTATAGTATTTTATTACATAACTATTGGGTCATTATGATGTCATAAAACACATTATATATTTAAACGGTATTTAAATTTTACCCAAAAATTTGACTGTCTCATAAAATTATGAAAAATTAACTGTAGGATAATTTCGACATCCTGATTCCATAAATAACATTTATTTTATCTAAATATTTTTATAAATATGTTAATTTTTACTTTTAAAATAAAAACCGACATTTATTGAAAATTCACGGGTTTTGACAAAAATGTCTTTCAAACCTTAATAAAAATTACAATTTAATTCATAAAATTATAAGATCATTTATATTTAATAAAAATTAATTTAATAATATATTATAATATTTTATTAAAATAATATTCAATTCAAAAATACCTTATTTTTATAAAATATAATTCTTAATTAAATAATAACTAAAAATACTATTTATACTATAAAAACTATTTACAATGTGTCAATAATGACAAGAAAGTATATTCATTATTAAAAAAAATATACATGAACATAGTACTATCGATTTGTTACATAACCCCTTATAACAGCAACATAAGACCTAAGGGTAAGGTGTTCGATAGTGAAAGACTCTTGGGGTGACTCGGATCACATCGCTCGAGTGATAATCTCTATCAACTTCCACGTTTCCCGTAGACGGTCCTGTTCAAGCTTGATATGATGAAGCTCAGCTTGGGCTTTGCCAAGAGAGAAACCCAAGGACGCCACCTCTTTTCCGAGCACCGAAAAATGGGATTCGTATGGAGTAATTCTAATGGATGAGGCTATCACTACTTTTTTCTGAGTAAATTGGATTTGTTAAAGCCCTATATTTATACTAATCATGTTATCACTGTTCAACATCTATATTTGCAACAGTTAAAATTTTTAACATAAAACCAAATAAGTTGACTTTTTATATAAATATTTTATATAAAGAGACATTTAATTAGATCAAGAGGGATTTCCATTGATGAAACATTGGGTTGTTACATTAAATATACAATTTTTCCATTATATATAAAACTACTTTAACTCTTGGAAAATATTTAAAATAACCCTAATATTATTTCATGCATTTTTCATGATAAACATTCCATGTGCACTACTTTTCTCCATAATTGGATTAAATGAACAAATAAAAAGGGGTGAGATCATATTCATGGTAAGGGAAAAAAATTCAAATGAACCTACCATGGTATAAACATGGAATAAATATATTGGTAGGAATAAGTAAAAAATGAGACTCGATAACCAAAATGAAACTAGGATCATGCTCTATCCATTGTAGTAAATAAAAATATTGTTATCAATAATACTATTATCATTCAGATGGAAAACATAACTCTAAACCTAAAAAACTATTTTAAAGGCCTTGTTCTAGGAAACATTACATGTCTTTGATATTTTAGTCAAGTCATATTTCTTAATTGGGTCACTATACACCTAATACCAAAATCGATTTTTTCCATTATAACCATCAATGCACTATGAGGATATATAATTCTATTACCCACCCTTAACCTGATTAAGTCCAATTAATTCACGATAAGAGTCATCAAGACCTTTCATACCATTATCCAAGGAATCATTTTCAAAATAAAACATGTAAAACCATATAATAAGAAATATATAATCCAAATACCTAGTAAAACTGTTTTTGTAGTAAATATTCATCAATAATTAATTACGTTTCCTGATGTTAATAAAATATATAAAATGATCTGAACCCATCCAGAGAAAGAGGCTAGGTGGTTAAAAAATATATAATAAATTTTCCAATAATCACCCATACTGGAATAATAGAATATTGAATGCCTATAATTTGCCACATGTTAATACATGGGATAACTTGATCATAACCCGTCTGATGGAAGATAGTGGATGGTAAAACCTTACATAATAAACTTTCAAATAATTATCCATATTGAAATTACAATATATATAATTCCAATAGTTATAACCACATTAATATAATAATATATGTTCTATGTGAAAAACATATAATTTTAAATATGTAAAATTTAATGATCACGCCATATAGAGAAATGGTTATACTAGTAAGTTAGTACATTAACAACACTATCATATTCCATATAGAGAAAGAAGGTGGATGAATTAAAATGAACATAACCCACTATGTGAGGAATATTTTTCAAATGGTTCATGTTTTTATAATTTATATACTGATAAAATAATAATATAATAACACAAAATACAATAAAATCCTATAATTTACCCAAATTATTTGAAATAATTTCAAATAATAATCATGACTTAATGAATAAAAAATGGGTTACAAAATCTTCTCACTACTAGGGAAAAATCAAAATAAATAGACACTAGAATACAGAGAAATTATTAGGACATAAAATCCAATAAAATAAGAGTTATATTATAAAAATACACCCATGGGTAGTAAATAAAGCATAATATGGAATCAGGATGCATAAAATGTATTATGTTTTAAATACCTAGAACTGATAATTAGAAATATCTTACTACATGAGTAACATCTTAATCAAAAACCCTTGAAATAAATTTATTTTTATTTAAATTCGAATATCATGATTAAAATACAATTGATGTTATTATATCCCACATATACAGTATATAAAACTTATAAATGAAATTAGGTGCATAATATAAAATGTGTCTCAAAGAGTGTAATTTTAGACAAAATCCCTTAACTCTTTTCTTCACTTCCATGAAAATAATTTAAACTCATGTATCAAAAAAATTTACGACTTGTTAACTTATTAAATAACCTCATTATTATCCATTTTAATTTATAATGTACCTAAAAAGTCATTCTCTACGTTAATCATTATGATTTTTTATATCAGGTGGTAATAGTTTTGATAGTTTGTATTAGTTTAACAATAGGGGTGTTTATGTTTATTCTCATTTAAATGTTACTCATCTGTATATCATTATATTTAATATTAGGTATTATTTATAATTATTTTATTTTATTTAAAATTAAATTCATGAGTTTAGAGTGATTAATCTTAATGTTGAAATAGATAAAAATCATTTTTAGCGATTCTTGACAATTGAAGGGTTATTTTATAATTAATTAAGTAAATATTGATATAAATTATCTATTAATGAAAAAACTATTTACACATTTATATAATGTTATATTCATAACTATTATCCCATAGTGATTCATGATATAAATTTATTAATATTGTTCTATTTGGTGGTTAAACGGACCCAAACATGATTATACCCAGATTCAATGAATGATTATGAGGTGGTTTTGTTGCTATATAATGATAAAAAAATAATAATGACAATATTTAGTGTATATTAGTGTGATATACAATAATTAAAATTAACTATATTATGAATTTATAGATGAAAAATGTTACCCAATTTGAATAAAATATTATCCTTTTAGCCTGCTTCTTTTAAATGAAGAAACTAACAATGATCATTTATTGTTCATAACATTAATAAGATCTTATATTTTCCATATAATAACCTTAATGATATCATAAAGATAATTATTACCCTTTAATACCATCCTTACATCCAACCATGTCTGGTGGTGGAGGAAAATGAACCATGTTACGTCATAGAGGCTGAAGACCGCAAAACGAAAGATTGATGGTTTTTTTCTTAATATAAGAGGCATAGGAATAAAAACTAATAATAACCATAATATAGTAATATTTTTCATATAAATTATACTAATATTATTATATTATTGTGGATGTAATAAATTTGAATATGTATAATTATGAATAAAAATATGTAGTCAATAATACTGACGTTGGTGGTGTGAATTTTTCTTAGAAGTCTCCACATAAAAGAAGTTATTATAATAAATAATGATGTACATGAGTTTTTTGAAGTGTGATGGGGTTATACAATAAGAATGATTGAATATTTTTAATTTTTAATTTTAATTAAAATAGATTCATGATGGGGTGAATATATTTCTCTTTTATAAGTGAATAGAATGGTAGTTATGGAAATACCAAATGAATTTCTATAATTTAATGTCACTATTAAAGGGTGAAGGGAATAAAAAATGAAAAATGATGAAATTTGGTGAGTTTATTTAGTAAAAAAACTCAAACATACAATTGGAAACAAGTTTTAAACTAGGTTTTTACTTTCACCCTTAATTAATGTCCTTGTACTGTTTATACTTTTTAAAATGGATAAGTAATTTGTTAACCTTAGTCAATAATTTAAATGAAAAATTTAAAATTGGCATGATTACATAATTTTAACGTTATAATTTTAAATTTGAAACCCGTTTTTTAAAATAAAATTTCTATGGGTTAGAAAATTTAATATTAAAATATAACACTTACACACAGTTAAAATGTTTTTTAGAGAAATAACACTTTTAATAATTTAAATAAGGCATAACATTATATTATATTGGATATTGATTCTATTGAAATAAATTTATTTATTTTAAAAGAAATTATTGATACTTTGCTTCCATGAAAAGCTAAAACAAAATCTTGCTTGAAAAATACATGAGTAAATCAAACAATTAAAACAATTTATATTTCAATGTAACATTTTAATTAGTTATAAAAATGTTTTTCATAGGTCATACAAGTTAAAAGAGTATTTTAAAATGAGAAATTTTATGCCCAAAATTAATATTCTATTACATAAAAGGTTTTACGAATTTTATGTCCTTCTTATATAACATTAATGTCATAAAAAATAAAATTTTCCTGGGAACCATATTTTTCAACGAAAAACTGACCTTTTTGAAAAAGATAAAAAATTATTTCTATGTAAATTTTGAAATTAAGAATTAGAAAATGAATTTAGTATTTATTAATTTAAAATAAGAAAATTAAAAAAATATTTCTCTGGAAAAAATTAAAAAATATAATTGAAATCCAATTTTAATTTGAAATGAAACATTCAAATATTAACTATTATTATTTTTATCTAACATCATCTACAACTAAATCAGTATTAAAAAATTATTACGATAAATCATACTATTTCATTAATATTATTTTTCTTGATAAAGAAATGTGTTTTGCAAAATATTCCATTTTCTGGAAAATATTTTTCTAAAAAATAAATGATTTAATCAGTAATTTAAGATAAAAAATAAAAAAGATCAAATTAAAAGTATAATTTGTCTTTCATATACATACAATTAATAAATATGGTACCCATATTAATTATACTAATTCAATAGATAGGGTTTTAATGGTTTTACTTAAATATTTATATTTTATCTTGATATATCCTTGTATTATTTAAGTTACATGTGTCATGTAAAGAAATATACTGAACAAATTGACTTATTTAGAGTTAATAATATGTTATAATTTTATGGTGTTACATTCTACCCCCATAAATTAATTTCATTCTCACAATTTGACTCCAATAACCAGAGTAATTTATATATAGAACTATTAATAAATTGTACACTACTAGATGATCATGAGTTTATTTAGGATATGTAATAATATTTATCTATTTGAGAAATAACTATACATTATTTATAAAGAGATAAATACCATTTATAAATTCACCTATAATTCTATTGGTATCTAGATCACTATATAATTACTTCTTATAATCCTTGAAAATAATATCTATGATAATCATACCACTAAGGGTTTTTATTTATAACTCAACATCTAATAGTTCATGTAATGTTTCACGACATATAAATCTAGAAAATATAGATTAAAAACTCACTATTTAATTCATTAATCACTATTTCATAGGTTTTTCCGTGTTCATATTGTATTGGTGATTATCTCCCATGTTGGCACTTAGATTTTTATATTGAGTTTCATAATTCATAAATCACTTTAAATTGATGATACAAATTATTTAAGCTTCTCTATTTACCATACACTTATAAGTTTTATGAACTTCATATCTTCCATTATAGAATTTCCTCATATGTTTCTTCACACATTTAAAGATATAATAGATTTAATTTTCTTTCCTTAATAATATTTTCGACCTTAATTTCTATGAGATTACATCCCTCTCCTCTTTTTGTGTCTAGGAATTCAATCAGGTTCACATTTTAAATCATGATTTTCTATAACCAGTTAGGATTATTTAAAATATTTATAATATTATTAAATTATAATGTTAGTATATGTTTCAAAAAACTCTACTTGTATTAGACTCAGTTAAACCTTTTTCACTCTTAGTTTAACAAATATCATTCTTTGTTCAAATATGGTTATTTTTGAGTTGGGTTCACTCATATTTCTTATTATAATCCCCAAAATATTGATCCAAATTACCATAAACATTATTAATGATTTATAAAGCCAATTATAATTAAAATATATTCTCTCAAAACCAAATTAACCATGCTAAAAAAATTAATCATTCAAAAAACCTTATACACAAGTATGTATATATCCTAATCATATAATGTCAATAACAAACATTTAACAAAATGATTTTAATATCAAAGGAATTTTACCCAAATGTGATTATATATTCCTCCAAAATTAACTCCATATATAACATTAAAATTCTATTAACCACTAGCTTATAAGTCCACACAGTAGTTACTATATACCATAAACCCAAAAAATGTGATGAACTTTTCTGAAAAATTCAAAAACAAATTCTCAATACTATGGTTTCCAATTACATTATAACTTACATATAAAAAAACAAACCACCAATTTAAATCTCAACATCTTGTGTATAATAAATGTAATTGTTATTTATACATAAATCATTTTCAAACTAACGGTTATACCAAAAATTTTAGCAATTTTATTAAATAAAATTTAAAAGTTATTAATAACATTTAATATATATTTCCATACATTTAAACTAAAAAAATTGAAGAATAATCCTTATATTTTTTAAATAGTCTTTATAACTTTTAAAATATACCAGAATATCATGGAAAAAAATAAATCACTAATGAGAATAGATAAGAGTTTCTTTATTATTAATATATAAATCTCATAACCATAGTAAATACATGGAAATTAACATTTTCCATCATAATATGAATGTAAAAAGATTCTAACAAATTTATGTATACTCTGTTATTCAATTATATGAAATAGTTTTTCCTGGATACATATCATTTTATGATTCAAAATTATGATACTTTATCAACCAAACACTAAAACAAAAAACATAATAACAATATAAAAAATATGAATTTGAAAAAATTTATCTAAAAATTTCACCCCTTATAATGGGATTGTTTTTGAACATTAGATACATTCAATTCAACCAATGATTATCTCTATTCAACACTAGTCTATTAATAAAAATTTTTATATTAGGGGTTTAACATAATTAATTAACATAAAAAATAAATTATTCATAATGGTACATTAGAGATGTAATTAATAAGACATAGAATATCCCAACGGAGTGTCAAAACATGTATACAATTAATACTCTTTTTCATTCCCTCGGTGACAATCAAATTAATACTAAATCCACCATTTTTGGGATTAATAAACCTATTTAAATTTGTGACAGAGCCTATATCCACTAGTAATATATAGAGAGTAATTTTAGTTCTAGGATAACTACACAATATGAACGTTACTAAAACATAAGGATTTTTTTCATACACTTAGTATTTTAACTTAGAATTATCCCTTAGGTTTTTACAAAATTTACCTTATCCTAATCTCCCAATAAAATTTGAATTATTCCCTTAACATTAAATCATGTACTTATCCTAAAAGGGTTATATATAAATTTTAACTTATGATCAACCATAACTTATCAACCTTTAAATTATCCTAAAATAACATACTTATCTCTAAATTTATTAAAACTATTCCATCGTAACAACTCTGACACCCCAAATCCGCACTCTGAGATCTGGTTCTCATAGACACATACTATATATATACTTTGATATGAGACGTAAATGTCAAGATATAACCATCGATAATCACAAAATCATTAATGGTTATTTCAACTAAAACATATGAGCGATAGTTTTAGGTTTATAAATATCTATAACTAGAACGCTATCATATCTTGGGATTTTAAAATGAGAATTATGTTTGATATCATATATATTATACAATATTGAGATTAAATGAACATAAAAATATTATTATGTGATCGTAATTACTTAGCCGCTGATTTATTTTGGTATAAATAATAATAACACAATTTTAAAAAATATGTCAAAAGGTTTTATATAATCCAAAATCTGTTGTTTAATTCATATTAAATAATTACTCAATTTTTGTACAAAATCATTTAATTCATCAAACATATATTTTCTTCAAAACAATGTTTTATTTATTTTTATGAGTAGATATGAAAATTAATTTTTGAAAATTTTAGAAATTTAATTTTATAAAAATGATATTTTTTTAAATAAACATATTAAATTAAATTGGTTTGCATGTTTCGGATTTTCATGAAAAGATTTATTTTTTAGTGAATAGGGAAAATACATATTTTTGTAAAACTGTCACTTATTTTCATTAAAAAATCACTGCATGATTTGAATTTTACGTTAATGTAAAATATTAATCCTTTAATTATAGATATTATAATTAATTACATATGAATCATCATTATACCTGATTTTTTTATAAGTTCATTTGTGGTATTAAATACATATTTTTTCTATAAAAAATTCATGAAATTTCTAATTTTATATATAAATTAATATCTTCCAATTCAAGAAATTTAATATTTAAAAATTGATTCCATATTTTCAATAGTTATTTCTAAATTTTTTTTATATAACAATTTTGAAATATCTTATGATTTATGAGGAATTTCTGTTCTATTTTTGTGGGGTTTCCCACATTTTTCTAAAAAGTAATCATTGAATATTATAAGTTTAATTTTAATTCAGTTCCAATTTTTTTATACAGTTCCCTTTCATTTTTGGTAATTATAACTAGTAATCGTAATAAATATTTTTCACCTTAGTAATGGTAAATACGATATTTATGGTCAAAAATAATAATATAAGGACAAAACAATGTCCCTGAAAATTGACATTAATATATTGGATAGTGTGTTTCAACCATAATAATGTAATATTATAATTTATTTCCATTTTTTTAATTATTTCTTTGAAAATGACATATATATTTTTAAGTAAATATAAAGTAAAAAATGTCCCTCTCTTAATTTTTATATATATAAAAATAATTTTTATGGATAACAATAATTTATGTTCTATTATATGTTTTTATTTGAAATATAAATTATTGGTTTTCATTATTGTATTTTTTTTAATTTTTAGTGATAAAATAGTTATCTAAATTTCTTACTTAATGGTGAAAAACGTCTTATGCATGTGGTAGAAAAATCAAGTAAATAATCTTAAAAACAATAAAATAAATAGTATTTGGGTGAGATACACTAGCACATGAATTTTATAGATAAATAATACATATTTTAGATGTTTTAATGGTTTATATTCAATTTTTTTTTACATTCATGATGTTTTGGAATTAAAATTAAATGAATTGTGTCAAAAATGAAATTAATGATATTTTATGTTAAACAATGTTTTATTAAATTATTTCAAAATATTTTTTGTAAATTATACAATTATAAATATTAATGGTATAAAATGTAATCATTTTTCCTTTTATGATCTAACTATAACCTTCTAACTAAAATAAAAGTAATTTTTTTAAATTCATTATCTTGGATAAGGCTAAAAGTGCTTAACAAAGGGGTTAATCCATAGATTATGTTTAAAATGATCTCAAAACCTATTAAAAATTTTATTTTATCTTTATATTAAGACAAAATAATAATTATATTATAATAAATTTAATTTTTTAACCATTATAAATGGGTTCGATACAAATTAAATTATAAAATTTCATGCGTTTTCTAAAAATTAAAAAAATGTTATTTTATAATTAAAAGTATTTTATAAAATTAATTACAATTCATAAAAATATTATATTATTTAATGTTGATGATATATGGTTTAAAATATAATCCATGATCCATTTATTTATCCCTTTTCATTTTACAGTATTTTTCTTATCCTATAAATATTTAAAAACATTAATATCAATTTAATTATAAAAAGTACTAATGGGGGGGGTAAATTGAGATAAGGCTAAAAATATAACCAAAACATGCAAAAATTTTATTTTATGAGAGGATTTGGAATAATAATCATCCCATATTTTAATTACATCAATATTAACCATTTTTACCATGAAAAATAATTTATATATATTTATTACTTTAATAAATTCTAATAATGACACTCCCCTCACCTGTAAATGGACACCTCATATACTTGCTTCCTCACACAATTTTCCAACTCTATCTTAAAGTATACGATTATCCATTGAAATAGGATAATATTAATTGATTAAATTTTAATATTAATGTATTCTATGGTACAAAAAAATAAGTTTAGTTCCCTTTAGAAATTTAACTTCATTTCTAATTACATGTGCAATTCATGATTAATGTACAAATTCAGCCAAATAATTTTATCTATTTTTTGGAAAAATAGCATTCATTATTTTAATTTTCCATTATGGAAAATGATTGAAAACATTTTTTGGAACATTTTGACTTTTATTTTCAATGGATTAATCATAAGAGAAAATGGACATTTATTCGATGAATCTAGAAATATCTACACACAGCATAATGTGTCTTAGGTCCATCAAGAAAAATTAGAGCCCACAGTTCATGCCTAAAGAAGATAATATTTTAAATATAGAATGAAAAAACTGTGGGGATCATTTCGTTAAATTTTTTATGGAACTAATTTCGATGCTTTCACAGTGATATAGACTGTCAAAGAAGATGATAAAATTTATGGCCAGATCTGAATGCCCATAATGTCATCCCACCTTTATGGGAATAACATCCGAATGGATAATAAAATTATCCTAAATTTTTTATATATATTATAGGACACACTTAGGAATATATTTCTATTATATGATCATCCAATATTCATCTATATTCATTTAATTATTTTCATGCTAAGAGGGGGGGTGGATCTAATCTTATTTTGTGTTAAACTTTCAAATGTCCAATTTATTTTAATTTTTATCCCACATTTTACTATCTTAATTGATGGGATGGAATTTTTTATTATGGGTTTCACCTATGGTTTCTAATATGAATATATCATGATCTCACTATTATACTATTTAGGATCCATATTTTATTTTTTCAATTATAATTTCAAACATTCATTTTATAATCTTATTGCCATGTTTTTGCTTGTATGTTTTTTATTCATATTCAATTCTTAATAGAAGATATTCTTATTCTTCAATTATTTTAAAATTTTAAATATCACATTGATACTATTGAATCAACGGGTGAACTTATTCACACCAAACTTTTGAATTTTATCACACAATAATGGAGTGATCATTACTTCATTGTATTATTCTTCAATTACACACTCATGAGTCTATTACAATATTCTATTGATATAATATCATCAATATAGGGAGAACCCGAAATTTTTTTATCCAAAAGAGAAGAAAAGGGATGGATTTTATGTAATTTATCATTTCAATAATTCATAATCAATTCTTTGAAGGAAACACTCAGATTTATTACATTGAAATAATTTAAAAATAAATTCTTTCAATCCACCCCAAACGATAACCAATAAATAATTCAACCATTTAAAATTGAATTCAATTATATCTCTATAATTCATTAATAATACGATCAAATGGAACTCCGGTTGGCCACTTCATATTCGAATTGCCACTTTAGAATGTATGTTCCTTTACCTTTATTCTTAGGTATATGAGGATTTGATAACCCAATTTGTTCTACAAGAGACCTCTTACACCATAAAACATGGTTCAATTTGGGTGCAACAAAATTTTGGCCCCATTTCTGGGTACTACGTATGTTATATTAGAAACTCATTCTATTCTCCCCTATTTCACTTTTATCATTCATTTTCTCCTATCTTTTCCCCTTTCTTTTTTCCCATCTCTTGGTGCATGTCTGCCTATACCCATAAAACTTCAAATCATCTAGTTAGGGTGGATAGTATTAGGGTTGGGGAATCAAGTATACATAGTGGTCTCTTTCATTTAGATCCTAATCATTATAATAATATGATTATAAAATTCATCCTAATCAAATAGAGTGTATTCAAAGAATATAACTCTTCAACCAAGGTTGGAACCAAAACGTAAATCCAAATGAGGCAGACCCAAATATGGGGAATTCTATTGATTAGACCATGAATGATTATCACACACCATCCTAGACAAGTGAACACTCATTAATTAGGCATGATTGCATAGGATATAACAAATATGTTTTTAAACCCCATATATTGAACCACATTCCAACAATTTATGGGAAGGAGTTTGAGATTCCTTACCCTCATATAAAATAATTCAATGAAATTATTGAAACCATGTGCCCACAAAGTCAAATTGAAGTAGCTAAAATAAGACCATTTCTTTTTTCACTCAATGATAGAGAAACAAATTTGTTAGATAATTTTATACCATAATCTATTCACTATTTGGAATAACTACACGTATAATTCTAAAAAAATACACCCCCATCACAAAACAATTACGCTTATATAATTCATCCATGATTTTCTGAAAAAAGATGAAGATGCATTCTATGAAACATTGGAAGGGTTCGAAGATATGTTTAACATGGTACCACACCGTGGTTTCTCAATCACCAAACAAGTGATAATTGTTTATAAATGGTTAGGGATTGGAAAAACAATCAATGACATTATGTTCAATGGAACATTAAAAAATAAATCCCAAAATCATGCTTATGAGTATTTGATAATATTTAGGAAAAGAAACAATCATGGTGAAGATCACCATACTCTAAGAAGAAACCCAAATCTAGTGGAATGAAAAATCTTATAGAAGAGTAAAACCATAATGAAAAACATTTTTCACTCTCTATGATGTTTTAGGAGATTAATCTTAAGAGGTTCCTAGAAATTCATATTGCAGGGCCTGTTTTCACATTTTGTGACTAACATAACCACACGACCGAAAATTTCCCAATCACTCCTTCTATCAGGGAGGTTATTAAAAGAGGACCTCGAATAGAGGTTAATGAATTAAATAGTCAAAATCTATAGTAGAAAAAACATTCCTTCCAAGTTACAATGACCAACCAGACATTCGTTGGAATGAAATTAAAAAACTGACAGAACAAAAATTAATTATACCCCACCCTATACAAAATTTCCAAACACATTACCAGTTTTAGTCATAACCAATCCAATACCAACATCCACCAGTCTAATTCCAACAATATATCCTACAATATAATAAATATTCTATTCCAAATCCAAAGTAACCTCTTAGGGTATACCATCATGTATAAGACCCTACCCAATCTATCTATAAACTAATCCATGATCAATTGTGTAAAAAAATGATAAAATGAACTCCTAATTATAATCAATTAAAAATAAACATAAAACAATAAAAACTATAATGGAACCCAATCCTAACTATAATGCCCCGACCCCAATTACCAAGAGTTGGTGTAATATTTTAATACATTGTCATGATCACAATGGATCAAACCACAAAAGATCAATCAGTTTAGTAGACTTGGATGTACTAGATACATTCATAAGTTTTACATTACATCATGAAATAAAAACATCAACATCATTTTCCCCCTTTAAACACACTTTTATCCTTATCCTATCCCTACAGGTCAACTATAAAATACTTCTTTATATCCAGGGAAAAATAAAACCTAGAAAGGAGTGAGCTCAGAAGCACAGTAAAGATAAAAATATAGGAGAAACATTCATAAGTAAGCGTAAACATTTAATCCAATGTGTTAGACTAAACCAAAATCCTTTTAAACATAAAATTCAGCATAATATGGAAAAGATAAAATAAAATAATTTCATTTACATATTCACATGTATATTCTACTAGTTTAATAATCAGATGCAATAGAAATATCCACTTTCATAATGATGGAATGCATAATGCCAGACTTCATAACCACATAGTCAAGGCCATGTGCCAAGACTGCGAATAAGATTTTGTCAAGGCCTTGGGCCAAGACACTAGTTTGTCTCTTAAGACCTACCGATGCATCGAAACGATATAGTGGGATCCACCTGTCACTTAATAAGTCCAATGCATTTCTAATATTAAAGGGTTTAAACATAACATAAACATTCATATTAAAATTAGCATATTCAATGTCAATACTTTCTACATAAACGATGAATGATATAAAAATAACATATGCACATTCAAACATATCAAAAAACCTTCAATAAAATATGGATGATTTTTAGTATAATAAATCAACCTCAAACATGTTTATAATCCATAAATGGATGTTGAATTAGATGAAAATTATTTATAAAACTCTTTGAGATAAATATCTCTTTTTCATGAAAACATTTAAATGTCACAAAATTTATAAAGGAAGACATTGAAAGAAATTGTTGAATCAAAGGGTCCCATTACACTTTGAAACTTTTAAAAGAATTAAAATTTTAAAAACATTCATGTATATATAAATAAATTCTTCAAAACTATTTTGAAAACAAGGACATTAATGAGAATTATTTTCAAGAATAAATATTTAAAACATTTAAAATGATGTTTTTGTAAAAAAGTACCTTAAAAGGAATCCCTTTGAAAACTATTTCAGGAAAATTGGACATGGATAATAAATATGTCTTAGTAGATACTTATATAAAAACAACCTCAGATAATAAATTGATTGTGATATTAACCCTTACCTTGTACATTTCCTTGGTTGAGGGTATGTTAAACTCCTCCTCTTTGGGTTCTTCCTTTTTATTTGATCAAAAGGGATCCATAAAATGGCTTTAAAACTAAAGTAATGCCTCTAGGATTAATAGAGTATAGTTGAGAGGATATTTGGGTAGGGGTTGGCTGAGAAAAATGGCTTAGATGGTGTGAATTTGAGAGAATGGGAAGTTCCCTTTTATAAGAGAGGTGATGGTCAATTTTGGAAAAGCTTAAAATATTATTTTATAATAAAATAATTTTCGATTTCTAATGGCTCCAAAATAAAATATTTAAAAGATAAGGTGGGTATGGGTCGATAACCTCTCAACCAATAGGTTTTATATATATTTAGGTCATCATATTGCCCTTATCTTTAAGATTTAACTCTTAGTTAAATAGTTCTACATTCACCATGTCTCTTTATATTTTTATATTATATGGTTAATAAACATACTATAAACTTCCAAGATAATCTAAAGTGGTTCATTAATGACATATATAATATTAATTAGGCCCATTGGCCAAACCTTAGATTTTTAGGAATAGAATATCAATTAATAATATAATATTTTTTTAAAAACTCTTTTAGGTCAATTTTAAAACTATTTGGTAATTTGTTTTTGTTAAATTCATAATAGCATTATTACTTGTTAAAAAATTAATTTAATCAACAATAAAATTTCTTATTAAGCTATAAAATTAGTAGAATTCATTAAAAGTCTCAAATTATATTTATTTGGATATTTATAATATTAATTATTTTAATATTTCATTAATGTGGTAATTACTGTATCATCATTGTGTCATAAATAAATTTAGTTATATAATGTCTAAAAATTAAAAACAAAATCCCATTATGTAGGAAATTTTATTATATTTCTTATGATTATTTTTAGTCGAATTTATCTTATGTACAACCCAATATTAAAAATGGTTTAGTTATTAAACATTGATTTTAACTGTTTTAACTCTTCTTTAAATAAAATTCTAATAAATGTCCTAATCTAATCCATGTGGACCAAAGAGAATCATATGTTATTCCTAAGGTTGGTTTTGGTCAAATTATACTTATCTAATAGAATTAGGACATTTGTTAGGGTAATTATGATATCATTTTTACCCTTAATTACCATATTTACTTTTAACCGTGATAAATAAAAATCAAAAGTTACTATTCCCCAAAAATTATGTTCGTCTTATTAAACCACATTTTACTTACTAATATGAAACGTATCCCTCGGTTTTTTTTAAATTCAACTCACATAAGTGGTAAAATTATGTTTTATGTATATTTGTAAATGCTTCTAAGAGGTGGTTAAAAGACAATAAAAAGTCTGATAAAATTTTAAATATATAAACTTATTATAAATGTAACGTCCCGACCCCAGTTACCTAGAGTCATTGCATTATTTTAATATATTGACACGATTACAAGGAATCATGTCCCGAAGGACCGATTAGTTTAGCATTCTTGTAAAATAGATTACATACATGAATGTTACATTACACTTCATAACATTCAAAACAACATAAATAATCCTCTATGAATTCCATTATTCCCTTGTCCTAACCCTGCATATCAATCACAATACACTTCATGGAATCCTGGGAAAAATAAAAACATAGAAAGGGGTGAGCTCAGATGCTCAGTAAGGATAACAATACAGCGGAACCATTCATAAATAAGCATAAACATTTGAGGCAATGTATATCTAAAACAAAAGCCTTTTAAACTTGAACTTCAGCATGATATGGAAAAAAAGAAATAAAATAATGCCATTTACTTATTCACATGGACATTATACTAGTCGAATAATCACATGCAATATCACTAACCACTTTCATAATGATGGAATGTGTAATGCCAGACTATCATAACCACATAGCCAAGGCCTCGTTCCAAGACTACAAATAAAATTTTGTCAAGGCCTTGTTCTCAGACACTAGTTTGTCACATGAGACCTACTGATGCAATTTTTCTTAGAAGATACCTACGTTTAAAATTTCTCAAATATACTCTAGTGTTTTTCTGAAAACATTATGTAAGATTTTGAAAAAAATAACTAATTCTGAGACTGCTTGACTAATTATAGGACATGATGGGTCCACACCCAATCCCTTCTTATCTACCACACATGAGAGTCAGGTTTTCTGAAAACATTTTTAAGCTTGCGTTAAATATGTATACATTTGCACTAGATTTTCATATATTTGAGAGAAATATCTCTCTCTTTTTTTGAAATCATTTAAAAATCACATAATTATAAAAGAAAAACTTTATTTTGAAAATATCATTATAAGCATGTAAGGGAAACTTCAAAGGTGTGATAATGGAAGAGAATCACCACACCTTCTGTATAAGATTAAAAAAACATTCTTACCACAGTTTGCTCAAAAAGGTCAAAAAGTAACTTATTCGGAAAATGACAGAAATATTCCTTTATAAAACTCTTATAAAAAGTCAAACATGGGTATAAATTACATTAACCCATATTCTAGAAAATAGTAAAGATGTTTTGAAATAAATTTTTAAGAAACATGGATGTGGATGTTAAATAAGTCCCAGTATATTATTATGTATAAACAACCTCGGATAATGAAGGGATTGCGAAATAAAACCTTACTAATTTGGTAACTTACGAAACATACACCCCATGAAAGAGGTATCATACAATTAATATGTAAATAGACATAAATTAAAGTGTATTACAAAAAGAATACAATTATGGGCACTATATGCACCACACAAAAGGTAATAGTGGAGATATGGCATGAATCTTGCGGGAATAAGGAGTGAGATGAAAACCCCTTACCTTGAACTTTCCATTAGTCGAGAGTATATTTAACCTCCTGTAAAAAGATCTTAGTATGTTATTAAATTATACTAGAACCATATTAATATTTATGATATCATACATGATTCATTTATGACTTTATACTACCCATTTAATAATAATTTCCATGTTAAATTAACATTTCGGGTAATATTCGCTTTATTTATCGTACGTGTTTTAACTTGTTACTCTTCATTGTATCACATAGATCATTATTTTAATACTTATATAATATAAAACATGATAAATATATAATATAAATATAAATATGTATAATAGAAATATATGAAATGGAAAATAACATTTTTGGAGACGATAGTCCGTACGTACGCATAAACGTTGTTTCTGTTTTCATATAGTATTGAACGAAAGTAAGTGAATAAGGTTTATGTAAGTAAATAAATACTTATATATATATATATATATATATATCTCCAGTATAATTATTATGTCATATATTACATACTTATTAGTAATATATATTTTTATAATCGTCGATGAATGGTGAACTTGGAAATGAATCTCATCGTGTCGTGGAGACGGTAATCCGTACGTACGCACGAGCGAAAATATCATTCTTTTGATATTAAAATAATATATAATTGGATTTTATATCATATATACATAATCCTTATAATGTTATATTTATTATTTACATAAAATACACATCATTATTATACCCATCCAAATAATAATGTATTGAATAATAATTGCACCACGACGTGGAGACCGTAAGCCGTACGTACGCACGTTTGGTGACATGTCACTCAAAAGATGGATAGAATACTTAATATGGTTGTAAAATATTTATAATAAAATCACAGTATATAGTATATACTATATTTATTATTTTAGAATAGAAATAACAAATAATGAAAAAGTTGAAGAAGAAAGGAACTTGAAAGAGGGTGGTGAAAACATTGCCTCTTCTTCAGGTTCTTCCTATTGATTTGATCAAAAGGGATCCTTAGGTTGGATTTATGATCAAACTAAGGCCTCTATGTTGAAGTGAGGGAATTTGGGAGAGTATTTGGGTAGGCGTTGGCTGAACCAAAAGGCTTTGAAGGTGTGAAGAATTGGTTAGAAGTTGGGTCCTTTTATAAGGGGGAGGAGGGGCTCTTTAGGAAAAACATAAATTATTAATATATAATAAATTTATATTCGGTTTCTAATGGCTCAAAAGTAGATTATTCAAAGTATAAGATGGGGATGGGTCGAAATAATTTCAACCAATATATTTTAGATAGGTTTGAGTCATTATATTAACCTTATCTTTCAGTTTTAACTCTCGGTTAATTAGTTTAACACTTACCACATCACTTTGTATTTTTATAATATATAGTTAATAAACTTACTATATACATCCAAGAAACCCCAAAGTGGTCCATTAATGATACACAAATAATTATATAATTCCTTTTACAGAACCTTATATTTTTAGGAACATAATATAAATTAATAATATAATATTTGTTTTAAAAACTCATTTATGTCAATTTCGAAAGTAATCAATAATTGATTTTTGATAAAGTCTTAAAAACTTTATTAATTCGAAAAAAATTAATTTAATCAAACCTAAAATGTCATATTAACCAATAAAATTCGTGTATGTCATCATAACTTTCGATTAATATTTATTTTAACATTTATAATACCAATTATTTGATTCTTTCATTAATAAGGAAAATACTACATCATTATTGTGTCATATATATTTTTACTTTTTCAATGTCTAAAAATTATAAATTAAATACCATTATGTAGGAAATATTTTTTGATTCTTAATTTATACTTATAATTGAAAATATAACATAAATAACCCTATGTAAAAATCATTTTTCTAAAAGATACAAGCTTATGTCATTTTTGTATTTACATTAACTTAATTAATATAAAGTGTCCCTATCACCTACAAGTGGCTCCATGGGGTCCCAAAATCGACCCAAAAATGCCCATGGTCGGATATGTATCCACCAATAAGGTTAGGACACGTTTTAGGGTAATTTATTATTATTATAATAATATTATTGTTTACCCTTATTTACCGGATTTACCCATTAACCATGGTAAAGAAAATATTTACCGAAATAATTATTCAAAATGTCTAAAAATAAAAGTTACCTATTTACAAAATTTGGACATCCTGATTCCAAATATTGAATCCATTTTTCCGAATCTAAAACATAGAAGTGGTAGAAATTAATTTAAAATTAATTCCTACTGTCAAAATAAAAAACGTGTTTTTAAGATATATTAACTATCAAAAGATAGACACTTGTTTGTGTCCGGTTTAATTGTGAAATTATGTCTAATGACCAAAATTGTATTAAATGGTAAAAATATATTCTAAATATACTTTAAAACCACTCAAATTCATAATTTATCACTATTAATTATTTTGATTAAAAAATTTGTTTTTAATTAAAATTTATTAATTTTCACTAATCATTAAAATATAAAAGTTATCTGAAAAGTACTAGAATTTCACCCTAAAATAAATTTGATATTCCGAATCCAAAAATGAAGTCCATATTGAGAGATAAAATTTATAAAATTTCAAAAAGTTGGTATTACTATTTATAACGGCAACTTTGATTACTCTCGATGTGTTAGAATCTCGAAGTTGCGCACCACACACTCTACTGTATTATTGAAAGGGAATCGTACTGTGGAATATTGGGGTGTTACATTCTCCCATACTTCAATAAATTGAGTCCTTACAATTTATGATCAGTATTGGAAACTTGGGGTTGACATTTCAAAATATCATAGTTCAAATCCCACTTCGAAAAATGGATTAATGAGGCCTCTATTTAAAATAAAGACTGGTAAGTATGAAGGTTACCGAAAATAACACATACTAGGGTTCCATGTAGGAAAACATGGATATGGAAGAGAAATCTAAACATCAATATCTGATGGAGAGTGGTAAAGGACATGGCTATGAAAATGACAACAATCACAAAGCCATAAATTGGGGATGATCTAAGGTATTATCTAGGACAACATTTTTATTCTAAGTTCCTTTTTTAAATATTGAGGAATTTATTTATGAGATTGGATAAAATCGTAAGGATATATTCTTTCTTTATAATTAGACTTTTTTCCATTAATAAATTTCTACCACAAACACATCTTTCACTCCAAAACAGAATACGACACAGAAATACTCTATTTATCCTAATTGTATAGGGTTCTAAATATAATGAATTAATAATTCATATATCAGACCCTTTAAAAAAACTACATTATACAATGTAGGGACTTCACGTAGTCCAATGGTAGGAGATAAATCCCAATCTCACTATGGTTGTTGGTTTGATTTCCGCAGCTTTGTCCGACACGACGGGGCGTCAGACGGTCTGTGTGTTGTCCTTTTTAAAAAATCAAAAAATAACCTTTCAAACATAATCCATTACAAAATTTAGACTTATTCAAAATACTTCTGTAAACCCTCAGTCCAAAATTTATATGAAAGTTAAACATAATATAGATCCTTTTTACCCCGTAATATCATGTGAATACCTTCACCATGTATTCTCTTAAAACACTGAAACATCCTAAATTACCCTAAACCTTATTGATTACATTCATGGTACCTTATTCTATATAGAATAATGGATATACATCATCCATCCATAAATGTTGTAAAATCCAAAAATGATGGAATATACAAATCTTTAATAAGTTTCAAGGTAGTCAAGAATATCCAATATAATTTGCCCAAATCAACCATATCTTATTTCAAAATCACTACCTCATTATGGGGACCATATTAAGGATTGCCTTTCCTTCAACCATGTATTTTCAAAAAAGTGTAGCTTACTATTAAATCACTTTTCTTAGAACTATATAATCTCAAATCCTCAGTAAAAAAGTACTACAGTAAAATCCTTATTTATCTATATAAATCATGTAACTAATATACCGTTGATACAACACTAAAATAAAATAATTCTATAATAACAACATAAGGACAGTAATCTTTCCTCTTCATCTGAGGTAGTATCATAACTTGATTATTATCCAATAGCATCATTTGGTGCATACTCTGATGATTTGGACATCGATTTGCGTAGTGTCCCAACTCCTTGCAGATGAAGCATTGTACATTTGAAAACTTTTTCTTACCCTAGCAGTCATGTACATGGTGTCCTTTTTCTCCACACTTATAACAAACTCCCCTTCCTTTCAGGAAAGTTCCAGGGTGTTTCTTCCCAAAGTTATCACATATGGGAATATTCTTCTTTTCCCTCTTCCCTCTAACCATCTTTCTCTCTTCCATCCTTTTCTTCTCTTGCTTCCCTTTGAATCCATAGGACTCAGTGAACTATTTACTTATCTTATCAACACATGATACTATTTCTTCATATGATGATAATACATGGGAGACTATATCTCTTATAAATGATGGATTAATACCATGAAATATATGATCCTTCTTATTCTTTGGATCATGCGTATTGGTGGAGTTCTTATTCCTTCTACTGGGCGCTATTTCTAAACAATGGCATACACTAGGTCAGTTTATGAATTGCAATGAATAATTCCAAACTTGTAAAATACCTAACGCAAATTGAACAGTTTATAGATATAATCCATAATCATAAAAATGTTTTCTTTGAATATGTATATACTCATGATCCCTTCATAATGGTTTGTAAAGAAAATGAGAATTATCCTAAACACATCCCCCGGGAGTGTCGTAACCAAGAGTGCTGCAAAACCTGTTGTCGTGTACCAGTTCCCGTTCAAGTCTATCTCAAAGTGGTGTTTTTCAGTTTTACCCCTAGGTACATCTGTTCCAGAGCCACCTCTACCTACTCGTATCTAGACAGGGATTTATTTCTTGGAAAACTCACAAAATCTCTACAATACCAAAATTCTATGAAGTTTTTCTATAATAATCCTCAAATTCTATCTTAGGGCTATGCGCTCTAATCAGAGTTTATCTAAATCTAGTATCTGAGGTTATTTCTAAACTTCCTCTGATACCAACTATAACGCCCCGAATCCAGTTACCCAGAGTCGGTGCATTATTTTAATACATTGGCATGATTACATAGAATCAAGTCCAGAAGGACCGATCATTTTAGCAATCTTGGAAAATGTATTTCGTACATGAATGTTACATTACACTTCATAACACACACAAAACATAAATAATCTTTTATGAATTCCATTATTACCTTGTCTTAACCCTGCATATCAATCAAAATACACTTCTTGGAATCCTGGGAAAAATAAAAACATAGAAAGGGGTGAGCTCAGATGCTCTTTAAGGATAACAATACAGCGGAAACATTCATAAATAACCATAAACATTTAAGGAAATGTATAACTAAAACAAAATCCATTTAAACATGAACTTAATCATGATAGGGCAAAAATTAAATGAAATAATTCCATTTACTTATTCACATAGACATTCTACTAGTCGAATAATCACATGCAATATCACTAACCACTTTCATAATGATGGAATGCATAATGCCAGAATTTCATAACCACGTATCCAAGGCCTCGTGCCAAGACTACAAATAAGATTTTGTCAAGGCCTTGTTCTAAGACACTAGTTTTTCTCACGAGACCTACCGATGCAATTTTTTTTAGAACATACTTACCTTTAAAATTTCTCAAATATACTCCAGTGTTTTTCTAAAAACATTATGCAAGCTTCTAAAAACAAAATAACTAATTCTGAGACTTCTTGACTAATTACAGGAAATGATGGGTCCATTCCCAATCCCTTCCTATCTACCACACTCGAGAGTCATGTTTTCTGAATACATTTTTATGCTTGCGTTAAATACGTATACATTTTCACTGGATTTTCATATATTTGAGAGAAATATCTCTCTTTTTTTTAAATCATTTAAAAACCACATAATTATAAAAGAAAACGTTTATTTTGAAAATATATTTATAAGCATGTAAGTGATGCTTAAAAGGTGAAATAATGGCATAGAATAACCACACATTACATATATGATAAAAAAACATTCTTACCATAGTTTTGTCGAAAATGGAAAAAAGTAACTTGTTTGGAAAACAACGGAAAGATTCCTTTATAAACCTCTTATAAAAAGTCAAAAAATGGTATCAATGACTTCAAACCATATTCTAGTAAATAGTAAAAATGTTTTGAAATGCATTTTTAAGAAACATTGATGTTGATGATAATGAAGTCCCAGTAGATTATTACGTATAAACAACCTCAGATAATGAAGAGATTGCGAAATTAACCCTTACCAATTTGGTAACATACGAAACATACACCCGATTAAATAGGTAGCATACAATGAATATGTAAATACACATAAATTAAAGTGTATTACACAAAGAATACAATTATGGGAAGTACATGCACCACACAAAAGGTAATAGTGGAAATATGGCCTAAATCTCATGGGAATAAGGAGTGAGATGAAAACCCCTTACCTTAAATTTTTTATCAGTCGAGGGTACGTTTAACCTCCTGTATGAAGATCTTAGTATGTTATTAAATTATAATAGAACCATATTAATATTTATGATATCATAAATGATTCATTTATGACTTTATACTAACCATTTAATAATAATTTCCATGTTAAATTAACATTTCGGGTAATAATCGCTTTCTTTATTGTACGAGTTTTAACTTGTTACTCTTGATTGTATCACATAGATAATGATTTAAATACTTACAGAATATAAAACATGATAAATATATCATATATATATATATATATTTGTATAATAGACATATATATGAAATGGAAAACACCGTTTATGGAGACAGTAGTCTGTACGTACGCATAAACACTGTTTCTATTTTCATATAATATTGAACCGAAGTAAGTGAATAAGATATATGTAACTACATAAATACATATATATATATATATAGTAGAAATATTATGTCTTATATTACATAATTATTATTAATATATATTTTTATAATCGTAGATGAATGGTGAACTTGGAAATGGATCTCATCGCGTCGTGGAGACGGTAATCCGTACGTACGCACGAGCGAAAATATCATTATTTTGATATTAAAATAATATATAATTGGATGGTATATCATATATACAGAATCCTTATAATGTTTTATTTATTATTCACGTCAAATAAACATCATTAGTATATCCATCCAAATAATAATGTATTGAATAACAATTACACCACGACGTGGAGACGGTAAACCGTTCGTACGCACGTATGGTGAAATGTCATTAAAAGGATGGATAGAATACTGAATATGGTTGTATAATATTTATAATAACATCACATTATATAGGAGATACTAGAGTTATTATTTTATAATAGAAATAACAAATAAAGAAGAACTTGAAGAAGAAAGTAACTTGAAAGAGGGTGGTGAAAACATTACCTCTTCTTCGGGTTCTTCCTTTTAATTTGATCAAAATGGCTCCATAGGTTGGCTTTCTGATCAAAATAAGGCCTATAGGTTGAAGCTATAGAATTTTATAGAGTATTGGGGTAGGGTTTGGCCAAACCAAACGGCTTAGTTGGTGGGAATAATTGGTTACAAGTTGGGTCCTTTTATAAGGGGGGGAGGGGCTCCTTAGTAAAAACATAAAGTATTAATATATAATAAATTAATATTCAGTTTATAATGGCTCCAAAGTTGATTATTAAAATTATAAGGTAGGGATGGGTCGAAATAATTTCAACCAATAGATTTTAGACAGGTTGGCGGCATTATATTAACCTTATCTTTTAGTTTTAACTCTTGGTTAATTAGTTTAACACTTACCATGTCACTATGTATTTTTATAATATATAGTTAATAAACATACTATATACATCCATGAGCCCCCAAAGTGGTCCATTAATGATACACCAATAATGATATAAGTCCTTTGGCTGAAACTTATATTTTTTGGAATAGAATATAAATTAATAATATAATATTTTTTTAAAAAACTCATTTAAGTCAATTTTGACACTACTCAAAAATTGATTTTTTCTAAAGTCATAAAAACATTATTAAATCTAAAAAAATTCATTTAAGAAAACCTAACATATCATATTGACCAATAAAATTCGTGTATGTCATTAAAACTTTTAAATTATATTTATTTTAACATTTATAATACCAATTATTTCATTATTTCATTAATAAAGAAAATACTGCATCATTATTGTGTCATATATATTTTTACTTTTTCAATGTATAAAAATTATAAATAAATTAACATTATGTAGGAAATATTTTTAGATTTATAATTAATATTTATAGTCGAAAATATAACATATATAACCCTATGTAAAAATTGGTTTTCTAAAAGATATTAGCTTATGTCATTTTTGTATTTACTTTAACTTAATTAATATAAAGTGTCCCTCTCACTTACAAGTGACTCCATGGGGTCCCCAAATAGACCCAAAGATGACCATGGTCAGAAATGTATCCACCAATAAGGTTAAGACACCTTTTAGGGTAATTTATTATTATAATAATATTATTGTTTACCCTTACTTAACGGATTTAACCTTTAACCATGGTAAATAAAATATTTACCGAAGTAATTATTCAAAATGTCTGAAAATAAAAGATACCTATTTACACAATTTGGACATCCTGAATCAAAATATGGAATCCATTTTTCCAAATTCAAAACACAGAAGTGCCAGAAATTAATTTAAAATTAATTCTCGCTGTCAAAACAAAAAAAAGCGTGTTTTTAAGATATAATAACTATCAAAAGAGTGACACTTATTTATGTCCATTTTAATTATGAAACTATGTACAATGACCAGCATTGTATTAAATGGAAAAAATATATTCTAAATATACTTTAAAACCACTCAAATTAATAATTTATCACTATTAATTATTTTGATTAAAAAAATGTTTTTAATTAAAATTTAGTAATTTTCACTATTCATCAAAATATAAAAGTTATCCGAAAAGTACCAAAATTTCACCCTAGGCTAATTTCGATATTATGAAGCCAAAAATGAAGTCCATATTGAGAGATAAAATTTATAAAATTTCATGAAGTGGGTATTACTATTTATAACGGCTACTTTGATTATTCACGGTGTTTTAGAATCTCGAAGTTGCGTAACACACACGCTACATTATTATTCAAAGAGAATCGTACCATGGAAGCTTGGGGTGTTAAATTATCCCCTCCTTCAATAAATTGAATCTTGGAAATTTATGATCGTTATTGGAAACTTGGGGTTGGCATTTAAAAATATCATAGTTGAAATCCCACTTTGAAAAATGGATTAATGAGGCCTCTATTTAAAATAAAGAGTGGTAAGTATGAAAGTTACCAAAAATAACACATACTAGGGTTCAATATAGGAAAAAATTGATATGGAAGAGAAATATAAACATCAATATCTGATGGAGAGTGGTAGAGCACATCGCTATAAAAAGGCCAACAATCATAAAGCCATAAATTTGTGATGATCTAAGGTACTATCTAGGAAAATGATTTTATTCTAAGTTCCTTTTCGTAATGTTGAGGAATTTATTAATGAGACTGGATAAAATCATAAGGATATATTCTTTATTTATAATTAGAGATTTATCCATTAATAAATTTCTACCACAAACTCATCTTTCACTCCAAAACATAATACAACTCAAAAATAATCTATTTATCCTAATTGTATAGGGTTCTAAATATAATGAATTTATAATTCACATATCATACCCTTTAAAAAAACTACATTATACAGTCCAGGGATTCACATAGTTCAGTGGTAGGCGATAAATCACAATCGCACTATGGTTGTGGGTTCGATTCCTACAGCTTTGTCCGACATGACGGGTCGCCACACGGTCTGCGTGTTGTCCTTTTATAAAAATCCAAAAATAACCTTTCAAACATAATCCATTACAACCTTTAGACTTATTCAAAATAATTCTGTAAAATCTCAGTCCAAAATTTATATGAAAACTAAACATAATGTAGATCATTTTTACACCGTAATAGCATGTGAATACCTTCATCGTGTATTCTTTTCAAACACTGAAACAACCTGAACTACCATAAACCTTATTGATTACATTCATGATCCCTTATTCCATATAGAATACTGGATATACTTCATCCATCCAAAAATTTTGTAAACTCCAATAATGATGGAATATACAAATCATTAATCGGTTTCAAGGAAGTCAAGAATATCCAATATAATTTGCCCAAATCAACCATATCTTATTCCAAAATCACTACCGCATTATCGAGATCATACTAAGGATTACCTTTCCTTCAACCATGTATTTTAAAAAAATTGTAGCTTACTATTAAGTCACTTTTCTCAGAACCATATAATCTCAAATCCTCAGTAAAATAGTACTGCAGTACAATCCTTATTTATCTCCATAAGTCAAGTAACCATCATACTATTGATACAACACTCAAATAAAATAATTCTATAATAACAACATAAGGACACTAGTCATTCCTCTTCATCTGAGGTAGTATCATAACTTGATTATTATCCAATAGCATCATTTGGTGCATACTCTGATGATTTGGACATTGGTTTGCATGGTGTCCCAACTCCTTGCAGATGAAGCATTGTACATTTGAAAACTTTTTCTTACCCTTGCAGTCACGTACATGGTGTCCTTTTTCTCTACACTTATAACAAACTCCCATTCCTTTGAGGAAAGTTCTATGGTGTTTCTTCCCACAGTTATCACATATGGGAATGTTCTTCTTTTCCCTCTTCCCTTTATCCATCTTTCTCTCTTCCATCCTTTTCTTCTCTTGCTTCCCTTTGAAGCCATAGGACTCAGTGAATTCTTTACTTATCTTATCAACAAATGATATTATTTATTTATATGATGATAATACGTGGGAGACTATTTCCCTTTTAAATGATGGATTAATACCAGGAAAGATATGATCATTCTTATTATTTGGATCATGCGTGTTGCTGGAGTTCTTATTCCTTCAACTGGGATCCATTTCTAAACAATGGCATACACTATGTCAGTTTAGGAATTTCAATGAATAATTCAAAACTTGTAAAATACCTAACACAAATTGAACAGTTTATGGATATAATCCATAATCATAAAAATGGTTTCTTTGAATATGTATATACTCATGAGCCCTTCATAATGGTTTGTAATGAAAATGAGAATTATCCTAAGCATATCCCCCGGGAGTGTCGTATCCAAGAGTGTAGCAAGGCCCGTTTTTGTGCACCAGTTCTCGTTCGAGTATAGCTCAAAGTGGTGTTTTCGGGTTTTACCCCTAGTTACATCTGTTCCAGAGCCGCCTCTACCTGATCGTATCCAGACAGGGATGTATTGCTTGGAAAACTCACAAAATCTCTACAATACCAAAATTCTAGAAAGTTTTTAACTACTAATCCTCAAAGTCTATCTTAGGGCTATGTGATCTAATCGGAGTTTATCTAAATCTCGTTTAGAGGGTTATTGCTAAACTTCCTCATATACCAACTGTAACGCCCCGACCCCAGTTACCCAGAGTCAGTGCATTATTTTAATACATTGGCATGATTACAAGGAATCAAGTCCCGAAGGACCGATTAGTTTTATAGTCTTTGAAAATAGATTACATACATGAATGTTACATTACAATTAATAACATAAAAAGAAATAAATAATCCTTTATGAATGAAATTATTCCCTTGTCTTAACCCTATGTATCAATCACAATACACTTCTTGGAATCCTGGGGAAAATAAAAACATAGAAAGGGGTGAGCTCAGATGCTCAGTAAGGATAACAACACAGCAGAAACTTTCATAAATAAGCATAAACATTTAAGGAAATGTATAACTAAAACAAAATCCTTTTAAACTTTAACTTCATCATGATATGGAAAAAATGAAATGAAATAATGCCATTTAATTATTAACATGGACATTCTACTAGTCAAATAATCACATGCAATATAATTAACCACTTTCAAAATGATGGAATGCATAATGCCAGACTATCATAACCACGTAGCCAAGGCCTCGTGCAAAAACTAAAAAAAATATTTTTCAAGGCCTTGTGCCAAGACACAAGTTTTTCTCATGAGACCTACCGATGTAATTTTTTTTAGAAGAAACTTGCGTTTAAAATTTTTCAAATATAGTCCATTGCTTTTCTAAAAACATTATTCAACATTCTGAAAACAAAATAACTAATTCTGAGGATGATCAAATAATTACAGGCCATGATGGGTCCACACCCAATCCCTTCCTTTCTACCACACTCGAGAGTCGGGTTTTCGGAAAACATTTTTAATCTTGCATTAAATACGTATACATTTGCACTGGATTTTCATATATTTGATTGAAATATCTCTCTTTTTTTGAAATCAATTAAAAATCACCTAATTATAAAAGAAAACCATTATTTTGAAAATATCATTATAAGTGTGTAAGGGAAGCTTAAAATGTGTAATTATAGCAGAGAATAACCACACCTTCCATATAAGATAAAAAAACATTCTTACCTTAGTTTTGTCGAAAAGGTCAAAAAGTAACTTGTTTGGAAAACGACGGAAAGATTCCTTTATAAACATCTTATAAAAATTCAAACAAGAGTATAAATGAATTTATCCCATATTATAGTAAATAGTAAAAATGTTTTGAAATACATTTTTAAGAATCATGGATGTGGATGATAAAAAAGTCTCAGTAGATTATTACGTATAAACAAACTCGGATAATGAAGAGATTGCGAAGTAAACCCTTACCAATTTGGTAACTTACGAAACATAAACCCCATGAAAGAGGTATCATACAATTAATATTTAAATACACATAAATTAATGAGTATTACACAAATAATACAATTATGGGCAGTACAGGCACCACACAAAAGGTAATAGTGGAAATATGGCACGAATCTCGTGGGAATAAGGAGTGAGATGAAAACCTCTTACATTGAACTTTCCTTTAGTCGAGGGTACGTTTAACCTCCTATACGAAGATCTTAGTATGTTATTAAATTATACCAGCACCATATAAATATTAATGATATCATACATTATTCATTTATGACTTTATACTACCCATTTAATAATAATTTCCATGTTAAATTAACATTTCCAGTAATAATTGCTTTCTATATCATACGTGTTTTAACTTGTTACTCTTGATTGTATCCCATAGATCATGATTTGAATACTTATATAATATAGAAAATGATAAATATATCATATATATATAAATATGTATAATAGACATATATATTAAATGGAAAACACCGTTTATGGAGACGGTAGTCCGTACGTATGCATAAACGTTGTTTCTGTTTTCATATAGTATTGAACAGAAGTAAGTGAATAAGATATAAGTAAGTACATAAATAAATATATATATATATAAATATATATATCTCTAGTAGCATTATTATTTCATATATTACATATTTATTATTAACATATATTTTTAAAATTGTCGATGAATGGTGAATTTGGAAATGAATCTCATCGCGTCGTGGAGACGGTAATTCGTACGTACGCACGAGAAAAAATATCATTCTTTTGAGATTAAAATAATATATAATTGGATTGAATATCATATATACCGAATCCTTATATTTTTATATTTATTATTTAAATCAAATACACATCATTATTATACCCATCCAAATAATAATGTATTGGATAACAATTACACCACGACGTGGAGATGGTAAGCTGTATGTACGCACATATAGTGAAATGTCATTCAAAGGATGGATAGAATACTGATATGGTTGTACAATATTTATAATAACATCACAATATATAGTAGATAATGGAGTTAATATTTTATAATAGAAATAACAAAGAAAGAAGAAGTTGAAGAAGAAAGGAACATGAAAGAGGGTGATGAAAACATTACCTCTTCTTCGAGTTCTTCCTTTTGATTTGATCAAAAGGGCTCTTTATGTCGGCTTTCTGATCAAAATAAGGTATCTAGGTTGAATTGAGGGAATTTGAGAGTGTATTTGGGCAGTTTTTGTATGAACCAAAAGGCTTTGAAGGTGTGAAGAATTAGTTAGAAGTTGGGTCCTTTTATAAGGGGGAGGAGGGGCTCTTTATGAAAAACTTAAATTATTAAATTATAATAAATTCATATTCGGTTTATAATGGCTCCTAAGTTAATTATTCAAAGTATAAGGTGGGGATGGGTCTAAATAATTTCAACCAATAGATTTTAGACATGTTTGAGTCATTAAATTAACCTTATCTTTTAGTTTTAACTCTTGGTTAATTTGTTTAACACTTAGAATGTCACTTTGTATTTTTATAATATATAGTTAATAAACATACTATATACATACAAGCGACCCCAATGTGGTCCATTAATGATACACCAAATATGTTAAAAGTCATTTGGCCGAACGTTAGATTTTTAGGAATAGAATATAAATTAATAAAATAATATTTGTTTTAAAAACTCAATTATGTCAATTTTGACACTACTCAATAATTTATTTTTTCTAAAGTCTTAAAAACTTTATTAATTCAAAACAAATTCATTTAAGCAAACCTAATATGTCATATTAACCAATAAAATTCGTGTATGTCATTAAAACTTTCAAATTATATTTATTTTAATATTTATAATACCAATTATTTGATTCTTTCATTAATAATGAAATATACTGCATCATTATTGTGTCATATATATTTTTACTTTTTCAATGTCTAAAAATTATAAAGAAAATACCATTATGTATGAAATATTTTTAAATTTATAATGAATATTTATAATTGAAAATATAACATATGGAACCCTATGTAAAAAATCATTTTTCTAAAAGATATAAGCTTATGTCATTTTTGTATTTACTTTAACTTAATTAATATAAAGTGTCCCTATCACCTACAAGTGGCTCCATGGGGTCCCAAAATCGACCCAAAGATTCCCATGGTCGGAAATGTATCCACCAATAAGGTCATAACACGTTTTAGGGTAATTTATTATTATTATAATATTATTTTTTACCTTTATTTACCGGATTTACCCTTTAACCATGGTAAATAAAATATTTACCGAAGTAATTATCAAAAATTTCTAAAAAAAAGTTACCTATTTACACAATTTGGACATAATGACTCCAAATATTAAATCCATTTTTCCAAATTCAAAATACAGAATTGAAAGAAATTAATTAAAAATTAATTCCCGCTGTCAAAATAAAAAGCGTGTTTTTGAGATATAATAACTATCAAAAGATTGACACTTGTTTATGTCCGATTTAATTGTGAAATTATGTCCAATGCCCAGAATTGTATTAAATGGTAAAAATATATTATAAATATACTTTAAAACAACTCAAATTCATAATTTATCACTATTAATTATTTTTAATAAAAAAGTTGTTTTCATTAAAATTTAGTATTTTTCACTATTAATCAAAATATAAAAGTTATCTGAAAAGTACCAAAATATCACCCTAGGATAAATTCGATATTCCAAATCCAAAAAAGAAGTCCATATTAAGAGATAAAATTTATAAAGTTTCAAAAAGTGGGTATTACTATTTTTAATAGCTACTTTGATTATTCACGATGTGTTAGAATCTCGAAGTTGTGTACCACAAATGCTACTGTATTATTCAAAGAGAATCGTACCGTGGAAGCTTGGGTTGTTACAATAAAATGACTCTAATGAATTACATTGAACATATATAGGTATTATGAATTTATTTTTAATTAAATTAAAATAAGATAAAATAACTAATTATTTAAATAAAAAGTAAGTTTTAACCAATAAAGAAGTGTTTTTCACCATTCATCAAAAAATGAACGTTTTTATAAAAATACCTAATATTCTCCGTAAGCTATATTCGATATTATAAATCAAAAAATGAAGTCCATTTTTAATGATAAGATTTATGAAATTTCAAAAAGTGGGTATTACTATTCATAACTTCTAGTTTGATTGGTTGTGGTGTGTTAAAATCTCAAAGTTGTGTACAATGAAAGCTATTTCACTATTCAAAGGGAAACATACTATGGAAGATTAGGGTGTTAAGTTCTCCCCTCTATAAAATAATTTCCTTCTCGAAATTTCTAGAATATTACTACAGAAAATGATTGAGGTGGTTTTTCATCATAAGTTCCACAGGTTCCCACATTGACTCTTCCATCTTATGGGTTCTCTATACAACTTTTATAAGATGAGTCGTCTAGTTTCCCAACACTTGTTCTGTTGTATCAAGAATGTTGATAGGCTCTTCACAATATGACAGATCAGGTTCCAATTTAATTTCCTCATAAGTGAGTACATGTGTTGGGTCAAGAATTTACTTTCTCAATATTGATACGTGGAACACATCATGAACTTTGGAGAGACTTAGAGACATTTACAAACAGTAAGATACAACCCCAATTCTTTCTAGAATATTGAAAGGTCTGATGTACCTGGGACTAAATTTACCCTTCTTAATGAAACGTATAATTCCCTTCCATGGAGATACTAAGGGTGGATCTAGATAAGAATCAGGTGGTGACGTTTATGCTCTAATGATAAGGTACTCTTTATAATCATAAAAAATTGTAACCTCCTTCTTCTTATAATAAATTTTCACATCATGGTTCAGTATCCAATACATTACGAGGATTATATCATATCCAATCATGGGTATGATGATGAGATCAGTAGATAAAGAACACTTATATGACCTAATGGGAACTGATTCAAAAAACATTGTTGTGATGATACTTCCCTTAGGTGTTTTGACTAACAACTTCCTTGTTAAGTCCAATTGAAAATATCTAATTTTCTTAAAAAAATAGGAAGATATAAAATAATTCAATGATCTAGAGTCAAATAATGCATTGGATAAACATGAGGAAACCATTAAATTACCTACCACAAAATCTTTCGGAGCATCAACCTCAACAGTAGTGATCGCATAAGCTTGGCCTTGATCCCTTGGCCTTTTCAGAGGTAAGTTACGATGGAGCTTAGGACATTCATTTTCAAAATGCCCCTTTTCTCTACAATTATAGCATTCGACATTAAAATAATCTTTCGTTCCCTTGAAATCACAAGCTTGGTGGCCTTTTTCACCACAATTATAACATACTCCAATTCCCTTCAGGAAAGTACTGAGGTGTTTCTTCCCACATTTACTGCAGGATTGATATTAAACATTCCCTTCTTCCCCTTATTTCCATTTACAGAGTGTTCAGATGATCTCTTCTTCTCCGGATTTTCTTTAAAGTCATAAGACTAAGAGAATTATTTTTTTGTCTTGATAGCACATGTGACAATATCTTCGTATGGTAAGAAGGATTGTGAGAGTACTTATTACTGGAGAAATGGTTTGAACCCATCAATGTATTGATAAATCTTACTCCTTGGGTTATGTATATAATTTTCAGCATGTCTTGCTAACCTTGTAAAGTTAGCCTCACACATTGTGACATTCTCATCCTCTATTTTTCTCAGACTCAGAAATTTGCTTTCCATATCCGCTCGATGGTCACGTGGAAAGTATTTTTCCAAGAAAATATCTTTAAACTCTATTCATTTAATATTTGATACTTCATTATCTTTATTTGTGTTTTGAAGCAATGACCACCATTAATCTGCATCACCTATGAGGCGATAAAATGTCCTAACAACTTTTTCCCTTACACTAATCTTCAATGTGTGAAATATTTTCTCTAAAGAATTTATCCATTTCATGGAAACTAATGTATTTTTACTCCCATTGAATGTTGGTGGTTGTTTCCTCATGAAGTGGTCTAACATTAATCTTCCACGTTGTCAAACTAGGTGCTCGATACGGGTAAGGTTATTATTCATAACCTGAGTGAGTTTTCCTAGTATGTTGATAAGCTGATCAGCACCAGTTGTTTCACCAGCTCCACTATAGTTATATTGAGTAAGAGGTAAATCCATACATGGATTACATTCATTGATACATTTTTTATTCCTACCATTAGGCTCCATTTATAAACAATGGAATACACTAGATTAGATTACAAATCACAATACATAATTCAAAACTAGTAAAACAGTTAATATAAATTGAACAGTTTATTGATATAATCCATAATCATAAATATGTTTTATTTGAGGAAGTATATCCTCATAAACCCTTAATAATGGGTTTTAAAGAAAATGATAATTATCCTAAGCATATCCCCTGGGAGTGTCATAACCAAGAGTGCAGTAAGGCCGTTTTTCATGCACTAGTTCTCATTCGAGTCTAGCTCAAAGCAGTGTTTTTGGGTTTTATCCCTATGTACATCTGTGCCAGAGCCACCTCTACCTGCTCATTTCCATACATGAATGTATTTCTTATAAAACTAACAAAATCCCTACAATACCAAAATTATAGGAAGTTCTTCTATACTAATCATCAAATTCTATCTATGGGTAATGTTCTCTAATCAGAGTTTTTCTATATCTATCTTCCAAGGTTTGTACAAAACATCCTCTGATATCAACTGTAATGCACCAACCCCAGTTACCTAAAGTCTGTGGATTATTTTAATACATTTGCATGATCAAAATGGATAAAATCCTGAAATACCAATCAGTTTAGTAGCCTTGGAAGTACTATATACAATTGTAAGTTTTAAATTACAACATTAAATAAAAACATCAACAAAAATTTTCCCTTTTTGTACACACTTATATCATTATCATATCCTTTCCGGTCAAACATAAAATACTTCTTCCCATCCTAGAAAAAATAAAACATATAAAGGGGTGAACTCAGATGCTCAGTAAGGATACCAATATAGAAGAAACATTCATAAGTAAGCATAAACATGTAAGGAAATGTAAAAGACTAAAACAAAACCCTTTTAAACATAAAATTCAGAATAATATATAAAAGATAAAATCAAATAATGACATTTACTTATTCAAATTGATGTTTTACTAGTCGAATAATCACATGCAATATCAATAGCCACTTTTATAATGATGGATTGCATAATGCCAGATATCATAACCACATAGTCGAGGCCTTATGCCCAGACTACAAATAAGATTTTGTCAAGGCCTTATGATAAGAAAATAGTTTGTCTCATGAGACCTACTGATGCATCAAGGAGCTATATAGGGCTCCACCTGTCACATACTAAGTCCAATTCATTCCGCATATGAAAAGGTTTAAACATAATATAAACATTCGTATTAAAAATAGCATACAAAATGTCAATTCTTTAACCATTAATAATGAATGGTATAAAAATGAAACATATAAAGTCAAACATATCACAAACCCTTAAATTCATTATAAAATATTTGTATCATAATAAATAAACTTAAAACAATTTTATAATCCATCAATGGATGTTTACATAGTTGAAAATGATTTGTAAAACTCTTTCGGAGAAATATCTCTTGTTCATGAAAATATTTAAAAGTCACACAATTTATGAAGGATGATATTTAAAGACATTTTTTATCAAAGTGTCCCATGCCACATTGAAAATTTTGAAAGGAACTAAAATTTTAAAAACATTCTTGTCCATATAAATAAATCCTTTAAAACCATTTTGAAAACATGGACATTAATGAAAATGATTTAGAATAATAAATATTTAAAAATTTTAAAATGTTGTTTTAGTAAGAAATACTTTAAAAAGAATCCCTTTAAAAAGTTTTTTATGAAACATTGAAATGTATAATAAATATATCCTAGTAGATACTTATGTGAAAACAACCTCGAATAATAAATATATAGTGAAATTAACCCTTACCTTGTACTTTTCCTTGGTCGAGCGTACAGTAACCTCGTCTTCTTCGGGTTCTTCATTTTCATTGGATGAAAAGGGCGATATAAGATGGTTGTATGACTAAAGTAAGGACTCTAGGATGATGGGAGGACATTTGAGAAGATATTTGGGAAGGGGTTAGTTGAGCCAAATGGCATTGAAGGTGTGAATTTGAGAGAAGGGGAAGTACCCTTTTATATGATAGGTGAGGGTCACTTTTAGAAAAGATTGAAATATTATTTTATAATAAAATAATTTTCAGATTCTAATGGCTTCAAAAAGAATTATTCAAAGTCTACTGGGGGATGTGTCGAAAACCTCTCAACCAATATGTTTTAGACAGTTTTAGGTCATCATATTGACCTTTGATTTTAGATTTAACTATTAGTTAAATAGATTGACATTTACCATGTCTCTTTGTATTTTTATATTATATGGTTAAACAACATGCTATAAACTTCATAGTGAACCTCAAGTGGTTCATTAATGACATATATAATATTATTTAAGCCCATTGGCAGAACCGTAGATTTTTATGAATATAATATCAATTAATAATATAATATTTGTTTTAAAAACGCTTTTAGGTCAATGTTGACACTATTTAATATTTTTTTGTTAAATTCATAAAAGAATTATTACTTCAAAAAAAATTCAATTACTCAACCCTAACATGTTATATTAACCTATAAAATTTGTGGAATTCATTAAAACTCTCAAATTACATTTTTTGGATATTTATAATATCAATTATTTTAATAATTCATTTGTAAGGTAATTACTACATCATCCTTTTGTCATTAATAAATTTAATTATTTAATGTCTAAAAATAATGAATAAAATACCACTATGTAGGAAATAATTTTATCTTTCGGTTGAATATTTATTGTAGAATTTATCTTATATATAACCCTATGTTAAAAATGGTTTTGTTATAAATCTTTGATTTTAATTATTTTAACTCTTCTTTAAATAAATGAATAAAAAATGTCCAAATCTATCAAAGTGGCCCAAAGAAGATTGTATGTTATTCCTAAGTTTATTTATGGTAGAATTACATTTAATCAATAGACTTAGTACATGTGTTATGGTAATTATGATATCATTTTTATCCTTAATTACCCTATTTACTTTTAACCGTGGTAAATGAAAATCAAAAGATACTATTCACCAAAAATTATTTTCATCTTATTCAGCCACATATTACTTACTGATATTAGCCGTATCTCTTGAATTTTTGAAATTTCACTCACATAAGTTGTAAAATTATTTTTTATACAAATCTTCAAATGCCCCTAGTATGTGGGTGGGTAAGAGATGGTAATAAGTTTGATATAATTTTATATATCGAAACTTATTATAAAATGACTCTAATGAATTTTATTGAACATATATAAGTATTATGTATCTATTTTGACCTGAAATAAATTAAAATAAAATATCTAAATATTTAAATAAAAAGTTTTTTGTAGCCAATAACGTAGTGTTTTTTTCACTATTCATCAAAAATTGAAAGTTTTCAGAAAAATACCAAAAATTCACCCTAAACTAATTTCGATATTAAGAATCCAAAAATGAAGTCAATTTTGAAATATAAAATTTATAAAATTTCAAAAATTTGGTATTACTATTCATAACAGCTTGTTTGATTTGTTACGGTATGTTAGAATCTCGAAGGTGTGTACAATACAAGCTATTTCATTATTCGAAGGGAAAAATACCATGGAAGCTTGGGGTGTTACAATAACAATGTTTTCCTCCCCAAAACATGAGGGGTGTATCTAGTTACATTGAAACCAGTCACGAACAACTCAATTGAGTAACTATTGTAAGGAGTGGGAAAACCATTAAAACATGAACAAACGATTCCAAATATATTGAATGCTTTAATATCTCATGAAAATGATGATGAAAAACTCATTGAATCTTAAAAAAATAATGATAATGTTTTGAAACCACCAACTACAAAAACAGTCCTACAATGTACTCCATCCCCTCAAACCATGAGAAGAAAATCCAAAATAGATATAAATGAAACATTGAGTGAAATCTACTATCATTTTATGTTTTAAATACCCCTTACAGATGAAATATAAAACATACATTCATAATCTACAAACCTGAAGGAATTTTGTACACTCAAAAGAATTTTTTTCATAAAAAAACCAAGTTCATTTTGTTAATAATGTGAGTAACACCCTCAAAATAAGAATTCTACCTATGTTATGGGATCATAGTTTCCTTTACATTAATGGTGAACTTATATAGAAAACATTTATTATGTCTTTATGAGACCTAGGATATAGTGTGAACCTCATACGCATATAGTGTATTGAAAATTAGATTTTGAGGGTCTCCTACTCACTCATATCACTCTCTAACTTTCTGATCGTAGTGTTCAGATTCCAAAGGGCATCTTAGAGGAGGTTTTAGTGAAAGTTGAAAATTTATTTTACCCTGCATACATTATTATCCTTGAAAATAACCCAGGAATAGGTCAAACAGAGAATACCCCGCAATCCTTGGACTTCCCTTCTTATAAATAATCTACACAGTCATCTAAGTTAGGAATGGGAACCAAAAAATAACCTTTGGAAACCTGATCCTTGATCGCAACACCTATAACTTAAGCTCCCATGTTTGTGATTATGAGTAAGTTAATTAGGTGAATATGATATGTTCTATTTAAAATGAACATAAAAATTATCAAGGAATTTCTCATTGATGTATATGTTAAGAGGAATTAAATTTTTTGTATTCACCTAATGGAAACGTGTATCCTTGGATTAATTATTTTTTATATTGATCCAATAGTGATTTTATAAGAACATTGATAGCTAAAACATTATGAGAAACCATAAAAATCAATTCCTAACATATTTTCAAAAATCATCTTGCTAATATTTGGTTGAAACATATTTTCAAAATGAACCTATTCAGCTGAAATATTTGAAAAAGGAAACTGAGTATAATTCATGATCTCATTTTATGTATGATACTAGTAGCCAACCATATCTCGAATTATTGACCCATCCTCTCTCGATTAGTTATTCCTTATTAGGGGATAACAAAAAACATTCATTTTTCATTTCATCATCTCTAAAATATAAGAATATCATAATTTTCCTCGAGGTGTTAAGAAATATTAAAAGAAGAATTAGATGGATAATTTTCGATAATCATGGGATAATCCCATTCACTAGGACAAACATGATTTTTCTGAAATCAATTTCCAAACCATCCAACCAACCCAAATAGAGAAACAATAATGATATAATGGATGTGGTGAGAAATATAATCCTTGAGATGTGGGAATTATGCATTGGGTATGGTGGGAGGGGCGGTCCAAGCCAAGTTAAAGACTTTAAATTAATCACTTTCCAGGAGCCAAATCACCATCAATGTTTATATTTATATTTTATGTTTTGGTTGATTTTTTTTGTTCTTTGTTAAAAGAATCAACTTGGGGTTTCTATTGTGATATAATGTCACTTTGTTTGAGATTTAGTATCTGTGGAATTTTAATATTTCAGCATAAAACCCATGCATTCTAATGTTCAAAACCAACCTCCAATCACCCTCAAGGGTCTAGAGGTGATGTGAAGATAAATTAATGAACTTATTATGGTTTTGTCCTCAACTTCAAAATAGGTGATTTTATTCCATGATTTTATTTCAAATAACTTCTCCCCCTATTTATTCTTAATTATAATCTCTCTCTTATCTTCGCTTTCAAAATTGATGGTAGTTTCATTCTAATATGGGGGGGAGTGAAAATATGAGATTTTGAAAAAAATTGATTTTATGATAAAAAATCAATTCAATAAAAAACAATTCATTTTACTTGAACTTGCTAATGTTAATTTTGTGTCATGAAAACTGAATGTAAAATTATTTTCAATTCCCTTATTGTGATATCAATTCATGTCTATGATCATGAGTATAGAATATGGAAAGATCTTTTGTCTGATGGGGTTTACACTACCAAAAATTTCATCCTTTTAATCAAGATTCCATAATTATGTTCTATAGAATTTTGGGTTTAATTTTGAGTTCTTGGGACCCTTTAATCATAGAATGGTGGTTGGGGTCACTTTTATTTTAATTTGAGTCTCCAAAAAATGAAAATAATGGACACATAGAGAAATGTTTTTTCTAAATGCCTAGAATTCGTCACATTTGGATCATGACTCAAAAGTTTTCTTTCCCAAAGTTAAGTGTAACATATCTATTATGAAGCATGGAATTGACAATATGTTTGACATTCAACACTTTGGAATTTTTATTCCATAGATTTCTTACATAGAGTTAGTTCATTCATCTCCATTTTGGTAAAAAAATCAACAAAAAAGAAAAAAGAAAAAAAATTGACACTCATATTAATGATTAATGTGATTACCACATAGTATTTCAATTAGTTTCCCCTTGACAGAGAAAATAGGCCACATGTATTTACAGATACCCAATACTTAATCATGATAAATTGAAATTGTATAAAATTAGGAGATGAATTTGAACAATGAAATTGGATCGGGATTGGGAGATGATTTTGAACATATCTTGTGTGAAATTATTTTTAAGGGATTAATGATTGATCGTCAGGATTTAATTTGGTGAACATTGTATGCTAAATATATTAAAATTTTGAATTCAATTTCATATTTTTGCGATTCTTTTGGATTTGGAGTATATAAACACCAGTTTGGGGGTATGATTATCAAAAATAGGATAATATTAATTTTTTTTATAATTTAACATTCATATATTTGAAATAAAAATTAATAAGTTATAGTACATTTATAAATTGAACATTATTTTATATTACATGTGAAATTCATGTTTAATGTTAAAATTTGGGCCCAATAAATCATATATTTGTTGACGAAATTATATTTATTATTTTAATTTGATATTATGTGGTATTATTGAAAACATTATATGTAACATTGTTTATTTTAGTTTTAATGGATCAATCAAAAGGGAAGAAAGATATTTATTTATATGAATTTATAAATTTTTAGACAAGGCATATTGGGATTCAGGCCTATTAAGTAAAAGGGGAGCCTAGAATTCAAGACCAAAGAAGTGAAAACATTAAATATAGAAATAGAAACATATGGGGATCATTTAATTAATCTTTTTTACTGAGATAATTAGGATTTTTTCTGGGTGATCGAGGTGGTCAAATATGAAGATTAATTTTTTATCCAGATCTGAATGCCTAAAAGTTATCCCCCCCATTTAAGGAATAATATCGTAATGGAAGATCAAATAATATTAAAATTATTATATATATTAAAGTAATCACAGACCGTAATATTCATATTTTAGTAATATCAAATATTTTTCCATATTCATTGACTTATTTTCATGCTACGAGGGGGGATTAATCTCGTCATGTTTTCTGTTGTCAACTTTGAAAAGTCGAATTTCTTTTCATTTCTATCCCACCATTTACTATACTAAATAATTTTTAGGGAATTTTTTTTGGGGAGGGGGGTTATACCTAAGATTCCTAATAATAAAATATAAGGGGTTGGCGGTGAATGGATTTAGGATCCATCTTTTATTCTTTTAATTGAAATTTCACGATTTCATTTTCTAATCATATCATCAATTTTTTGCATGTATGTTTTCCATTCACATTCATTAAATAACAAAATTTATTAATATTATAAAATTATATTATTATTTTCAATATCATTTTATACCTTTTCACCAAGGTATGAACTTATTCCTACAAACACTTTTGAATTTCATCACACAATTGTGGAGTGATCATTATTTCATTATTTTCGTCTTCAGTTCTACCATCATGAGTCTACTTCCCACTTCCATTGATAGAATAAGATAAATAAGGGGATAAAAATATAGTGGGTTTATCCAAGGGAGAATACATAACATGGATTGTTTGTTATTTTTCATTTTAATAATTTGTAATCAAATCTTTTTTTGACAATTTCAATCAATGATGTGCGTTCTCAATTGATCTCACTAATATTAAGGCTAAAAATTATGAGTGTGAAAAAGATCATATATGTTGGAGTACTGATGAAGATTATCCTACATGTTTATAGATTATTTTTATTAGGATAGTGAAACCCCAATACTCTAAGAGTGATTTGCGGAGTTCATACTGCATTGATGGTAATTCTTAAATTTAAGACATTGAAATAATTCAAAAATAAATTCGTCTAATCCATCCAAGAAATTTCCAAGGATCAACTTATTATTTTTAAATTGAATCAATTATGTCACCAAAACTCATTAATAATATATTCAATTAAAAACCAATTTTTCTGCTTCGTAGCCAAATTAACTCATTAGAATGCATGTTTCTTTTGGTTTCTTCTAAGGCCTATCATGATTCAATAACCCAAGCTGTTCTACAAGTGACCCCTTACACAATAAAATATGGGCAAAGTTGGGATAAACCAAAATAACTTACTAACATAGTTTCCCAAACTCTAGAGGTCTGACTATCATAGTAATAGCAACCTATTAGGGTATAATGTTTAATGAAATAGAGTTTGTATGAACAATAGGAATATCTTTTAGTCAAATGTTTCAGTTTTATTTATTCTATTACCCCTTGAAATATTATTAAAACATGATGAAATAAGAAAAAATTATATTAAATATACTGATATATTTTTATTTTAATGGAATAACTTTTATCCATCTCATCTTTTATCAATTTTTAAATGAATATGTTCATGTGTACGACCGACCACCACCTCACAAACTAATTTAATTCATTTTTCATCACTAACACTCACAACTAGTTATAATGATATGTCTAATATATATATATATATATATATATATATATATATATATATATATATATATTCTATTAATTAAATAATTATCAATTAGTAAGTATAATATATCATATATTTTCTTACCTTTACATTCATCGAAAAATGACAATGTCATTCATTCTTATGTGTGAATTACAACTGTCGTGAAGTGATGTGATTAATTTTTCATCACCACATCTCTTGGATGTTATATATAATATTATTTAAAGAAATGGTATTATATTTATGATTTAATCATCATTATGTAATGATAAAATAATATTTACCATTAATTCATCATGTTTATGGAAAAATAAGGAAATTACAAATGGTTAGGCATGACTTTCTATCTCTATAGCTATATCGTAGTTCATTCTATATGGCCATATTTCATAGTTTGTTTTAAAAATATAAATTATGAATAAAAATTATAATTATTTTGATAATTATTATTTGTATTATGGGTTAATTAATTCATTGACCATAGTTAATGAACAAAATTTATTTTGAAATTATGAACCAAACATCTTCAAAACAAATGTTGTGGACGTAATCAAATAAGTAGTTAAATACATCCTTAAAATAAATACAATAAATGGTTTAAGGATTAGTTATTAATACTATAAAAGGATGTTAAAAATAAATTAATTGAAATATGTTTATTATATAGGTGTTAAAGGTCATACAAGACTGGTTGGGACTCCAGGTAAGAGATTTGATCCCATTTTTCATTCATTGAGGCCTGTTTGAATAATGTGCACACAATATGTTTTATATTGGGTATATGATGATATTTTACTTTTTATATCATCAAAAATAATAATTAATGGTATTTTAAGTAATAATTCATGTCAATTCATCCAATGGGTCTTTATTTAGAGTTACCAAAGTGATATAGGTTTTCTTAACACAATTTTATTTCATTGGGTTATATCACATCTTCATTGATTATATTATTCGATGACTATGTATAAAATAGAAATTTATTTATTTAATTTCTATTTATAGTTGATTTTTTTTGGATTTACATTTTTTATAAAGAATCACTTTTTGGGTTAATTCTTAATTCAATGGTATGATCTTTGTAAGGGTCATTCATCTCAAATTCTCTTTATTTTGGAGGTACATTCTGTTTAAACTATTATATTTTTTAATAAAGACTTTATAATACCCTTTTAAATGTTATATCATGGATTTAATTTTATTCATGTTATTTATAATTTATATTTTGTCAATCTCTTTGTAGATATTGAAATTCAAAATGTACTAAAACAAGAAGGTTTTTTATGTTACAATATCAAATAATGTCAGGAATGTCTATGTTCAACATTATTTTTTGGGAAAATCATATGATATTATTTTATTTTACCCCATATATATTCTTATAATATTTTTTAATGTTTTTTATATATTAAATTTCCATTTTTTTCCTTAATGTTTGTAGATAAATAAAGAAAGTAGTTTATAAATTATAATAATCTAGTATCATCTTTTAAATCAAAAATTATTTCTCTTACATATTAATGTTTTATAATGTTATATTAATAATATTATTTTGTATATATATATGATTTTATAAAGTTATTTTTCCTGACCCTGGACCCTCTTTTATATTATTTTAAAAGTATATTCCTTAATGTTTTATGAAACGGTCGTTATGAGTGTTACTATGAAATTTTGAAAAGAATATATAGTTTTAGTATTTAACACATATTTTTGTCCTTACTATCATTACCATAATTTATTTTGAATCTTACACAATATATTTATATCGTTATCTTTAACTTATTTTTTGTCAACTATTTTTTGATTTTTATAAAATCTATCCTCAAAATGAAATGGGTATTTCCCTCAAGAATAGTATTGATGATCTTTTCAGGTATTAATATTTATTAACAACAAAAAAAATTATTTTCCTAATTAACCATAATTGATATATTGTAATGATTCCATAGTTGTTATTTCTCTTTATGAATAATTATTTTTTCAAATACTTTTCCATGGAATGGATTTCTTTTCCACGGGTAAAATAAGTCATGAAAGTATAATGGTTATTTTTATGTTTAAAAGTGGTATATTTTAAATTCTATTCTAATTATATAGTACATGAAAATTATTTTTGAAATCGGTATTGTGGAATTTACCAAGGCACTTATTGTAATTTTTCGAATATATTACAGTTGGGTCCGTTTTAGCCCCCATAGAATTGGTTAATAAAGGAGAATGTGACTAAATATATGTAACATTGAATAGGTGACAATGTTAATTGGTAAACATAAATAACTAGGTTGGTTATCCGAATGCTATGTATTATTTTAAGAGTGATATTATGTTGATGTTCAAAGATACCAACAAGTTATATTTATTCATTCTATGGGGTTCTGAAATTAAATTTAGTGAAGACTGACCTCACACAGATAATGATTGTTGATTCTTAGGACTCTTTCCTTTTTTAATTCCTTACTCTAGGTCACTTGTTTAATGATATAGGTCTTATGGTTATGAATTATTTTATTTTATTCTCACACACTTTTATTATTTAATTATACCATTAAACTCATCTTATGCTCAATGATTCCATTTAATTGTAAATTCTTTTGTTTACCATTACTGAGTGTTTGATCTCACCCTCATTTAATTTTGTTTAGAACAATTTTGTGGGTGAATAATTTTGTAGGGGACGCTGAAGACATAATATGTAATATGATAATCTTGGTGTAGTGTAAAAAATACTCAATTGAAGTTATGTGTATGGTTTATGTAAGAGTTTATACTAATATCATAAAAATATATACCGAAATGGTTCTTGTGTATATAAGTGATCCAATATTTTATTTTGATGTTATATATATTAAATTGTTGAAATTAGGTCACATTTATTGATATCAAATCCAAAAATATAAAATTTATGTTTTTAGCAAATGATTTGGGAGTGTAGGTTTGGTTATATTATAGTTGGTGTGAGATAAATGGCATAGAAAAATTTTGACAGTAGGATTTTTTAATGTGATGATAACATTAAATTAATGGATAAAATCACGAGTATATGGATATAAGTATTATCATATGTTCTAATTCCAAAACGCCACCATTTGAGTTTTTATGTGGTGAGATTTTAAAGAGAAATATGGAATTTTGGTGGAGTTTTTATTAGGAGGAGTTATGTGTAACCCTGAGTTTCAATGTCAAGGGTCTTTTTAATATAATAGTATTACATTTTTGGGGACATAAACCAAAATTTATTAGATAACCATTGAGGTTAGGACGTTCTTTGTAACATCATATTACCCACTTTTATGTAATTACCCTTTATTTCATTGTTTTGTTTTTAATTGGGTTAGTCTTGGGACTCCCATGGATAGAGATAATTTGTTTGGGAAAATTAATTAATGTTCAAGGATTAATTTATGTTTGAATTAATGGAATCTATGTATAAATGTGTAATGTTTGATTGGGGATCTCCTTATGTTCAGTTAATTCTAGAGTTGTTTTTTGTGATTTCATATAAGAATATGTAGTTTTATAGTCAACATGAGGAATGCACATTACATAATGAGAGTACATGCCATGTAATATCTGTAGGAAATATAACATGAACCTAGTCCACAAAGTGATGTGAGTACACTCTGTTTACATATTACACATCATACAATAATGAAATATTAGTTTTTATTAAAAATGTGATTGGTTTTCAGCATATATGATCCCTATGGATTAGAAGATATGTAAATGGAGAAAAGACTATGTCAATGACATGAAGAGTGATTTTTGGTCTCCACACAGATAAAATTTTATTTTATTCTTCAATAGCTCATTTGGCTATTTCCCAGAAGACTTCTCCAGTGATTTTGGGAGTCTCCATTTGATCTAGATTAATATGTTCGGTGACTAATCACCATTTTGGTTGGTTTGTTTCTTTCCAGGTGAGTGACCCTTTTTGGATTCTTTTTTTTTTGTTTCACCAACATAGAAGTATTATGTTATTGGATTAATTGACTATTTGTGTTGTTTCTTCAAATTTTCTTCTACATACATGGGGTGGTCTTGTCCCATGGGCCATTACTTTGTTAGTTGGTATCCGATAGGTATGAATTCTTGAGGTATGTGTTTTTTTTGTCTTCTATGCCAACCATTCTATAAAATTGGATCAATTATAATATGTATTTATTGATTATAGTATCTCTAGTGTCATTGTTTAATTTCTCTTTTTGGTGGATCCTTCATGGGAGTGTAGAGTGAGCCCCTTAGTTTTGAGGTAGGTGGTTCCATCTCAATCTTGTGTTGATGAAATGAATTGATCTTATTTTGATACACTAATTTTTTAAATTAAATGGATAAAAAATATTGACTTAATTTATGTGTTTGCAACTAGGTTTTTTTAAAATACCATTTTCCCCTCATTTTGGTAAATGAAAAGGGTTTTCAAAGCATTGTGAAATGGTTTTTGTGAAATTGATATCAATGAAGGAAATTATGAAAATGGATTTATGAATTGATTTGTAAAATAGATCACATGGGAAGCCTTGGGTACTTATGTGGACGGTATATTAATATGTATTTTTAACTATCAATGGATTTTATCGTATGCCTTATCTATACTCTCAAGGCTTATTGTTCTAGGGACCTATTAGACTTGTTAGGGGTTCAATTTATGGGTTTTTGTTCAGCCCTCTTGACTTGAAACATATACAAGTTCCATGATGCATATATTATTTTCTATATTAGGTATTAGTGTCCCAGCTATCCTGAACTATTACGATCATTGGCATGTTGTTACACATTTTTCTTAGCTGATTTAGGCTACTTTTGGTTCGTTATATATTGTTGCACTGTAATGGATTTTTATATACAATGTAATACATCCACGGTTTTCCCTCAGTATATCAGGTGAGATATTTATATTTTAATTTCATTATTATTGATCAGCCTACATTATTTGTAAATTTTAAGAAATAGGAGATTAATTTTTTTCCATTCTTTTGATATAAAACCTTTAAACCATTATCTTGCCTTTTATTCATTAATGTTGATCATTCTTGGATTATTATCAGAGACATGATATGGAACACCTATGTGAGACCCAACAATGCCTATTTTTTTACACACCAAACACCTATTTGTTACAATATATACCTGGTTATATATTTTGATATATTCAATTGAATGGTACTATAGTGAAGAGACATGGTTTTTTATCAGCTGGGATGGGTAGCTGGTGGTGAGATAGTGGGAGTCTACCCACTCTGTCAAATAGAGTATTTTTCAGTATATTTTAGTAAACCTTTATGGACTGACTTATTGATGGATATTTTTTCTTCACTTGAGTTTTTTGGTTTCCAGTGTTTGGTTTTAGTTATGGAAAATATTTTTCTTCTTATGTTTCTCTCTACTATGTATATATGTTCCATGTTATTGATTCAAGATGGATAGAATTGTTCCCTATGTTTTTTTATTCATGGGTGCTAGTCGTCAGTCTGCAGGGATCATGAATATCATATCGGTATGTGGTGTGTCAGGTTGTGTAATAGTTTGATATTATATTTTGGTATGTTCATTGCAGTTTGGTATCAGTGTTCTTACGTTTGGAATTTTTGATTTATTGGAGATAGGATTTTTGAAACATGAGTGGTAGATTACGGGAAGTGTTTTTCCTGATCTTTCTATAATGGGACTCATGTTACCATGAGAATTTTGTATGGGTGTCTCCTATTTCAGGTTCTTGGTATTAATCTCCATTTTTATCATATGGGGTTTATAGTTTGAAATGAGATTATTCTATTTTCTGATCATTTAATTTGGTTTGGTATGTAGTGGCATGCCTCAGAGACATGTTCTATGAGTTCCTTAGGCTAGTGAAGTTGATGCTCCTCATTGAAATCCTATGACAGATCATAAAATTTTCAATGGTATCATGTCAGAAGTTTGTTCTATTGATAAAAATGTTTCACAAGTTCAGAATATAGTTTTGGAGGCCTATCCATGAGAAAGATAAGATATGGATCAATCATGGGAGTTCATGCATGAGAAACCACCATCCTTTAAATGTATGGATGAACCTAAAGAGGTAGAGGATTGGCAAGATAATATTGATTAGACCATTGACTTATTGGATACACATGAGTGTATCATTGTGTAGTGTTCTTCTTTGTGACTAAAGGGTCCCAACGAGAGGTGGTATGATTCCATGGTACAAGACGACAAGCATGTGGGATTGAAATAGAAGGTTTTCAAACCCCTCTTATAATAGTATTATTGTTTAAAGAAAATGATGTTGGAGAAATATCTGGAGTTCCACTATTTACAGAAGGAATATAGAGTGGTGTTGGAGTACACCAATCCATTTGTTGAGTTGGTTCATTTTCCACTAGTGTTTATAAAGAATGACTGGATGAAAGAAAAAAAGTACCTTCAGTGATTATGGTAAGATATTATATCATAGGTATGAATTCAAACTTTTTTCACCTATGCAGTGTCCATAGAAAGGGATATGATGGGAAAACATTATATGAAAAGAAATTTTGGATATTCTGTACTATTTCTGCCACCTAGTTGATGATTCCATGTTGTGTTAGGGGAACAGAGGAAGTGGAAGGATCATCATAGGAGTGGTGGATGTTTTTATTAATAGAATACCTCTTCAAAACCACCATTTTTTTCTAGTGGTGTACTTTTGACATTCTATCAACATGGAAAGGTTGAAAACACATAATAATTATTGTCCTTTATCTACAAATATTTGTAAATATTATGGGTGTTATGTTCATCTACACAATTTATATCATGCTATGGTTACTCCTCAATATTATCATGGATCATCGAATCCAAAGGCTATAGCAGTGAAATTAGATTCTTGAATTTCTATAGGTATCTATCCAAATGCCTTATGAGGGAATTATATTCATGAAGTAGATGAGTTTTTAGTGAAGGTAGATGTAATACTGGTGACAGTTATATGTACCATCACCATTTCTTCATCAATACCAATTTCATTATTTAATACAAGTACATCCCACTTGTTCGTATCTGGTCATTTTTTATATTATTAACCTTATAAAATAACTCAAATCCTTTGTCAAGGAGTTACTGAAACATCTTGTTAATTTGAATGATAAGGGGTTTCAGTGTCCTTTTTGTGTGCTATTGATAACTGAGATAGAGAAAGTATGGTATTTTCTTGTTATCAATCCAATTTTGTTTGACATCATCATCATGATATATTTCCTTATTGCTCATCAAGTTAAGGATGATTTTAATAACTATAATTCTTGTATTATGTTACCTATGGGAGCTCACAGGTGTTTTAGGGAGAGTGGGATCCTATGTCGGGTTGTGTAGGAAATTACCTCTGAGATATTTTGATTTTTTTTGTCTACTGTTGTAGTTGAGCCCGAGGAAGTTTTATCTTTTTTATATCCTCAAAAATTCTTTGGGTATTTCCCGATGTTTTCCTAGATAATTTCTATGGGCTTCCTCAAAAAACGGAGGTACATTTTATGATCAAATTAGTTCTAGGGATGAAAAAAATATAAATACATTCTTATTGTATGGAACCAGTGGAGTTGGAATAGATCAATATCCATTTGTAAAATCTGGTGGTGAATGGTTTTGTTCACCCTATTGTTTCACCTTGGCCAGAACCAATGCTCTTTCCAATAAGGAAGATGATTTACTCTAGATCTGTGTGAACTATACGATGTTGAACTAGGTAGTGGTTAATAAAATGTATCATTTTCCTTGTGTGGGTGATTTATTTGATCAGCTAAAGGGTGAAAATTAGTTTTTAAATACTTATTTTCAATTGGGTTATCATAAACTAAGTGTTTTGGACTGTGATATATTGGAAATGGCATTCAATAATACCAATGGGTATTATGAATATCGTGTGATGCTATTTGGTCTTACTTTCACACCTGGAATTTTTATGGATTTGATGAATTGAATATTCCATCAGTAACTCACCACATTTTTGTTAGTTTTCGTGGGTTATATTTTTTTTATACATGATCCGACCTTGAACATTAGAAGCATAGGAGTTTGGTTGTCAAAATCCTAATAAGTAACAGTTTATATGGAAATCTAATGAAATTAATCATCTGGATTCAAGTAGTCAAATTATTGGAGCACATTATTTCGGAACATGTCTTACCCATTGATCCAAAGATGGTAATGGTTTTCTTCTCAATGTATGAACGTTGTATCATCATAGAAATTCAAATATTTCTTGGTATTTTTGGATAATACCGATGGCTCATCAATGATTCCTAAATTTTGGTGTCACCCTTGACTTCTATTTCTATGATAGTGTTAAAATTAAATTGGGATGAAAATTTTGTATCTTCATTCAATGAGAAGAAACAATTATTAACATCAGATCCTATTTTGAACATACTAGATCTCGATAAGGGGTATAAAATTGTCTTTTATTCTTATGGATCTGGTTTGGGTTGTGTGCTTATGAATGATGATAATGTTGTGGTTTATAGTTCTCACCATCTTTGAAAACATGAGAGTAACCACCCCACTCATGATCTAAATCTTTCCATAGTTTTTCATGAATATATATATTCGTGATGTTATCTTTTTTAGGAAAGTATTATAGTCTTTTTTATCCATATGAGTTTATGCATTATCTTTTATTCAAAATACTTGAATCCCCGATAGAGATGATCGGTATGATACCATTATATGTTTTACTTCAATATCGTATACACCCTAGAGAAGGGGAATTTCATTGAAAACACTCTTGGAAGGAATGTTCCTTTGCAATATGTTTAGGAATCAATGGAAGAATTGAAGCTTATGGGGTTTTCACACTGTTTCATCTGGATTCCTAGGAGGATGTTTCTGGTATGGTTCAAACAAGTGTTTAGTTATCATCATGTCTCTAGAGTCTATTATATAAAATCAGTAGTAGGTTCATGAGTTCAGAAGAATTCGAGAAATAATATAATTTGGAGACTTTTTCTTATCGGTCCCTCTCTTCATATGATATTATATGTTTTGAGGATCAGTTTTTCATTCCAATGTCTAATAGGAGTTCAGTTTTGTGTAGTTTTCAATGTTTTTCATGGGAAGTTCATCCAGGTTCTATGAATCTGGATTATAACATGATACAGTGATTATGGTGGTTGGGTATGAATTGTGACATTGCTGATTGTGTGTCATATAGTTGCACCTTCCAACAGATTAAGGGGAATCATTTGAAACATTCAGATTCGCTTCAACCTCTCCGTGTTCCGATGCGGAAATGGGATGAGGTATCGATGAAATTTTATTCTCAATTACCATGGAATCCCAGAGGGAGGAATTCTATCTAGGTGGTGATTGATCAGTGATAGAGTCAGATCATTTTATTTTGATTAAGAAAACTAGAAACAAAAATGATATGGGTAAACTGTATGTGTAAGAAATTGTGAGGTAACATAGGGTTATTTTTCGGTGTTGTTTCAGATAGAGATCTTATGTTAACATTGTGGTTCTAGAGAACTATCCATGAAGTAACGGGGACTCATGTAAGATTGTGTACAACTTATAAACCATATATATAAAGTCATATGAGGCATGTTATTCAACTTCTAGAGGACATGATTCGAGCATGTGTGATGGATTTTTGTGGATATTGTGAAAACCATCATGAATAGGTTTAGTTTACCAATAAAAATAGTTATCATTCTCTTATTAGGATGGTTCCTATTGGGCATTGTATAGTCTCCCATGTAAAACACATTTTTGTTTGATTAAGGTGGGTAGATATTCTTTGGTGTAACCATTTTTGTTCCAAGAGTTGTCCATGAAGATTTAACTTATACATTAGTGTATGGTCATAATTAAATGTCGATATAAATCCTATACATATCAAAAAATGTCTTTATTTGGTGTTTTCTATAGGTGAAAATGTTTTCTTTCATGTTTTTCCTTATTTGGGTCACCATTTCTTTTTTGAAAAGAGGGAATACTAGCTCTGAGATATGTGGGACCTCTTATGATCATTGAAAAACTTGGGATGTTATCATATCATTTGGAATTTATTTCTTATTTGAAAGGAATCCATGAGGTTTTCTATATATCGTAGCACATGAAATATCATCTCAACCCTCACATTAGAAGTTTGGAAGAGATTGAGTAAGAGAAATATGTTCCCATTATTGAGCATCTAGTTGAGATCATTGAATCATAAGTGAATGTCTTGCATGGGAAAGTGATTTTTTTTACTTTTATAGAGAAACGAATCAAATTCTTATGAGACTTTGGAGGGAGAGACGTTGATGAGGGATCAATGTACTCACCTACTTACCTGACTTCACTCTTCCTCATGAATTCTTAGGGATGAAAAGTCTTATGTTGGGGAGTTTGTAAAATCTCATTACCCACTTTCAGGTAATTATATTCTCTTTTCTAGTTTTAATCATTAATTTAGTCCGTCTGTAGAATATTTAAGATAGAGATAATTTTTTTGGGAAAATTACTTAAATTTTGGGGATGGATTTTTGTTTTAATTAATAGTATTTGGAAATAAATTTGTAATGTTTGTGCAGGATTCTCCCCAAGTTTAGAGAACAGTATTGTTGGTTTTTGATTTTTCTATATGAATCTATAGTTTTCGTAGTATGTATGGGGAATACGTATCATATAATGAGAGTACATACCATGTAATATCTTAAGGTAATAGACCACCAACCCTGTCAATATAGTGAAGTGAGGACACATCGTGTATAGATTACATTCCATATACTAGTAAATGATCTGTTTTTATTAAAATGGTGATGGGTTTTTAATTGAATCTGAGTCCTAAGGATTAGACTACATGTAAAGGGACTAAACAATGAGTAAATGTCACAGAAATATATTTTTGGGTACCACTCGGAGGGATTTTTATTTCATTATTCTATAGCTCTTTTGGAAATCAACCAAGAAGGTCACTCCCTTGATTTTGGGAGTCTTTGTTCGATCTGTATTGAACCCTTCAATTATTTATAAAAGTTTAAATTAGATTGTGTCTCTATAGTTAAGTTAGAATTTAAACTTCATCGTTTCATTAGTTATGGTAATTCCATTTCATTGTGTTATTAGATCTGTTTACCCTTGGTGATGATTCTTCATATCTTCTTCTAGATCTTTGGTGTGATCTTGTAACAGGGTGACCATTACATAGTTAATTGGGGTTTGGTGGGTGTGAATTATTGAGGTATGTTTGTTTCCACTTCTCTGCCAAACCTTTTGTTAAATTGGATCAATTATAAGTTGTGTATATTGAATCTAGGGATTCTATTTTTTATTTCCTTCTTTTAATTAGTTTGTTCTCTGTGAGCATGTCTGACTCCAAATTTTGAGGTAGGTGGCTCCCTATATAGACTCTATTAGTGAACATAACTTCTATTATTTTTATAAACACATTTTTTTAAATTTAATGGAATGATAAGATTTATTTAATTTGTGTGTACAGAACATGGTTTTTACCAAAGATGGGTTTCTCCAATTTCTTGTAAATGAAAATGATTTTGATAGCACAATGAAATGTTTTTTGAGAAATGGTTTTCAATGAATGAAATGATGAAAATGGATTGATTAATTGATTATCAAAACATATCACATAAGATTCCTTTAGTACATAGGTTGATGTTATAATAATAGGTCTCATTCAATGTGGGAGGATTTTCTCATGGGGATTATCTCTACTCTATAGGCATGTTGTTCTAGGGACTTGTTAAAACAATATTGGAACCATTGGTATAGTTCCCCACACCGTTGGTATAGCCTATAACAACGGTGTGGGAGGCAATTGGGTGATTTGGTGTGGGGAAAGACATATCCCAACAGTTTGGAGAAAACCGCTGGGATAGGTTGTTCCCAGTGGTTTGTGGAAACTGTTGGGATAGGTATATGTATACATAAATGTTCCAGTGGAGGTTTGAACCCACAAACTCCACATTATATATCAATTACTATAGCACTATCCAATAATTTCCTTAGTGAATATATTTGGATAAATAAATAAAATATTTATATTTATATGTAATTTATATATTGATTTATATGATGATATTCGATAGATATACTCATAAAAAACAAGGGTACCTATCCCAATGGTTCTCAAAACTATTGGGATAGGCCTTTCCCAACATTTTTTGAGAACTGTTAGGATATGTACCAACTCTTTTCCAACGGTTTGGCCAAACTATTTGGAAAAGTGGCCTCAAAGTGGGATTTTACCAATCGTTTGGTCAAACCATTGGGAAATCCACAACCTTTCCCAATGGTTTTGTAGGATCGAAATAACGTTGTAGATGCTCAATATACAAGAGGGGGGTGAATTGTATACTTTAAAAATTCCTTTGGAACCTTTAAAGTTAGTTACGAATAACTATGTTTTCCTTAAGCAAAGGAAAGGGCAAAGTTTAACAAAGTTTAAACTAAGAAAATTCACAACACCTCTAACACCAAATGAAAACATTGAATAAGGAATGAAGTTATAAACTTCAAGTCCTATGAACTTTGTTAAAACTGGAAAGAGATTCTGAAAGTAGGTTCTAGAAATATGATTCTAGAAATTGAAACTTAACAAAAGATTACAATATGAGATTCTACCTTAAATCATATAGAATCTAAATGAAACAGAGTACAAGTAAGGAAGTATAAGAAAGTTATAATTTCCTTACAATACAATATGCAGGAGAAATAAACAAGTAGTAAAAATTTAAGTAACAAGATATAAGTCTTTTAACCCAAAGAGAAGGGTATCCAACAACCTTGGATAAAGGTCCCTTGATTTATACTTTCAAGCAAGTATGTCTTACCCAAACCAGGGTAATCCCTCAATACGAAGATCGGAGTCTCTGTCTTGCTATCCCCGCAAGCCCTCAACTTCAAGGTAGTTGGGAACCTCTGTCTTCCTCGGCAAGGAAGCCCTCAAATTCAAGGTGTTGGAAACCTCTGTCTTCCTATCCCCGGAATTCCTCGAATGTAATCACCAACATTCAGAGTCGCATGAAGCAAAAACTGAACAAGCGGTTCAGTACGCACAAGGCATGAAAAGCATTCTCTCTCTAGAAATCACCTTAACAGCGTGTGGTCTCTAGATCGATAAACTTATCTTTTTTATATTGAGCTCTTTCAAATGAGCTTCTATTTATAGGCAAGGTTGGCCTCCTTTCCAATGGTCATATTTTCCTTAAAAATCGGAGGGACATGTACAAGTGTAACTAAACCAACGGTTAGTTTATAGTAGAATAGACGCCATATTTTTATAACAAAACAAGTGTAACAGAATTTATGACATCGTTTTATGTCTAACTAAAAAGTTCCGAGTGAAGATTCGGAGTGAAGGTTCTGAGTGTAAGAAAAATATTAAAGAGTAGACAAATTATAAAAGCGTAAGAAAAATGAAAGTTCGGAGTCTAACCAAAAAAATTTTCAGAGTCTAAATAAATTCGGAGTGTATAAAACAAAGATGATCAGATTCTGTTTAATGGGTGAATTCGGAATGAGAATTTGTCATCAGAATTCGTAATGAGAATTTGTCCTCAGAATTCGTAATGAGAATTCGTATCCAGAATTAGGAGTAGAACTTTATTACAGTTCTCATCCAGAATTCGGAACCTAAATCAGAATGCTTCATATCAAAGTTTCAAACGATTTAGAGAATATAGAAATGAATCTGAATCTTATACTTAAGAAATATATGGATGAAAATATGATAAGGTTATGTTTTCTTACAAAAGCAGTTTTCCTTATAAAAGCAATTTTCCTTATAAAAACAATTTTCCTTATAAAAACAATTTTCATAAAGATAAGGTGTTTGTGATTTTCAAAACAAGAAGGAATGGAAAAGTCATAAAGTAAACCTTATTGACTCAACAATCTCCCCCTTTTTGGAAAGCAAAAACATCCTTACGAAAATAAAGTTCTAAGAAGAAATAAAAATTAAGGCTTATCTCCCTTTGCTTTAAGGATATTGATGAATACGACTAACTCCCCCTTACGCTTTGAAACTCTAAGGATCGTATTCTAGATTTCTAGAATGATATTTCATTACGAATAAGAAAATATTCTTTAATGAAAAACTCCCCCTTAGATAAACTCTATTAGAGTTTGTTTTCATTCTCACCCTTTGTTAAGATTCTTTTTACCCTTTATTTGGGTTCTTTTCCTTCTCCCCCTTTGTGATTTTCAAAAATAATTTGAGGGAATGGAAAATATAACAATGTACCTGAAAAAAAATAGTAGCAACAACAAAAGAAACGAGCAAGCACAATTTTCATTAAGTTGGAAAGCTCAACAACAAAGAAGATTAGATACAACAAAAGATCGGATCTGTCTATTTTGGATCTTTTTACTTTTCCATGAGACCCTTAATAATAGTCTTTATCTTCTTCAAGTATTTATGTTCTTCCTCATCTTGCTTCTCTAATACAATAATTCTTGCACTTTGAGCTTCAATCTTTTCTTCCTGGGCTTGAAGCTTTTCTTCCTGAGCCTGAAGCTTTTCTTCCTGAGCCTTCAAGATTTGTTCTTGCTTTAACAAATTTTCTTCAAACTCAATCCGATGATCCCTTTCATACTTCCAGTTTTGAGAAATAGAATTCAGCTTCCCATTCAGATCTCTGACTTCTTGAATCCAGAAATTCTTTTCATCTGTCAACTTTTCTTCAAAGGATGAAGTAAGTTCATTTATCTACCTGTCTTCTGTCTCAAAGGCATCCCTCACATTGTCTTGGAATTCATCAAAGAGCCTCATCTCTTCTACAGTCTTCCTCGACCAACTAGTCATCCTCTTGCAAGATCTTTTGTGGGCTTCATAGCCGACAAAGAAATTTTTGAAATGAGCCTCTATCTCAACACATTTGTCCATAACCATGGATACAGAGTCTGTTTTCTGATTCAAAGCATGTTGGAGCATCTGGCATCTTGAATCAATACTTGAGAAAGTCGGAATAGTACCCACCAACTTCTTTAAGGACTGAACAACAAAGTCATGCCCCAATGAAGATGACTCAGAATCTGAGACTTTTCTTGGAGAATTTTATCCTTCAAAATGCTCAATTTTCATTTTAGAAGAATCACCAACTTCCATTTTCTTTACAACCACTGAGCTCGGGGTATCAACAACAAGTTGTTTTCCCTTGTCCTTTTTCTGAATGGATTCCTGTTCCGGAGTTCTCTTTTCACTGTCAGACACTTGAACAACATTGTCATCCTCATCATAAATGTTCTGAGCAGCATCCTCTACATTCTCCATTTGAGCAATGTCATGTAGAAGTTGTTCTTCCTCTGCATGATAAGATACTTCTTCTTCCTCTTTATCCTCATCCTTTCCTGGAGTGTCTCACTTAGATGATTCAGATTCTGATGTTTGGAGCGACAAATGTTTCGAAGGTGTCCCTTATAATCATCTACTTGCTTCAAAACATCTCCGGTGTCACCACTACCTTCAGCAACTTATTCTTCCTCTTCCACTTGCTCTATCTGCTCAACATCCTCAACAGGCTTTGCTACTGCCTCTTCTGGAGCGACAAAGTTTCTTCTTGCAGTCTCAGGTAGAGATTCCAGAGAAAAAGATCTCGGAACAGGAATGTTTGCTGAAACCATCTCATTAAACTTTAACAAAGTCCGAGCTACCTCAGCTTCAGACATCTTCTTCTTAAGCTTATTCTCTTTCACTTGTTTTTCTAGCTCATCTGCAGTTCTTTCCTTCAAGGCCTTAGCCTTCACAGGATCAAAGCAAAACTGAGGCTCCCCTTGCACTCTCTTCTTTTTGATTTCCCTTCATTTAGCAACTACCTCATCAGGGTAAGCTTTCTTCTTCTTCGGTTTTGGAGTTGCTGAATGAACTTCTTTAGATTTGGGATTCTCTGCTTCACCTTCAACTTCTTTCAACTTTCTCTTCCTCACTGGCTAAGAGGATTCAGGTTCAGTAACTTTTAGAATCATTTCTTCTTGAGCAGGTAAATCAATAAACTGACCAGTCTTCTTGTTGGAGGCTACATCCATCCTTTTGAGAGTACCATCACTCACTAACATAATCTTAAAAACTCTTGGCTTAGACTTGCAAGCTTCATTGAAAGACTCAAGGCATCGAACTATCAACTTTGAGAAGATTGCTGGATACATTATGATCTGAGCTCTCAAATTCCCTTTCTTAACATTCTCAAGAGTAATAAGAATGTGTTTCATCAGGTTAAACTTCCTCAGATTTATCAGAAAATATAGGATATAGATCTCGCTCTTCTTCAAACTGTCTTTATCACCCTTTCTTGGTACGATAAGGCCTTGTACCCATAACTCTAGAATCTAGAAATTTGTAGACAGAGAAGCAATCTTCAGAGTCTTATCATCTGACAGTCCGAGAGTTTCCAAAGCCTTTTCCTTGTCTAAGCTTCACTTTGAATCCGACAAAACATGAGAAATAAACTCAGCTTCTCTTTCATTGTTCAGTACTACCAAGTTGGCTGCCTTGGCATAAAAAAGTTTATAAGTCTTGCCATAAGACTTAAACGATAATTTGTCTCTGCCATCTTCCTTATAGAAGGAAACTGTCTCATAGAATTCTATAAGTAAATCTGAAGATACATCATCTTTATTACCAGGCATAGACATAGCAACATCTTCCCATCCATTAAGCTTAATGTTCTTGGATATAAGAGAATCATACTTGTTGAAGAAATAAGGATGAACCAACCTTTCTCTATATACTAACCACTTCGAAATCGGCTTAGAGGAAGTCATGTCTTGAGAAGATACTTCCACAGACATTCGGATCTGAAGACCTCTGAGAAGTTCGGAACGGAGATTTCTGAAGTTCGGAACGGTCCTAAAACAGAGAGTCAGAGCTTTGAGACGCTAGATCTTGAAAACCGATGTGGGACAACCATTTGGGGTCCCCTTTATATAGGCAACGAGAAGACGGTTCAACTTCCTCAGTTGATCGAACGGTTGTGATAAGATGATATCAGATCTGACAGTTGAAAACCAATTCTCAAGAAAACTTGAATCCGATCATTTGAGGTTTTAATTAAAACAAAAATTTAAGAAAACTATAATCTGAAATCAAAATATAAGAAAATGTCAGCAAGTAAAGTATCACTACGAAAACATGAGTAAGGATATCATACCTTTCGGATTGGCTTAGGAGGATTATTCGTAATGGGTAATATTAAAAAAATAACTACGAAAAAACGCAAAACTCGCTATGAAAGAAAAACTCAGTACGTAAAACTCAGTACGAAAAACATTAGAAGGATTTCAGTATGAAAATTTCATTACAAAAGTTAAAAAAACTCATTATGAATGTCTCGGTAGGAAAATCTCATTATGGAAATTCCAGTACGAAATTTTCCATTCCAGAAGTTTTCAATACGAAAATTTCCATTCCAGTATTTTTTTATACAAAAATATCCATTCTGGAAATTTTCTGTCCTGAAAATTCCCATACCGGAAATTTAGTTCCGAAAAGTTTGAAAACAAACTTTGAAAAACTTAGTTACTCTAACAAACAAATGTACTCCCCCTATGAAAAGAAGTTTATTACTGTAAGGAGATTTTTTCAACAGAAAGTTAATTAAGAAAGATTACCTTACGATTGTCATTCCTAACTTCTGTTTAATGTATTCAAATCTATCAGTAGGGAAAGATTTTTTGAAAATATCAGCAAGTTGATCTTGCGTTCCGATAAATTGAAGAATGATATCTCTTTTTAGTGTGTGATCCCTAAGAAAGTGATGCCTAATATCTATGTGTTTTGCACGAGAGTGATGTGCAGGGTTCTTACTTAAGGCAATGGCACTTGTGTTATCACAAAAAATTTGGGTTCCAGTAAAACTCAAGCCATAGGCTATGAGTGTGTGTTGCATCCACAACACTTGAGCACAACAACTTCCAGCTGCTACATATTTAGCTTTAGCAGTGGAGAGTGCTACAGAATTTTTCTTCTTGCAAGACCAAGAAACTAATGAATCTCTTAAGAAATGACAAGTTCTGGATGTAATTTTTCTAGCCATTCTACATCCACTAAAGTCAGCATCAGAAATTCTTTTTAGAATAAAATAATTTCCAGAAGTATAAAATATTCCTAGATCCATGGTTCCCTTAAGGCAGCAAAAAATTCTTTTTACTGCCTTTAAGTGAGATTCCTTAAGATTGGATTGATATATTGCACATAAGCATACTGAGACCATTAAGTCTGGTGGACTAGCTGTTAAGTAAAGTAAACTTCCTATCATACCTCTAAAAGATGTTTGATCTACTGTTTTCCTAGCTTCATCAAGATCTAAAGAGTTTGAGGTACCAATGAAAGTACTTATACTCTTATTGTTGTCATAACCATACTTTTTGAGAAGATCTTTAATATACTTATGTTGAGATATATAGATTCCTTCTGGTTTTTGAGAAATTTGAAAACCAAGGAAAAAAGTTAACTCACCCATCATACTCATTTCAAACTCAGATTTCATTAGAATTGCAAAAGAGTCAGTTCAATATTACTGAGTTGAACCAAATATGATGTCATCAACATAAAAATGAACAATCAAAACATTTTTTTTATCTTTATTTATAAAAAGAGTAGGATATGCATTTCCTTTAACATAGTTATTTTGAAGCAAAAATCCAGTGAGTCTATCATACCATGCTCGTGGAACTTTTTTAAGGCCATATAGAGCTTTGGTAAGTCTAAAAACATAATCAAGATGTTTTGTATCTTCAAAGCCAAGAGGTTGTTCAACAAAAACATCCTCTTGAACATAACCGTTAATAAAAGCACATTTCACATCCATTTGAAAAAGTTTAAAATTAAATAATGCTGCAAAGGCAAGTAGAATATGGATAGATTCAAGTCTGGCTACTGGAGCATAGGTTTCTTCATAGTCTATTCCCTCTTGCTGATTATAGCCTTTAGCAACAAGTCTAGTTTTATTTCTTACTATGACTCCATTTTCATCACATTTATTTCTGAAAACCCATTTTACTCCAATAACAAAAGTTTCTTTAGGTCTTTCAACCAACGTCCAGACTTTATTCCTTTCAAATTCATTTAGTTCATCTTGCATGGATTTGATCCAATAATCATCACCTAAAGCTTCATCAGTGATTTTAGGTTCTAATTGGGAAAGAAATGCTAGATGTTCTACTTCATTTCTTAAGGAACTTATAGTCCTTACAGGTTGATTTACATCACCAATGATACTATCACTGGGATGATTCTTAAGAAACACCTCATTTGGGTTTTGAAAAGCCTGTTCATCAACATAGGGTAGAAAGTATTTCGGGGTAAATGTTTCAGAAGTATCTTCTTGAACATTATCCTTATCAGAAGGTTATTCTATCAAAGGTTGACAATCAGTTTTTGAAAACACATCCGAGGATGTAGGCAGGGATGGTTTAAAAACAAAAGGATCAGACTCATTAAATTTTTCATGTACTGTTTCTTCAACAGTACAAGTATTTTTATTAAAAACTCTATAAGCCTTAGAAGTTGTGGAATAACCTAATAAAATTCATTCATCAGATTTTGGTGTGAATTTAAGAAGGTTATCTTTAGTATTAAAAATTAATACTCTGAAACCAAAAACCTTGAAGTAGGATAGTCTTGGTTTTCTACCATTCTATAACTCATAAGGAGTTTTATTAAGAAACGGTCTAATAAAAACTGGATTTATAGTATTGCAAGCAGTACTTACAGCATCAGCCCAGAAATGTCTAGCTATAAAATATTCACTCAACATGGTTCTAGTTATCTCTTGAAGAATTATATTTCTTCTCTCAACTACACCATTTTTTTGAGGAGTTCTAGGTGCTGAAAAATTGTGAGTAACACCTTTTCTACTACAAAAAGTTTCAAAATCAGAATTTTGAAATTCTCCTCAATGATCACTATGAATAGTTTTTCATGGAAAGTTTTTCTTATTTTTAACTTGAGCTCTAAAACTTTTGAAATACGAAAAATCTTCAGACTTCCTTGCTAGAAAATAAACCCAAGTAAATCTAGTGTAATCATCATCTAGAACAAACACATAGTATTTGCCTCCAATACTTCCAGTTTGTGTTGGACCAAAAAGATCCATGTGCACTAACTGCAATGCATCAGTTGTTGAGACTTCACCGATTGATTTAAAACTAGATTTATGTTGCTTTCCATATTGACAAGGATCACAAACTTTAGAAGAATCAAATAAAAGCTCCGGTAGATCCTTAACTAGTTCTTCTTAGTGAGTTTACATAGGTTTCTAAGGTTACAGTGACCTAGTCTTCTATGAAATAACCATGAATGATCTTCTATTGCACTTAGGCAAGGTAAATATTGGCTTCTGAGGTCTTCTAGGTTCAAAGTGTAAACATTCTCTTGCCTATTGGCTGAGAGAATAAATTCTTCCTTGGAATTGTGAACTAAGCACTTATCATTCCTAAATTTCACAAGGTAACCTTCGTCACATAACTGACTTATGCTAATGAGGTTGTGCTTAATACCCTTAACAAAAACAAAATTTGAAATCTATGTTTTTACTAAAAGAACAATATTAACAATACCAAAAATCTCTCACTTAGCATTGTCTCCGAAAGTTACCTTTCCTCCTTTCATTTTGATAATCTTTTCAAAATATCTTTTGTTACCAGTCATGTGCCGGGAACATCCACTATCCATGTACCATGTATTGTTGTTGGTACTCTCTTTATTTTCCTAAAATCAAGAATAGAATTAGACTTTCGGAATCCAGACTTGTTTGGATCCGAGATTCCCAGATAACAAAATTTTAGGAACCCACATCTTCTTAGAAAAGTATGCTTTGTGAAATCCTAAGGATTGCGTTTTGTTTAAGGAACAATTCTTTTCCCGGTGACCACCACATTGACACTTGGTAAAAAATGGGGCACTTTGAGAAACAAAATAATTGTTACTAAAAAATGATTTTTCATGGGTATAACCAAATTCGGATTTATTTCTTAAAGGTCGTATTTGGGAATACATTTTATCAAAATTTTCCTTACCATGGGTAAAGTTTGATAAACACTTCTTTAAGGAAAAAATTTCAGACTAGAGTTTTATAACCAAGTTTTTATCATCAAAATCATTAGTTTTAGAACTAGATCTAGGCTTGAAAACATTTTTCATAGAAATTACTTTTTATAACTCTTTAGAAATTTGGTTCTTCTCAGAACTTACTTCCTCAAGATTTTTTGAAATACTTTCAAAATCAGCATTTTTCCTATCAAGATCTTTAGAAAGATCTGATATCTCTTTTTTAAGAATAGAATTCCTAGAGTTTTCCTTATCAAGTTTCTTATTGAGTTTAGAATTATCAATATCAAGAAGTTCAGCAAACCTAGAAACTTCTTCATAAGTAGGTAAAGTATTATCTTTATCAGAAGAGGATTCTTCACCTGAGGAGTTATAATACTTACTATCATTAGAATTTAAAGATACAGTGGCCAATGATTTATCATTTCAAACCTTAGCCATAAAACAATGATTATAAATAGGTAATCTGGCTATATGACCAAGATTCTTCTGTCCTGAAGATTCATAATCAGAAGATTCATCTGAAGAGTCACCACCACTGGCACTCCGGGTGACATTTGCATTCAGAACTTTCTTAGCTTTGGCTTTATAATACTTCTTTATGTTCCTGTCTGAATGCCTTTCTTTCCTTTCTTTCTTTTTGAGCAAAGGTCAATCTGTTCTAATATGTCCACCTCTCTTGCATTCATAACATGTGACTTCTCCATCTTTTCTATCTTTCCTTTCCTTTTTCTTATACTTGGATTGGAAACTTCTTTGTCCAGCTATCTTGTTCATCCTTCGAGCATGATTTGCTAACTCATTTTCAGAGACTTCACTCTCACTAGATTCGGATTGGAAAATAACTTTCTTAGACTTGGATCTGGTTACTCTCTCAGGAGTCTTAGCTTTCATCTGATTTGGTGTTGTTGTAAAATCAACGGTACCATTTCAATTTTTCTTTTTGATGTTTTCAGCATCTCTCTTCGTTCTGGTTTCATGTTGGAGAAGAGTTCTGAATAACTCATCAAGAGAAATTTTTGTGACCTTCCTGTTCTCATCTATAGCAGTTCTTTTGGATTCCCACTCATTTGGCATGATATCAATTATCTTATCCACAAGTGCTTCATCATCTAACCCTTTCTCTCCCATAGACTGTAAACTGTTGAAGATAGTCATAAACCTCTGTTGAACTTTACATATTGCTTCTCCATAAGGAAAATTGAGGCCATGATATTCATCTCTAAGCATAGCTGTCCTAGTTACAATCACTTTAGAAGTTCCCAAGTGTGTAACCTCTAACTTCTTCCAGATACAATTAGCTGCTTCACAAGAAGAAATTTGGCTATATATATTTCTAGTCATTGAACAAAGTAAAGTATTGCGTACCTTATAATTGAGTTGATACTCTTTCTTTTCCTGGTTAGTAAAATTTATAACTTCCTTATCAGGAATTTTATAATCTCCAGTAAGCATAACAAAGTCATCTACTCCAGTATTGATAACAAAAGTCTTCATTCGATCTCTCCAGTATTCATAATCATTACCATCAAATATTTATGGCCTTGTAGGATTTAGATTATCAATGGAACCAACATTAATGTTTGCCTTACATAAAATAACCTTCGGAACACAAACTTGTTAGGAAAAAAAATTCGTAATAACAAATTTCAGAATGAGAAAGTTCGGAATGATAAAGTGAGAAAGAAAAACTTATACGTGAGTACAATTATTTCAGAGACCTCCTGTGATACCAATTGTAGGATCGAAAAAATGTTGTAGATGCTCAATATACAAGAGGGGGATGAATTGTATACTTTAAAAATTCCTTTGGAACCTTTAAATTTAGTTACGAATAACTATGTTTTCCTTAATCAAAGGAAAGGGCTAAGTTTAACAAAGTTTAAACTAAGAAAATTCACAACACCTCTAACACCAAATGAAAACTTGAAATAAGGAATGAAGTTATAAACTTCAAGTCCTATGAACTTTCTTAAAAATGGAAAGAGATTCTAAAAGTAGGTTCCGGAAATATGATTCCAGAAATTGAATCTTAACAAAAGATTACAATATGAGATTCTACCTTAAAGCATATAGAATCTAAATGAAATAGAGTTCAAGTAAGGAAGTGTAAGAAAGTTATAATTTCCTTACAATACAATATGCAGTGGAAATAAACAAGTAGTAAAACTACAAGTAACAAGATATAAGTCTTTTAACCCAAAGAGAAGGGTATCCAACAACCTTGGATAAAGGTCCCTTGATTTATAATTTCAAGCAATTCTATCTTTCCCACACCAGGGTAAGCCCTCGATTCAAACATCGGAGTCTCTGTCTTGCTATCCCCGCAAGCCCTCAACTTCAAGGTAGTTGGAAACCTCTGTCTTCCTCAGCAAGGAAGCCCTCAACTTCAAGGTGTTGGAAACCTCTGTCTTTGTATCCCCAGAAGTCCTCGAATGTAATCACCAACATTCGGAGTCACACGAAGCAAAAACTGAACGAGCGGTTCAGTACGCACAAGGCATGAAAAGCTTTCTCTCTCTAGAAATCACCTTAACAGCGTGTGGTCTCTAGATCGATCAACTTCCTTATGTTGTATTGAGCTCTTTCAAATAAGCTCCTATTTATAGGCAAGGTCGGCCTCCTTTCTAACGGTCATATTTTCCATAAAAATCGGAGGGACCTGTACATGTGTAACTAAACCAATGGTTAGTTTATAATAGAATAAATGACATCGTTTTATAACAAAACATGTGTAACAGAATGTACGACATCGTTTTATGTCTAACTAAAAAGTTCAGAGTGAAGATTCGGAGTGATGTTTCGGAGTGTAAGAAAAATATTACAGAGTAGACAAATTATAAAAGTGTATGCAAAATGAATGTTCGGAGTCTAACCAAAAACAATTTTCGGAGTCTAAATAAATTCGGAGTGTATTAAAAAAAAGTTGATCTGATTATGTTTAATAGGTGAATTCGGAATGAGAATTCGAAATGAGAATTCATCATCATAATTCGTAATGAGAATTATTCATCAGAATTCGTAATGAGAATTTGTATCCAGAATTCGGAGTAGAACTTTATTACAGTTCTCATCCAGAATTTGGAACCTAAAACAGAATGCTTCATATCAAAGTTTCAAACGTTTCTGAGAATATAGAAATGAATACGAACCTTATACTTAAGAAATATATGGATTAAAATATAATAAGGATAATTTTTCTTACAAAAGCAGTTTTCCTTATAAAAGCAATTATCCTTATAAAAGCGATTTTCCTTATAAAAGCAATTTTCCTTATAAAATCTATTTTCCTTATAAAAGCAATTTTCCTTATAAAAGAAATTTTCTTAAATATAAGGTGTTTGTGATTTTCAAAACAAGAAGGAATGGAAAAGTCATAAGGTAAACCTTATTGACTCAACAATCTCCCCCTTTTTGGAAAGAAAAAACATCCTTACGAAAAAGAAGTTCTAAGAAGAATGAAAACATTAAGGCTTGTATCCCTTTTCTTTAAGGATATTGATGAATACGACTAACTCCCCCTTAGGATTTGAAACTCTATGGATCGTATTCTAGATTTCCGGAATGATATTTAATTATGAATAAGAAAGTCTTCTTTAATGAAAAACTCCCCCTTAGATAAACTCTATTAGAGTTTGTTTTCTTTCTCACCCTTTGTTAAGAATCTTTTTACCCTTTATTATGGTTCTTTTCCTTCTCCCCCTTTGTGATTTTCAAAAATAATTTGAGGGAATGGAAAATATAACAAAGTACCTGAAAAAAATAGTAGCAACAACAAAAGAAACAAGAAAGCACAATTTTCATTAAGTTGGAAAGCTCAACAACAAAGAAGATTAGATACAACACAAGATCAGATCTGTCTATTTTTTATCTTTTTCTTTCGCCATGAGACCCTTAAGAATAGTCTTTATCTTCTTCAAGTATTTATGGTCTTCCTCGTCTTGCTTCTCTAATACAACAATTCTTGCACTTGGAGCTTCAATCTTTTCTTCCTGGGCTTGAAGCTTTTCTTCCTGAGCCTGAAGCTTTTCTTCCTGAGCCTTTAAGATTTGTTCTTGCTTTAACAACTTTTCTTCAAACTCAATCCGATGATCCCTTTCATACTTCCAGTTTTGTGAAATAGAATTTAGCTTCCCATTCAGATCTCTGGCTTCTTGAATCCGGAAATTCTTTTCATCTGTCAACTTTTCTTCAAAGGATGATGTAAGTTCATTTATCTTCCTGTCTTCTGTCTCAAAGGCATCCTGCACATTGTCTTGGAATTCATCAAAGAGCCTCATCTCTTCTACAGTCTTCCTCTACCAACTAGTCATCCTATTTCAAGATCTTTTGTGGGATTCATAGCCGAAAAATAAAGTTTTGAACTGAGCCTCTATCTATACACATTTTTCCATAACCATGGATACAGAGTCTGTTTTCTGATTCAAAGCATGTTGGAGCATCTAGAATCTTGAATCAATACTTGAGAAAGTCGAAATAGTACCCACCAACTTCTTTAATGATTGAACAACAAAGTCATGCCCCAACGAAGATGACTCTGAATCCGAGACTTTGCTTGGAGAATTTTCTTCTTCAAAATGCTCATTTTTCTTTTTAGAAGAATCACCAACTTCCCTTTTCTTTACAACCACTAAGCTCGGGGTATCAACAACAAGTTGTTTTCCCTTGTCCTTTTTCGGAATGGATTCCTGTTCCGGAGTTCTCTTTTCACTGTCTAACACTTGAACAAAATTGTCTTCCTCATCAGCAACGTATTGAGCACCATCCTCTATATTCTCCATTTGAGAAATGTCATGTAGAAGTTGTTCTTCCTCTGCATGATAAGCTACTTCTTCTTCTCCTTTCTCCTCATACATTCCTGTAGTGACTAACTTAGATGATTCAGCTTCTGAATTTCGGAGCGAAAAATGTTCCGAAGGTGTCCCCTTATAATCATCTACTTACTTCAAAACATCTCCGGTGTCACCACTACCTTCAGCAAATTCTTCTTCCTCTTCCACTTGCTCTATCTGCTCAACTTCCTCAACAGGCTTTGCTATTGCCTCTTCCGGAGCGACAAAGTTTCTTCTTAGAGTCTTAGGTAGAGATTCCAGAGAAAACGATCTCGGAATGGGAATGTTTGATGAAATCATCTCATTAAACTTTAACAAAGTCCTAGCTACCTCAGTTTGAGACATCTTCTTCTTAATCTTCTTCTCTTTCACTTGTTTTTTTAGCTCATCCGCAGTTCTTTCCTTCAAGGCCTTAGCCTCTGCAGAATCCAACCCAAACTGAGGCTCCCCTTGCACTCTCTTCTCTTTGATTTCCCTTCATTTAGGAACTACCTCATCAGGGTAAGCTTTCTTCTTCTTCTTCGGTTTTGGAGATACAGAATGAACTTCATTAGATTTGGGATTCTCTGCTTCACCTTAAAGTTCTTTAAACTTTCTCTTCCTCACTGGATTAGAGGATTTAGGTTCAGAAACATTCAGAACCATTTCTTCTTGAGCAGGTAAATCAACAAACTTACCAGTCTTCTAGTCGAAGGCTACATCCATCATTTTGAGAGTACCATCACTCACTAACATAATCTTACAAACTCTTGGCATAGACTTGCAAGCTTCCTTGAAAGACTCAAGGCAACGAACTATCAACTTTGAGAGGATTGCTGGATACATTATGATCTGAGCTCTCAAATTCCCTTTCTTAACATTCTCAAGAGTAATAAGAATGTGTTTCATCAGGTTAAACTTCCTCAGATTTATCCGAAAATCTAGGATATAGATCTCGCTCTTCTTCAAACTGTCTTTATCACCCTTTCTCGGTACGATAAGGCCTTGTACCCATAACTCTAGAATCAGGAAATTCGTGGACAGAGAAGCAATCTTCGGAGCCTTATCATCTAACAGTCCGAGAGTTTCCAAAGCCTTTTTCTTGTTGAAGAATCCCTTTGAATCTGGCAAAACATGAGAAATAAATTCAGCTTCTCTTTCATTGTTCAGTCCTACCAAGATGGCTGCCTTGGCATAAGAAAGTTTATAAGTCTTTCCATAAGACATAAATGATAATTTTTCTCTGCCATCTTCCTTATAGAAGGAAACTGCCTCATAGAATTCTATAAGTAAATCCAAGAATACTTCATCTTGATTCCCAGGCTTAGACACAGCAACATCTTCCCATCCATTAAGCTTAATGTTCTTGGATATAAGAGAATCATACTTGTTTATGAAATCAGGATGAACCAACCTTTCTTTATATACTAACCACTTCGAAATCGGCTTAGAGGAAGACATGTCTTGAGAAGCTACTTCCACAGACATTCGGATCTGAAGACCTCTGAGATGTTCGGAACTGAGATTTCTGAAGTTCAGAACGGTCTTAAAATAGAGAGTCAGACCTTAGAGATGCTAGGGCTTGAAAACCAATGTGGGACAACCATTTGGGGTCCCCTTTATATAGGCAACGAGAAGACGGTTCAACTTCCTCAGTTTATCGAACGGTTGTGATAAGCTAATATCAAATCTGACGGTTGAAAACCAATTCTCAAGAAAACTTGAATCCGATCTTTTGAGGTTTTTATTAAAACAAAAATTTAAGAAAACTATAATCTAAAAACAAAATATAAGAAAATTTCCGCAAGTAAAGTATGACTATGAAAACATGAGTAAGTAAATCATACCTTTTGGATTGGCTTAGGAGGATTATTCGTAATGGGTAATATTAAAAAAATAACTATGAAAAAAAAACGAAATACTCACTATGAAAAACAAACTCAGTACGCAAAACTCAGTACGAAAAAAATTATAAGGATTTCAGTATGAAAATTTAATTACAAAAGTTAAAAAAACTCATTATGAAACTCTCGGTACGAAAATCTCGTTATGGAAATACCAATACGAAATTTTCCATTCTGGAAGTTTTCAATACGAAAATTTCCATTCCAGAATTTTTCTATACGAAAATATCCATTCTGGAAATTTTCTGTTCCAGAAATTCCCATACCAGAAATTTAGTTCCGAAAATTTTGAAAACAAACTTTGAAAAACATAGTTACTCTAACAAACAAATGTACTCCCCCTATGAAAAGGACTTTATTACTGTAAGGAGATTTTTTCAACAGAAAGTTAATTAAGAAAGATTACCTTATGGTTATCATTCCTGACTTCTGTTTAATGTATTCAAATCTATTAGTAGGCAAAGATTTTGTGAAAATATCATCAAGTTGATCTTGAGTTCCGATAAATTGAAGAATGATATCTTCTTTTAGTGTGTGATCCCTGAGAAAGTCATGCTTAATATCTATGTGTTTTTCACGAGAGTGATGTGTAGGGTTCTTACTTATGGCAATGGCACTTGTGTTATCACACAAAATTTGGGTTTTATTAAAACTCAAGCCATAGTCTGTGAGTGTGTGATGCATCCACAACACTTGAGCACAAAAACTTCCAGCTGCTACATATTCAGCTTCAGCAGAGGAGAGTGCTATAGAATGTTGCTTCTTGCAAGACCAAGAAACTAATGAATCTCTTAAGAAATAATGAGTTCCAGATGTACTTTTTCTATCCATTCTACATCTACCAAATTCAGCATCAGAAAATCTTTTTTGAATAAAATCATTTCCAGAAGTATAAAATAATCCTAGATCCATGGTTCCCTTAAGGTAGTGAAAAATTCTTTTTACTACCTTTAAGTGATATTCCTTAGGATTGGATTGATATCTTGCACATAAGCATACTGAGAACATTAAGTCTGGTCGACTAGCTGTTAAGTAATGTAAACTTCCTATCATACCTCTAAAAGATGTTTGATCTACTGGTTTCCCAGCTTCATCAAGATCTAAAGAGTTTGAGGTACCAATGGGAGTACTTATACTCTTAGTGTTGTCATAACCATACTTTTTGAGAAGATATTTAATATACTTATGTTGAGATATATAGATTCCTTCTGGTTTTTGAAAAATTTGAAAACCAAGGAAAAAAGTTAACTCACCCATCGTACTCATTTCAAACTCAGATTTCATTAGACTTGCAAAAGAGTCAGTTAAATATTGTTGAGTTGAACCAAATATGATGTCATCGACATAAAATTGAACAATCAAAACATTTTTCTTATCTTTATTTATAAAAAGTGTTAGATCTGCATTTATATTAACACAGTTATTTTGAATCAAAAATCCAGTGAGTCTATCATACCATGCTCGCAGGGCTTGTTTAAGGCCATACAGAGCTTTGGTAAGTCTAAAAACATAATCAGGATGTTTTGTATCTTCAAATCCAGGAGGTTGTTCAACAAAAACTTCCTCTTGAACATAACCATTAAGAAAAGCACATTTCACATCCATTTGAAAAAGTTTAAAATTAAATAATGCTGCAAAGTAAAGTAGAATACGAATAGATTCAAGTCTGGCTACTGGAGCATAGGTTTCTTCATAGTCTATTCCCTCTTGCTGATTATAGCCTTTAGCAACAAGTCTAGCTTTATTTCTTACTATGACTCCATTTTCATCAAATTTATTTCTGAAAATCCATTTTAATCCAATAACATAAGTTTCCTTAGGTCTTTCAACCAAAGTCCATACTTTATTCCTTTCAAATTCATTTAGTTCATCTTGCATGGCTTTGATCCAATAATCATCACCTAAAGCTTCATCAGTGATTTTAGGTTCTAATTGGGAAAGAAATGTTATATGTTCTAATTCATTTCTTAAGGAACTTCTAGTCCTTCCAGGTTTATTTACATCACCAATGATACTATCACTGGGATGATTCTTAAGAAACACCTTATTTGGTTTTTGAAAAGCCTGTTCATCAATATAGGGTAGAAAGTCTTCCGGGGTAAATGTTTCAGAAGTATCTTCTTGAACATTATCCTTATTAGAAGGTTCTTCTGTCAAAGGTTGAGAATCAGTTTTTGAAAACACATCTGAGGATGTAGGCTGGGATGGTTTAAAAACAAAAGGATCAGACTCATCAAATTTTTCATGTACTGTTTCTTCAACAGTACAAGTATTTTTATTAAAAACTCTATAAGCCTTAGAAGTTTTGGAATAACCTAAGAAAATTCCTTCATCAGATTTTGGTGCAAATTTATGTAGGTTATCTTTAGTATTAAAAATGAATACTTTGAAACCAAAAACCTTGAAGTAGGATAGTCTTGGTTTTTTACCATTCCATAACTCATAAGGAGTTTTATTAAGAAAGGGTCTAATGAAAACTCGATTTATAGTATAGCAAGCATTACTTACAGCTTCAGCCCAGAAATGTCTAGCTATAGAATATTCACTCAACATGGTTCAAGTTATCTCTTGAAGAATTCTATTTCTTCTCTCAACTACACCATTTTGTTGAGGAGTTCTAGGTGTTGAAAATTTGTGAGTAATACCTTTTCTACTACAAAAAGTTTCAAAATCAGAATTTTGAAATTCTCCTCCATGATCACTATGAATAGTTTTCAATAGAAGGTTTTTCTCATTTTTAACTTGAGCTCTAAAACTTTTGAAATAAGAAAAAGCTTCAGACTTCCTTGCTAGAAAATAAACCCAAGTAAATCTAGTGTAATCATCAACTAGAACAAACACATAGTATTTTCCTCCAATTCTTCCAGTTTGTGTTGGACCAAAAAGATCCATGTGCACTAACTGAAATGCATCAGTTGTTGAGACTTCACTGATTGATTTAAAACTAGATTTATGTTGCTTTCCATATTTACAAGGATCAAAAACTTTAGAAGAATAAAATCTAAGCTCCGGTAGATCCTTAACTAGTTCTTCTTAGTGAGTTTACATAGGTTTCTAAGGTTACAGTGACCTAGTCTTCTATGAAATAACCAGGAATGGTCTTCTATTACACTTAGGCAAGGTAAATCTTAGCTTCTGAGGTCTTCTAGGTTCAACGTGTAAACATTCTCTTGCCTATTGGCTGAGAGAATAAATTCTTCCTTGGAATTGTGAACTAAGAACTTATCATTCCTAAAATTCACAAGGTAACCTTCGTCACAAAACTGACTTATGCGAATGAGGTTGTGCTTAAGACCCTTAACAGAAATAACATTTGAAATCAATTTTTTTCCTAAAAGAATAATATTACCAATACCAACAATCTCTCCCTTTGCATTTTTGCTGAAAGTTACCTTTTCTCCTTTCATTGTGATAATATTTTCAAAATAGCTTTTGTTACCAGTCATGTGCCGGGAACATCCACTATCCATGTACCACGTATTGTTGCTGGTACTCTCTTTATTTTCCTGAAATCAAGAAGAGAATTAGACTTTTGGAATCCAGACTTGTTTGGATCCGAGATTCCCAGATAACAAAATTTTAGGAACCCACATCTTCTTAGAAAAGTAAGCTTTGTCAAATCCTAGGATTGGGTTTTGTTTAAGTAACAATTCTTTGCCCGGTGACCACCACATTAACACTTGGTACAAAATGGGGCACTTTGAGGAACAAAATAATTGTTACTAAAAAATGGTTTTGCATGGGTATAACCAAATCCGGATTTATTTCTTAAAGTTCGTTTTTGGAAATACATTTTATCAAAATTTTCCTTACCATGGGTAAAGTTTGATAAACACTTCTTTAAGGAAAAAATTTCAGACTTGAGTTTCATAACCAAGTTTTTATCCTCAATATCATTATTTTTAAAACTAGAGCTAGGCTCGAAAACATTTTTCTTAGAAATTACTTTTTCTAACTCTTTAGAAAGATGGTTCTTCTCAGAACTTACTTCCTCAAGATTATTTGAAATAATTTAAAAATCAGCATTTTTCCTATCATGACCTTTAGAAAGATCTGATATCTATTTTGTAAGAATAGAATTACTAGATTTTTCCTTATCAAGTTTCTTATTGAGTTTAGAATTCTCAATCTCAAGAAGTTCATCAAACCTAGAAACTTCTTCATAAGTAGGTAAAGTATTATCTTCATCAGAAGAGGATTCTTCGCCTGAGGAGTTATAATACTTACTATCATTATAATTTAAAGATACATTGGCCAATGATTCATCATTTCGTTCCTTAGCCATAGAATAATGATTATGAATAGGTAATCTGGCTATAAGACCAAGATTCTTCTGTCCTGAAGATTCATAATCAGAAGATTCATCTGAAGAGTCACCACCATTGTCACTCCAGGTGTCATTTACTTTCATAACATTCTTAGCTTTGGCTTTATAATAATTCTTTCTATTCCTGTCTGAATGCCTTTCTTTCTTTTCTTTCTTTTTGAGCAAAGGGCAATCTGGTCTAATATGTTCAGCTCTCTTGCATTCATATCATGTGACTTCTCAATCTTTCCTATCTTTCCTTTCCTTTTTCTTATACTTGGATTGGAAACTTCTTTGTCAAGCTATCTTGTTCATCCTTCGAGCAAGATTTGCTAAATCATTTTCAGAGACATCACTCTCACTAGATTCGGATTGGAAAATAACTTTCTTAGACTTGGATCTGGTTACTCTCTCAGGAGTCTTAGCTTTCATCTGATTTGATGTTGTTGTAAAAGCAACGGTACCATTTCCATTTTGCTTTTTGATATTGTCAGCATCTCTCTTCATTCTGGTTTCATGTTGGAGAATAATTCTGAATAACTCATCAAGAGAAATTTGAGTGACCTTCCTGTTCTCATCTATGGCAGTTATTTTGGATTCCCACTCATTTGGCATGATATAAATTATCTTATCCACAAGTGCTTCATCATCTAACCCTTTTTCTCCCATAGACTGTAAACTATTGACGATAGTCATAAATGTCTGTTGAACTTTACATATTGGTTCTCCATAAAGAAAATTGAAGCCATGATATTCAGCTCTAAGCATATCTCTCCTAGTTTCAATCACTTTAGAAGTTCCAAAGTGTGTAACCTCTAACTTCTTCCAGATACAATTAGCTGCTTCAGAAGAAGAAATTTGGCTATATATATTTCTAGTCATTGAACAAAGTAAAGTATTGCATACCTTATAATTGAGTTGATACTCTTGGTTTTCCTGGTTAGTAAAATTTCTAACTTCTTTATCAGGAATTTTATAATCTCCAGTAAGCATAACAAAGTTATCTACTCTAGTATTGATAACAAAAGTCTTCATTCGATCTCTCCAGTATTCATAATCATTACCATCAAAGATTGGTGGTCTTGTAGGATTTATATTATCAATGGAACCAACATTAATTCCTGCCATACTTAAAATAACCTTTGGCACACAAACTTGTTATGAAACAAATTTCGTAATAACACAAGTTTGGAATGAGAAACTTTGGAATGATAAAGTGAGAAAGAAAAACTTATACGTGAGTACAAGTATTTCAGAGACCTCCTCTGATACCAATTGTAGGATCGAAATAATATTGTAGACTCTCAATATATAATAGGGGGTGAATTGTATACTTTAAAAATTCCTTTGGAACCTTTAAAGTTAGTTACGAATAACAATGTTTTCCTTAAGCAATGTAAAGGGCTAAGTTTAACAAAGTTTAAACTAAGAAAATTCACAACACCTCTAACACCAAATGAAAACTTGGAATAAGGAATGAAGTTATAAACTTCAAGTCCTATGAACTTTCTTAAAACTGGAAAGAGATTCCGAAAGTAGGTTCCGGAAATATGATTCCGGAAATTGAAACATAACAAAAGATTACAATATGAGATTCTACCTTAAAGCCTATAGAATCTAAATGAAACAGAGTTCAAGTAAGGAAGTATAAGAAAGTTATACTTTCCTTATAATACAATATGCAGCGGAAATAAACAAGTAGTAAAACTACAAGTAACAAGATATAAGTATTTTAACCCAAAGAGAAGGGTATCCAACAACCTTGGATAAAGGTCCCTTGATTAATAATTTAGAGAAAGTCTGTCTTACCCACACCAGGGTAAGCCCTCGATACGAAGATCGGAGTCTCTGTCTTGATATCCCCGCAAGCCCTCAACTTCAAGGTTATTGGAAACCTCTGTCTTCCTCAGCAAGGAAGCCCTCAACTTCAAGGTGTCAGAAACCTCTGTCTTCCTATCCCCAGAAGTCCTCGAATGTAATCACCAACATTCGGAGTCGCACGAAGCAAAAACTGAACGATCAGTTCAGTACGCACAAGGCATGAAAATATTTCTCTCTCTAGAAATCACCTTAACAGCGTGTGGTCTCTAGATCGATCAACTTCTCTATGTTGTATTGAGCTCTTTCAAATGAGCTTCTATTTATAGGCAAGGTCAGCCTCCTTTCCAACGGTCATATTTTCCTTAAAAATCGGAGGGACCTGTACACATGTAACTAAACCAATGGTTAGTTTATAATAGAATAGACGACATCATTTTATAACCTAACAAGTGTAACAGAATGTACGACATCGTTTTATGTCTAACTAAAAATTTCGGAGTGAAGATTCAGAGTGAAGGTTCGGAGTGTAAGAAAAATATTAAATAGTAGACAAATTATAAAATCGTAAGCAAAATGAAAGTTCGGAGTCTAACCAAAAACAATTTTTGAGTCTAAATAAATTTGGAGTGTATAAAACAAAGATGATCAAATTCTGTTTAATAGGTGAATTCGGAATGAGAATTCAGAATGAGAATTCGTCATCAGAATTCGTAATGAGAATTCATCATCAGAATTCATAATGAGAATTCGTATCCAGAATTCGGAGTAGAACTTTATTAGAGTTCTCATCCAGAATTTGGAACCTAAAACAGAATGCTTCATATCAAAGTTTCAAATGATTCCGAGAATATAGAAATGAATCCGAATCTTATACATAATAAATATATGGATGAAAATATGATAAGGATAATTTTTCTTACAAAAGCAGTTTTCCTTATAAAATCAATTTTCCTTATAAAAGCGATTTTCCTTATAAAAGCAATTTTCCTTATAAAAGCGATTTTCCTTATAAAATCAATTTTCCTTATAAAAGCCATTTTCTTAAAGATAAGGTGTTTGTGATTTTCAAAACAAGAAGGAATGGAAAAGTCATAAGGTAAACCTTATTGACTCAACAGGTTTGGCCAAACCGTTGGGAAAAGTGGAATCAAAGTTGGATTTTCCCAATTTTTTGGCCAATGAAGGGAAATTGAGACAAAATCTCATAAATCAAGTTCAAATTGCTTCATAAGTTCACCAACATCATATATAATAAATTTAAATTAATTATAATTCTATACCAAAACCATTTAAATAATTATAAAATAATATATGATCAATATTTAAAAATTTAAGACCCATTAATTAATTATGTATTATTAAATTATCCCTTTCTTGGTGTTTACAGTCTCGTTTTCATGAAAGTTTTGATTTGGATGTATTGTTCCATTCGTCATTCTCATGGATAAATTATATCTATAATTATAATAATTATATAAATATCATATATATATATATATATACATTTTATACATATTTATAATCCTCCATAAAGATCATATATTGAAATTTGAGTTACCTCATTCATGGAGACGGTCGATCCCATGTATACATGAAAGTTATTTTCACTTTTCAATGAATGAAATGAAATACAAGTAATTAATAATTAACCTTTTATGAATAATTAATATATCATATTTATCGTATATATTAATTAAATATATCCATATTTCTGTCTATTTGAATTATAATGGAAACCATTAATTACATTTCTTAATGGAGGTGGTAGTCCACACCTTCACACGAGTGAAGTTATCATTTTCCAATAAACGAGATAGTAAAAATAATGATATCATATTATAATTATAAAAGTATAATAATTTCATAAATATCATAATTAAATATTAAATCCTTGATAATAACTAGAAAATGGAAATGGTTTTTGAAAATAAATTGTATTGCCATGTGGAGGTGGTTTTCCACACGTACGGACGTGACATACATTCACATCAAATTTGATGAAAAAGTGGGTTAATGATTCTCATTTTAAAAATTAAAATTCAAGTGTATTGTATATATTAATTTTTTTTATTTTAGATGAATATTATATATTTTTAGGACGCATAAGCAGAAATAAATTGAAAGAGGTTGGGTAGGATGATTACATATTCTTCGGTAGTGTCAAGACCCCCTCACCACAAAATGTACCCCTCCTGGGTCAGAAATGTTAGAAGGGAGATAATGACATCGAGTCCCACCACTAGTAGGCCCTGGGTTAGCGACTTGCACTGAGGGTATGGTAAACACACAAATGGGAGGCCCTACCCTCTAAGAGAACACATGCGAAATATATATACAAGACAAGCACTGACCAACTCCAACTCAGACTATAATATAAAAGAAATCCAAAGTACACGTATGTAATGTCATGGAAAACTACTATAACTGAAAGGGAACGTTTCATGTACCAAAGGAATGTAAAAAACAACAGCTGCCACGAAGCCCGAATAGCTCCTGCAACCCCAAGCTACTAGTAACTTTCCTGATCACTGACATTCACTAAGTGTCCTGAAAAATAGTTCAGATATACATAGGGTGAGTATAAAATTATACTCATTAGGATCCTCCCTAGAGCCTGTTGTGAAAACGTAAAGAATGCATACTAAATAATAGTGAACAAAATGTGAAACTAAATCCACAACTAAAAAGGTATACTATGTTCCCAACCTCACCATGGATACTCTAACCATGTATCACATAAAAAAGTATATAATTCAATAATGAATATCAAGGGTACCCCGCTACCACTACACCACTAGTTTTCAACTTAGATTCGACACCGAATGTCCTAAACATCCCTCTCCAAAATTGGTTTCCCGTAGATACCTAGTCGAAGCACCACATCATGCTCCTCATGCAACACAACCACTATGTCCACGTAACCGAAGTAACTAGGTAGTTTTTGAGAGCCACCCCAACTTTCATTACTTGTATCATACATCGATCAATATACCTCAAGCCATTACATCCCATACACTGAGTAAGGATCCTCAAGCCATAACAACCTATACATGATAAACTTATAGTAGTCCACATGGAACTATATAGAGAATATTTCTGTGTGAATAACCACAACCCATTAGACACCTCTACACACATATTTGGAAAAAAAACCAACTATTGTGCCAACCAGAATATGCAACTAACCAGAGAATAGATAGTGGCCAAAGGGGGTAGTCATCTATCCATCCTCCTACCAAAATGTTGAGGAAAACACCCCCAACGCTTAGAATCCAAGTGGTGAGAGTTTACCTAATTTATGGGGTGGAGTATCACATAGAAACTCAATAAGAATAGAATGTACTATATCACTCAAACACACTATGGGCATAACCTATTATTAGAATCAACTATAGCTAACATCTCTCAGACTCCTAGATGCCACTTTTATGATTAATTAACCTATATGAAAACAACCATTTAAAAAGATTTATTTTACTACTTTATTCCCTTTTTCAGTTTAATTATACATTAAATAATTCTTTAAACATTAATTACCCATTATCAATTCAAAATTACATTCCATTATCATTACAACCCATATCCACAGTTACTTTATATTGCAACCTCTTCATTTCCTTACACCAAGTTACAACCCCATTGGTTAACATCATTAATTTATAGAATTATTACTTTACCATATCCCCATTAATTTTAGAAAAACATTCTAATATAATAAAAACTAGGGGCTCAATATGGTGATTAGATGAACTACTTTTCAAGTCTTTTCATCCTATATCAGGAGAATAGACCAAGACTCCCTTGAGAAGGTAAACATGGAAAGAACGTGGCGTACCCTACACATCTTTGCCCTTTTTGGATAAAGGGCAATCCAGTCCAGCTTCCTTTAGTAATGGGGAATGTAAAATAGATAAACAATCAAAAATATTTAATAAAAATATAATAATTTACATATAACCCATTTCCTCATCTTTGGTATCCTCCCCAGCACTCACATGCATAAACTGATGAATCTTGCCACTCTAGGCATCAACTACCGCCACAACCAATGGGCCTACCTCCCTGCATATAACAATAGCCATCCATGCTCACATCAAAAAACAAGAAATTTTATTCAAACATCATATAAATAGGGATCTTGGTCCATAAACAAGACATCCAACCTTCTTACATAATGTGAACTCAAGGCTCCAAACCACAAGGCTCTCGGCCTTATAATGAAGAGGGAATCTCAAAACCCTATTAGGCATTATCTTTTATTAAATAGAGGGTTCTATAATCCATCTATAATTTAAAAATTTATAATTTTTAGGTAAAAACTAGGGGAAACCTAAAAATTATGCTTTCAATAATAAACTAAATTGTTAATTTAAAAGCCTTTAATTCATTATCAGGAAGCATCAACATGCCTCTACCACATAAATTAATTCAATTAATCATGATTACCACAATAATGACTATATTATTTTACATGCATCTTCTTATTTGACAAATAATTATAATTAATTCTAGTTTATATAATTTACAAATTTCTATCTAGAAAAACATCATAAACAAGGAAATAATAGATATCACACTATCGAGAAAAACAAGAGGCAATAACATAAGATTCGCACCAATTAATTTATCAGGTTTGAATATTAATTATCTTAATTACATAGTGATCCAGTGGGATAAAACATGTTAACTCTACAGTTTCACATATAATAATAGAGAATCCACAAATACCCTACCTCAAAATGTTTTTGATGCTCTTTGCACAAGAACATTCCAACAATATAAATCTCGATCACCTCTCCTGGAGGACTATATCCACCTGAGGTTGCAAAGACACCACGATATCAGCCAAAACTCAAGAAAACTCTATCAAGAACATGGAGATAGCATGGAATAACATGTAAAGGAGAAATAGAAGGAGATTAACCCAAAGAAAGAAGTTAGATCATACCTCATATCGAATATTGATCGATACTTCATGGTCTCACTAAAACCGGTGGTTCACATTCAGAAGGAAGAAACTCTAGGGAAGACACAATCCAAGGCTACAACATTATGTAAGAATCCTATAAGAAGGAAGAAATGGTTCGAGCATCTTGCTCTAGGGAACGAGGAAGAACAATGAAGAAAGATATCTCGACCCTTTAGAATATTTATCGGATTAGCGGTTTAAGATACGCTGGATCTGCTATTTGGATTGGTTCTTTTAATGATCTTGTGTTTTGACTGAATAAAGGCTTCTAGATGATTATGGAAAATTAATATAGGAGTTATGGGATTTAAATTATTTTTAAATCCATTAAAATGTGGCGTTGAATTCATTTTTCGTCAAAGAAAATGTCAAATGAGAAAAAAAGTTGGAAATATGGATAAATATAGAAATTTGGCCATATAAATAAAATAGTTTTCGAAACACTATACAAGAAACTGATAGAATTTTCACCATTTCTGACTCACCATTTTTGAATAACTATTTTTGGATCACTGTTTTTGAATCACCATTTTTGTTTCACTATTTTAGACTCACAATTTCTGACTAAACATTTTTGACTCACTCTTTTAGAATTTTTGAAAAAGAAAAATGACTCTAGATTTTGGAAACACTATTCAATGAACTAAAAATTTGGAAACGTGTTGGGGATGAGTCATTTTGACCTCCCATTATACCTCAAACACTATATTTTAGTAAGGTAATTAGCCGGAGAGGACTGTGAAGTTACATCATATACCTCTCAAATATTTTCATCCTCAAGAATTAAAAACCAACCTAAATGGAAATAAAAAAGGTGTTTGAACAAACATCCAATTAGATACATCTAAAAAGATAGGAAGGAATAAAATTATCAAAAGAAATCCATCTCTAAAAAACAAAATGTATCTAATCACAAAAAAACATTTTTACACGAAAAGAGTTAAAAATAAAACAACTATGGGTACTGAGCACGTATCTGTGACTCAGGTTACCATGTACTCTCTTCCACACCACTATGTTTCCACAAGACAAAAACCAAGGGGATATAATGCCCGCATAAAAACTTCTCCTTGTGGTACTAGATCTCCAAAAGCCGCTCCTCGAAGGTCGCCTCATCATCATCATCATCGATCTCTCCCCAAATCAATGACACGAGAGTCATCACAAAGGTAATGATTGAGGTGCAGTACATGAAAAGTTTCATGTACCGTACTCATCTATGGGGGATGTTCTACTCAATACGCCACAACTCCAACATGAGCCAACCCCTCAAAATTCCGAACAAACTCTGTAGAAAGCTTACTTGCACAACCGAGCCTTCAAAGCTAATAATGATGAGTCACCTTAAGAAAAACGTGTTCCCCAACATCAAACTCCAAATGTAATATACATTGATAGAAATATGATTTCTGAGGATCCTATGTTTCCTTCATCATCTAGATATTTACCTGAACTATCTCTGTCATGTACTTTACCAATTCTGGCCCGATAATTGTTGACTCTATGACCCCAGTCCCAAAAATATGGAGAATAGAAAGGTTATTCATAAAAGGATTCAAACATAAACATACTAATGGTGGAGTGGAAACTATTATTGTAGGAGAACAGCTCCTTGGGTAAGTGCTTCATCCATGAACCTCCAAAATCCAGGACATAAAAGTGTAACGTGTCTTCAAGGGTATGGATGGTCCACTCTGTCTGATCGTCTGTCTGTGGATGAAGAGCAGTACTAAGGCATAGTTTAAAACTGAAAGCATGATGAAGATCTCTCCAAAACATAGTGGTAAAATGAGGATCTAGATCAGAAAAGATCATCCTTGGGACTCCATGGAGTATCACCACCTCCTCTAGATACTTCCTTGATAAAACCTCTACTAAGTCCAATTCCTTGATTTCTATAAAGTGGGATGATTTTTTCAAGTGATCCACTACCACCCCAATAGTTTCATGGACACCCTGAGATCACAGTACACTGGTAACAAAGTATATTGAGACGTCCTCCAAATTCTAGAGAAGAACATCTAATGGTTGGAGAAAACCATCGGGGACATGGTGCTCGACCTTCACATTATGGTAGACCAAACATCGGGACACCAACTCCGAAACTTCATGCTTTAGATCAGGGCACAAAAACTGACTCCTCAAGGCTCAATACATCTTTTTCATGCTGTCATGCACAACTAAAGGTGAACTATGGAACCCTATGAAAACCGTATCAAACATCAACAATAGAATGAAAATACTTCCCTAATACAAAACCCAGTGTTTTTCATCCTCATACCAACCATCCGGGTCCTCCGTACAAATAACTCGGTCTCCCCAGACCACCACCTCTAGATCTCCCAATTGGTACTCTTCCACCTTCTGCACCATAGATGACATTATCAGCATCTAAAAAAGTCAACCTCCACTACCAACTTCTCACATATCCTGATGAAATGCTAACAGTTCTTCCATTACCCTCCAGGAATCACCAGATTCATGTAATACATCACTACATGACTTCCTGCTCACCGCATCTGGTACAAAATTCAACATTCCCAATGTATAAGAGATTTAAAATTCATATTCTTATAAGAACTCCATATACCGATTGTATAGCAATTTCAAGTCACTGTAGGAGAAAACATACCATATACTCTTATGATCGATGAAAACCATAAAGCACTCCATAATGTGGTAATGTCTCCACAAATTTTGAGAAAACACCATAGCCACCAACATAAGATCATTGTATGAATAGTAATATTCATGGGGATTCAACTTCCAAGAACCATAAGAAATGACTGATCTCTACTGCATCAGAACACAACCTAACCCTAGATGTAATGCATCACATAAAACATAAAATAGAACTCTATCTAATGGAATATAATGAACTAAAGAGCTTAACAAATTCTACTTCAGATACTCAACATCTTCCAAACACTGATCAGTCCTCAGAAAAAATTAATCCTTCATGGATAATACAATCAGGGGAGTCTCAACTTAAGTGAAAATGGTTATGAATCTCTTGTAATAGCCTTAGAGACCAATGAAACGTCTCACCTCTACCATTGTCTTGGGGGATTCCCAAGACACAACGGTATCTATCTTTGATGGATCCATATCAAATCCCTATCGAGACACCACATTCCCTATGGAAAGAACATATCATGCCCAAATCTATCACTTTAAAACATACCAAATATGTGATATTGACAAAAAACTCCCAAAACGGTGTGCAAATGCTTTGCATTCTTATCCTAAAATGTAGAATAAACAAAGATGTCATTGATGAAAACAATCATCAACTTATCCTAGAACTCATGGAACAAAATTTTCTTCAAACACATTAACATAACTTGAGCATTCATCACACCAAATGAAATTATAACAAACTCATAATGCCCATGATGACAACAGAATGCAGTCTTTGGGATATCATCATCCTTCACACACATCTGATGATATTATGACTGCATGTCTATGTTTGATAACCAACATGAACCCTTTATTTTTTCAAATAAATCATCAATCTATAGAATAGGATAGAAATACTTCACATTAATTTTTTTAAGTGATGATAATCAATAGACAATTGCAAACTATCATCATCCTTCTCCACAAACAAAATCAATGCACCATTGGGTGACACACTCAGTCGAACAAAACCACACTATAAAAGAATATTGGGATTTTTACACAAATCACATAACTCATAAGGGTACATCCTATAAAGATACTTATAAATAAGAGACTCTCCAGGATATATCTTGATCCCAAACTTGATCCCTCATCGAGGGGGTAATGCTACAACCTCTTCTAGAAAGATATCATGGTACTATACTGCGACCCTGGGAAATGCCAACTACTGAACCTATGATTAACATAACATCAGCTCACACATTAAGGATTATAAGGAAAGAACATGCTTCTGACCCATTTGAGGGTCTCTCTTGGCCACAAACACCACTTGCTGTCCACAATCATCGAAGCACACCACCGGTATCCTGAAGCAATACACGATAGCCTTCACCAAATACAAAAAATCCATACTGAGGATGACAACTTCCAGTTGTTACCGTAAACATAGGAAGTCTCCCAAAGAGAGGTTCTTACCCAACACTATCTTACAGTCTCTACATACTTCAAAGAAGTCATCTCAATCTCCAACTATCATAGTCAATGCCAAGGGAACTAGAAGCCTCTATACCCCAAGTCCCAATGAATGGAAAAGGGAAGGTGTTATGAAGGAGTGTCTCACTTTTGAATCAAAAAAGGTATAAAACCATGTAGAAAACACGAAAAGGGTGCCTCGAACAATATATGACTCACCTGGGGACGACAAAACAAAGGCATGAATCTGGCCCCAACCTGCTTCACGGCCTTTTTTACCTTGATAAAAACCACCACCATGGCCACACTATTCTCTCTGAGGATGGGGAGAATCCCGAGTATTTCCAATGCCTTCTCCATCTTCTCTATGAAAATCTGAACTTATGAATCCTACTACTTCTACCTAGACTGGAACTACCTCAATAGAGGGACCAGAAAAGAAACACCTAATGCATGTTGAATTCTCTAAATGTTTGGTCACTCTCATTTCCGATAACCTCAGCCTCCAAAATAATAACAAGTGAATGATCCCTTGACATAGGCCTGAGAGACATGACCCCTAGAGAAATGATATACTGAGGGATGGGACCTACCCCCGACCAAAATAAAAACTCTCATGCCTTGAAAACTCGAACCCCGGACCACAACTCTACTTCGTGAGGAATCCTGATGAATTATCTTAGAAAGATGTGTTTTTGGAAAAAAAATCTCTCGAGGACCTCTTCTCTCTCTAGCACCTCAATGTATGTATTGAGCATAATCATGGTGACATGGCACTAGATCTCTGGATGTATAGCCTCCTAAAAATGCCTCAACCGAGCCACATAATCTAGAAATATGTCTGAAGCATATCGTAAAAGGATCCTGAAATTGATTACAAACTCTCTCACATTTGAGATCCCCTTTAGAAGGTTATGTAGCTCCTAGTGACTGGATTCCTTCATAGTTAACGAAAGAAACTAAACTATGAACTTGTCTTAGAACCGCTCCCATGAGATCACCTACTCCTCGTGATCCCTAAAGAAAAAGAACCTCCCCTACCTTACTACCCTATGTTTCATGTAAACAATAAAAAACACCTAGTTATCCTTCCAAGAATGGATAACTGAAGGCTTTCTCAACCTCATCCAAAATAATATTCCATGACTACATCTGAAACGGAGCCCTCATACTTCGACAGACTCTGGCACTGAAACTCTCAGAGTGTCCTCCTCCATGTATCATCATCATTAGCCTGTACTCTAAGGTGATATGCAGGCACATCCCTTTAGAAATATTTTGCATGAACCTGATAAAAATGTCAATCTAGATCCCTTCTTACAAAATAGAAAACAGTTAGTGCTTCTAAATCTATAATATGGAGACTAAAAAGAAATAATTTAATTGCTTTCTTTTTTTAATTTTGGGTCAACCTATCCAAAGGTATACCCATTCAAACATAGGCACAAGGAATAATGATGCAAGATCTTTTTCTAGGTCTCTACCCTCCATCCAGTATCACCTCATTTAGTATTCACTATAAACATAATGTTTCGTGCATCAGATCACATGGGGCCCAAAACTCTTATGTCGTAGCCAGTCTCTAGTGTATACATCACTTTCTAAAATTGGCTAACCCTATTTCCCTACCTACCCATGAAACCTCACTTTGGACTAACACTAAACTCCTTCCTATCCCTCAACCAGACCTTTGATACCTCTCGGTCATGACACCATCTACACAAATTGTACCCCTCCTAGACCGACAATGTGATAAGGGAGATAATGACTCCCTGAGTCCCTCCTCCAGCTGGTCGTGGGTTGGATACTAACATCGTAGGCATAATAAAAAATCAAATAAGTGGCATTACCATATAAGATAAAACATGCGAAAGAGAGAGATACGATAGACACCAACAAATTCAACATGGAAAACAATATAACATAAATCCAAAGTTCACTTATATAGTGTCATGAAAAACTACTATAACTGAATGAAAATACTGCAAGTACCAAATGAAAGTAAAAAACAATAGAAACTACAAAGTCCAAACATCTCCACCAACCCCAATCTAGTAGCATTCATCCTCATCTTCAACCTAATCCATGTGACCTTGAAAATAGTTTAGATATATGTAGGGTGAGTATAACAGTATACTTAGTATGATCATCCCTGGTGCCTCTCATGAAAAAGTAATGAAAGCATGATAAATCAGAGTGAACAATATGTGAAACTAACATGTCAGCTAAACTGGTATACTACATTCTAACCCACACCATGGATACTCAAACCAAGAATCACATACAAGATTATATAACATAATAAATAATATCTGGGTTAATTGGATACAACTTCCACATAGGTTTTTCGCTTTTGCAAAATGCCACACATCGTAAGCATCCCTTTCCAAAATGGTTTCTCGTAGACACTTGGACAAAGCACTACAACATGCGCCTCATGAAACACAACCACTATGTCCACGTAACAAAAGTTACTAGGTAGTTATCAGGATCCACCACAACTCTCATAACATGTATCATACATTGGGTATTATACCTCAAGCCATCATAGCCCATACACCGAGTTAGGATCCTCGAGCCATCACAACCTATACACATTACGTCTATAATATTACATAGAGAACTATATATAGAATATGTGTGTGTGAATAACCACAAGATATTACATCCCTCTACACACATATGTTGGAAAAACTAACTAATGTGCCTTCCAACACAAGTATCTACCAAGAGAAGACAATGGAGCTAAAGGGGGTAGTCAGCCACACATCCTCCCTCCCGAAAGTTGGGGAAAACACCCCTAGGGCTTAGAATCCCCGTGGTGTTAGTTTCCCGAGTTGGAGAGGTGGAGTAGCATATAAAATCACAAAAATTACAGAATATAACATAGATCAAAACCATACTTTGGGCATAACAAAGTCATAGAATCATCTACAGCTAACGTTTATCATAATCCAAGATTCCACTACAAAGACTAGGTATCTTATAGGAACACAGCCATTTAAATATCATTATTATATTACTTCATTCCTTTTTATCTTCTTTATAATTTAATTAACCATTATCAATTACACATTACATTTTCTTTAAATTCTAACCAAGATCCAAAATTCCTTTATACAGTAACATCATCATTGCCTTACGGAAATTTCCAACCCCATGAGTTAACTTCATTTATTAATAGCAATGTTACTTTCCCATATTCCTATAAATAATAGAAAAATATTATATTCTACTAAATGCAACGAGATCAACACGGTTGGTAGATTAACTTACCATCAAGTCTTTTACACCTATATAAGGAGCACAACCCCACCCTCCCTTGAGAAGGTAAACACAGAAACCATGTGGAATACCCCACAAGTCTTTTCCCCTTTTGGAGTAAGGGTTAGAAGAAGAATATGACTTGATTATTCGGGGAAATAAAAAAAATAAACAACCAATAAGATTCAACAAGCTTAAAATCATTTACATTCAACCCATTTCATCATCTCAGGTGTCCTCCCCAACACCCACATGCAAAACAGATGCATCTCGTCACTCTATGAATCAACTTCTGTCACAACCAATGGGTCTCCCTACCCTCACATATCACAACAGCCATCTAGGGTCACATCACAACATAATAAGTAGGGAACAAACATCATATCAACTAGGATATTGGACTTTAAACAAGGCATCCAACCGTTATACATAATGACAACTCATGGCTCTAAGGCATAAGACACTCGACCTTACATGCAAGAGGGTAACTCAGAACCCTACCAGGAATTATCTTTTATCAAATAGTTTGTTCTTTAATCCATCCATAATTTAATGATTTATTATTTGTTGGTTACAAATATTGGAAAAATAAATAGTAGTCTAACACTAAATTAGTACACAGGTAATTGACATGCATTTAATTCATTATCAATAAGCATCAACATGCCTATAGCTCGTCAATTAATTCAATTAAACATGATTATCACAATAAGAACCAGATTCATTTACAAGCCTCTTTATATTTGAAAAAAAATTACAATTAATCATAGTTTACATTCATTACCAATTTCTGTCAAGAATGACATGCTAAATAAAAAAGCATGGATATCACACTATCTAGAAAAACAAGAGGCAATAACATACAATAGATACCGATTTATTTATTCGGTTCAAATAATTATAATGTCAATTCAATTGTAATATAGTAAGATAAAACATAATAACTCTATAGTTTCCTATAAAATAATAGAGAAGCACGAAATACCCGACTTAATAGGTTTTTGATGTTATTTTCAGGAGAGAAGTCCAACAAAACAGATCATGATCACCTCTCATGGAGGACTACATCCACTCATGTATGTAGAGACACCACCACACTAGACAACAACAAATAAAATTCCATTAGGAACATGGAGATATAATGCGATATTTGTGAAAGTAGAAACAGATGGAGAGGAACCCAGAAGAACGAAGGTAGATCATACCTTATAATGAAGGTTTATCAATACGACTTGGTTGAACCAAAATAGGGGGTGCAGGTGCTACCGAAAGAAACTCCAGGGAAGACACAATCTTAGGCTACAATACTACACATGACTACTAAAAGTAGGAAGGAAGAATTCGAGCATCTCTTCCAAGGGAACATGGAGGAAGAACAAGGGAGGAATATATCTCATCACTTTAGAAGATTTAGAAGAGTAGTAGTTTAAGATATGATGGATTTTCCATTAAAATTAGATCTTTCAATTATCTGATGTTTTGACTGAGTAAAGGCTTCCCAACCAATAGGGAAAATTAAGATAGGATTTATGGGATTTCAGTCATCCTCAATTCCCAAAAAATTAGGATTTGAATGCATTTTTTATCAAATAAAATGTTATGTAGGAAAAACTATAGAAGATATGGAAAAATATAGAAATTTTCAATAGTAAATGAAACAGTTTTGGAAATACTATTCATGAAACTATTATTTGTATCACCATTTATTAATCACCATTTCTGACTCCCCACTTTTGTATCACCATTTCCAACTCACTGTTTCTGAATCACCATATTTGACTCACCATTTCAGAAATTTGGCAGAGGGAAAATTAATCACCATTCTGAAAAAACTATTCACATAACTGGATGTTTGGAAATATGTTAGGGATGAGTCAACTTGACCTCCCATAACACCAAAACACCAAATTTCAGCAATGGAATTTACTAGAGAGGTCTGTTCCATTAGAGGTTTCCCTTTTTTTATCCTTTCTTAAGAATCCCTAGAATGGTATTTTATGAATACCAGAAACTATAATTTATTTATAGGGAGGCTTATATAATAATTTTTTTGGGTTTTAGTTATTTATGGGGATCAATGTGTTATAATCAGGAGAAGGGATTGGTTTCCTTTTATAAGAGGTGCAGAGGAAACACATCATATTTTATTAAAAGATTAATGTATAATATTGTTATACTCAAGAAAAATGATTCCAAATGGATTGAGGTATAATTTCGGGATATTATATGGTCACATTATGGAAATATAATAGCATTTATAAATTCCAAACTTTTAAAATAACTCATCTAAATATTTGACCCCTCAGTAAAACCATTTTAACATTAACTAGGGTGATTTTTTTACTATTTATAGTATTCTTCATGAACAATATGAAATTATACTCAATATTTTTTTTTGGAAAATTCGATTCGAAATATATATTATTTTTTATCAAAATAAATTCACTTATTTTCCAAAAATAAATTAAAATTAAACCTACAAAATGTGATTAAAAGCGGTATTTTAGAAAAAAAATTTCTTACACATTAAATTTTTTATTAAAATACTTTATAAAATAGACTAAAATCACTATAATTGGACTTAACAAAAATTAAATGAATTAATTTTACATTCAAACCATTTTTAAAACATAAATTGTTAATATTTTTAAATAAAAAATAATGTTTTAAATAAAAATTATTTTTTTCACTATTCATAGAAAAATAAGCTTTTTTTAAAATATTATAAAAAACTCTCCCAAAGATAATTTACACATAACTATTTCAAAAAGTAATTTCATTATTTCAATAAATAATAATTAAAATAGTTATAATTAAGTTTCATTATTTGATCACAAAAATTAATAAAACCCATTTTTGGGGAAAAATGTCTTTTGGAAGTATAAAATGTCTTTAATAAAACTTGATAACTTATTTATTATTAATAAAAAAATAAAATAAAATAAAACCTTTGTAGATATTTTTTTAATTGGATAATTCTATTCATACCCACTAATCAAATGGCTAGGTGATAAATTTCGCATAACATAACAATATTTTAATAGCACTTTGTTTCTCACATTAATATTGGTGTTACATGTTAAGAAAACTATCAGGAATAATATTATAATTTTTTGGGTGCTACATTCTAACCCCTTAACAAAATTTAATTATCCTAATTTTATATCAGTTTTGAAGTGATAAATATTTAAAAATACATTTTTTTGAAAAACCTCATCATACAAAGTTATAAAAAAACATATTTTAAAAAGGGAGATTGTGAAGGATAATGATTACCTAAAGTAACAAATAATCTGGATTCCATATATGATGAAAAAAATCCGGATGTTAAAATATATACATGGAGGAGAAAACCACAATACAAGGACTAAAAGTGAGTGACAAAGAACATGGTTGTTAGTATTTTAATGACCACAAAACCATAAATCAATGGGTGGTGAAAATTCAATAAATTAATCAAAATTCAAGGTAAAGGGATATAATTTTTATGTCAATAACCCTTTCATGATGTTGAGGGATACATTTTCTCACAAGATATTAAAGACCATAAAATTTAGTTACTTTATTTCTCTCTATTTCATGAGAAAATTTTCATCATTTGGTTGTTCTTCAATGATTTTTTACCTTATATCTTATTATAAGAAATAAATATTCAAGGAGAATTATTCATGCCTAAAGAAATAAAATTATCTTTAACAAATCATAAGATCTCTAAAATTTTGGCAATGAATTAATTGTTTCTATAAATATTTAATACAACAAAATATTTAGTACAAATTATTCAAATTGGATAAATATAATAAAATTTAAAATTTCACCAAAAACCTCAAAAATTTAAACTTATTTCATTCCATAAATGATTATCCATAATAGTCTTATAAAAAATGTCTAACCGAATTCAAATCACCATAACATAAATGATTTGAACACACACACACACACACACATATATATATATATATATAAAATATCAAAATAATCATTATCATCAAATACTATTAATATCTTATAAGGTAGTGTTGCAAGAAATTTATATACCGTAAATATATACTAAACAAAATCTGCTAATTTTTTTCTATAAATATCCTGAATCTCTATAAATAGAAAATAAATAATATATTATACCATAAATATAATTAATATATATTCATGAAATTATGTTTATCTTAATCATATATTATTTTTAATATAGTTTACTTACCAATATTCACTTTTTCTGAAAATCACCATTCAATTCCGTAGTAATATATATAATATACTCACAAAATATACTTGATCTTTGTTCACAATCAACCATAATGAAGTCAAAATCAATGATCATATTAAACCTAAAGTACATCAATTAAATTAATCTTATTTCCAAAAAACTATAAAATCATTTTTTATAAAATAATTTTTTCAAAAAATTATATACTAAACCATAGGGTTGTATTCCATAAATATCAAAACAATATCCTTGTTAATGTCAAACTTCAAAATATAAACCATAAAATTGGTATCATTTCCTCAAAAATAATGATCAACCATAAAATTATCATCCAAATATTGCTTAGTTTCATCTGTTGTCACTATGGAATATCAAAGGATTCTATATCTTCTATTCTTTCATTCATAATAACGATTCATAAAAATTAAGAATAAAACCAAGCATACCCCCTAAGAGTGTGAAAATAGGTTTGTAGTTATGGTACACTCATCATGATCCAGAATTATGGATTAGATATATCCAACCAACTAATTTTAGGGTTATTACCATAGGATATCTCTATGTTAAAACCCAGTCTCCTTTTAGTATCACGACATGGATGGGTTATTGGGGAAAATGCATAATATTTATCATATAGAAACTTTAGGATATTATGGTTCATATATAATTTTTTCAATTTATATCGTAGGTTTATATCCCTTAACCTATAGTTTCTTAAATCTAGTTCCAAAATTTGGTAAAAAATGTTCTATGATACCAACTATAAAGACCCCCACTATAGTAGCCCTGATCCATTGGTTACATAATTATATTTCCATAAGATACATGAGATCACATCCCAATGGATAGAATTGTTTACTAGTCTTAGTAAACTAAATACATACATGAATCACACATCACATTTTAAAACATAAAATACCACATAGTGAATATAAATATTACAAATCAATGGACTCTTTTAATTATTCCTTCTTCATATACCAAGAAAATGAAACAAAATAAGGATGATCTTAAATCACCAGTAAAGGTTATGTACAATATAATCCATCATTATTAAATAAAGAATAATCAATATGGCTTGATAAATAACTGAAAACACATTTCATTTAATCCGTTACATTAGAATTAATAATAATATGGTCTGAATAAATTAAAATCAAATAATGAAATATAAATAATCACATAATCTTGGAAAATATAAATGGATGTCATAAATATTAAAATAATCACTTGAAAATCAATAACTGATGTCATATTAATGGAATTAATAACACCAAACATCTTAAACATACCATAAAATCCTCATGCTATGAAATTATACATAAATGGGTATGGACTCAGTCAAATACCAAACCGATTAAATCTCAGGTGACCTATTTATTATTTTTAGTTCTATATAATTTTAGTTCATAACCATCACTTTATAAGTACAATTCCTTCATCATGTGAAGAAATAATACAACACAGTCAACATCACTTAATAATTAGAAACTATACATATTAGAAAAACAAGGATATAAATTGTTAATACATTCCCATGTAAACTAATCATAAACCATTGAGTAAAAAGAGTTTTTGGAATGATTAGAATATATCCTCGTTAAACCATAAGATTTAATAAAGTATGAAAACATAGATAAAAATACAATAAATTAATTAGTATAAAATTCTATAAGGAAAATATAATTTTCCTTTTGAAATAAATTTTTTAAAACATAAAAAACTAAAAAATATAATGGAAATAATATTCTTTGTAACTAAATTTGGGAACATGTAAAATAGTCATTAAAAAAATGAGTGGTTGTGATGGGTGTAAATTTAATTCATGTCGTACTTGTTGAAATAATGATTCCTTTCACTATTATAGAAAACATCAAATGCTTCTCATTTTGAAAAAGATAATAAGATTCCTCTATAAACCATTTTATAAAATTTAAAACATGTATAAAAATTATTTTATAAAATACAAGGAGAATATCAAAATCATTTTTTTCAGAAAACATGGATCTGGAACAAAAAATATTTTCAATTAAAGAGATAAATAAAGTGAATTTTCTTTTAAAAAAATACCTTTTCTCCCTTGAGTTCATAAAAAGATTAAAAAGAATAGAAAAATTTTAAATTTAAAAAATAACCATAGGAGAATTAAATATATTATGTTTATGTCAAAAATATCAGGTAATTTCTCATCTGGAATGTAAATATAAAAAGTATTGAATAATGATGAGATTAAGAAATTATCCCTTACCAATTTGATAAATTTGGATAAAAAACCCAATGAATAAAATAACCTGAAATTATAATTTATTTACCATGAAAATATGGTTATTAAATGGAAAATAAAATAAAGGGTCACTATATATACCTCAAAAAATAAGATAGATATATGAAATAAAATATATCTTAAAGAAGACTATTCAATATGATAAACCCTTACAAAGATCATAATGAGAATTTATCAATGAAGTTACTATGTGTAACAGATTAAAATTAAATAAATAAGGATAAATATAAAACAAAATAATAAAAATTAAATATAAACATAATCTTAAAAAATCAAATATAACGAAGAAACCATATAACACATTGGGAAGAAACATAGTTATAAAGCCCCTAACCACTTGATAACATTAAATTTAAATACCATTTGATGAAATTCATTTTAATTGAACTTTTATATACAATAATGTATTAAGGATTCAAGATATAACATGAAAATTGGATTTATATAAACCATATAAATTATATTAGGTGTTTATGATAAAAAACTTTCCCCATGAATGGAAGTTTAGACTTAATCGGTTAAAGTAGGTCTAAATTACATTGTATTAAATCTAAAATCCTTTACAAGAAATTTAAATTTTCTATAATTCTATACTAAGAAATTTAAATGTTTATAATATCAATTATTCTTCACTTGCAATATTTAAACACCATTATATTAATAAATTCGAAATAACACCCTTAAATCGAGGTGATAACAGTCTCGTTCCTCATGTTTGATTCAGTTAGATAGATCCATTAATTTCATAATTCCCATGGTTAAGTCATATAAGAATTTATAAAAATAATATATGTATAATAAATAAATATACATATTAATTATATAAATATTAATAATCATGTATATTACGGATAAATATATAAATGAATTAAACCATTCATAGAGATGGTAGGTCGTATGTATGCATGAATGTTGTTTTCACATTTCAATGGATGGAATGAAAAAGAACTAAATAATAATTAACCATTAAAGATTAATATTTATAACATATATACATCATATATATAATTTTAATATGTACTTATTAATTTCCTTGTAAATTTGAAATGAAAAAATGAACCACATCTTATTGTGAATGTAGTAGTCTTAAAATACACAATAACATATTTATCATATTCTAACAGAGGGGAAAGCATGAAGTAAGATATGATACTATAATTATATAAAAATAATTATACGGTAAATATCATATTTAAATATTAAACACATCATAATTACCATCAATTAAAAATGTTGTGCGAAACAGAATTGTGTCCATACAAGAGGCAGTAGTCCACACATACACAAGAGTTATACATTCAAATCCCATTTGATAGAAAAAAGGGAGAATAATGTGGGTTAAATAATAAAAATTACATTTAAATATATTTATGACATATAATATAATATTTTATGATTAATAACACATATTTATTGGAGGCATAATAAGTAATAAATTGAAAGATGTCTTACTGGATAATTACCTCTTCTTTTTTTGGCCTCTATTTGATCCATTATTAGAGAAATTTGAATGGTATTTTAAGAATAAAAGAACCCATAATTATTATATAGGGATGTTTATAAGATAATTGGGAAGGGTTTGGTTGATATATATGTCTTGACATTGTGTGAAGAAGAGAGGGAAGGGGTTCCCATTTATAAATGGAGGAGATGGTACAATTATAATTTCCTAAAAGATTGTTATAAAATAATTTCATACTCTAAAACAATTCATGAATATTTATATTAGTCATAATTTTGGATATTATGAGGTCATATAAAACTGTATAATAGGATTTAGGAAATTATAATTTTTAAATTTTATGCTTATTTCATGGTTTAACAACCATAGAAAACACAGTCTAACCTTTCCTACAGTGGATTTTTTTTACTTTTTTTACTATTTATTAAAAAAATAAAGAATACACATTAATTTTTTTTAAATATTGTTTCAAAATATTAAATATTTTTTTTAAAATTCATTTAATATAAATGTTTGAATTTAATTTAAAAATAAACCTGCAAAACACGATGAAAAGTGGTTTCCAGGAAAACATTTTCTTATGTAATATATGATTTTCTATCAAATTTAAAGCTAAAATTGATTTAAAATGAAATTAATAGGATTATTAATAATTTAAATTAATTATTTAATAATTTCATCCATTTTAAAATATAATTAATCTTTGTAATGACTAGAAATGAAAAAAAAATTCAATAAAAACCAGTATCGTTTACTATTTATCTAAAAATAAATATTTTTCAAACATTGTAAAAAATTCACTCTATGGTAATTTGGAAATGATAATTTACCAAAGGGAGTATCTTTTTTCAAATAAACTTTAAAAAATTAGTACAATGTAATTATATTAATTACTCTAAAAAACAAATAAAATCCATTAATGAGGAAAATGTATTTTGAATTATAAAATGAATTTACTAAAAATTGAATTGTTATTTTTTTAAAATAAATTATATATATTGGTACCTAGACAAAAAAAATATTACTGTTTATTTAGACTAAAATTCACTTTCAATCATTCCCAAATAACTTATAGTTTAGAAAATTGAGATAAATAGTTCATTTCTCTTACATAAAAATCCCATATACTATAAATTGGACCCTTCGATTATGTATCCATTTTTTCCCAAAATATAATTTTTTTAAATTATATAATGATTTATTTTCATGAAAAATATTTATGGATTTCAACTTGAATTATTATATTCCATTACATATACTTAAACCCTATGAAAAACATATTAAATATGTTGGGATAAACAAAAAAAGACCAGTAAGGTACATAAAAAAAGAAATTAATTAGTAAATTGAATAAAATTAAAACCCATGATATGTTTATATCTATTTCAATTTTCATTAATGAAATTAAATAAATCATTACCACCTAAAAAATACCCAAAATTTTTTATTGTATAGAAGCTTTATAACCCATTGTTATGAAATTAACACCATATCAGGAAACATAATGAATTACATTCATAACCCATGTCATAAATAATTGGAGTATTGTTACTTATATATGTTAAATAATTTAATAACTCCCTCCTTATTTACTGTTAATAAAATAAACATTACCAAATTAATTGGAGATCGATAATTTTTCTAATCCTTCTTATAATTTATATCGGTGTCATTTTTTATCATGATATATAATGGGGATAAAATCATTGTATAAGAAAAATTAGGCTTACCGGCATCATATATATAATTATAAAGTATAATATCATTAATAAATAAATTATTCATTCATTTATATCTACATAAATCCTTTGATAAACACATTTAAACATACATTCAAGACATATTCGGATATCAAAATACCATTTTATATAAAAAAATTACTAATAAAAAAGTACTGATAAAGGGAAATAATATTTATTTCATTGAATAGGAAATGAAATATTATAATGGAATCCAAACATAAAATAGTGGTGGAAGAGGTGTGAAAATAAGTTGACTCCATATGCATTAAAATATAGAATTACTTTGGTATTTTTGGGAAATGTTTTGTGTAAATCACATAAAAAGATTAATTTTAAGGACAGTTTAAAGAAATTAAAAATTGAAATATTATTTATATTATAATTAATTGATGTCTTTATAAAAACATTAATATGAAATTTCAAAAATCCTGGACATGGAATAAAAGCAGTTAAATAGAAAACTTTAAAAGATGATTTTTCAAATAAAGTCTCTTACCTTGATTTTGACTCAACATATATCTTTATCATCGTGATGTAAAAACATATATTAATTATTATTTTTTATTAACCTCTTTTAATTTCATTATTCATTTTATTTTATTTACTACCATGTATATAAAATTACTTAATCATTTATGTTTCATTGGATGTTTCTATCATAATCATCCTATCTTTCAAAAAAATGATTTAGTAGGTTAATAATGGTAAAAAGTTAATTATTACTTAATTTCAAAAACAATAAAAATTAAATAATTATCATTTTCATATATAATGTAGTCTTTTAGAACCAACTAATGAAGACTATTTTGAAATGTGAACTGTGTTACAATCAAAGAGACGACAGGTCATACATACTCATGAGTAACATTTCCATTTTATATCAATCATTGTTGAAAGAAGGAATGTGTTATTTTCAGATTTACAATATGATAAATATATAATGAAGAAAATATTATTTATTTAAATGTACTTATATATATCATCCATGTGATGTGCTGATTATTGAATAACGTCATCCTTTCAGAGAAGTGGAAGTCCACACGTTGGCATGAATGGCATTATACGTTTTTTGTGAATGGAAATGTAAGAAAATAAAAGATATTTATATTATCAGAATGATAAATATTTCATTAATATCATATGTATACATCAAATCCATCAGAACAACCATCATCAAGAGGCAGTTATGGAAAATGAATTACATCAGTTCGTGAGGTGGTATTCATCTGTACACACGAATTATCGATTCATTTCCCATTTGATGGATGTTGGAGATGCATATAGATTATTACCATAAAATAAAAAATATAAATATTTATTTGATATTTATATTATTATATCATCATTGTGAAGAAACATTTTTAGGATGTTAAAGATGAAATAAAAAAATGCTCGATTAAGAACAATACCTTTTCTTTAGAAAACCTCCCAAGGTTTACACTAAAATCTCTCTTATGATGGTTTTATAATGAAACCAAGGTATCTATTATATATAAAGGGATTTATCAAAGTGACTTTTTTAGGTATTTTCTAAACCAAAATATTTTTTATGTATGATGAAATGATGAGAGGAGGTTCCCTTTTATGAGAAAGGGGAGGGGCACTCGTGGATTATTTGAAAGTATTAAAATAATATAAATAATTTTTCATATTAAAATGGATGAAAATTGATAATATTTAATGATAATGTGAGTAAGAGGTGAAACAATTTCATCCAATAAAATATTGATATGTTTTGATTAGTTTTTATACACTATTCCTTTATTTTATCATACTTTTACCCTTTCTGACAATTACCATGACTATGATGTTTTTATTCTATTGGGGTATATATATTTACTATAAAATGAAATGTGGTACATTAATAGACCATAATTTATATCTTAATCCACATAATAATAAATTTTCCGAAGAATGTTTTTTATTGGAATTTTGAATAATTTTATAAAGAAATTTTATTATAAAATATCATTGTAACACTTCAACCCAAAAACCCTTGTTTGAGCCAGAGTACTACACGACCTCATACACTAATACCTAAACACAATAGGCTATCAAGAATCGGTAATGGTAAACTTCCATTAATTTTGAGTCTATAGACCCAATATATTATCTATAAGTATATAATAATAATGAAAAAAATAAAAATAACAAGAGTAAAAGGGGATCTTATAAATAGAATGCATATCCAGAAAATAACAGATTCTCCCTTTGTGTAAGGCCTCTACAAAGATTAATTAGTTATAAATAATATATAGTAAATAAATTTAGAATGAAAAATATGGGGTTCTTCCATGTCTGGTCTAGTCCATTACAGCTGGGTGCTCCACTATGCATCCATCCACCATAGATCCCTTTACCTTCACCGGACCCCTCGTGAAATCAACAAGGGCATCAAAACTATTGATTAGGGTGTGAGTACATGTATAAAGAAGGAACCACCAATTTATCATCAAATTATTATGATCAGGTATAAAAATTATATTCCATAATAATTATAATTACATAATGATCATAAACACACAATCTAAAACTAAGCATTTGTGCTTTGACCACACCGCTATAAACCAACTAGAAAAGCTCCTTCAGCTAAATGATATAAAATATATGAATATAATGTTAGTTTTAATAAAATTGATATTATTCTATTGTACTTGTCTCTCATCATCCTCATGGAATCATGTGTACATGCAACAAAACAATTCAAAATACCATATGAATGATATGATACTCGACATTGTGATTAGCATAGAGTGCGCAACTCAAAAATTCACTAGTCATTGAAGAAAATGGTGATTGGAATCTTTGTATTTATTGAATCCTCAATACTGAATCTCCATGGAATCATACTATCTCCATAATGTTCTCAGGTCCATCATTTCTATGGTTGAAGGTCAAGAAAACTCCCCCATTAAGGGTTAAACATATCCTGATGGTATATCAATTCCTAGAACTAATACTGGTACCTCTAAATGAATGTGAAATTAAGACATGGTAGAAAATAAAATTAAAATAATATAATTAGGATAAGGGTATGTAGAATCCAACTAAATCATGTGATCAGAATACAACATGGTAATAAGCAACTAAAATATATCTCAAGGAAACAATATCAAGACAGGTCTCATAGTCAATAAACATACCCTCATGAAATCAAAAATTAGGCATGGATATAAACATAAAAGCACATAAATCATAATATGGAATCATGTATAAACAGGATCCCAAGAACTTAGAATCTTTCTACCTCATGATTGTCAATATGATGTTAAGGTTCATTGAAGGTGTCATCACTGAAACCATGTTTTCAGTAATCAGAACACGATCACATAACAAATACTCATATAACTAGTCCCAAACCATCATTTTATAGATTATAGTGTAGGGAATGGATATAAAAAGACCAAATGTCGTTGATATAAATTAAACTAGGCCGATTTTTGTCAAAAGGTATCCACAATGGTAGAGTAAGAAATGAGGAGGAGAGTTGTCTAGAAATTAAAGGATCTCCAAGACACATGGGGGGAGCTACCACATGGAGGGTGTAATATAATAGACAACATAGTGTAAGAAAAACCACTTTGGTGTAGTGGTGTGTGGGATGACGGTCATCATGGTACAAGGATTCACAGGAGGTTTCCTACCATGGTGTGGTAATAGGAACTGCAACATAGAAAAATATTAGGATGTGCATTACTAAGGCATACAGGAGAGTACTGAAATGTAGGATATGTATATTGTGGGTTGGGGTTCTTCGGGGTTTCCCCTTAGTTCTGATGGATCTCCTTCGATGAATAAAGAGGAGAAGGTGTTTTCTTTATTCATAACATTTATTATGTGTGGGAAAATTCCCCTTATAAAGACACAATAACATCTTCGAAAATGAGTACCAATTAAATAATTTTATTATTTTAACTCTTCCACATATTGAAGATGAGAATATATATTTATAACTGAAACATATTCAGTATTTTATTGTATTCTTGGGCATGATGACACAACATCTTGTGAGGCATACCTCTATAACATAGGCTACACTATAATCTCACCAAGAAGAACCCTATTACATCATAGTAATTCCAACTAAAACATGGTCCCAGAACCACATCACCAATAAGGTAAAATCACATCCACTATGGTGATTCATATACCATAAAAAATGGACTTATCTACTATAATGTAGTGACCCCAGTTTGGGAAGTAATATTTCCAAAAACACCTCCAATCCATTGTACGCACTTTTTGAACCCCAGAAGCCATTTTCATACATGAATTAAAATCAACAAAGATGAAAAAATTATTTCATTTAAGAAAAATAATTAGAGTGCTTTACTAATCATACACTTTAATGAGTTCCCATCCTTAGGATTCCTCTATAAGTTTCACGCTCATAAAACTCATGCCACAGATCTCATACGTTAGTCTCCCACACATAAGACACCTCTTGGATTCCCCCATTCTATCACAAAATCAGGAAAAGTGGTGCCATTTTACCCAAAGTGATTTCTCACTTTGATATAATATCCAAATTAGATAATCCACACATGACACATCATTCTCCAGATCAATGTCCTCACAATCGATAACTTGGCCAGTGTTGAGTATATTACTATAAATCTATGAAACATGAAACACACCAAGCACACATCAATAACAAGGAAGCTAGTTGAAATAGTACACCACTATCCAAATATTCTTTATAATCTCAAATGATCCCATAAAATATGGGTCTATGTAGGCATACTTCTCCATACATTTGTACCTTATCTGTGATGTCTCCCTTAAGAATACCCGATAACAGACAATGAACTCCAATGTTCTCCTCTCGTGGTTGGAATAAGATATTTTTTACATTTATTGGAGATAAACCTCTTATAAATAAATTTTAATCTCTTATTTTTTTCTCATGAACCATTTTGGGGTCCAGAACATCTAACATACCCACCACAAGCCAATAGAGGGCTGAACAACACATCCACCATAAAAATCCTTTTCGGGTTCAATATGAATAAAAAAATGGTAAACATTTTTGTATACAACTCAACTAGGGCTTGGTTATCATACATATCTCCACTAACATTTAGCATCAAGGAAAAGAAAATATCAAAAAAGATGAATATTGTTTGCATATAATATCCATCTATTTGAGGATGATACGTTGTACTCAATCCTTGACGTGTCCCTAGGGATTTATAAAAGACCTGCCAAAACCAAGACATCAAGTGTGTATGTCTTTCCAAAAAAAACTCAAGATAAACACATATTTTCTTATGATATCATGTACATAAATCATTTCAAGATCATCTACTGAGCAGGTCACATAGATCAGTGAAAAGAATCCAATATTCATCAATTGTCCAATAATCACCCAAAATGTATCGTCACACCTTGGGTTCCTTTTTAACCCCATAAAAGAGTCCATCATAACATACAAACACTTCCAAATGGTCATTGAATGTGGTTTCAGAAAACCACCTAGATGTTGGTGCTCAACATTAACCCTCTAATAGGTTAGGTATGAAGAGAAAACCCTATAATTTCTATCTTCATCCATGCCCCCCCCCAAAACAATCACCTAATGTCATTGTAAGTATTCCTTACTCCATGATTCACTAACCATCTAGAGGTATGGTAATCCTTCATTACCATCTATCTTATGGGCGATTTTAAAATTACTCCCCCATGTTCTAGGATCACATCATCCTCATTGAAGGACTATGCAGTTATCAAATAAGCCCTAGCTAGCTATTTACTAATCATAACACACTCTAATTTCGACTCTTATTAGGCCTTTACCCAACCCAAAATGAAAAATGGGACTACCAAGGTAGAAAAAGTGATTTAACATTGGTCTTCTAAGGAATTAATACTCTAATAGTCTAATAATATTATAAAGTACCACTACTCTTTTGATTGACACTCAACAAGATCCTTCTCACCATGCATATTAAGGATATGGGAATATGCAATGCCATTAACTTCACTAGGTCAATAACCCATTTCAAAGTTGAACATCTATAGATACTCAAACTGACGCCTCTATCTTAGGTTCAGGTCCCTCAATGTGAAGATGTTGAGAGGTATTATGTGATTTGTATAGACAATAAATCCCTTTTTGGGGAGATTATATCTCTAATAATTTAGATATTGAACCACGACTCTAAGACCCAAGTCTTAAGTATGGTAGTTTTGTTCATGGGGTCATAGATGACTTGGACCATAGGGACATCCTTCTCTAATTGTATCATAATTTCTTCTATACCAATTCAATTTGCATCAAAATAAACTACATAAAAAATCATTAGAGGTAGGAGAGTACATAAAATAGCTATCATCAATATCTTATTCATATTAAGGGAATGACCCTTCATTCTAGTATGAAAACTAGAACATCAATCATTTCGTTGTTATCACTATCATAGGTGTTGATAGTTTGGATTGTTCCTAGAAAAACAATTAGTAATATACTTCTAAACAATGAATACATAAAATCTCAAACATGTTTCATGGAGATGTGGAGTAAATAACTTCCAAAACTTTTATTTTTATACGCATATACCCATATTTGACACCACAGGTCCTTGGTAATTCACCTCCCAAATCCACATGTCAAACATTGAAAACATATCATAATGCCTAGGTGCTTGAAGCATACTCATGACTACCTATAGGTTCATTTCATGATGATCTGGTGTTGGTGAGTAGATGAGGATGACGTTAGTAAACACCAGGATGAATGAGTTCATGTATGGGTGGAATATCTAGTTCATGCATGACATTACCACAGATGATATATTACTTATGATGAAAAAATTACAAAATATTTATACAATCCATCCCTAAATATAAATTTCATTTTTATAATTTCTTACACTATAATTTATAACTGATGGTACCCAATCAAACTCCAATTTTGGAGAAGCATCAGGATCCCCATAGCTGTTTAAAAGGATCATTAATACTAATTAGGGGTTAAAAGTAATTTAATTTTATCTATTTTAGATTCCAATAATCAATGTAGAGTCGAAAAATACCATACAGATTTTTAGAAAACTAAAAAGAAGTTCCCTATAATGAAGTACATGGATTGATAAATCATCTCATCTCTATGTTGATGATCTATATCTTGAGGTCCGTCAGCTTGATCTGTGTTATACAATATGAAGGCAGCATAATGGGTTACACATTCAATATCAAATCAAAATTAAATTCGATGACTCTATCTAGAGGGGTTCCTAATAATTCATTTGGAAAGACATAATGATAGAGATCCATGACTAGAATAATAGATGAGGTGAATATTAATGAGCCTACAGATAGATCCAAGCCTTCCATATATGAATTAATCATACCAAGCTGACTCAAGTATCGTCCAACTCCAACTTCTCCCAGTTCCCACTCCCTACTCATCTTGTATCTCTATCACTTCGGTTATGAAAACGATATCCCTCTATATTAACAACCAATGTGAGTTTCAAATCAATTTATGCTCTCAATATCTATAATTACAATGAAGGTCACCATCTCTAGAAGCATTAAATATCATAGATGAAAATAGCTAGTGAATACTATAGGAATGTAAGGGATTTATTGGAGACTATCCATTTTTTCCCAATAATGTATTGAGGGAGACTGGTTCAAAGGATCTCTTGACTGATACGTAAAGTACACATACTTCTTGTGAAGATATTAAAGAATTGGAAACACCAGTACTAAATATGTTAATAGATATAATAGATGTAATCAGAACCACAACAAGAATTGAAGATATACTATGTTCATCTTATATTGAAACCTGATCCAAATCATAGATGTGGCCTATCTAAAATCCGTGGATATATCATTGGTATGCATATCTAGTTTAGTTTTGATGTCGATAACCCCAGTCAGATCCTTGGGTTAAGGATTGTGTCTAGCTCCAACCATTATGGGATCTTGGTCTCATTTCCCTAGCGAAAAAAGATTTAATATTCTATAGCCTTCTACACTACTTAAAAATGGTCTAAGGTGTTATATATAACATTATGTGCCTACCCATTCCAAAATTTTAGTATTGTGTAACTCCCCCTCATGAAGCAATACTATGATCTTACTATATAACCTTGATACAATGTGTGTCTTATACCTTCCTCGTTCTACCACCAGATGATACTACATTGATAGTGAGATAACACACAACTATTGGACCACTATAGACTAATATTATTCATACCTCCCTATCCCCTTCTAAATATTTCTCAATGTTCATGGAATTATAAATTACATTTTAGTAATTCATTCTGTAAAATCCCATAAACTTTCATTCAAGATCCTATCATAGTCCTATCTAAAACATCTAAGACTTTTGTTTCATATTCCCAACAAAACAGGGAGATATAATTAGAATCTCTATAAGCTGAGTAGATTATTTTGAAAAAATAATAAAACCATTCCATAATCCTCAAAAATACTGGTCAGCATCTATCTTCATTGTTTTTGTAAAATATTTCTTGAGGAATATATCATTGATTGTCACCCCATTAAGACCTTATCATCTACCATTCAAACTCCTCATAGTCCACCATCTCTTGGAGGTTCCCTTAAGCATGAATGTATCAGTTATAATGAGTCCCTCCTCATGATTTTTTATTAGTTTTAGGATGATCTCAATAAATTATTTCTAGTTCTCTAAATACCATGGTACACCAGTACCCTGGAATACTGGAAGATGCTGATGTTGAAAATCTTGGGGATGGCTAGTTGTAGTCCTCTGAGTGAGTCTTCCCTTGACATGAAATATATGGTGGAGTCCAAGGTGAATAATTCCTACATCCTGGGTTCAAGGTTTTGATAAAGGATAGTTCTGGGGAATATCATTTTATGGTATGGTTGGTTCCACGGGAACATCCTATACATATGTGTCTAAAGGAATTTTCAAAAATCTTCAAGGTGGAATCACCTTTTCATGAAGATTATTAAGAACATAAAAATCTCTAAATATTTTATATGATATTACAAAGGTTATTCTAAGAGTTAAAACTCAATCCAAGGTACTACCATTCTACCACTAGCAATGTACTTAGTCCCAACATGTTAGTCACAGTCAACATATTTATACTAACACAATATTATGTCTAGTCCAACTAATTAGTTCCATTAATGATATATAAAAATCATGTAAACAATCCTATAAAGATATCAAAAATCAGGGAATTTATTCAAGGAACTTCTATACAACATAACATTAGATATATATATATATATATATAATGTTGACATTAATGACTTGTCTTGATGCATGAACAAACCCAAAACCCCAAAAATTACTAATCAATTGCAAGTGAATAACCATTGATGAAATTAATCCACTATAACAGTAAAATATAAATTCCAATTTTTTATTGAAACTCAAGGGTTCACTATACAGTACGATTCCAACAATTACATAGTTACCCTACTTGAGATTCACCCATCTAAAATTCTTTCTACCCTATCCCAAAATCAAGGAATGAGAAAATAAAAGTTACCAAGTCCTACTCCTCTAATACCAATTTGTACAGCCCTGATATTAAACAGTAGGTTTGACCAAGAGTTCTATGTCACCACATGCATGTATCCCTATATAAACGTGGCTGCTAACTAGAAATGACTGTCTACATCCATTGATGGGGAGACTATACCCCATATATTATTTCATCATGAGGAAAATAATAAATAAAATATTACAATGATATTCAGAATAAGAATTAGAATTTATAAATGTCATACATGTAATGGAAATAGAACATGTTTCCAATGAGGTGACCCCTTAAAGATTATAATTTGTGAGATGTAAATAAAAAATAAATAAAACTTTAATGGGTCTTGTGGTCTCTTCCTCAGTCTACTCCAACTCCAAGATATATGTAACACCCCGAGATTTTATGAAAAATATTCTTTTTAATTTCATTGTTGTCTTCTGTTGTATGCTACACCAAGATTATCTTGCGCTATATGCAACGCTATATTAGCTTGCGGTATACGCAACCTTAACTTGGCTTTCATTACACGTAATCGCGACCTTCCTAGATTGCGTGTGTAGTACGCAATACCGGGTTTCAAAAAACAACGATATATTGATGTAATATTATTATGGAATAGACGTTATGAATAGTATTAACTACATTTTTAATTTTATAACATTATTATTCATCTTACATATTTTCTAGAACATGGTATGAGAACAAAATAAATTTTTCGGGTAAAATAAGTAATTTTCAAAAAAATGCAGTTTTACTGCCTTTTGATGGCGCACCCACTTTAAATCTAGTTTTTGACATGTCTATAAGTTCAATTTGACAAAATAAAATTCTTAATTGGAATCAGGATATAAAAATTTACTTTGGATAAACTTTTCATATTATTCTGATAACTTTCATATTTTAATGAATAGTAAAAACACGCTATATTTTAATTAAAAACAAATTTTTTCATTGCAATAGTTTATATGGTTATATTATCTTTTTAATTGGGTTTAAAGTGTAATTAGAATACATTTTTACCATTTAATCCAATTTTGGTCATTGGAATTAATTTCACTTTGAAATTGGATATAAACAAGTATCAATCCTTTGATAGTTATTGTTTCTTAAAAACACGCTATTTGTTTTGATAACAAGAATTAATATTAAAATTAATTAATTCCACTTATTTGTTTTGAATTTGGAAAAATAGACATCAATTTTGAATTCAGAATATCAAATAATTCTCAGGCTGAAGTTTTGGTATTTTTCTGAAAAAACTGCAATTTTCGATGAATAGTGAAACCACTTAGTGGTAGTTAAAAAACTGACTTTTTCATTTAAATGAAATTTTACCACTTCTGTGAATTGAATTTTGAAAATCCGAGAGACATGGTTAATATCATGGACTAAAATGTGGCTCAATGAGATTAAAATAATTTTTTGTGAAAAGTTACTTTTTACTTTTATTTACCACGGTAAAAAGTAAATAGGATAATTAAGGGTAAAATGATATTATTATTACCCTAACACATGTTCTAATTCTATTGGATAAGTGTAATTCGACCAAAAACAACCTTAGTAATAAAATATGACCATTTAGGCCCACTTGGATTAGATTAGGACATTTAATATTAATTTATTTAAAGAAGGGTTAAAATAGTTAAAATCAATGTCTAATAAGTAAATCATTTTTAATATAGGGTTATACATAAGATAAATTCGATTACAAATATTTTTTAGAAAGATAAAACGATTTCCTACATAATTCTAATTTATTTATAATTTTTAGACATTAAATAATTTAATTTATTTATGACACAATGATGATGTAGTAATTATCTTATTATAGAAATATTGACATAATAGATGTTATAAATAACCAAATAAATGTAATTTGAGACTTTTTATGAATTTAACTAATTTTCTAGGTTAATATGACATGTTAGTTTTGATTTAATTAACTTTTTTAGAACTAATCATTCTTTTATGATTTTCACAAAAATCAATTACCAAATAGTGTCAAAATTGACATAAAATAGTTTTTAAAACAAATATTATATTATTAATTGTCATCGTATTCCTAAAAATCTAAGGTTCGGCCAAATGACTTAAATAAGGTTATATATATTAATAATAAACAACTTTTGGTTCATTTGTCTTGTTATAGTAAGTTTATTAACCTTATAGTGTAACAAAACAAGAAGACACGGTAAAAGTAAAATTATTTAACATAAGGTTAAATCTAAATGATAAGGTTAAAATAGAAACCTAAACATGTCTAAATTCTATTGGATTAGAGGATTTAGACCCATACCCACATTATCTTAGAAATAAATCAATTTGGAGCTATTAAAAACCGAATATGACTTTATAATAAAATAATAGTTTTAGTTTTCCCAAAGGTGCCCCTCTCCTCCCTTATAAAAGGTAACCTCCTCCCTCTCTTCCTCACACCACTTTTAGCCTTCAAACTAGGCCAAACCCTGCCAAATTATCTTCTCAACTTCCCTAGAAACATCATAGAGGTCCTGGTCTTCTTAAAAGACCAATTTTATTTCCCTAAGAGGAGGTCTCAAAGAGGCGTTTCAAAGAAGAGGTAATCTTCGTTACCGATTCTTTCAAATTTATTTCTTCTTCCACTTATTATTATTTAGTTGTTTAATTATGAAGTAATAACATCATTATAACTCATATACTGATATGTTATTATAATTATGAAACAACCTTATTTCACCATCTATCCATCCTATGGAAAACAAAATCACCACGTGTGCGTACGTACGGAATACCGTCTCCACGCCGTGGTGAAATCTGTTTTTCCACCAACACCTTACATGGATGGGTATAACGGTGTAAAGAATAACTATATATGGTTATTATAACATCATTATGATTCTGATATATTATACCATGCACTCCAATTCTATTCAATAATTATGGGAATGATATCATCGCTCGTGCGTACGTACGGACTACCGTCTCCACGACGCGATGAGATTCATTCTCCATGTTAACCATACATGAATGATCATAAAGTTTATATAATGAATAATAATGAAATATATGAAATAATAATGCTACTGGATTTATGTATATACATATATGTATGTCATCTATTTAGTTTCATTCAATTCAATAAGGAAACGAAAACAGCGTTCATGCGTACGTACGGCCTACCGTTTCCATGAACGGTGTATTTCTTTCCTATTATCAATCTATAATATATATATGAATATTATGAATATATATTATATATAAATCATGTTTTACATTCTAGAATTATGTAAATCAGGATATAAGTAATAATATCAATAACGACAAGTCGAAACACTTACGATAAATGAAATGATATTACCCAAAATGCTACTTTAACATGAATTTACAAAAGAACGGGTAATATGATGTCATAAGTGAACAATATATGATATAATAACAATGAATATGATTCTATAATAAGTCAATGAAATTATTTAAATCATTATACTGGAGTTTTGGATACGTATGAAGCATATCGGACCTAAGGTAAGGGATAAATTTTCCAATCTCATTTTTATCTGAGATTGTTTATTCGTATGTATTTACTGGGGTTATATTTATCGTCCATGTCCACTAAAACTATTTTAATGTATGTTTATTATCCTTTTTACCCATTTTTTAATTTTACTACATGGTATGTATGGAATCTTTCTTTTACGAGGTACTTTTTGAATTTTCCGGCAAAAGTACGAGAAGAATGTTTTTTTAACTTATAAGGCACGAACGGATTTTTACGGTTTTATAAAGCTTTATTTTCATGAAGCTTCCTCCAAATGATTTCATGACAATTTTCAACAAAATATCTTTTATTTTAAAATTTCATTGCATTTTGTGAAAAGAAAATTATTTTGAAGAAGAAAGGATATTTTCCTCAAGAATTCATTTCAAGTGTTTTATCAAAACCATTTTCCATCTAAGATGACATTATTTCATATGTGTATGTTTCAAGTGTAATATCTCTATGATTTACATGGTTTCACTTTTCTTATGATGAAATATCCATTTGTTTTATATGGATTATGTGATGATTGGATGATGTTTATGAAACCCATTTTATTTATTGGGTTATGATGAATGTTTTAAGTTTATTTTGTGGCACAGGTAAGAATGATTTAATTATGAGATGTGTGGGACCTATATCTCCTTCCAATGCATTGGGTAAATATTTATATCTCATGAGATAAACATGGCTGGAACAGTAAGTTAACCGGGTTCAGTGTTACAGGACTAAAACGAGGAGTGAACTCGATTCAGAAAGGGACTTTGTCCACTAAGATGGTCTTGGCAACAATTCCTTGGCTACTATGGAAATAATAACATGTGATTAATGGTTTTCCACAATTACATGTTTAATTCACATTCTATTTTATCTTGATTAATGTTTCTTTATGATCTATTCCTTAGGTACTGCCATGATTTATGTCATTGCTCAAGATTCTGATATTTAAATATTATGTTCACGTTTTAAAGTTCAAATGTATATGATTTGTTTTACTTTATCCATGCATACCCTTACTGAGCATCTTATCTCACCCTTTATATGTTTTCTTTTCCCCAGGATTTAAAGAAAGGTTTTAGGTAAGAAAACAAAAGGGGAAGATTTTATAGGATATGTTGAAGATCTTTCATCACGATTAGAAGATTATATTCCGAGTTTCCAAATACACTAAACTATAACAATCCTTGTGTGTCTATTTTTTTATGTATTAAGTATTCTGCTAAAGAAAATTAATGTCCATGTACATCAAGCTTCTAGTCTCTACAGTTGGTATTAGAGGAAAGGTTTAGTTATCCATTGGAAACTAGGATGCGAAAACTTTAGTGAGATCCCTAGAAATATTTCTAAGGTATGTCTAGGGATGTCCCTAAGGATAAGTATACATATAGGTTATAGTCCTATAACTACGGTAATGATCATAGAATTAAACCTAAGATGTTAGATATTGATGTTACTCCCCCTTTATTATGTTGTTTTCCCTAGCATGATTTTTTCCTCTCAATCTATTCTTTTTGGGTTTTTAAAATGGCTGGAAACATGAAGATTCATGATAATGGAGGAAATGATGGTCAATGGAATGATATTATTCATGAGCAACCAAATGAAATTGGATCTGGAAGTCCACATATCGTTATTATACCTAATCATCAATCTCATAATATGATCAATAATCTCAACTTTGGTAAGTTTCTTGACTCAGCTAATAAGAGAAAGATGGAGTTTGATGATGGTCATAGAGGAAAGAAAGTTCAATTTCCATCATGTAAATCATGTGGCAAGAGGCATCAGGGAGAATGTTTCAAAGGAACTGGAAGATGCTTTGGGTGTGGAAAAGAAGGACACAAATCCAGTAAGTGCAAAAGAAAAGGTTTAGTTAACACCATGGATGAGGATAATGGTATTTCTACGACATCAATAGTGGTTAAATGTTTTAAATGTGGAATGTACGGGAAATGTGCAAACCAATTCACTAAGAGAAAGTCTCATGAAGAGAATCAGCATGGTTTTATGGGTAGCATTTATGTTGATGATGATGAAGAAACTACAAATGATATGTGAGATGAAAGAATTGCTCAAGCTCGGTCAATGTATTAAGAAGGTAGTGGAATGATTTGTGTTTATCAAGAGTTTTGTTTTTTAAGTAATGGTACTATGTAATAAAGACACATCTAAGGATTGTTACACTACTATTTTTCCTAAAGTATTTGAAATTATATGTTGAATGGTACCGGTAACCATGAAAGGTTATTCAGATATTTTTGGAAAGCACCTAATATGCGCATAAAGAAGTGCTAAGGAGATAATGAAATTTTTGATAGTATTAATGAGCTCACGAATTATATAAGGATAAATTGATATCATGGTTTGAGTATAAATAATTTTTGGGATTTTGGTATGAGGAATGTGTTAACTTTTGACAGCACTCATGTTTTCACTAAGGTTCAATGGGTATTCATTTTTCAAGAGAATAAATGATTAATTTATTCACATGTTTGTAATTTGACCAACAAGATATATTGTATGATATATGGGGGATAAATGATGGTATTCACATGCTCGGCAGATGACATTTCTAGTAATTGTTTTCTTTATAATATGAGCTTGGACAGAAGTATTTTAGATAAGCCTAAAGATTGGAATGAATTATGTTGTACATAAGTTAGTATTGTTTAAGGCTATAACTTTTTTCGATATTATTTCTTGAATGTTATAATAGTGTAGTTTTAGAAAAAGGGAAACCTGCAGGACGAGCGACAACCCATTGCGTCAGACAAGGTTTGGGAATTGAACCCACAACTAAAGTGTGACAGGACTTTATCACCTACCACTGGCCTACAGGAAGTCCCTGGTTAGTGGAAACTAGTTTTATTTTATTAAGTGGTATGATAAATAAAGAATAAGTCCATTTTTGGAACCATATACGATCAATATCACCATAAGATGGACTTATAACTTTTTCTAACCTTTTGTTTGAAACAGATGGAATGACCCATCATTCTATCGCATTATTTGCTAACACTTCACGAATAAAAAATTCAAATTAATTTCTTTAAGAGATAAAGTGTAAATTTTTCAATTCACGAACAACAGTGAGATTGTACCAAAAATTAAGTAAGTATTTCTTTTAATTCAACAATTCTTCAACTTTAGGGAAATAATCTTGAATTCAAAAAAATGTTGTCCTATTGTCCTTATTTCCGATGAATCAGATGGTACCTTAAAGCATCACAAATTTATGGCTTTGTCATTGTTGGATTTTTCATATCCATGTTCTCTACCACTCTCCATTAGAACTTGATGGTTTGATTTTTCTTCCATATCCATATTTTCACCTATGTTCTCCTATGTGGAAACCTAGTGATTAGTTAATTTGGGTAACCGTTACATTTCATACTCTAGTTTTTAATGTCAAGTTATGGTATTCCTTTTAATGTTGTGGGTTTCCATTAAAAAAAACTTTCAAGTAGAAAACCATTTATAATCCCCACGAATTTCGAGGGCGAAATTCATTTTAAGGGGGGGAGAATGTAACACCCCGAGATTTTATGAAAAATATTATTTTTAATTTCATTGATGTCTTCTGTTGTATGCTACACCAAGATTATCTTGTGCTATAAGCAACACCATATTGTCTTCCAGTATACGCAACCCTAACTTGGCTTTCATTACAGGCAATCGTGACCTTCCTCGATAATGTGTGTAGTACGCAATACCGGGTTTCACAAAACAACGATATATTGTTGTAATATTATTATGGACTAGCCATTATGAATAGTATTAACTACATTTTTAATTTTATAACATTATTATTCATCTTACATATTTTCTAGAACATGGTATGAGAAGAAAATAAATTTTTCGGGTAAAATAAGTATTTTTAAAAAAATGCAGTTTGCCGCCTTTTGATGGAGCACCCACTTTAAATCTAGTTTTTGACATGTCTATAAGTTAAATTTGACAAAATAAAATTCTTCTTTAGAAGCAGGATATAAAAATTTACTTTGGTTAACTTTTCATATTATTCTGATAACTTTCATATTTTAATGAATAGTAAAAACACGCTATATTTTAATTAAAAACAACCTTTTTCATCGCTATAATTTATATGGTTAGATTATCTTTTTAATTGGGTTTAAAGTTTTATTAGAATATATTTTTACCATTTAATCCAATGTTGGTCATTGGAATTAATTTCACTTTGAAATTGTCTATAAACAAGTATCAATCTTTTGATAGTTATTGTTTCTTAAAAAAACACTATTTGTTTTGATAACGGGAATTAATTTTAAAATTAATTAATTCCACTTATATTTTTTTAATTTGGAAAAACAGACATCAATTTTGAATTCGGAATATCGAATAAAGCTTAGGCAGAATTTTTGGTATTTTTCTGAAAAATTGCAATTTTCGATGAATAGTGAATCCACTTAGTGGTAGTTAAAAAACTGAATTTTTCATTTATATGAAATTTTACCACTTCTGTGAATTGAATTTCGAAAATCCGAGAGACACGGTTTATATCAAGGACTAAAATGTGGTTCAATGAGATGAAAATAATGTTTGGTGAATAGTAACTTTTTACTTTTATTTACCACGGTTAAAAGTAAATAGGATAATTAAGGGTAAAAATGATATTATTATTACCCTAAAACATGTCCTAATTATATTGTATAAGTGTAATTCGACCAAAAATAACCTTAGGAATAAAATATGACCATTTAGGCCCACTTGGATTAGATTAGGACATTTAATATTAATTTATTTAAAGAAGGGTTAAAATAGTTAAATTCAAAGTTTAATAAGTATATAATTTTTAATATAGGGTTATACATAAGATAAATTCAGCTATAAATATTCATTATAAAGATAAGAAGCTTTCCTACATAATTGTATTTTATTTATAATTTTTAGACATTAAATAATTTAGTTTATTTATGACATAAATATGATGCAGTAATTATCATATTAATGAAATATTGACATAATTGATGTTATAAATACCCAAATTAATGTAATTTGAGACTTTTTATGAATTTCACTAATTATATAGGTTAATATGAAATGTTAGTTTTTATTTAATTAACTTTTATCGAACTAATCATTCTGTTATGATTTTCACAAAAATCAATTACCAAATAGTGTCAAAATTGACATAAAATAGTTTTTTCAACAAATATTATATTATTAATTGTTATTTTATTCATAAAAAATATAAATTTCGGCCAAATGACTTAGATAAGGTTATATATATTAATAATAAACATCTTGGGTTTCGTTTGGCTTGTTATAGTATGTTTATTAACCTTATAGTGTAAGAAAACAAGGAGACACGGTAAACGTAAAATTATTTAACATAAGGTTAAATCTAAATGATAAGGTTAAAATAGAAACCTAAACTTATCTAAATTCTATTTTATTAGAGGATTTCGACCCATCCCCACATTATCTTATAAATAAATCAATTTGGAGCTATTAAAAACCGAATATGACTTTATAATAAAATAATAGTTTTAGTTTTTCCAAAGGTGCCCCTCTGCTCCCTTATAAATGGGCACCTCCTCCCTCTCTTACTCACACCACTTTGAGATTTTATTCTCGGCCAAACCCTGCCAAATTTTCTTCTAAACTTCCCTAGAAACATCCTAGAGGTCCCGGTGTTCTCAAAAGACCAATTTTAGTTCCCTAAGAGGAGGTCTCAAAGAGGCGCTTCAAAGAAGAGGTAATGTCTGTTACCGATTCTTTCAACTTTATTTCTTCTTCCACTTCTTCTAATTTAGTTGTTTAATTATTAAGTAATAAAATAATTATAATTCATATACTGATATGTTATAATAAGTATGAAACAAACCTATTTCACCATCTATCCATCCTACAGAAAATGAAATCACCACGCGTGCTTACGTACGGAATACAGTCTCCACGCCGTGGTGAAATCTGTTTTTCCACCAACACCTTACATGGATGGGTATAACGGTGTAAGAAATAACTATATATTGTTATTATAACATCATACTAATTCTTATATATTATACCATTCACTCCAATTCTATTAAATAATTATGGGAACGATATCATCGCTCGTGCGTACGTACGGACTACCGTCTCCACGACGCGATGAGATTCATTCTCTATGTTAACCATACATGAATGATCATAAAGTTTATATAATGAATAATAATGATATATATGAAATAATAATACTAATGGATTTATGTATATATATATATGTATGTCATCTATTTAGTTTCATTCAATTCAATAAGGAAACGAAAACAATGTTCATGCGTACGTACGACCTACCGTCTCCATGAACGGTGTATTTCTTTCCTATTATGGATCTATAATATATATATATGTATATGATGAATATATATTATATATAAATCATGTTTTACATTCTAGAATTATGTAAATCAAGATATAAGTAATAATATCAATAACGACAAGTCGAAACACATATGATAAATGAAATGATTTTACCCAAAATGGTACTTTAACATTAATTTACAAAAGAACGGGTAATATAAAGTCATAAGTGAACCATATATTATATAATAACAATGAATATGATTCTATAATAAGTCAATGAAATTATTTAAATCATTATACATGAGGCTTGGATACGTACGAAGCATATCAGACCTAAGGTAAGGGATAACTTTTCCAATCCTGTTTTTATCCGAGATTGTTTATTCGTAAGTATTTACTGGGGTTATATTTATCGTACATGTACTCTAAAACTATATTCATGTATTTTTAATGTCATTTTTACCTATTTTTTACTTTTACTACATGGTATGTATAGAATCTTTCTTTTAGGAGGTACTTTTTGACTTTTCCGGCAAAAGTACGAGAAGAATGTTTATTTTAACTTATACGGCACGAACGGATTTTTACGGTTTTATAAAGCCTTATTTAATGAAGCTTCCTCCAAATGATTTCATGACTATTTTCAAAAAAATATATTTTATTTTAAAATTTCATTTCATTTTGTGAAAATAAAATTATTTTGAAGAAGAAAGGATATTTTCCTCAAGAATTCATTTCAAGTGTTTTATCAAAACCATTTTCCATCTAAGATGACATTATTTCATATGTGTATGTTTCAAGTGTAATATCTCTATGATTTACATGGTTTCAATTTTCTTATGATGAAATATCCATTTGTTTTATATGGATTATGTGATGATTGGATGATGTTTATGAAACCCATTTTATTTATTGGGTTATGATGAATGTTTTAAGTTTATTTTGTGGCACAAGTAAGAATGATTTAATTTTGAGATGGGTGGGACCTATATCTCCCTCCAATGCCTTGGGTAAATATTTATATCTCATGAGATAGACATGGATGGAATGGTAAGTTAATCTGGTTCAATGTTACAGGACTGAAACGAGGAGTGAACTCGATTCAGAAAGGGACTTTGTCCACTAAGATGGTCTTGGCAGCAATGTCTTGGCTACTATGGAAATCATAACATGTGCTTAATGGTTTTCCACAATTACATGTTTAATTTTCTTGCTATTTTATCATGATTAATGTTTCTTTATGATCTATGCCTTACGTACTGCCATGATTTATGTCATTTCTCAAGATTCTGATATTTAAATATTATGTTCATGTTTTAAAGTTCAAATGTATATGATTTGTTTTATTTTATCCATGCTTACCCTTACTAAGCATTTTAGCTCACCCTTTATATGTTTTCTTTTCCCCAGGATTGAAAGAAAGGTTTTAGGTAAGAAAACAAAAGGGGAAGATCTTATAGGAGATGTTGAAGATCTTTCACCATGATTAGAAGATTATATTCCGAGTTTCCAAAGACACTAAACTATTACGATCCTTGTGTGTCTGTTTTTTTATGTATTAAGTATTTTGCTAAATAAATGTAATGTCCATGTACGTCAAGCTTCTGGTCTCTACAGTTGGTATTAGAGGAAAGGTTTAGTTATCCTTTGGAAACTAGGATGCGAAAACTTTAGTGAGATCCCTAGAAATATTTCTAAGGTATGTCTAGGGATGTCCCTAAGGATAAGTATACGTATAGGTTATAGTCCTATAACTACGGTAACGATCATAGAATTAAACCTAAGATGTTTGATATTGATGTTACTCTCCTTTATTATGTTTTTTTCCCTAGCATGATGTTTTCCTCTCAATATATTCTTTTTGGGTTTTTAAAATGGCTGGAAATAGGAATATTCACGATAATGGAGGAAATGATGGTCAATGGAATGATATTATTCATGAGCAACCAAATGAAATTGGATCTGGAAGTCCACATATCGTTATTATGCCTAATCAGCAATCTCATAATATGATCAATAATCTCAACTTTGGTAAGTTTCTTGACTCAGCTAATAAGATAGAGATGGAGTTTGATGATGATCATAGAGGAAAGAAAGTTCAATTTCCATCATGTAAATCATGTGGCAAGAGGCATCAGGGAGAATGTTTCAAAGGAACTCGAAGATGATTTGTGTGTTGAAAAGAAGGACACAAATCTATTAAGTGAAAATGAAAAGGTTTAGTTAACACCATGGATGAGGATAATGGTATTTCTAAGACATCAATAGTGGTTAAATGTTTTAAATGTGGAATGTACGGGAAATGTGCAAACCAATTCACTAAGTGAAAGTCTCATGAAGAGAATCAGCATGGTCGTATGGGAAGCATTTATGTTGATGATGATGAAGAAACTACAAATGATATGTGAGATGAAAGAATTGCTCAAGCTCGGTCAATGGTTTAAGAAGGTAGTGGAATGATTTGTGTTTATCAAGAGTTTTGTTTTTTAAGTAATGGTATTATGGAATAAAGACACATCTAAGGATTGTTACACTACTATTTTTCCTAAAGTATATGAAATTATATGTTGAATGGTACCGGTAACCATGAAAGGTTATTCAGATATTTTTGGAAAGCACCTAATATGCGCATAAAGAAGTGCTAAGGAGATAATGAAATTTTTGATAGTATTAATGAGCTCATGAATTATATAAGGACAAACTGATATCATGGTTTGAGTATAAAGAATTTTTGGGATTTTGGTATGTGGAAAGTGTTAACTTTTGACAGCACTCATGTTTTCACTAAGGTTCAATGGGTATTCATTTTTCAAGAGAATAAATGATTAAGTTATTCACATGTTTGTAATTTGACCAACAAGATATATTCTATGATATATGGGGGATAAATTATGGTATTCACATGCTCGGCAGATGACATTTCTAGTAATTGTTTTCTTTATAATATGATCTTGGACAGAAGTATTTTAGATAAGCCTAAAGATTGGAATGAATTATGTTGTACATAAGTTAGTATTGTTTAAGGATATAACTCTTTTTGATATTATTTCTTGAATGTTATAATAGTGTAGTTTTAGAAAAAGGACAACCTGCAGGATGAGTGACAACCCATTGCGTCAGACAAGGTTGTGGGAATTGAACCAACAACTGAAGTGTGACAGGACTTTATCTCCTACCACTGTCCTACAAGAAGTCCCTGGTTAGTGGAAACTAGTTTTATTTTATTAATTGGTATGATAAATAAAGTATAAGTCCATTTTTGGAACCATATACGATCAATCTCACCATAAGATGGACTTATAACTTTTTCTAACCTTTTGTTTGAAACAGATGGAATGACCCAATATTCTATCACATGATCTGCTAACACTTCATGAATAAAAAATTAAACTTCATTTCTTTAAGAGATAAAGTGGAAATTGTTCAATTCACGAACAACAGTGAGATTGTACCAAAATTAAGTACGTATTTCTTTTAATTCAACAATTCTTCAACTTTAGGGAAATAATCTTGAATTCAAAAAAATGTTGTCCTACTGTCCTTATTTCCGATGAATCATATGGTACATTAAATCATCACAAATTTATGACTTTGTGATTGTTGGAGTTTTTATATCCATGTTCTCTACCACTCTCCATCAGAACTTGATGGTTATATTTTTCTTCCATATCCATATTTTCACCTATGTTCTCCTATGTGGAAACCTAGTGATTAGTTAATTTGGGTAACCGTTACATTTCATACTCTAGTTTTTAAATTCAACTTATGGTATTCCTTTTTATGATGTGGGTTTCCATTAAAGAAAATTTCAAGTAGAAAACCATTTATAATCCTGACGGATTTCGAGGGAGAAATTCATTTTAAGGGAGGAAGAATGTAACACCCCGAGATTTTATGAAAAATATTCTTTTTAATTTCATTGATGTCTTTTGTTATATGCTACACCAAGATTATCTTGTGCTATACGCAACACCGTATTGTCTTGCGGTATACGCAACCCTAACTTGGCTTTCACTACACGCAATTGTGACCTTCCTCGATAGCGTGTGTAGTACGCAATACTGGGTTTCACAAAACAACGATATATTGTTGTAATATTATTATGGACTAGACTTTATGAATAGTATTAACTACATTTTAAATTTTATAACATTATTATTCATCTTACATATTTTCTAGAACATGGTATGAGAAGAAAATAAATATTTCGGGTAAAATAAGTATTTTTCAAAAAATGCAGTTTTGCTGCCTTTTGATGGAGCACTCACATTAAATCTAGTTTTTAACATGTATATAAGTTCAATTTTACAAAATAAAATTCTTCTTTGGAATCAGGATATAAAAATTTACTTTGGATAAATTTTTCATATTATTCTGATAACATTCATGTTTTAATGAATCTTAAAAACACGCTATATTTTAATTAAAAACAACTTTTTCATCGCAATAATTTATATAGTAATATTATCTTTTTAATTGGGTTTAAAGTGTAATTATAATATATTTTTACCATTTAATCCAATTTTGGTCATTGTAATTAATTTCACTTTGAAATTGGATATAAACAAGTATCAATCTTTTGATAGTTACTGTTTCTTAAAAAACGCTATTTGTTTTGATAACAGAAATTAATTTTAAAATTAATTAATTCCACTTATATGTTTTGAATTTGGAAAAATATACATCAATTTTGAATTCATAATATCAAATAAAGCTTAGGCTGAAGTTTTGGTATTTTTCGAAAAAACTGCAATTCTCGATGAATAGTGAAACCACTTAGTGGTAGTTAAAAACTGAATTTTTTATTTATATGAAATTTTACCACATCTATGAATTTAATTTCGAAAATCCAAGAGAAACGGTAAATATCAAGGACTAAAATGTTGTTCAATGAGATGAAAATAATGTTTTGTGAATAGTAACTTTTTACTTTTATTTACCACGGTTAAAAGTAAATAGGATAATTAAGGGTAAAGATGATAATATTATTACCCTAAAACATGTCCTAATTCTATTGGATAAGTTTAATTAGACCAAAAATAACCTTAGTAATAAAATATGACCATTTAGGCCCACTTGGATTAGATTATGACATTTAATATTAATTTATTTAAAGAAGGGTTAAAATAGTTAAAATCAAAGTTTAATAAGTATATCATTTTTAATATAGGGTTATACATAAGATAAATTCGACTATAAATATTAATTAGAAATATAAGAACCTTTCCTACATAATTGTATTTTATTTATAATTTTTAGACATTAAATAATTTAATTTATTTATGACCCAAAGATGATGCAGTAATTATCTTATTAATGAAATATTGACATAATTGATGTTATAAATACCCAAATTAATGTAATTTGAGACTTTTTATGAATTTAACTAATTATCTAGGTTAATATGACATGTTAGTTTTGATTTAATTAACTTTTTTCTAACTAATCATTCTGTTATGATTTTCACAAAAATCAATTACCAAATAGTGTCAAAATTGACATAAAATAGCTTTTTAAACAAATATTATATTATTAATTGTTATTTTATTCTTAAAAAATATAAGGTTCGTCCAAATGACTTAGAAAAGGTTATATATATTAATAATAAACATCTTGGGGTTCGTTTGTCTTGTTATTGTATGTTTATTAACCTTATAGAGTAAGAAAACAAGGAGACACGGTATACGTAAAATTATTTAACATAAGGTTAAATCTAAATGATAAGGTTAAAATAGAAACCTAAACTTATCTAAATTATATTGGATTAGAGGATTTCGACCCATCCCCACATTATCTTCGAAATAAATCAATTTGGAGCTATTAAAAATAGAATATGACTTTATAATAAAATAATAGTTTTAGTTTTTCCAAAGGTGCCCCTCTCCTCCCTTATAAATGGGCACCTCCTCCCTCTCTTACTCACACCACTTTGAGATTTCAAGCTCATCCAAACCCTGCCAAATTATCTTATCCACTTCCCTAGAAACATTCTAGAGGTCCTGGTGTTCTTCAAAGACCAATTTTAGTGCCCTAAGAGGAGGTCTCAAAGAGGCGCTTCAAAGAACAGGTAATGTCCGTTACCGATTCTTTCAACTTTATTTCTTCTTACACTTCTTCTTATTTAGTTGTTTCATTATGAAGTAATAAAATCAGTATAACTCATATACTGATATGTTATTATAAGTATGAAACAACCCTATTTAACCATCTATCCATCCTACAAAAAACAAAATCACCACGCGTGCGTACGTACGGAATACAATCTCCACGCCGTGGTGAAATCTGTTTTTCCACCAACACCTTACATGGATGGGTATAATGGTGTAAGGAATAAATATATATGTTTATTATAACATCATACTGATTATTATATATTATAAAATCCACTCCAATTCTATTCAATAATTATGGGAATGATATCATCGCTCGTGCGTACGTACGGACTAGCGTCTCCACGACGCGATGAGATTCATTCTCCATGTTAACCATACATGAATGATCATAAAGTTTATATAATGAATAATAATGAAATATATGAAATAATAATACTAATGGATTTATGTATATATATATATGTATGTCATCTATTTAGTTTCACTCAATTCAATAAGGAAACGAAAACAGCGTTCATGCGTACGTACGACCTACCGTCTCCATGAACGTTGTATTTCTTTCCTTTTATAGATATATAATATATATTTATATATATATATGTATGTGATGAATATATATTATATATAAATCATGTTTTACATTTTAGAATTATGTAAATCAAGATATAAGTAATAATATCAATAATGACAAGTTGAAACACATACGATAAATGAAATGATTTTACTCAAAATGCTACTTTAACATGAATTTACAAAAGAACGGGTAATATAAAGTCATAATTGAACCATATATGATATAATAACAATGAATATGATTCTATAAAAATTTAATGACATTATTTAAATCATTATACATGAGGTTTGGATACGTACGAATCATATCGGACCTATGGTAAGGGACAACTTTTCTAATCTCGTTTTTATCCGAGATTGTTTATTCGTAAGTATTTACTGGGGTTATATTTATCGGTCATGTCCTCTAAAACTGTTTTCATGTATTTTTAATGTCATTTTTACATATTTTTTACTTTTACTACATGGTATGTATGGAATCTTTCTTTTACGAGGTACTTTTTGACTTTTCCGGCAAAAGTACGAGAAGAATGTTTATTTTAACTTATACGGCACGAACAGATTTTTATGGTTTTATAAAGCCTTATTTAATGAAGCTTCCTCCAAAATATTTCATTACTATTTTAAACAAAATCTCTTTTATTTTAAAATTTCATTTCATTTTGTGAAAAGAAAATTATTTTGAAGAAGAAAGGATATTTTCCTCAAGAATTCATTGCAAGTGTTTTATCAAAACAATTTTCTATCTAAGATGACATTATGTCATATGTTTATGTTTCATGTATAATGTCTCTATGATTTAAATGGTTTCACTTTTCTTATGTTGAAATAATCATTTGTTTTATATGGATTAAGTGATGATTGGATGATGTTTATGAAACCCATTTTATTTATTGTGTTATGATGAATGTTTTAAGTTTATTTTGTGGCACAAGTAAGAATGATTTCATTTTGAGATGGGTGGGACCTATATCTGTCACATAAAAGACATATTCTAAAGGTATTTTTCATTTAATTTACATAATTTCTTTTTTATGAGGGTTTCCCTAGGTTTTAGGTAGGAATAGATGAGTATTCATGAATTGGGGCAAACCGTGAGCCCAATTTCAGATTAAAAAATAAATTTTTATCTTTTATAACTTTTTCATTTTTCAACATTTTTCATCCATTCAAATTCCTAATTGACCTCCCCTAACCTATTAACACCACCAAGGTAATTTGGAGCTTTTAGAAATCCATAAATAGGGTTTATTTGGTTTTTTATCTAAGGGGTTGGGCCTACCCGAAAGCCCAATTCCTGTTTTCAAAATAAATTTTGATTATGTTATAACATATTCAATTTTTGGGATTTTTCGGTGATTTCAATTGGATCCCAAACCCAATGAAACCAAACGTGCAACCATTCTCTCTCTCCCCTCTTTGGAGCTCTGGTTTATCGAGATTTGGTGTGGAACTTCATAGGCTTCCTCAAATCGTCCAGATTTGAAGAGGTAAGTTCATTCCTTCACAACTCTCTCAATTTTTACTCTTTTTCCCCCATTAAAATTCCTAAATTATCTCCTTATCCTTTTTCTAACCTCCCTTGAAGGTTTTAGTTTTTTTAAAATCATCTACTGGTATTTTTGGAGTCGATTTATACAAGATAGTTTAAGTAAGTTGTTCTCCTTCTTTCTTCTTTCAATTTGTTTATGGTTACATCCAATGTACTTAGGGTTTCTTCCCTTATCATTGAGGTTCCTAATGTCCTGAAAGTAGGGTTTAAAAATTAGGGTTTTATCTTGTGTTTCATGGTCTGAAATTCTGGTTTTAGGTCTGGTTTACCTTTCTTGAGGTGCGGCGGTGTTGCGTTTGAGTTTTCACACAAAGGATTCAAGGGTTTCCTTTGTTTTGGTAGGTGATTCCATTGTGTGTGAAATCTTTGTGAATTGGCTGCTGTTTTATGGTATTTTTATGCTTATTTAATTTTATTATTGCTGAAAAAATAGTTTTAGTGGTGTTTGTATCTAGAATGAATCCTAAATTCCAATTTCAGGTGAAATTGGGGGTTTCTTCATAGAAATGTTTTATTAGTTTAATTGGGGATAACCTATAAGTAGTTAGTTGATTTTATTTAACTATAATAGGGATAAAAATACTGTTTTTAATGATTATACCTTGTTTTTGTTGCTGCAAAATCTGGTTTTAATGGTGTTTGTGAACCACGTGAAATTTTCAGAGTTGTGTTGTGTAAAAATGGAGATCTTGCAATGATGTCGTTTCTTGAACCATATGGGGATGCCCTAAAAATGATTTTGTGTTTTCACTAAAATGTAGTAGGCTTCCCTTTCTGTTTTGGAAACATAAAAATGTGCACATATTATGCATGTGAGGTTTATAAGGAGTTTTGTGTCCGAAAAACTACGGGATTTTGAGGAATTGTTTCATAAAAAATCTAACTGTTTTATTGCGTGTTTTAAGTGGTATAAAATGTGATAGATACTGTATTGGTTGGGTTTGACTAGTAATGGTGTTTAATATGATAATTGATTTATGTTTCATTCTGAAATTTATTGAGCACAAAAGGGGAAGCCCAGGTACCTAGGTGGGGCGGATTTGTACTAGTACGGCTAGTGGACCGGATGGATTTTGTCCCTGTTTCACTTAGCATTTGGATAACGAAAACTCTAACTAAGCTATGTGGATGATTATTGGGGACCAATAGGTTATGGGTATGTTCCCTACTAGTGGATCGTGCACGAGAATGAATTTTTCTATGGTTACTTTACACAGAGGTACGAGGTACATAGGGCCCAAGACAACCTAGTGCCTAGGGGTGTTCCCAATGTTGTCGCTCATTGGATTTGTAGTATTTACCCATGTATTAGGGTCTGATTAGAAGTAAATTATAGTATCTAACATTTCTATGTTAATGTGTTAATATTCTAAAAATTTCGGATTGAAATCTATTTTCAATTGGTGGTTTCATTTCTTGAAATTTTAACACTACTTTTCCATGCGTTTGAAAAATGCTTGCTTTTTTACATTGTATTTCTTACTCCATGGAATCATTGGGTGGTCTCCTATTGGGCTTAGTATCACACCCTACTTACACCCCTTGGGTGTAAGTAGACTTGGTTATGTTTGATTTAGGTAAAGGAAAGGCTAAGGGTGATGGCGGTTCAGGGTGTTAGTTCTCATCCTTGGTGCGGATTTGTGGAGATAGCTTGGGGGCGATGACCCCTAGTCATGTGGAGTCCTTAGGGATATCTTGATGCTATAATTATTTTTATTTGGACCACTTGTATTATCTTTAAACCAATTTACTCAGTTCTGGTTTTTACTTAAGTCTTGTTTGGCTCAATAATTTCATATTTATATTATGGATTGTTTTTTATATTTTATGCTTTCCAACTCGGGTAAATCGTTCCCAAACCTAAATTAATAATACCCGGGAACTTGTTCTAGCCCGTGGGGATAGGGAACGCCCTTCGGGTCATGTCACGGGCTGATTTTGGTCCCAGTTTTGGCGGCAACCAGATTCGGTTCGTGAAAAAATGGTATAAGAGGAGGTTTGCTCCTTAGGTCATGTTATTTGGGGAAGAGTCAGCATAATCTGGAGCTAAGATTTTTGGGACTTGAAATTTCAGTCATGGGTAGTGTGCCTAGCCAGCACACCTCATGAAGGGATTCAAGTCACCATGGGAAGTATGGATTTATCTAAGTCCTTTGGTTTTCTTGGGTTAATGATGACTATGGGAAATGAAAAGAGAGTTGGGCGAATAATCTCAGTGAGCTCGCAGGGCCTGGCAAGCCATGTGGAGCCGTGGATATTTCTCTAGAATACTCTCTATGATGGAGAAGTGATTGTAATATGGCTTCCAACCATATTTCCATGTCACCGACCGAAACTAGTTTCCTCTCACATTGTCTTGTGTCTCTTTGTTTTGGAATTTTGGAAACTTCTTTTTTTTAAGCAAAAAAATGTCTTCACTTTAAGGAGTGTGAATTTTTGTGAAGTTATTTTTTAGTAAAGTGAAAATGGTATTATTTTTTTATTCCCTATAAATGGAATTTCTGAATTATTTCAAAATGGTAAATTATGTATTTACACCTCTTTGGAAAGTATGAACTATGTTAATTGGGGTTTTGAAAATATGTTTCTAGTGGAATTTTTTTTAAACCGTGGAAACGTTTTTTGGGATTGGATTAAGTGTTCTAGAATTTTTGTGTGGGGGTTGAAGATGGATTTTGGGTTTGGTGTCTACTAAACAAAAAACAATTATGAACTTTTAGAAACTTGTCTTGAATTGAGAAGAGTTGAGTTCTTAATTAAATGGAGATTTATGAAATGGTGTTTTTCATGAAATTGGAAGTGTTTTGAAATGGGTTGAAATGTTTTGAAACGATTGTGAAAGGCATGAATATGTGCTTTTATTGAATTATGGATTCTTTTCTAAATTGGTTTGTGAGATGAAAAATTGGGTTTTGATATTATGGTTATTGTTTTTGAGAAAGGGAAAGTGTGGTTAAATGTTTTGATTTTAAAAAGAGGAAAGGTTTGATTGTTGGTAATTGGTGCTCTCAAGGGTGACCACATGCATAGGTTTATTTGAGAATATAGATGGATAAGAGGTGGGTTCCCACTATGGCATGTAAACATGCATGTGTGAGGCTCATGAGATACTATTGGTAAATGTGCAACCCAACAACACTATGTTTTTTAAATAATTTTTTTGAAGTAAAGTGATGTGTTTTGATAATGTATGGTTGGGAGGTATGGATTCTGTGTTTTCGTGATTATTATTGTGTGATGTTTTGAGTTCAATAAACCCTCTTGTTTGAATGATGTTTTGAGTTTGTGTTTCATTGATAAGATGGAATGAAGTGTTGGTCAGTGGTTTCTTTTGAGAAAAAGTTTGGGAAGCCAATGTGGTGGCTTCCCTCATGTGTTCGGTTCAGGTTTGTGGTATGTTGTGACCAAATAACCAGATTGGTTGGGTCCTTGGGTTTTCTTGTAGGCTAGGGTATGCCCCCATAATGTGTTAATGTATGAATCATGTTTGGCTTATGGTGATTCACCGTTTGATGATCCTACAGTTGATCAACATAAGGACATTATTCTTGAGGTTTGAAGATTGTGTTTACCCCTCTTCTTTTTCAATTATGTGGATCCCCCTATAGTGGGAGAGTGTTTTTGGGAGGTTGAAATATACCTTATTTTCTTATGTTTCCTATGTTGTCTAAGGTTAATGATGTTCAGGGTTTTCAGTGTAGAATGATGTCTTAAAGGGCCTCTTGGTCATATGTCAGTCTCATTGAAGCAAGAGTTCATGTTAGACCAACAGTGTGCAAGATCTGGCCAAGAGTGGCTATTATGGACACTTACTAGAATCATGTGTTGTTTGGGACTCAGTACAAGGTCTCTCTCCTTGTGTTTTCTTTTATCCACAATGGTTATGTTCGGTGATGCCTTGCGATGTCATGTGTTCATTTGACTATAAGGGTGAAGATTGTGAAATCTTATGAGAGTCGCTATTTTTTTGTGGGATGTGTGTCTCCCTATAGGAAATTCTAAATCCTATGTTCTAGAGGAAGTTGTTTCTATATGTCCTTTCATTCCTCTATTTAGCATCCGAAGAAAAAATGGGGTGATGTGTGTGCATCATCTAAGTTCTTGTTTTGGTAAAATGATGGGTTGGGGAAAAGAGGGTTTGAAGTGTGTCATGTCTCAATGAGACCATCTGGGATTAGAGTATAATTGTTTTTGGAATTGGAAGAATATTTTCTGTTTATGGGTTTCCAAATCCTAACTTCAAGGCCGAAGATTCTTCAATCCATTGAGCTCCATCCATAGGCCCCGGAGAGAAGCTGGCGCGTAGTTAGGTGAAATACTAGAGTCATTCAATATTTTGGTTAAGGTCATATCCTCAATATGAAAGATAGGAATAGTTTAAACCTCTGGTGTCATATTTTTGTTCCAATTTCTCAAAATTTTTGGAAAGAGGTGTGTGTACCTTGTTCCCATGTCATACCCTGAGTTTATTTTCCCCCTTTGGGGTCCCTTGTGTTTTTGGAAAAAAGTTTAAACTTTGGGTTAGGCAGGTTGAAGTGCATAGTTTGTGCGTGGTTAGAAGTAACCATGTGCCAACCCAGGGTATAGTGTGATAAGAGACAGTAGCTACCGCATGGTCTCCGCACGTCCATGATCCTTGGACAAGGAAACTGTGTGAAGTTTCCTCTTTGGACAGAATGATCCGCCCAGTTAACTCACAGTTTCCCAAACCGTGTGAACCAACCGTGCGACCATGCCAGCTCCTTAAAATTATTTTGTTTTTTGTTGTTGTTATCCCATAATATTTATTTAATATCATTGGGTTTTGTTTGGTGTATACTCACAATGGGACTCATGTAAGTTTCATTGGAAGAATTCTAATATTAATCTACCCCTAATGTTGGGAAGTCTGTTCAAGGCCCCCTGTTAGTGTCTTGATTTTGTCTTAAGGAAAGTTGTGTTTGTTATTATGGTGGGGAGACCCATCATGGGTATCATGTGTGTTATCTTGGAAAAGGAATAATGTTAGTTTACCCCTTATGATGGGGAGACCATTCGTTCCTTCCCCAATTGTTATCCTTATTCAGTCTTAGAAATTGAGTTCTCCCTGGTGGTGGGATGTTCGGATTGGGTCACCCCGTACTAGTGACCCAGTTTTCTCCTTGGTGTATTCTAGGTAATAGGTAGTATCGTTCAAGTCTTTCAATACACAAATTTGTTACTTTGGTAAATTTCGGGGTGGAGAACACCCAATGGTTTTGTTTACGTAATGTTGTGGCAGCGTTATTTGAGTTTGTTGTTCGTTTCAAGTGGATTGCTTGAGCGTCATCTTGTAGTCTTTGAGGTGTTTTTTTTTGGGATGTGTTTTGAATGTGTTTCATAATTTAAGTAAGTGGGGTTATTTTTGGTTTGTGAGAGTATTATCTTCCTTTGTTTGATCAACTGGAGATGTTCATCCCTTTTGAAGCGGGTTAAAACGTGGCAAGGAAGTCTGTCTTGGTCTATCGTTTGGGCTTTGCTTTGCATCTAGTTTTGTTGTGGCATTCTGGGGGTAGAATGATTTATGGTGGGGAGAATTGTCACGTTCAAGACATATTTTAAAGGTATTTTTCATTTAATTTACATCCTTTATTTGTTATGGGGGTTTCCCTAGGTTTTTGGGAGGAATAGATGAGTATTCATGAATTGGGCCAAACTGTGAGCCCAATTTCAGATTAAAAAATAAATTTTGTATCATTTATAACTTTTTCATATTTAACATTTTTCATCCATTAGAATTCCTACATGACCTCCCCTAACCTATTAACACCACCAAGGTAATTTGGAGCTTTTAGAAATCCATAACCAGGGTTTACTTGGGTTTTTATCTAAGGGGTTGGGCCTGCCCGAAAGCCCAATTCCTGTTTTAAAAATAAATGATGATTGTGTTATAACTTATTCAATTGTTGGGATGTTTCGGTGATTCCAATTGGATCCCAAGACCAATTAACCCAACCGTGAGACCATTCTCTCTCTCCCATCTTTGTAGCTCTGTTTTATCACGATTTGGTGTCGAACTTCATAGTCTTTATCAAATCGTCCATATTTGAAGAGGTAAGTTCATTCCTTCATAAATCCCTCAATATTTACTCTTTTTCCCCCATTAAAATTCCTAAATCATCTATTTATCCTTGTTCGAACCTACCTTTAAGGTTTGAGTATTTTTAAAATCAGCTACTGGTATTTTTTGGGGAGATTTCTACAAGATAGTTTAAGTAAGTTGTTCTCTTTCTTTTTTCTTTCAATTTGTTTAGGGTTACATCCAATGTACTTAGTGTTTCATCCCTTATCATTGAGTTTCCTAATTTCCATAAAGTAGGGTTTCAAAATTAGGGTTTTATCTTGTGTTTAATGGTCTGAAATTATGGTTTTTGGTCTGGTTACCTTCCTTGAGGTGCGGCGGTGGTGCGTTTGAGTTTTCGCACAATGGATTCAAGGGTTTCCTTAGTGTTGGTAGGTGATTCCATTGTGTATGAAATATTTGTGAATTGGGTGATGTTTTTATGGTATTTTCATGCTTATTTAATTTTATTATTGCTGAAAAAAATAGTTTTAGTGGTGTTTGTATTTAGAATGAATCCTAAATGCCAATTTCATGTGAAATTGGGGGTTTCTTCAAAGAAATGTTTTATTAGTTTAATTGGGGCTACCCTATAAGTAATTAGTTGATTTTATTTAACTATAATAGGGATAAAAATACTGTTTTTAATGATTATCCCTTGTGTTTGTTGCTGAAAAATCAGGTTTTAATGGTCTTTGTGAACCACATAAAATTCTAAGAGTTCTGTTGTGTAAAAATAGAGATTTTGCAGTGACGTCATTTCTTGAACCATATAGGGCTACCCTAAAAATGATTTTGTGTTTTCACTGAAATGTATTAGGCTTCCCTTTATATTTTGGAAACATAAAAATGTGCACATAGTATTCAAGTGAGTTTTATAAGGAGTTTTGTGTCCAAAAAACTACGGGATTTTGAGGAATTGTTTTGTGAAAAATCTAAGTGTTTAATTGCATGTCTTAAGTTGATTAAAATTTGATAGATACTTTATTGGTTGTGTGTGACCATTAATGGTGTTTTATATGAAAATTGATTTATATTTCATGCTGAAATTGATTGATCACAAATGGGGAAGCCCAGGTACCTAGGTGGGGTAGCTTTGTACTAGTACGGCTAGTGGACTGGAAGGGTTTTGTCCCTGTTTCACTTTTCATTTGGATAATGAAAACTCTAACTAAACTATGTGGATGATTATTGGGGACCACTAGGTTATGGTTATGTTCCCTACTAGCGGTTCGTGCACGAGAATGAATTTTTCTATGGTTACTTTACACCGAGGTACGAGGTACATAGGGCCCAAGACAACCTAGTGCCTAGGGGTGCTCCCAATGTTGTTGCTCATTGGATTTGTAGTATTTCCCCATGTATTAGGGTGTGTTTGGAAGTAAATTAAAGTATATAACATTTCTATTTTAATGTGTTAATATTCTGAAAATTTTGGATTGAAATCTATTTTCAATTGGAGGTTTCATTTCTTGAAATTTTAACACTACTTTTCCATGCGTTTGAAAACTGCTTGCTTTTTCACATTGTATTTCTTACTCCTTGGTATCATTGGGTGGTATCCTATTGGGCTTAGTATCACACCCTACGTACACACCTTGGGTGTAAGAAGACTTGGTTAGGTTTTATTCAGGTAAAGGAAAGGCTAAGGGTGATAGCGGTTCAGGGTGTTAGTTCCCATCCTTGGTGCGGAGTTGTGGAGATTTCTTGGGGGCGATGACCCCTAGTTGTCTGGAGTCCTTAGGGATATATTGATGCTATAATTATTTTTATTTGGGCCACTTGTATTATATTTAAACCAATGTACTCAGTTCTGGTTTTTTTCTTAAGTCTTGTTTGGCTAAAAAATTTCAGATTTATATTAGGGATTGTTTTTAATGTTTTATGCTTTCAAAATCAGGTAAATCATTCCCAAACCTAAATTAATGATACCCAGGCACTTGTGCCAGCCCGTGGGGATAGGTAATTCCCTTCGGGTCATGTCACAGGCTGGGTTTGGTGCCAGTTTTGGCGGAGACCAGATTCAGTTCATGACAATATCTTCCACTAATGCATTGGGTGAAGATTTATATCTCATGAGATAGACATGGCTGGAACAGTAAGTTAATCTGGTTCCGTGTTACAGGACTGAAACGAGGAGTGAACTCGATTTAGAAAGGGAAATTTTCCACTAAGATGGTCTTGTAAGCAATGCCTTGGCTACTATGTAAATCATAACATGTGCTTAATGGTTTTCCACAATTACATGTTTAATTCCCATGCTATTTTATCATGATTAAAGTTTCTTTATGATCTATGCCTTACGTACTGCCATGGTTTATGTCATTGCTCAAGATTCTGATGTTTAAATATTGTGTTCATGTTTTGAAGTTCAAATGAATATGATTTGTTTTATTTTATCCATGCTTACCCTTACTCAGCATTTGAGCTCACCCTTTATATGTTTTCTTTTCTCCAGGATTTAAAGAAAGGTTTTAGGTAAGAAAACAAAAGGGGAAGATCTTATAGGAGATGTTGAAGATCTTTCACCACGATTATAAGATTATATTCCGACTTTCCAAAGACACTAAACAATTACGATCCTTGTGTGTCTGTTTTTGTTATGTATTAAGTATTATGCTAAAGAAATGTAATGTCCATGTACGTCAAGCTTCGGGTCTCTACAATATACCTCTCATCCACCCACTATAGGGGCCTTTACCTTTGGAAAATACATCATGAAATCTACAAACACATTGAAATTCTTGAGTATAGGAGAGTGTAAGATTTTCTAGGAAACCAGAAATTCATACTCTACATTAAATGTTCATGTATAACCAGTAGGTATAATAAAAATGTTTAATTCATAACAATATTAATGAAAAACTCTAAAAACAAGTGGTTGTGTGATATACAAGTCTCGACAAAACCCCGACTACACCTGCTTGTCCTCCATATTAAAGAATATTAAAAAAAAATTCTGAAAGTACTGAAGAAGTATATGAGAAATCATAATTTTTTCTATTCATCCCCATGGAGTCATGTGTACATGATACATGATAATTACCTAGACCACACATATGGTATGCTACTCAGCGTAACAATAGCCATCATGTGAGCTATAAGGAAATTTATTGTCCATCAAAAAACATTGTACTTTGATACTAAGAACCATGTTTATCCTCAACATGATATTTCCATGGAATCGTTGTACCTCCTCCCTACACAATGGTCACAAGTCAAGAGCAATACTCCTATAAATTTTAACTCTATCCCAATGGTTCACGTATTTTGATCAACAAGAATGGAACCTCTAAAGAATGTAACAAACATATATAGTATATTATAGAATGAAAAAACTATCATCGTGGTAAAGGTATGTAGTAACACATAAAATCGTGTGATCAAAATAGAAAAGAAAAATAAGCTTCTTTAACAAGTATCATCGAAAAAATATCAAGGGAAGTCACACAAAATATAAACACACCCACCTATGATCACAACTCAAGCATTGATATCATTATTCTGAAACATAAATCATACTATGGAAACATGTGTATATAGAATCCTAATATGTGAAGATCTTCATACCCCATGGGTTTAAAATTCAATATTTGTTTCACTGAAGGTTTCCTCACCTGAAGCATGTTTTCACCAAATAGAACATGATCAACCACTAAAGACTCTTATTTGTTGTAAAAAACCTACATGTCAAGGGTTATAGAGTATGGAAAGGAAATACAAAGACCATAGTGGGTCAAAAAAAAGTTACCTTGGGTTTATTTTCATCCAAAGGGATCCATAGAGTAAGAGGGAGAAAGTAGGTTGAGAGCTCTATGGAATGTTAGGGTTTTCCATGAACCAAGTGGTGGATATGGTATAGAAATTGTACTGAAATAGTCACTAAAATAAAGTAAAACACACTTAGGCATAGTGTTGTCTGAGAAGAAGGTCACTATGATGTTAGAGAGACATTATGATGCTATAATTCAAGAGAGGACACCATCAACGGTGCAGTGAGAAGTTATATGGTGTGGAAAAATGTTGATTTGTGCACTACTGTGACATAAAGAATAAAATTTTAGTGTAGGATAGGTACACAGAAAGCAAGAGTTCATCTATGTATCCTTTTGGTTCTTTTGGATATCTTTTGATGAAGGGAGTGGAGTATATATTTGATTCCTTAAAAAATCTATTTTATGTGAATAAATTCTGAATAATAATCCTCCAAAACATCTACCTTAGAGAATACCACAGCAGAAAATTTAAAGATTTTAATCCTCAAATGTCCTAAGACTAAGACAAATATTTGTAACTAATGTAGATTCTACATTATAGTGTTATATGAGGTGCTATGACGTGGCATCCTATGAGCCAACCATCCATATACTAGGCTATGATGAAATATTACTTGAGAATCCCCAGATGCATTGCATTCATTCTAGATATTGTGTGGCCTAATACCACATCACCCTTGTGGTGTAACCATGTCCACCAAGACACTATAGACTCATTTTTAGTGTGGTTTTATGTGCTATGGTATATTGAACCACGTTTTGGAACCATTATTTCCAAGAAAAAACCTCCATGACATAACATATACTTTTCCTATACCACAATCCTTTTCCAGAAATGGATTAACATCAAAAAATATGGAAAATTTATTTTATTTATGAACAATAATTATAGGACTTTATAATCATTAGTGTCAATTTTTAAATAATTAATTTAATTTGGATTTTGAAAAATAAATACAAAGTATGAATTTGAATATAATCATTTCACACCAATCTAATAACATTTTTTTATCATAAAAACTGATAGAACATATAAATTAATTCAAATTATAATACCTTTTAATATTTTTCTGAAATCATTTAATTAATTTAATATTAAATAAATTATTATTAAATCAAAATTATATAATATTTTATGGTAATTATTTAATCAATGAATATTTAAAATAAATTAACATGATAAAAAATCTTATATATTTGAAAGTAATATTTATAACTAATTGGTTCCTATTATTATTGATATGTTAAAATTTTAAAAATACTTAGATAAATGGAATGAAATTTTAGACTATTCTTTATAAAAAACATAAATATAAAAATGAAGGTTAAATGGAAATAAAATCACATATATTCAAAAATTATATGATGATAGAAAAATTTAGTCATACCATAAAATTAAATAAATAGTTAGGGACATTTTCTTGAAATAATCATTTTATTTATAATCATTAATCACCCAATTTACCCTTATCAAGGTGAAAAATATTTATTAAGGTTTGTATTCATTATGAAATAGGGTCTATTTAAAAAATTTGGACCTGATGATTCCAAATATGGAATCCTTATTTCAATATTCAATTTATGGATGTGGAAGAATTTAATTTAATTTTAAACCCACAAAACACAATGAAAAATGGTTTATGAGAAAAACGTCATTTTAAGTGTAAATTATTTGTATACTAAATTCATGTATAAAATTTATTTCAAAAGACATAGTTTGAATATTTTAATCATTTCAATCTTAAAATATTTTAAAAATAATCCAAAAATGAATTTTACTTTGTAAATAACCAATGATAAAAAAAATTAATAAAAGTCGGAATTTATTACTATTCATTGAAAAATTAATCTTTTTAGAAAATTATAAAAAATTATCTGAATATAATATTGAAAAGATGAATAAAAAAAATTCATTTGTTGAAATTAAAATTATATAATTTTCAAATTATCCTTTTAATTGAAACCTTATAAGAAAACAGTTTAACAAAACAATTTACTTTTTGATTTAAAAATTAGTTTTTATTTTTTCTATTAAATGAAACTATCAATGTTATGAATAATAATAAATGTGAAAATGATTTATTATATCATTAACTATTTTTTAACATTCATCTACCATTTTTAAAATTGCATCCCGACAATTTTATTTACTTATTAAACCAATGAGAATATCTTTCCCTCATATAATTTTCCAATTCCAATGAAGCTTTTTCATCCATATGGTTTTTACATAAAAATATAACTTGATTAATTATATTATTCTTCAACACATGATCTTTGTGGTCAAGAATATATACTAGTTGGTCCTTATACGAAAAGTTATCTCTAACTAAAATACCACTGGGATCAAAACCTAATATGAATCAATCACTTATTTCATAAATATCAAAGCCTGAAATTGGATGTATACCTTGGGTAAACTTAGAGTAAAATATCCTAAATAAGAAATAGATCCAAAATTCTAAATTATTTCATATTATCTAGTTAAAAAGGGATATAACTTCCCTTAAACAACACATTTCACTTTCCCATAAAGATAATTTAAGAAAAACATTGTCACCTACATCGAGTGAAAGATCATTCCTTAGATTATACACTAAACTTTTCAGCCTAAATTGGAAAATCCACATATAATATTGATTAATATTTACCTTCTCAACCATTTATTAAATGGTCTCTGGTCCCATCGACATCCTTTCTCCTAATTCCTCCTAATAAACTCTAGTCTGGCACCCCTTTCAATATAAATCTTCAAAAGGATTCATCTATATACTGGAGTGAAATCTGTTATTATAATAAATATAGAAAATGAAATATAATAATAAAAAAATCCTAGGAAATATAACAATAAAAAATGAATAATGTCATCTAAGGTCTGAAACATTTTCTTGGTTTGTCCATTAAATTTAGGATGAAAAGAATAATAATATTTAATTTAGCATCTAAAGACTTTAGAAGACCTTTTTAATAATTATAATTGAATATATAATCATTATCAGAAACTATAGAGAGTGGAAATACATGTAACTTAGATATATCATTCATATATAGTTAATAATTCTGATCAAAAGGCAAAATATTTCAATGGGATGGAAATACAAAAAAATAGTTAGTCGATGAAAAATAATCGAAATCACATTATCATCTCAAAAAGTCTATGGAAATACAGTAGATAAATCCCTGGGTATATTTTCTAAATTGAACTATAGTATTAGAAATAGATGAATAACCCCCATATTTAAATGCCATTATAATTTAAACAATTTAAAATTCAAACATTTCATAGTGATGTCAACCATATATTTTTATTCAATCCCACCAGTAATACGTCCAATGTTCTCTGTGCATCTTAGTTTTACCCATATAAAAGAAAATGAGGATCTATGAGCCTCACCTAAAAATTATCTCTTCAACTAGGAGTCACACGACAGAAGTAATCTCTTTTAAAATATTAGAACACATTCTTTTTCAATATTATATTTAGAAAACATACACTTCATTACTAATTCTACATTTTCCTATAACCTACAGGCTTATTTCTGAGAATGATTAATTATTTCTCATAGAGATGATTATAATGACCCACAAATTAAAACAGAGGAAGTTACTTCAGGAAAACATTATTGTACAAAATGAATCATATCAATAGGAAAGGTGTTTTTTTGCAAAAAAGGTTAATAATTTATGATATTTTCATCTTAAAGCATCAAATAAATTTTTTTGTTTTCCATGATTGCAATTAATCATGAAATCATAATCCATGATAAGTTACATATATATTCTATACCACTATTCCATCTCATTCAATGTCAATATATTATTTTAAATGATTTTATTAGTATATATATCACACTTTACTATATATAAATGTTGTCACAAATTTTTTTAAGGAAAAACTATGATAGGTAATTCCATATCAATTGTCATATAATTTAACTCATGAGGTTTTATTAGACGTGAGGCATAACAAATTACCAGATCAATATTTATTAGTACACAACCATAACCTGTAATGACCTAGACCAGAATAACCACTCGAACAGTGCTAAACGGGTCGGGTTCTACTACCTTAGGTGCATATCCCTGAATGCCAAAGGCTGCCGACTAGCAACAAGGGTCTTATAGGTATTGTGGGGATGCTATACCCTCTCGGAGGATAATAATAATGGTTCTGGTCCAAGTATAATAATAAAAATACATTGGAATAAATGACTTAGTAGACTCAAACCATACATGCAGAGCGGAATCACATTCAATATCAATAAATAGCTAAAGCAATAAATATAAAAAACAGTAGCAGAAAGTTAACACAACAGCATGCTGATCACTTATAACTACTAATGAACAACAAACAAGCATCCAAAGCAGGTCATACACATCTATATGTAAAGGCTCCAATGGATAACCAACTGTAGCTACAAAACAAGTAAATGTGCTGATACAGGAAAGTAAGAAAAACATTGTAACTACAGCTAGGCAAGACCTCAAGGTCCATACCATCTCCATGAAACAACTAACGTAGCCCAGCTCCAGAAGCTGGCCTCTTTCTTGTATGTAAATCCATAATGTTTGTACACATCCTAAAGGGACCGTGCATGTTGTGAGATGAATCTCAATAGGTTTCCACCCAATGGTGCATACCTAATTTTAATTATTTAAGCAAACAAACATTTGTAAGGAAAGCAATAAACAATACAATTCACAAATAAACACTAACTCTACTTGTTCTCAACAGTCACCATGGAGTGTCACCTTCTTCGGCCAATGCCAAAATCTATGTCTTGTAACCCGACAATGTGTGCCCCCTGACATCGCATGTTGTAAGTACTGATGTCCCGAAGGCACGCCAGAGAAACAGAAACCTGGAGGAACTGCGATGCCTTTCCTCAATATGTAACCAGATGGATAGTGATGTCTTCCCTCAAATGACATAACCAGAGGGACAACGATGTCTGCCCTCAAATAAAGTACCAGGAGGGACAATGATGACTGCCTTCAAATAACGGCGAGCCTCTACCCCTAACCTGATAGCCACAATGCTATCCCCTGAAGGCTCTTTACCTTCCATGTGGCTTCCTATGACAAGCACCCCCAAACCAATAGTACCTAAACTGCAACTAACAGGGGCCTCTACCCACATGAGTGGTCAAAACCACCTCATCACAGAGTCTCCCTATGTGTACACTACTCAATGTTTCCTGGTGACCGGTAATCACCAAAATAGTACCCAAGCCACAACACCTTTGACACCTCATGTCCCTACAACCATGCCGCTCAAGTCTGATGGCCCCACCATCCCAGTAACCTGGGCCATGCCTAACCTGACAGTCATCCTACCGCAAATCGACACCCATGACGCCCAATCCAGTGGTTGGAACCACCCAATGTAACCCAATCCAAGACCAACCTATGATAAAATTCACCCAACAATATCTCGGCCCTGCCCTACACAGCCAAAAGGGTTCCATCATATATAATTCATCAATTACATATATAAATATTCAAACAGAACATAATAACAGGAAAAAAAATCTAAACAGTTGAATTGCACAAGCATGGTGTTGTCCCATACTAGCACTGAGCTCTTGAGAGCCTCTAACAATTCATATCAGGCATAATAAACTAAATATATCAGATAAAACATCACAGTTCAATCATAACCATTTTGGATTCCCTCGGCCAAAATGCCCCAATTGAGGAATGACCTCTTGCCTGACCCCGCTCAAGTAAAACAGGTAAAGGGTATACCCAAAGGAATCAGAGGGGTCTAATGAACAATTTAATATGAAATATTAGATAAAACTTGATCCCACTCAAAAATACCCTAAAATGTGCCAAAGTCCACACCACCCAAATTACTACGAAAATAAAAAAAGAGTTATGAACGATATACCTGAGACTCGTACGATGCTACCCCTTCGATAATAACCTCCAATTAGGTATAAAATACGGTAGATCTATAAAAGAATCAAAACTGCTCAAACCCCAATAACTCGTTCTAGAACAGAAATCAAGAAAAACAGCTCAAGTGGAATCAAGGCCTTACCGAGGGGATTCCAACGGATCAATTGTTGGTCGAATTGGTTCTCGGACGAAATAACAGGAGGGGATTGAAATCTTAGATGGCTCTCCTCACTCAAACAGATGAAATATTGAGGTTCTTCTTCAATATGAGTCTACTTCCCATTTTAGTGAAAAAAAAGAAACTGCACAATCTATACTTTAGGACCACACATCGTGTATCATTTTACTATTCATAAGACGGATGAAATTCTGTCGGCTTACTTTCCCGCAGCTGTCGACATGTGTACACAACGTGTATCTAGGGGTACACGGCTTGTACTTAGTTTTTTTCCCTTCTCTTCCTCACTGACTTACCCACACGCAAGGTATATCCCTCATACACGGCTAGACTACACGGCATGTCTAAGGAGGACACAACGTGTACTCGGTTAAACGATTCTACCCAGCCAACAAGCCAACATGCCATGTATGGCCTCCACATAGTCTAGGGTACACGACGTGTCTATAACTACACGCCGTGTAGTAAGAAATTTCTACATGATCATCACACGGCATGTACTCGGAGAGCACACGACTGACACTCGCTTAACCTATACAAGGCGTGTACCAAAAAGTACAGGGCGTGTAGTTTGGGACATTCCAGAAACTGCCCAATTTCTCCAGTTTTCTAAGGGACAAGTTAAAAATTTAAACAGGGTCAGGGTTTTGACCCATTCTAAAATCTCAGGTTCTTACAATCTCTCCACCTTAATATAGCTTGTACCTGAGATATGAAATGAAACCATGATATGACACCGAACATACCACCCGATCATAGTAACCTTGACTTCCCCGGTCTGAAAGGTCTTGGATAAAATTCTCAAGGGGGATCCCCACCTGAGGAGTTTCCTAACTCAGTCTCAACCCAACAAAACTAAAAACAATAAAAGGTTCACAAAACTATTTTCTGAACACATCATCCTTTCGTGACGCATCATCACCCATGTGCCTCAATGGTTCTCCTGTGTCATTACCAACACCTAACGTATCCCGCACTGCATCGGTGTCCACCTCCACGAGGTCTTGGTGCCGAGAACCTCAAGAAACTCACATCATCAATGACCCGATTCCGAAGGAACCTCAAGTAACATGCATCCTCGATGCCCCAATGCCCAAGACACCTCAAGTAACCCGCATCCTTGATACCCCTGATGCTACGCATCTCATACATATATATAAATATATCATGCACCTGATATGGTGCCAATCCCACCGACAAGAATCTAGTCAGTCCACATAGATCTTGTGAATCTTGTGCACTCAAAATGGACATTCCTCTACAGGTCATGCCAAAAGGAAACATAGAAATCATGGCCACACCCTTGTTGTAACTCTAACCGTCGTCAGCGCAGCAGCTTGCTCAACCTCTGGTAGCTCTATGGTGTGCACATGGCCTAAAGTATGACAACTTGATGCATGAACTCCTTGTGTTGCTACTCCATCCATCAGCCACTGACCCCTCAGCTGGATCCCGTAGTCTCTATCATGTCCTCCACGTTCACCTGAACATCGGCTACCCTCTCCTAGTACTGAACCTGATCCTTCTCTAGATTCCACCATCTATCCTATTCCCTTCCTATCGGCCGTCTGAGAAAGATGCATGCAAAAGCTCTCAATGTGCCTGACCTATCCACATGTCCGACACTTTTTAGGAGGCCCATCGCACTGAGTCCAAACTTGCTCTGACTATCCACACTGAAAGAAAATCAGTGAAGAACTGCTACAAGGTGGTCTAGATGAGTCCTTGGCCTTACTAAACTATTTGAACTCATCCCATCCGCGCTTCCTACTATCTGAACCCACACCTTAAGCCATCATTCGGCCAACCTGAGCCTTATCCCTCTGGTTTCCCTCCGCTATGAGCACCTGATTCACCACCTCTGAAAAAGAACCCAACTTGAAGATATTCACCTAGACCCGAATGGCATGTTGTAATCCATCCTCTAAGATCCTCACCCTAGATATGTCATCGCTTACTATACCAGGTGAAAAGTGAGACAACTCGGTGAATGTAGCTGCATAGTCTATGAAAGACATGTCTCCCTGCTGAAAACTCAAGAACTCTTGAGCTCTCTTGGATCTCAGTGTCTCCTGGAAAAAAGTTCTCAAAGAACCTATCCTCAAATTACTTCCATGCAAGTCTCTCATTCCTGCGAGCGTGAACCTACACATCCCACAAAGGCTTTACTATTCCTCGCAGCATTTATGTCACCAGTTTGACCCTCTACCCTGAAGGCATTTTGAGCTACTCGAAGATCATTTGCATGCTCTCTATCCAGTTTTCAGTTGCCTATAGACCACCCTCACCATAAAAAAGTAGTGGGTTCTATGACTGGAACTCCCGTGCTAGATATTCCATAGATGGATCTGTACCATGCATGCCTCTGTCGATCCCCTAAAAGACACATACTTGTCTAGCTCAGAGATGATCGTTGAGCCATGGTCCAAACACTGCTAATATTGGCTGTTGTCCTACCTAAAAAGAATCATGGACCTGATCCTATCCCTAAGCCTGTACCTGCGGCTCCTGCTCTGCCTGCACCGGATCCTGATCCTGATCATGCACCTGCGGCAATGTACCATCTCCCATCTGACACTCTATCTGGGTCACCCAAAAAATGAACCCGCTGAATACCATAAATGGTCAGACAACCCATATATATATATAAATATATATTCATCATAGATATGGAAAATAGTAAAAAGGTAGCGTGTAACTACTACCCTTACTCTTCCCCACAACAACCCATGCCCCACGGCTTCCTGACTTCGTGGCCACCTTACCCTCCCTTAATAGAGCCTAGTATCAAAAGTACCTCGGGCCATGCCCGTCCCGACAACCCACATTGCCTCAAACTAATGACCGAGTTGCCCAATCCTGGGGAGAAAAATCACCTGAACCGATAGTACCTGCCTGGTCTCTCAAGAGCCAGACCCAAATACCCTATCACATGCAATTCTACAAATATATAAGGCATGGCATACACATTACCAAAATAAAAAATTCTATCAGTAATGTCACCTATTCACATTTCAATTCATATAAATCATGAAAATTGTTATTATTCACATGGAATTATCACTTCAAAAAGCATACCTACAGTTATGAAATTAAAATACCCTAAAAATGTGCCTATCAAAAGCCAAAAAAATATGCCTTGCCATACCGGGGCAAGGTGCAATTCTGCCTTACCGCATCGGGTCAAGGGTCACGTATCACAATAAATAACATTGAAAACCAAGTGAGCCACCGATGTGGAAATCATATAAACCATAATCTGAACAAAAAACAAATAGAAAATCCCACCCATGGAAACATGGTCCATCCCTCGAACTTGGGGTGGCAGGAACCCATGAAAAAGCTAGAAACCCAGTTACAGTAACAGCCTATCTCCAATCCACAATATCCCAAATAGTAAAACCATCTAAAATAAAAGAGAAGCATTAATATCATTAGTATTCAGTAAAACAATGCTACTAAATCCATGTCACGAACTACTATGATACCACTTTGTAACAACTGGGACCCGAACAGCCACCGGAAGAGTGCTAAACAGGTTGGGTGCTACTACCTTAGGGGCACCTCCCCAAATTCCAAAGGCTACCGACAATAAGTGAGGGTCTTATAGGTATAGTGTGGAGGCTACACCTTCTTAGATGATAATAATAATGGTAATGGTCCAAGTATGATAATAAAAATGCAGCGGAATAAATGACTCAGAAGACTCGAACCAAACCCATAGAGCAGAAGCACATTCAATATCAATAAACAGTGGAAGCAATAAATATAAACAAAAGTAGTTGAAGGTAAACACAACAGCATGATGACCACTTGTAACTACCATTGAACAACAAACATGAATCCAAAGTAGGTCATACATATCCATATGTAAAGGCGCCAATGGATAACCAACTGTAGCAACAAAACAAGTAAGCGCGATGATACAAAAAGTAAGCAGAAAAAGAAACTCCAGTTAGGCAAGACCTCATGGTTCATACCATATCCATGCAATAGCTAACATAGCCTAGCTTTTGAAGCTGGCCTCTTTCCTGCACGTAAATCCATAAAGTCTAAACGCGTCCCTAAGGGCCCGTGCAGGGTGTGAGATGAATCTCAGTAGGATACCAACCAACAGTGCTTACCTAATATAAGTGTTTAAGGAGACATACATTTTTAATGAAAGTAGTAAACAATAAAATGCAAAAATTAACACTAACTCCACTGGTGCTCAGCAGCCACCATGGAGTGTCACCTGCTTCATCCAAAGCTGGAATCTGTGTCACATAACCCGGAAAAATGTTCCCCTGACACCGCATGTCTTAAGTACCAACACCACAAAGTCACTCTTGAGAAATAGTAACCTGGAGGAAAAATCATTCCCATCCTCAATAAGTAACTGGAGGGACACCAATTCCTGCCCTAAGATAACGTAACTGGAGGGACAATAATGTTATCCCTCAAATAATGTACCTGAAGGGACAACGATGTCTGCCCTCAAATAACAGTGAGACTCTGCCCCCAACCTGATAGCCTCAAATATATCCCCTGAAGTCTCCTCACCTTCCACATATCTTCCTAAAACAAGTAGCCCCAAGAACAAAGAACCTAAACCACAACTAATGGGGGTCTTTACCCACAATAATGGTCAAAACCACCTCTTCACGGAGTCTCTTTGTGTGCACACTACTCAAAGATTTTAGGTGACTAGTAATCAACAAAATAGTACCCAAGCCACAGCACCTCTGACACCTCGTGTCCCTATGACCATGCTGCTCCAGTATGATGGCCTTTCCATCCCATTAACCCAGGCCTTGCACAACTTGACAGTCATCATGCCTCAAACTGACACCCATGACGCCCAATCCCATGGTCGGAACCACCCAATGTAACCCGGGCAAAGCCCAACCTCTGACCAACGTCACTCAACAATATTCGGGCCATTCCCAACACAAACAAAAGGGTTCCAACATATCCAATTTAGAAATTACATATATACACATTTAAACAGAACACAATAACAGGAAAAACAATATAAATAGTTAAATTTCACTAGCAAGGTGTTGTCCCATACCAGCACTGAGGTCTTGAGAGCCTCGAACAATTAATATTAGGCTTAATAAACTAAACTTATCAGATAAAACATCACAATTCAATCATAACCATTTTTGCTTCCCCCGACCAAAATGCCCCAATTGAGCAATGACCCCACGCCCAACCCCACTCAAGAAACATAGGTAAAGGGTATACCCAAAGGCATCCCATGAGTCTAATGAACAATTTAATATCCAATGTCAGATAAAACTGGGTCCTGTTCAAAAGACTCAAAAACACACTGAAGGTCATGCCACCCAAATGGCTTTGAAAACACAAAAAGAGGTATGCACCACCTACTTGAGACTCGTATGATGCTACTATTCTGATAACAGCTTCTAATTAGGTATAAAATGTGGTAGATATACAAAATAATCAAAACCAATCCAACCCCAATAACTCTTTCTAGAACAAAAATCAAGAAAAACGTCTCAAGTGGAATCAGGGGCTTACCGAGGGGGTACCAATAGATCAATCGGTGTTCGAATCAGGTCTCGGATGAAGGAACAGGTAGGGATTGAAATCCTGAACGGCTCTCCCCACTCAAGATGACAAAATATTGAGGTTTTACCTCAATACAAGGATAATTTCAATTTTATAGAAAAATAGAAACTACAAGGCTTGAACTTTAGGACTACAAGTTTTGTATCATTTTAATATTCATAAGACGACTACAATTCTACCAACATACATTCTATCACCTGCTGACATTAGTACATGGCGTGTACCTAGGGGTTCATGGCGTGTACTTAGTTTTTATCTTCTCTCCCTCGCTGACTTACCCACACGCCATGTGCATCCCTCATACACGGCTATACTACACGGCGTGTCCAAGGAGGACATGATGTGTACTAGGTTAAATTATTATACCTGGACAACAGGCCCACACACCACGTATGGGCTCCAACCGATCAAGGGTAGACAGTGTGTCCATAACTACATGCCATGTAGTATGAAATTTCTACACGGTCATCACACAACATGTACTCGGTGAGCACACGGCTGACTCTCTCCTTACCTATACACAACATGTACCTAAAAGTACACGGCGTATAGTCTGGAATTTTCTAGAAACTGCACAATTTCTCCAATTTTCTCAGGGAGAAGTCAAAAAATCAAATAGAGTCAAGATTTTGACCCGTTTTAAAAACCAGGGTTCATACACATCCTGTCAAAGAAGATTCACTATCGATGATAAATTCACAATTTCAATAGGGAAAGGAACTGGGGCATTCACCAATCTTCTTTTTACTTTTTTTAAAACCAATTGTCAAATTCATTCATGAATATGAATTTAAATCATTCACGTGTTAAAATTTTAAATGGGATACAAAGTTGGGTAATATTTTTAAAAACCTATACTAATAACCTACTAAACTAATAAAAAAGTGAAATTATGTTACATATTTTTATCCTGGACATTTTTCAAAACCAAAAGATTTAATATTGTCAATTTTTATGCTATGGTTTGAAACAATACGCCTAATGAAATATTTTTTTGGAACCAAAATTCCCAAGCACTAAATCTTCTATGATTTTTCTTTTCCATATAGGTTTTGAAAATAATCCTATGAAATGTTTAATTATTCTCATGAATTTTAGAATATACTAATTTATCATTAATAAAAAACCACACACTTTTCTAAATATTCAAGGATATCTTTATTCATAAAACCCATGAATATAGACGGTTCATTATACAATCAAAATGGAATAAATCCAAACGTATAATGACCATATTTATTCATAACAATAATATTCAGAATACTTTATTTATTCACCTTCATCCTCTTGAACCCTAACCAGATATAAATCATTGAAAAAAAATGTTGTCCCTAGAGCTAGTCAAACAAATCATATATATAAGGTGAAGGATACATGTTCTTAATGAAGATGTAATTCAAGGATATATAATCAATTGAAATTATAATTAACAATATTTATTTAAAAAAATAGAACCCCATGGTGAAGGGATAGGTTTAATGAAATAATTATATAGCAACTCTTCCCACTATTTTTTCAATTTAAAAACCTATAATTAGGGAACTCAGTAAGGGAATTTTTAAATATGGATAACATTAATTAATAATTCAATATTAAAATCATCCTTGAATTTATAATTAAAAATAGATTATTCATAAAAAACATCCATATATGCATTCACTACTAGAACATTACTAATTTGAACATCTTATTTTTTTTTCAACAACATGATCAAGTTATCTTTCACAACCGTCTCTAATAAATTTCTAAGCTTATAGGTAGGTTATAAAAGGTATGAAATCATTGAATAAACATTATTAGATCTGATATCTATCTAAGATTTATAAATGTATATAAAATACATACGCAAAATAATATTAAAATCTAATATGTGTAGTTCGATAAGATTTTTTAGGAAAGAACATCCCACTGATAAGTACTGGAATATTCTAATACATCTTGGTTACTTTAATATTTCTACCTAGAGTTTTAATAAAAAATTATATCTTATTTTCATGTGTTGATATTACCATTTTCATATTATAATTTATCAAAAATGAAATAATTTTAACATCCATAGTCAAAAATGGATTTGGTATACATGAAATAAACATGTAACATTCTTATCACCACTTAATCCAATAGAACGATATTAACTTTAGTAATAGAAAATGGGGTTTACACACCGTTTTATTTCCAATCATGATGATTTCCTACCTAGGTAACTATGTTTTTCCACACATTATCATATTGATGTAACTAATTGAAACTGGAACACCTAACTATTGGATGGATATATATTATCCCATTCATGGATTGTTTAGGTCATTTTCTGTATATCCAAGAGACATATGACCGATCTTACCACACTGATAATGGTTTCTATATCCTATAAAAAATTCACCAATTATTTTACATCACTTATAAAAATGTTTTGTGGATTACCTCTTATATTATTTAAAATATGACTCTTTGTTTGCTTCCAACTTTATTGTTTTTACACTTATCATCTTCAGGCACATATGTGTCAGAAAACTCCATATCAATTTTCTCAGTGAATTTTTGTCATTGATTTTAAATTATCATATTGTAAAATATCTTAAAAAACCAGGTTTTTAGAAAAACTAAATTTTATTTATTTTCATATGAATCAATCGAATAAAATTTTTTATTTGCCTTGCCAATATTGAAAAGTTTTCTTCAGAGAAACATATAAAATCCTCATCATTTTTACCAAATTATATGATTTTCTTCTCCATCCTTAGTCCAAAAAAATCACAATAATATTTATATAAAAATGATTCATATTTTTTCCCATTCCATGATATCAATATTATATATCTCATTAGTATTCTTATCCAAATACAACCATCAATCAGCCTCACCATCAAAATGGTAAATGACTAGAGTTACCTATTAAAATTGTAAATATCTCATGACTTCGGTGATATTTTTAGGAGAATTGGTCTAATATTTTTCAACATTTAGATATGAGGTTTCACTAGAATATGAAGGGAATGATTTCATTAAATGATATACTGTTTACATGTTTATTTATTATAAATATTTTTTCTCTCTAACATAAATAACACCATTATTGATAACCAATGTTAGTTGATCTATCACTGCCACAAAACATTGTATTCCAATTATAACTATTCCAGGATAGTGGTTTAGAAGGATATTATACTCTTAACAACTTCCATCTTAAGAATCTCTATTTCCACTAAGATAAACCATTCTAAAATAGACATATATTAAATAATGAAATATAGTAATCCCTAAATTATATATCATTACAATTTTTCCATGAGGTAAAATAGTTCAATGATATACAATTAACATTATCCTAAACACCACTGGTAACTAAAAATTTTATTTAAACCCAATTATAAATACCCATCCTTAAATGTTATTTAATTTATTATTTTTGAACTAGAATTCACATTATTTAATTTCCATATATATTTTAGTATTATAATGTTTCATTATTATGTCACAACTATTATAAAACAATCACTTATATTATAAAGAGAACACCTATACTCAGTATCAATTTTCCCAATAATACATCAATTTTAAATTAAAATATATTTTCTTTTCAGTATAAAACGTCATGACTATCTTGTTGAAATCATCTTTTCCATTACCCATACATAAACCATGTGAATTTTTTTTAAGAAACGAGGGATGAGGAAAAAATCTCAATAAGGGATATAATTATAAGCAATAAATAATACTAATGAAAAACATGAAATGTTATGAAATGTTTAACTTCATCCCATTGTTCGAAGACTGAATGAAATATATAATCTCTACTGGAAAAAATACAATCTTTTTGCTGAAATAGAAAACATTAAAACCCATATAAAATTTAAAATCTTTTTAGGAAACATAGAGTATTACTTTCAAAACTCCTATAAAAAATAATCATATCCTTGTTAAATACACAATAGTGACACTATAGAAACACCCTCATTATTTCCTACTAAGACATGAAACATTACACAATGCATTATAGATCTATATTTGGGGTCACCCTTTGTATAATCTATATCATGACCACCCATTTTCCATGAGATATAATGGGTTACAACCCATCATATGAGCAATATAGGGCCCACTAATTTTACACATATTATTATAAATTTCAATATCTTGAATAAAATATTATATTCATTCACCTTTTCATTATATAACATATCAAAAACTCTTTTAAATCGTTATGTAAGACAATTTTTGATATAAGAAACACCATTTATTTTTTAAATATAGTTTAAATATCCAAAAACCAAAAAATGGATTCTGTGGTATTTAAATTCAATAAATCATTAAATATTATAAATGAAGACATGAAAGAAAAAATGGATGTGGCAGAAGAAAGTTTTGTTGAAGCCATATATGTTGAAATTAAAAATTTCCTTTATATTTTTGTCAAAATTTTTCAAGAAAAACAAATAAAAAGATTACTTTTTAAAACCATTGAAAGAAAGGAAAATTTTATATAAATTAAACATTTTAATTCTTTTTATATACATATAAATAAATTAATCTATTATTTTTAGAAATATGGACATTTAATAAAAATGGCTAAATAAAAAACATTATAGGAGAATTTAAAATGAAATTCTCTTACCTTGAGTAGAACTCATCATGTATATTCGATATATTTCTAAATTACAAACCTATGATAATTATTTATTTTTTAGTAAAATATTGGATGTTTATTTTTTATTTTATTTTATTTATTATCATGCTATATTCAATTACTTATTCCTTTAATCTTATTTTTGGAATTTTGTATGGTGTTCAACTCATATGATGAAAATTACTATGGTAGGTTGAATATGGTCAAAGTTGTCATTATTACATAACATATAAAATAATACTCCTTAAATAATGACAATTTATATATATAAATTATAATTTTAAAACCATAAAATATATATAGTTATAATAAGTCAACTATATTACAATAATGGAGATGGTTTGTTGTACGTACGCATGAGAAACATTTAAATTTTTTATTGATCATTATGAATAGAAGGTATGTTTTATTTTTATTATTTAATAATTATAATTATATCATAAATACCAAATCAATTATTTAAATATACTTTCATATATCATGCAAGTGATGTGATTTGGAAAACATCTCCTCGTTTCAAGGTAGTTGTAGTACACGCGTATGCACAAATGATGTTATCATTTTTCAATGAATTGAAAGGTAAGAATTGAAATGATATATAAACTTTTTATAATGATAAATATTTCAAAAATATAATATATATACATATAATTAATCAATAAAACCATCCATTATAGGTTGTTATGGAAAAATAAATACGCCAGTTTGTGAGGCAGTATTCTTCTAAATATGCATGAATGATGAATTATTTTCCCATTTAATGGTGGTTGGTGATGGATATATGTTATAAAATTAACATAATAACATATAATTTTATTTTATATAATTATTATATTTTATCATCACAGTTAAAGAATATTTGAAGGTGGTGGATGAAGAAATAAAATAAAAATGATTGGTTAAGAATGATATCTCCTCTTCAAATAGCCTCTTAATGTTTACACCAAAATACCTCATAGATTGGGTTTCTGATCAAACCAATAATCTAGGATATTTGAAGTTATGTAATTAATGGATTTGGGTTGGTCTTTGATGAACCAAAATTCTTTTTTAGTGTGATAAAAATAAGAGGTGTTGTTTCCATTTATAAGATTTTAGAGGGGCACACGTAAATTATGTATTGTATTTAAATAATAAAATTTCATTTTATTATAAAATGACTCCAAATTTATAATATTATAAGATAACATGATGCGAATATGATATAATATCATTAAATAAGATATTTTATATGTTTTGAATTTGTTTTTACCATTATCTCTTTTTAACCCACTTTAACCCTTTTTTATTATTACCGCGATACAGGGTTTGAACATAATAATGTAAAATAAAATTTCAATAAAAAGAAAATTGGGGCATAAATTATATTTTTTTAAGATATTAAACCATAATCAAATAAATTTTTTTAATATATTATTTTTTTGGAATTTTTCATTATCTAATTAAATATTATTTGTGGTAAAATATAAATAATGTCAATTTTGGCATGATTTATTTATTTGAAATTATAAAACATCAATAAAAAGATTTAATTTGAATATAATAATTTAAAATTCATTATTAAGTTTTTTTATATAAAAAATTAATCTTACAACTAAATTATTTCAAACTATATCACTTTTGATATTTTTTTAAAAAAATTACTTAATTTTTCTATTAAATGAATAATTAATAAGTCAACATTGGATAAGATTTTAATTTAATTATTTATTACCAAAAAATAAAATATAAATTACCTTGATAAGAAGTAATTTTTTTAAAATAATATTTATTACAAAATTTATTCATTGTTTATCCTTATGTTATGAATTTAAATATAATTAAACAAAGAGAATGACAATTTAGTCTTTTATTTATATAAAATAATATAATGGTAAAAATCAGGGACCCATAGAAACAAGAAGGCATATAATCGAAATTTAGGAGATTATGGATGAAATTCAATCGTATAACAAAATTAATAAAATTGTTAGGGTCATTTTTTGTCCTTATCTTATTATTTTAAAACCTTAATTTCCTGATTTACGCATACTGAGGTTACAAATATTTAAAAAGGTTAGTATTCATAATCACTAAAAATTAAAGGGGTCTATTTACCAAATTTAGAACACTTGATTCCCAATATTTAGTCTATTTTTAACAATTCAATTTATATAACAGGTGGAATATATTTGAATATAAATCCCAAATATTACAACGAAAAGAAATTCCATTTTTATGTTTAAAATCATTGTATACTAAATTAATGTATAAAAATAATTTGAAAAAACAAAATTGTAATATTTTAAATAAAAATGAAAAAATTAATTTTATAGAAAAATTATAAACCATAATTTGATTTTGTAAAAAATTGTAATGATTGTTAAATTTTCAATAAAACAAATTATTTTTAAATAGTCATTAGAAAATAAATCATTTCAGATAATTCAAAAAAAATATTATTAGTGTAATTTTTACAAGATAAATTAGAAAATTAAATTCATTTTTTTAAATTAATTTTTTATAATTTGAATATTCTACTTTTAAATATAAAATTTATTGAATGATTTTAATGAAACTATTACGTTGTTTATTTAAAAATTACATAATATTTTTATAATGAATATAACGATCTAATTCATGAATAATAATACTTATGAAAATGATTTATTCTATCATTAACTGGGTTGTTACATTATAAAACATCAATATAAATTTTCAATAACGTGGTTACTCCAATTCAAACACACAAATCCAATGGAAAGGTGATAACATTCATATTAAATAATAGTATTTTAATATAATTTTTTGGCCCTCTTAAATCTTAGTGTTGCGTGTTAAGAAATATATTGAGAATAGTGTTTTAAATTTTTGGGGTGTTACATATAGTGTAGTATGATTTCGTATTAAATAAAATTCATATGAATTTGAGTTTATTTAAGTCTCTTTTGAAGTCATACAATTGTCTTGTGAATTCATACAAAATGGCATGATATCTTACTATTTCCCTCTAAAGTTATATAAAACTCAACAAGTTATATGAAATACCATCTTAATAAAAAAAACTCATGGTTTCTTTATAAAATAATTAATATTAGCATCATAATGAATTCATTTGAAATAAATAATCACTGATTTATTATCATCCTGAACTCATATGAGCAGAAGAAAATGTAATATAGTTGGGGACTATTCTTTCATATCCAATACATGGTAAAGAATTATAGAATCACTAAAATCACTTGAAGATATCTTAAAACCAACCCAATCCCTCTCAAAATCCTAATAATATCATCCATGTCTTCCAAATCATTCAATAGTTCTCACATGAATATATATATATATATATATCATTACCTGAAAATCATGATCATTTCACGACCACTCGCACCCAAAAAATATCCACAAAAAAATTTTCAGGAAGATGATTATCATTTTTACAAATTATATCACACCATTATAAAACCTATACCTCCTAAAAACTCCTTAAAAATAAAAATATATTAGTGTTTTTGAAATCCTCATCACATTTTTTTAAAATGAATACAACTAAAAAATCACCACATCTAAACAAATGTTTACAAAAAATACAACATCATCTTATAGGGAGTTAAATAATCCCCATAGAAATTTTTTTGAAATACTACTAAATTACATCCTCCTTATTGATGATAAAAACAATTAGAATATAAAATGGATCCATTTAAACACTATCATAAAAAATTATTTTAATGTAGATAACTATATGTCCACATGAGATTGACATATGTAAAAAAGGAATGTTTAAAACATTCTATAATGATATCCCTAAAACCACTCATCTAAAAATTTTAACACAACAGACTCATTAAAAAGTATAAAACATATTTAAATAATTATATCCCAAAAAAGATAATTAATGAATTGAAACTATTCATAAATTGGTAGAACAAGTTTATCTCCTTGTAAATAACATCCCCTAATGAAATTAAGATAGAAAAAATAGAGGAGGGAACTCAGTAAATTCATACCTCAGTGATGGATTTGAGATTCACTGAAATTTTTGTCATAAGATCTCAAATATCCTTATTTTTAGAGGCTTTGAAAAATTATCAGAAACTATATCCTTGTTGGGAAGAAATTAATACATTAATATTCCCATATCCACCATACCTTTCAAGAAATGATATTTAATATCAATATGTTTTTCATTTCATTGATTCATTGAATTATAGGTAAAATTAATCTGACATAGATTATCTAACATAATGATCATTGGGATTTCAGTTTTTTCATTCATGTAACCATGTTGATTCTTCATCCGCATAACATAGGTATCTACCTTTGTTGCATCGAAATATTCTACCTCTATTGAACTCATTATGACAAAAATATATTTCTATGAGTTTCATTGAACAAATTTTTCAATAACAAATGATACCCCCTAATGTGAATCATTCAAAACCCTTGATCGACCAGCATTTGAAAAAAAAATATTTTTATATTGAATTATTTATTATATAGGATAAAATATTTAGAATTTTTTAAAACATATAATAGAATTCTATTGGTTTTCAAAAAAAAATTATTATTTTAGTTGGGATGAAATTTGGAAAAAGGGTTGTATAATGTGTGACCTCAATGTCGATAGGAAAAATAGAATTAATTTATTTTCTTATGAAGTCAATATCAATTAACTATTTTTCTTTTATTATATTTTATTATATTATTTCCAATTGAATAAGAGTATATACCCCTATTTCATCCAACATTCTAAATCATAATAGTATCTCTTTATCATACTCTTCCTTTGAGACAAAAATATGACCAACACCATGAGATATTTACAACTCCAAAAAATGATGCATTTCATTAAGAAGTAAAATTTCAATATTCATCTCTATATGTTGGAAAAATTCATTAATATCCTTCTAATTGTTAATGGAAGAATATATATCATCAGTATAGACTATAACAATGAGTGATATAGTTTCTAAATTCTTTATGTATAGATTACTATCCACCTACCCATTCTTTAACTCCATTATTATTAAATACTCATAGTGTTTGTAGTAACATGCCATTATAGATTTTTTTTCGTTATAGAGATACCCTTTATATTTAAAAACTCTACTTATATAAATATGAAATTGATATACCTTAGTATATTATATATTGACTACATTATTGAGTTCAACTTCTAAAAATTTTGATTTCACATAAATCATATTTTTTATAAAATTAATTTGAGAAAAAATTGAAAAAGATATTTTAATAATTTCAATAATTAAAACTAGTGAAAATTTCAAAAAAAATATATCATTTATACTTGTGAATATCCCTTAAAAAAGCATGAATTTATTTCTTCTGAAACATCTATCATAATTATATTTTTGTCGAATACATATTTTGTTCCAATAATATTTTTCTCCATTGGTATTTGGAAATATTCAAAATTATCATTATTAAATATTTTATCCAACTCCTCAGTCATAGAATGGAACCTCTCCTTGAGTGAAATATATTATTTGAATTTTATTTCTTTTACCTTGGAATGAATGTTAGTGTGACTAGTGTCTATAACTCTTATAGATATTTGAATACCCCAATTTTGATCAAAAACTATATTTTTGGTATCCAAATTATTTCATTTTCCATGAAACTATACCTATATAATTTTTAATTCCATCTTTATTACTTGAATAAGATGAATCTATATCATCTTCCCAATGTTGTACAATTTCATCTTTTATTTATATAAATATAGAATCAACAAAATAATTATTACTGTTGATCATAACAATATTCGTGATGTATTGCTCATTTTAAAAAACTATTACATAATTATTTGAAATAATTATATCATAATGTTAGCTACAATTTCTGTAACAACATCAAATTTTTGTATAAACTAATAAATATTCTTTCATCTTCTTTGACAATAATATTTTATCGAACCCATACATTTCCATCGATCAATAATTAACCCCAAAACACTCAATAGTGTCTTATAGATGGAATATATCTTAAAAAATTTTCATTGGATGAAATTTTAGATGGGGAATCAAAAAATATTTTTTTTTGAATAATTATAGTTTTAGTAATATCGGGTATCTAGTAGAACCTTGAAGTATCGTATTCTGTAAACACAGTTCTATCCTTATCAAGAAGGCCTTAATTATTTCTTCCTTATACTCAATTTTTTAGGGTTTTAAATATAAATGAACACATGATTGATAACATGTTTTTATATATGTGATCATAACTATATTTTTGAATATTTGAAAATATTTTTTATCTTAATCTTTTCAAAAGAAAACTGGTTTTCTTCTTTTCCATACTGCTGATGATTTTAAATTCTTCTATAATGTGAGATTTGTGGGACCCAAAGCCATTGTATTTAATTTTGGGAAATTAATCAATAAATATGATTAAATACATATATCCACATAGTAATTTATTTTATATAGTCTCACACATATCAAATTGTAAAATATCTAATGGTTTCCCTGTTTAATTCTGAAATCCTTTATAATTTTTATTCACCATCATTTCCTTCTTTCATGTTTTGAATATAGCAGTTGAATCTTAATTAATGATATGAATATTTCTCCCCTCCCACTATTTAATCTTTTACTCATTTTATTTTTTAAAATTTCTATCCAATCCTTTTATTCGACAATTTATTTTCTTCTTATTAGATTAAAGAATTCTTTGATTTTTACTCCTCCCACATAGAACAAATTTACTTAAACTCTCCTCCCTTAGAGATAATAACTACATATTTCAATCTACATACAAGGTAATAATTTTTTCATTAGATAGCATCAAAAATATTATCATAAATTTGTGGCACACTCAAAATGTTTCCCTTCACCCCATTAATAAAATAAAAAATTATTTGGATATATAATATTCTTCCCAACATTACATTTTCAAATACATTATATTTTTTTGGGAGATATCACTCATAAAGGTAACAACCCCTCCTTCCCACATCTAATCATATTTTATAGTTATCAGGTCTCTATTTATATGCTATGAATACCAAATGCCTATTATCCATTGATTCTCAATGTTATAATCATTAAGTGGCATTGTCACCATATAATCTTCTGGTTTTTTATTCTGAGTTAAACAATATTTATGATGTTGATTATATTGAGCTATTTTTAAAATAAACACACTCATATATGATGTTTTCTTTAACCAATATCTTATACATTTCATAAAAATAATTAAAATATATTATTCATGACAATGTATTCTCATTCTATTGGTACTTGTAACTATTTATCACCTTTTAAATATGACTCCCCATTAATGTGTGTCCTCTTATTAATCAAGTAAGATACATATTATACTGGTAGTTATATTCCTTTTGATTAAGAAAACCCTAAAACTAATAATATCAATAAAAACATTTTTTTAAAACAAATTACCATTTTTAATATTTTTATATATATTTTTATTTTTATTTATTTATTTTGTAATATTCATTGAATTCCTCTTGACTTTTCCTTCCTCATGTGTCTGGGTTTCATTTTTAAATTTTTTCATATTTATTATTCTTCTACAAATGAGATCTTTTTTTAAATTTCAAATATATTTATGGGTGGAACATTTTTTTATTTTACTCTAATATCTTGGGAGCTTATGTTATTATTATAAGAGTTATTTAAGTTTTTTAACATTATATTCATCATTGTGAACATTATATGTACATGTTGTTTTCATATTACATATTTCTACTCCATAATCAACCTAATTTATGATGTTGCAACCATAATCTTCCATATTTTTTAATATGTAAAATATTTTTTATTTCAATCCATCTATATTCTTCTCCTTAAACATAATGGACGATAATATGTAATAAGTGATATTCTTCTTATCTACATTTTCATGTTTCACCTTTTACAGTTTTTCATTAAGATTTTCATCCTAAAACTGAGTTGGTCTATATATTTTCTAATTCTTTTTTGGATGAGTATTCTCATCCATTGTAAATCCAATTTATTTTAATCAAATTTTAGTTACCATTTGAATAGTTTATTCTATGGTAGATTAATTTTTTTTATAATCAGTATCATTTTTAACATAGAATCATTATCTAATGAATCTCTATTATCTATTTCATGAGATATAAATATCTTATGGGAATATTTGTCACTTCCTTATAATTTCATCCATCACTATTAGAACCGATTTAGAAATAGAAAATAAAATTCTTGTGAAAAACATGGGGGTCATTTTATTCTTTTATTAAAACTATTATTGAGTTAATTAATATAGTATTTCTTAATGGGATGAAATATTTTCAGCCTCCTCATATTAATGTTTGTTGTTTATTTTTTTAATATAAATAATCAACGTTCCCATTGAAGAATAATTTAAATGGAATATTTCCTCTGTCATTCATATTCCTAATTATTTGAAATTTTTTTACAAGAGAGGAGGAGTCTCATCAAAATCTTCCATATTCTATTATTTTTTAAAAATAATTTATTCAACTTTAATTTTTCATTTTCATGAAATATTTGAAAGAAACCTCAGTCACCATTTTAAATTTCCATTTCAGGGAAACTCATATTTTTATATCATATATAATGAGAGAATAATGAAATTCATCAATTGGAAAATCATCAAGAACTCTATATTTAAAATATGAGAATTTATTATCAATTTTTTTGGATGAATTATCATGAGCTTCTTGAACATCATGGAATAATATATCTTTTCTCGAAAAAAATTTACAAAACATACAAAAAAATTAACTCTTGTAAAAAAATTAATCAAAAGGTTCAATTTCCTATATTGTTATGTCTTAAAATGGTAATCCACTAATATGGATTTTTTTACTCAAACATTTTATTTACATTATAAATGATATTTCGTTTTTATAAAATTTCATTAGATGGTTTTAATCTCACAACCATGGTCAATTATTTCTCTGATATTGAAGAAAGTAGTGAATTTAAATATTTTCCATTATTTTCCAAAATATTATTATTATTTGGAGGGTATGTAATAATATAATTTTGTATATTGAAACCTTTAAAATTATTATTAAGTAAATCCCATCATAAAGATAAAATATTAAGAATCACAATTTCCTTCCTAAAGAAAACAACTTTTCAATCCAAGGTTGAAACCCCCTTTTGATAGAATGAGTAATGGAACTACAAAGATGTACAACCAAAATATATTTAGGGGAATTACATTTTATTATGTCAAATGATAAATATTGAAAATTTTTATAACTAATTGATATGGGGTGTTAATTAGTTATCATAATTTTTTGAAAATCAGTTATTCTCTTCTTCTTATTCGTTAAGAATATTATCATGAAAATAATACATAATAAAATGAAGATCTCATCACATTTTTTAATGAGGTTTATCTATATTAGGATGACTATATCCTAATAGTATGGTGGGTTTACCCCATTAATGATATAAAATTATTTTACTATCATGTTATCTATAAGAAATGTATAACCTTATACCCACTTCAGAATGTTGGTACCTACCCATGAAGATGAAATGATTTTTTATTTAATTGAACAAAAAATTAGATATCTAAATATAGATTAATAATTGACATCATGAGCTTATATGTTATTAATAGAATGATATCATCTTATTATTCTCACTACTATCATTCATGATCATTATTAATACTTATTAAAATATTTTGATCATATATGTAGTATTTCTCAATACCATTATTTATTTATCTTCAGTGTATAACAATAGCACTAGGTCTCTCTTCCTAACATCATTTTGTATGATATACAACTAAATATTGTATCAGTTTACACTAATTATATTATTTGTAACACACATAATCTATTTGAGAACATTATCAAGATCACAAAATTATTCTTAAACATAAATAAATATCTATTCATGAATTTATACAAATATTACATCCATAATATATGTTACATTTAATCTCTAATAAATATGGATGTTCCACTCCATATTTTATGTTATCACTCTTTAGTAGTGGTATATTTTTTTAAATTTCAAATGGAGACCAAAATATCATTTTTACCCTGACTTAAAAATTCATCATGAATTATTATCTCACTTATAGACATCTAAAATACTAAAAATATTATAGAAATAATAACTATATATGATAATGTATAAAAAATAATGAAGTGTGCTACCTTAAAATGTGGTGGGAAGAACTCACCACAATCATCTCTATTCATCACCTTTATGTGATGTGGAATGAATCTTCCATATCATTCATTTAAATTATTCATCATCATTTTTTGAATCATGGATATTTATTAGTCATAGAATATAACTTATTAAAACATGAAACAAAAAATTTCTTTATTTTTTCCTCCTCTAATTAGAAAATGAATTGTAGAATCTAAAACATTTTATACTACAACAAGATAAAAAACTCTAATGTTTTGAAGTCATAGATTGTGGTTAAAGGTCTTATTAAATCAATTTTTTATGATTATGAAGCCATATGATTTTTATGTGAGGGTATATGATTCTATTATGAATTCATTTGAAATTTAATGAATTCGTAAGTTATCCATCTAAAGTTATATAAAAATTTGTAATTCATATGGAAATCCTTATAAATTCATATGATACATCGAGTGACATTAGTAAATATCCATTTTACAGTATAAACTTAAGTCATATGAATATTGAAATACTTATGATCATCCCGATGTTATAAGATCATAAGTTAATGTCATATGATGAAAGACTTTTCCATTTTCAAGATCCAACTCTTGAATTATATACTTATAGAAATGACTCTAATAATTATTTATACCAACTTGAATCATTTTAAAAATTCTCAAAATAATATCAAAGACCTCCAGGTTATTAAACAGTTCTCAATCAAAGGTAGATATAACAATATTTACATGAAACTGAGGATCATTATATATCAATTTTAGTCACAATATTTTAGTTGATTATTTTAAATTGCTAAGCATAATTATCAATGATCTCACAAAATTATTACACTATAATCTCATAAAAATACATATAAATACGTAGATAATATTGCTGCTTCAATACTCAAAAAAAATATTTTAATTTAATATTAGTTTAATAATTACCACATTTAAAATAGTTTTGAAAACAAATACCAAATTACAACCTAGAAGAATTAATAGATTCCAACTTATTTCAAAAATATAAAACAATAAAATTTATAGAACAAGACACAATTAATCAGAATCCATTTTAAATTACATTAGAATAACTTTAAATCATATTCATTAATTATTAAAGTAATTCAAAAGTACAACCTCACATGTTTTAGATTCAACTCAATTACTCCAATTTTATCCAGTTTTATTTGTACAAATAGTATTCTGAAACATATGATAATACTTTGGATGTAACTTAAAAGATATATTTATAAACTTATTTATAGATATATAATATCCAGTCATAGTAATACTACAAGGAAAATTTATTCTTCTTCACCCATCAAACTTGAATTGTTTTATTAGACTCATTCATCACATGACATTTTATGAAAAAACATCAATATTGAATAATAATTTATTAATCTCAATAAAAATATAATCATTAAATAGTTTTGGAAGAAATTAAAAATAATTATGGGTATATGAATGAATCTACATGAATATATATAATGGTTGTATCTCACTTTAAACATATCTAGCCACTTGAAAAATGAAAACAACTCAACCATATTATATTCCTATAATTCATGGTATCACCATAGATACTTCTTCCATATAATTTACAGTTCATTAATATTGATCAAATATGAGGGAACATGCAAATTAAAAATTCATGGTGATCTCCAATATTATCAACTTAAACACTACTCCACATTAGCTCATACTGGCTGCTTTTTCTCATAAACCCTATTCATCACCTCTTTAATTGATATGCTTTGGTACTTCCTCTTGCTTTCATGCTTATCATCCTATCAACTAATTTTCAAATAATAATCATTAATAAAAAAATAAAATGTTACACCATGTGGGTTCATCAAATAATATCAGATATATAAAATAGTAGTATACATAAATAAAGGGGACATCAAATTTACACACTCATATAATAATTATAGAATGTTTCAATAAAAAATCACCACTCTTTCAAAAAACATATTCTATTTTTCATATCTATTGTATTATAGAAAAATGTAAAATATGTAAATTTTATAATTTTGGGATCATATATAAATTAAATAGATATCCTAGAATCATATCAGCATCATAACAAAAAACCACAACATTTTGACAACCAAATCCATTGAAAACTTCTCCTTAAGTCAATAAACATTTCTATTTAGCCTCATGGGAAAATATCATTATATGATAATAAGAAAAAAAATGTCCCCAAAAATAATTCCCTACTACTAAATATCAATTTATTAAGAATTAAAACTCACATTAATAGTAAAATAGTATGAAACCCCATCCACAATTGATCAATAATTCCACTATGAAATATTAAGAATTCTTTAAAATCATTCCTTATAACCATCCAACCAATATATTATCAAAACTAACCATGTTTCTATAACCACAACTATATTCCAATTAGAATATCATTCATGTCATTTGGAAATATAACATTGAGCCTTTATATCCCCCCCAACAAATAAATATTCTAATACCATAAAAAATTACATCCTATTTATATACATGTCAAAAAACCTTGATCTATTTTAATGCATTTCTACATAACAAAAACATCATAAGAATAAAAAACACATCATATTAGATAGAACCTCTATAAAATATACAATCACAAAAATGGTAAAAAAACTCAAGAAATATGGTTGTAAATTTGGAATAAAAACCATAACTACATAATAAAATTTATTGGAACCAATTTAATATTTATTACCAGTAAAAAAAATTACATCATACAAATTACTTCATTTCATTCCACTATCATGTTAGTATTTTATTAATAATATCTTAACATTTTTATGAATAAACATATAATGACTTCATTCATTTAATTCAGATTTTAATTGGGTATAAATTCATGATATGTAGTTAATTTATTTTTTTATTACACTTATCAATCCATTTAGTTAATTATGAACATAAATCCATATCTTTAGACTACTATTTTATACACCTCATAGCCTTTGAAATACCTAGAAAAAACCCTACCAAAACCTTATTAAACATTATTACTCTAGAACATAAGCATTTCCAACTCTCTTGAAAACACTCCTAAACCTACACTTTCTATTCTACTATACCATATAACCCATCTTTTAATGATAAGAATCAACATATCTCTATGGAAGGTAGAGACATACAAGGTTGTGACCATAGTCCAATATACCATCAACAAAACTCACACCTTATTAATGTATAGAAAATTTTGGGAACACATTATAGAGACACAAAATGGAAGGTAAATTGGATATGAGAAATATATCAAATGGTATTATTTTAGGGTTATCTAGATAGATTTTATAATATAAAATAAAATGAAAATTATATAATTAATTTATGAAATATAATAAACACCTAGAAATCCCCTACCTCAATAGAGTTGAATAATTATATGTTGTGTGAAGAAAATCCTTGAACAAAATAATCCTTGTCAAACTTCCTCAAACAAAAAATGAATAAATAACAAATCATATGTTCTAGACAGTCATACAAATTCCCCATGAACTAAAAATAATCAAAATAGATCCACATACCAGCAATAGTTTCAGAAAATAAGGATAAAATTGGATGAATTTGAGTGACACCAATAATTTATAGATATGTGTAGAAAATACAGAAAACAATGTTATATAAAGCTTCCATTCGATAAAGAACCTCAATCTGAAGATGAAAATTTAATATCACCATAGAGATCCTCATTTCCCACATATTCAACGGTTATTTTATCTAATTATAATAAGGGGATTTATTGTGTGGTTAAGGGTGTCACACCACAATATTTGTAAACACAAAAATCATTGAAAAAATACATATACTTTTCACCCAACTTGACCATCCACATTCTAGGATTATGGTGTAGCTTATGCACTATTGTGAAAATTCCAAGGCCCAATAGTATCTATATGCCCAATTCCCAACAACCATTTTATGATTTATTTCTAAATATATATATATATATAAATTGAAAAATAAAATCCAATAAAATTACATATGATATTATTAAAATATAATTTATAATTAATTAATATGTAAAAGAATTAACTATTCCAAGAATTATCTTCTCTATTGTCAAATAAGTGGACTGCTCTTGACAAACCATCATTATGGTAATAGATTCAATGATATAATATTTCTAGTGGGCTCTAAACAAGTTCGATGAATCTGGATACACCACCATAAAATCTATAGGTTCTAGTAAAGAATAACCAACCAACTTTCATCATTCACCATTTTTTTTAAAAATAGTTCCTTTTAAAAATAATAGATTATATCTAGTTATCTTTTGGAGTTACATGGGGATGGGAGGATCATTTATCATCATTATTGAGATAATTATTTAGATAATTATCTATTGAGAATGTTTATTTCACGTGAATCATTATTCCTTGAAATGACAAAAATAGTTCAAATACTTATATCATAGATATAGTTATTTCATAATGGCCCTTAACCAGTCTATTAAATCTAATTAAACCCCTTATAGAATAACAACAATGACATTATAATTATTTTTTGGATGTTCATTAAAATCATCAATATTTAAATATCATTTCTAAATAGGCCCCTTCAACTCAGCTCAGAAATCATTTTTAGCATTTATTAGGCATTGAATTATAAATATTTATCAAATAAATAAATATAATGCTATTATTCATTAAATAAAAATTTATGTGATAAATGTAACTTGAAGAATTATCAATCCTATGAGAATAAGAATAATATCTATACTTATATTAAATTATCACAGAATTTTACTAAGATTTTTAATATACATAATGTGTGACCCCCAAGGACTCTTTCTTAGTATAATGATCCGAGTAAGACTAATGTTAAATATCACCATCTAGAAAAACTTTATCAAACACGTAGAGAAATAAAATAACAACACAATGATAAAAAACACATAATAACACTAACTATGTAATAGAAACCCTTTGTATTGATATCTCATTATGGAAGATGAATACTTTTACCCTAAACCTATAATAATGAAATATATTTCATTGAACTTCCTAAAATTAAACAACTAATAAAAAAATAGACATGGACTTGATTTGATAGCCCCATTCCTATTAAAGAGTCTGATATATATACTTCATCTAACTTTGAAGTGAAAAACATCCATTCTCAGGTTGTTATTTTAATATATCATAGCATACGATACCCCCAAAACATCCTTCCTCCTTAAGATATTATGATATCAGGGTCTACGTAAATAACAATATGACACAATTCATGATATACATTAATAATCGTCTCAGGAACATGGAATAATACACATATATTCATATAGTAATATCTAATGTCACATAAAAACATGGAATTCCTATAGGAGGGGTTTTTTCTCATAACTACATCTCATGAAGATTACCAAGTGTGAACTTCATTAGAAAAATTCTAAATGTCTTATGAGACTCCTATACCTGGTAGGCTCCATTATCTATTTATCATTATATAGATGTTATTCGTACTTTGAGTATATATATATATGCATAATATATTTTCATTTATATTTAAGGCTATCATCGTAGTATATAAAACATTTGACCTTTTTCGTGATAAATAATATAAGTACATTATCAGTGTAGCATAACATAGAAGAATAATCATTAAGTCTAATAATATTTGTTAATATTCAATAATTATATATTGTCAATCAATGGTAAAAATTAATTGATACAATATTTTTAATAGTTAGATCTAGTGTAAGTGGGTGTTTATTGGAGTTGGTGTCCTAGAACAAACAACATTATAAATTCAATTAAATGTCTATATTTAATTATTTTTAATATAGAATTTATGAAAAGAATAAATTTTTTTGGGGAATTAACTCTAAAAGGATCCCACTTTCACTAGATCCTATTATAACAACATTAAGTCCACTATATCTCACATTATATTCATTATTATGATAAAATAAGTCTTTATTCAATTGTTAAACCCTATTTTATTTTGTAAAAAACATGCTTATTATAGCCTCATTCATTTGAGAAATATCACTGAAGCGTTTTTTATTCTAATGTATATGCTTCATCTATTGATATGATATTGTCTCCATTGAGAGGGCCACTATTAAATTATTATCATAATACATTATGATAATACCATTGATTCTAGGAACCACATAAATGTCCTAGAAAAATTTTCATATCCACACTTCTTATTTAGTTATATTAAAAGCCACAATATACTCTAAATCTACTCCAGAATCATTGACCACAAACTAATTTGATCACTTCTTTCTCCCAACAAAATGTTTTTTCCAAACACAAATATTGAAGGAAATTTTATATCATTTTGATATGTTCAGAATTCAGGAGACATATATTACCTATTTACAATATCCTGATCTCCTCCAAGAACTAGGAATATATTCTTAATTCACCTCAAATACTTTATAATAGTCTTCGTAGAAGTCTAATGTTCGTATTCCATGTCATATTTATATCTACCGAACTCAATAAATGCATAAGAAATATTAATTCAGGTACATAACAATTCATCCATGATAGAACATATCTATATTGAATAAAATATTCTACTCATCTAATGTGTATCCTCTTGGTAAAGGGGACAGATTTTTAGGGAGTGATTTATTCTCTGTGACGTAAGAAAAAAATCCACTTTGGAATTTTTCCATACCGAATCCCTTCACTAACATGTCCTCATATATACCGTAACATTTTACAAGTAACATAATGGGTATTTCATGGATGATATTTATCACTATAATGTAGGATAATTCACAATAATCCTTCCTGTTAAATTACTTGTTTAACCATGTCTTATATAACAGTATAACTAGTATCTTGATTCCCATTTTTGATATGTAATCAATATATAATATTGTAAAAATTACTACAAAACTACTAATATTCTCATAAAAATAGGAATTATATTCATTATTTATGAAATGAAATGTGCTAAAGGATTCATCATTGAAAATGTTCCATGATCTAGATTCTTAATTCATTCCATAAATGGATGATTATAACTTTCATTCCTTATATGTATCCTTTGTAGTGAAAAACCCTTTTTGTTGTTCCATATAGACGTCTTCTATAATTTTCAAAATAAGAAAATATATTTTGATATACATTTACCAAATATAATAATCATGGTAATATTTAAAGGAAATAATAATTAAGATGGGGCATAATAAATGATGAGAAGGTTTTACCATATTCAATTGATTGACAATGTTTAAACACTTTAGAAATTTATATTTCTTTATATGAACAAAATTTATATTCATTTTTGAGTTTATTTACATATATTTATTTATATACAACAACCTATATATTTACAATATGATCATCAAGAACCTATACTTGGTTATAGTTTGTAGAATCCATCTCTTAATTCATGGATTATTTCTATATTATAAAATTTGAGCTACATACTATTATTTATAGGAAAAATTATAATTAATATAAACTAATATGATTAAATATTCATGGTGACTATAAAACCATACCTCTATGTTTTTATAACCACTCTGGTTCTCATACACAATGCTTCTTTCTATAGAATAATCTCTTAAATTGGGAATTGGGAATTTTTTTCATGTGCCAACTTATTTTCTAACATGAATATAAAATTCATTAAAGATAATATTAATACCTATATTATTTTAGATAATTTCAACCTCTTAAGGAATTTTTATTATTGTGAAAATATCACTATTTGATCTAAATGGTTTTAATGATAACATTACATTTTTTCCATGGGTTATACCATGATGATTCTCTTCTTTCCATTGGTTGCTAATTTTATTTGAACATATGGACATAACAAATTCTATGTAACTCCATACACGAAGATGTAAAAAATAGGATTCCTTCCACATTATAACACAAACTAAATCCGATTTTATGATTTAGTTTGTACATATTTAGGTTCATATTCCACTAGTTTTAATTAATGTCCCTAATAGTATAATAGAAGGTTTCCACAACTCATCATTGATCTCATTATGTCTAACATGATGTGGTTACTCAGTTCAGTAACACCATTCCATTGTGGTGTGAATGTAAGAGAGAGTTGAGATAAAATCCCATACTCCCTTAAAATATAAATGTACTCTTGGTTAAAATAGTATCCACCTCTAAATTTTGTAAAAGGTCTACAGAAATATTTGTTATCTAATTCAAGAAGATCTATCTTCTTTTCACCATTTCAATAAATGGAGGTTTTTTCATTTTAACTTGATGACAAGTATAACTCATACTAAGTGGATTTAGTTAAAAATAATCCCTATTCCATCTTGATATATCAAGGTCAACCAATTCTCTTTAACATGGCCATTTTAGTGATTCAACAACTATATGTGATATGATTTTTGTTAATTTTTTTGTTATAAATTTCCAAAACATCGTTTTTGTATTATATTTGATAAAGACCATTATTATGATGTGTTATACTATAAAAATTATATATTTATTAAATTAGAAACTTTTATTCCATAGATTTAATACAAATACTCTCATTGAAAAATAAGTCATGGATATAATGATATTAGTAATAGTAGAAACATTTTAATAGTTCTTCAAATCATGAATCATTATTTTTTTTAAACTCATGTGGTAGTCTCAAAAAACTGAGGAAGCTAGTCTTACACCATTGGAAACATTTATACCCACCTCACATCTTTAAACCTTCACAAATCTATTTGTTATTTTATTTTGACAAAAATATGATTACCAAATGTGTAACACCCCAATTATTTACCAATAAATTCAATGTAAAAATCATGCAACATATAGCCTCTAAGAAACAAACACTTTGTTATTATACAATATAGTTATAACATTTTGGTTAGAGATAATTTTTCCGATTCTATGTTTGGAATTTTAAAAAATAGATATACACGGTTGCGATCAATAAGATATTTTGATTCTGATGGGATTAACAAACGTTTTTTGTGAATAGTACAATACCCTTATGAATATTATTATACCATTATGAATAGTAATATGATCTTTATGAAGAGTAAAATCACCTAGGTAATTAGAAATAAAATTTAGGAACCTTATAAATGAGAGTAAATATTTTAAAAATTAATAATTAATTGTTGATAATATTGTGAGTAATAAATATTTAATTGCAGTTTAATATTAATTAATAAATTGATTTGCATAAAATGTATTCATAACTTAATATTTTGTTGTATTATGGTTTTAGAATAATTTTATGAGTATATATTTAATTTTTCAATGTATTATAAAATTAGCTTTAAATTTGAAAAGTGAATTTTTTTCAAGTAAATAATTATTTTATTGAAAACATAAATTTTAGATATATATAATTTTTTTATAAAATTAATTCTATTAATGAATTATACACATAAAAAATGGTTATTTTGAATTTTTTGGATTTTTCTAAAATACTTTCATTTTTGTGAATAGTAAAATACGATATTAATACATTATAAGATAAATACACTATTCCATGAATCATGGATGATGTAAGAACACATTGTTCAAAATCACATGCATTTATTATGGATTTTAATTATAATAGTCAACAATATTTCTTTTCATGAGCATTATAAGAAAATAATTAATAAGTTATTCAAAAATCACCCCTCCCTTCCACTATAAAAGCCACCCCTCACACCCCTATTTTCTTTAGTCCTCTAAGTCTTCAAGCTTGTCAAAGTTCTACCCAAATAATCATCCAAAAATTTTCTTCATGTCCTAGAGCTCATTGTCATTCTAAAATACAAAAAAACATTCCCTTATAGAGGTTCTCAATTAGGATATTACCAGAGGTAAAACCCTCTTCCTTTTCCATTAAATTTCATTTCAAGTTCGTTTATTTTCATATCTTCTCCTCATGTCATCTATCAAAATGACCATGATAAATATAATATCTTCTATATACTAGAATTATATAATTTTAATGTAATGTTCTTCCTCAAACTACTATATATATATATATATCTTTTATTTTAAAAACAATATCATCATCCAGGAGGCGCCAATTTACAACCTTCATAGATGACGAAGTTTTGTTCTTCTAATTATTAGTAAAATATGTTCATTAAATCATTTTAGTGGTTGAGATTTATTGTAAAATGTATAATATAACACTTTTTATGATATTTATGTAACATATTTATATAATAATAAATGATAAAACAAAATATGTTTATTATGATCAATAACCGCCGTAATAATCTAAACAATCATCAGTAAATGTATTATCTAATTATTCATCTTCATAATTTGTAACAAAATTATATAGATAACCATTTTAAATTTTCTATTCTCATTAACCACATTTAATTCCAATTCGGGAAAATTAAACCAATTTTAAATGAACTCCATTACTTATAATCATGTGAACCGATCACAAAATCAAGTTAACGAACACTCCAGAATGACAGAATTCAATCATATAATATTTCAATAAGGCCATAAATGAACTTAATAAGTCTAAATTCTTTAAATTAAATGTGGATAAGTTTATGAATTAATTAATTTATTGACTTAATTCGATTATCCTAGAATTTATGGTCATGTGAAGAACATGTTCGTACATAAGGTATTAGTTTTCTACCCAAATCTCCATTTTCCTTCGAGTTGCTCTTATTGTATACATACCTCAATGAAATTATTATTTATTCAAATATACTTCTCATAAATTCTTTTTTACAATTCTATATATGTTTACTAATCATAATCCTAATTTTTATGGGGAGTGATACGTTTTAATAGGATCATTAGAAACTTTTTCCTGATAAACCAGTCCGTTTCAAAGGAACTTCTCAAATTCTCACCTATTTTGAAATAAACCATTTATTATATTACTAGCTAAAATTATTTTTAGAATATCAATAAATTTATTATTAAAAATCATCATTAATTAAATTCGGGTATTATATAATTATTTTTCCAAAATAAAAATTCATTTCAAAGTGAAAGAGTATTTATCTTAAATATTACTTGATGATTTTAAACAAGTATTTTCATCCATTTCAACAATCTTGTTGATTATTATGTATAATTAGGATTAATATTTTATGATATCATCTAACATATTTTATTGAATGTTTTATTATTAGTTTGATTATGGATGTGAAATCTTGATTCCATTCACCATATTACTCGGAATGGTTAGTGTTCATATTTAATGATTAGGGAATGTATTTACATTTCATATGATAGTTTCAATTTTAATGTATATGTTGTTTTTTATCCCTATTAATATGAGGAATGAATTATACTTATTAGGTGATTGGTTGGTCTCTATATATCCCCTTGATTCATCGATAGGTCTCACGAGACAAGCTAGTTAGCGTTTCGACCTGTGTACGTATGGTCTTGGTACAAAGCTTAGATAGAATGATTATGATATACGAAATTTTTCATTCCCTCATTATAGAAATAGAGAGTGATAGTACATGTGATTATTAAGATATTATTATATCCATGGTTATGTATTATTACATTATTTAATCAGTTTTAATTTCAACCATATTATGTTGAATTTTATTTCTAAAGGCAAGTGTTTTTGTTATTCATCACACCTAGTGTTTATGTTTTTGATTACTTCTATCGTATTATTTTTAATTATTAAGAATCTGATATCACCCATTTTATATTTTTATATTTCCCTTGGATATGATGATGTATATTATGAAGGGCATGTCTGGATAATCTAGGAGTTATGAGAGTTAATAATGTGTATGGTATATTGTTTTTCATTTCATGTAGTAATGTTGAACTTATGTATAGCTGGTTATAAAATATAATAATGTACCCAGTCCTTCTGTATTTGTCTTTATTGTTATTACTCCAATGTGATAAAATAATACACCGGATCTAGGAAACTATGGTCAGGGCGTTACAAAACATATATATTATATATTACTATTATAAATGAAAATGTTAAATTAGATAAAACACAATTAAAACATCCATTTTCATAATTATTGAGCTGAACATATTTAATTAGTGGCTCTTATTTCCAAATGAAAAACATCGTCCAACTTTTTCATTATCTTTCCTCTAGATCATCATTTGATTTGTCAGCTGTATTGAAAAAATCATATACTTGGAATTAATCTTAGGGACCTTTTCCTTTCCCATCATTTGGTTAACCAAAATGGATAATGGTTTTTAATACCTCAAGTACATATCCTCTTAGATAATTAGATTAAATAGTTTTAGGAGGGACATATTTGTGGTTTTTTTGAAAAAATAAACAAAAATTGGACGACCTATGATGTAGTGAAGTATGAGATCGGTATAAAATTTTTCAGATTGATTAATCCCTATAATATTTAATATCATAATATAACTAATGATTTTGACTCTATGAGGCCTAGTTGCTACTCTGTTAGCAATAGTTCATGTAGATAGTTCCTTGTAGATCTCAAACCACTATTTCCTAGCCTTATCCTAATAAATATCATGAATGCGAGACTACATAGTGTATATAGACATTATTTTCATAAAGCATTTAGTGGTCAATAGACATAGATAATAGCATTAAACAATGAACATCTGGTGCATCATCTAGGTGTCCTAAGTAGACATTTATATCATCCCCAATCACCAATTTAGAATCTTCATCAGCTATTGGGGACTCCATAACACATGACCTCTTCTCTAGGTGTAGTAAAATGTGAATGTTCCTATACATCTACTGGAAGATACTACCAATCAGAAGACTTTGTTTCACGAGTAAATATCATAATGATAATGTTAAAGTCATATTACCTTCTATTTTCTATAACAAAAATAATTTAGGTTTTATTACATTATCCTGATGACCGAATATTAATGTAATGAATTTTATTTGTTAGTATCCCATTATTTTTTCAAATCCCAATGAACCTAACCCTTGGATTATGAATATCCTATCACATGGATGTTTTTATAAAAAGGATTCATATTCAAATTATAATAATATATAAAATGTACTAACATATTATTAGAACGTATTGTAGTAGATATTCTTTCTAGCTACATTATATCACAGCTCCTTGATTTGTTGAGTGAAATCCTAAACCTTTATATCCTAAAATAAGATATCTTAAACAAATTAATCCATTTTAGTCCAATTTCATCATATTCAATCAACCATTTATATGAATTAATATTATTCATACCCAAATAGTATTTAAACCTCCATGATAATTGAAGGCATCTTGACATGGGTTATAAAAGTAAAATGAATTATAGTTTCATATTAAATGAAATAATTGAAGGACTTGTTTATCTTATGAATGAAGATTCATTATTTTATCATTTTAAATGATTCATAATATATTTTGAATTTTTTATAAATGATTAACATTATATCGATAAAATAGTTTACACATAATCTATTTTTGATTTCTTCTTGCATACCTATTTTGTAATTTATTATAAGTAATAAATTTTTAAAACAAAATAAACATAAATAATTAACCATTAACTTTATTGAAATAAAATAAATATATAAAATCATCATGATCATTTTTAGTTTTGATTTTATCAAGAAGATGATAAACTAACCCTTGACCTAAGGTGAACAACTCCCTAAACTATGTTTGGTTCCATTTACAATAGTAAACTTATTCACACACACAAATATACAGATAGATTTATATTATTTATTTCACTATAGTTCCTTCTAGAATCATTTCATTTATCCTAGGATATCTTTAATTACTTATTCATATTTATACAAAGGTGTGGGTAAATAGGGGTATGTAATGAAAATGAATTTTAAAAATGAAATTCTCTTTTTGAATAAAAAAATTACTTAATAAGAAATGCTGTTATAGAAAACACTATCTTTTATTTTATTATTTTAGACCAATTATAAAATATATATTTTCATATTTCAAAGTCCGTTAAGTATCATAACCATTTATAATATTGTAATTATATAGTGATTGGAAGAATTAGAATATACTAATGGTTATGATAATGTATATTTTATTGCAGAAAGAGGAACATATAACCTCAACCAGTATGATCGTACCCTATAAAGCCCATTTTTTTGGAACTTATGAGGGAGGTGGAATCAATCGGATTTTCATGCATATTGGGATCACAACCCAAAACATGTTTGCCAAACAACCCCAAGAAACCCCCACCACCGGCCACCTTACCCTTAGTCTGTACACTAGTGTAATAAGGGGTTATATATCTAGAACCTAGTATTATTAATTTTTATATTTTAATTTTTAATAAAAAAAATTGTATTATTTATATCTTTTTTTATTATAATTTCATATTATTTGATGAAAATTATTTTCTATTATGAAGGAATCAAAATTGCTTTTCAGAAAATATACGATTTTATTTAAAACACTATTTTTGATAAAGTAATGAATTTGTCGATAAAATTTAATATCACATAATACTTTTATTAAAAAATATGTATAAAAAATGATAATATAATTTAGTGATGTATAATATAACCTTTTCAGGGGTGATAAAACTATTATTTTCATAAAAAGTATTCTTTTTCAATAAATTAAAATTTTGATCTAAAATTATAAATTATCACATTTATGAAATTATTTTACTTAATGAATTATTATTTTTTATATAATCACATGTATATTATCCAATGGTTAATTTTTCCTAATTTTACAAGACACTCATATTTTTATGTGAAAATTACATACAATATAAATATATGGTTTGAATTATGGCAATGTAATATCGATAAAGTAATGTGATAAATAGTATAAATAAAAACCACGACTAAAATTAAGTTTTACATTTTAAAAAATATGTCATTAAATATATATGATTAATTTTATAAACCCTCATTGACTCCCCCCCAAATCTATACTATATTTTACATTTTTAAAATCAATTATTTACAAACCTAACTCACTTCCACCTTAGAAAGTGTATAATTTTAAAATTTTAAATTATTATAATTATAAATCATTTAAAAAAACTCTTATATGATGGAAATAATTGGTAAAACCTTGTTAAGGTAGGTGGTATTGATTATTTTTTCACATAAAGTCAAAAACCTAGGTTTGGAATTAATAAATAATTCCCCATATTCCTCTATATATAACCACTAATCCTCTCCTTAATCTTTAATTGTTATCCATTTATAATTAATTTTCTACCACTATACCTTTTTAATGTCCAACTAAGGTGTTTCTAAAATCTTAATATTCTTATATGAATCTTTTTGATGCACCTACTCAAGGTATGAGATAGTTTCCTCTTCTTTTTTATTTTAAGTACATTCTTTGTACTAATTACTTTTTTATTTCAATTTTAAAAATTTTAATTGTGTTTACACGTTAGTTTTCTATAATTTTAAATCAAATTTTATTATTTTACACCTTTCACTCTCATTCACAACTTCCATAAATATATTTGTACACCTGTTATGATGCCAAAATTATCTAGTGTTTTTCCATGATAGAAATTATTTTATTGAATACTTGCACCTATTTTATGTCAAGAGTATTCATATATTTATAAATATACTCAAATTATTGGGTAATTAAGTTTATATAACTTCAATTACCTAATCATGGGGTTACAATTTGTTAAATGTGTTCTTATTTAGTATATTCTATGTGGAAAAGAAATGCATGAACATGATATGAATGTGATGGGTGGACGAGAATAATATTTCCCTCAAATGAATTATGTAATTTTATTATCTAATGAGATTCAATATATAGTTCTTGGGATGTTATAGTATTCACACTATGTTATGATGCCTGGGATGTTATCCATGAATTTTTCTTATGATGTCATGTTTTGTATTGTTTTCACATTCCTATGGTTCCTTAATGTTATCACCATATGTCATGCTTTGTTGATCATGGTTATGATTATCAAACCATTTATGTCGCCAGAATGTGCATCACGACTAATGTGTTTTTCTTTTATCATGTTATTCTTTGTTTATTTCCCTACTGAGATATATAAGTCACCATTTTCTTATTTACATCCCCATGTTATCCCATGAAATGTTAGATGATTAATGGAATATATGGAATTGTTTTCTGATATATAAATAATTATGTATTACCCATGATTGTTTTTATATTTTTATGATTATACATTATAAATGATACTAGTCCTCATGATCTTATGGTATTTTATTATATGTATATTAATGTTAAAATCCATTAATTAAGTTGTATTAAATATATGTGTTGTCATAGGGTATGAGGTAACATTAAATAAACTGTGTAAATAGAAGCCCATATATAATAAAGGAGGATATGATTAGAATATCATCATTTTAGTTTAATAATAATTATAAAAAACCCAAGTAACAAACATTGATTTAAATGAAACCTAATGTATACATATTTCAATCAAACTCATGATCATCCACACATTCAATTACTAAACATATAAAAATTATATAGAATTAATTTCAATTCACTATACAGTAGGATAAAATTTCAAAATTAATAATTATATTATATAATTAAATAATATATTATTTTATTAGAATTTTACATTGAATCGCTCTTAGAAATTTCAATCCACTATAATTTTAAATAAATTAAATAAATTGAAATAATTAAAAATTAATTCATGGACAATGTCTATTTTTAGGTAACACACTGTGTACCCATTTGACCAATCTAAAATTATATCTTGAATATAACAAGTCATGTACTTGGGGAAAAGGGTATACCTTTATACTCTGTATGGAATGTACTATCACTTTTATGGAGTGTGACTGAAATATGTATAGTCCTTCTCAATTATCATATAATTACACAATATTAAGTGTATGCAATGGCTTTTGATATTAAATTATTTTTATTTCCATGAGTCAAGGGCCTTGTCGGCCCTATATATATGACCACACAAACTTCAATATTATATACATTATATGTACTCCTAGAAAAGTCTAAGCTATCATATACTTAACTCCATTTCACAACACGAAACTCATGTTATAGTACAATATTAATAATGTGATACATTAGGAAAACCACCCCCAACTAATTTATATCTCTCTTCAACTACCACCAACACACCAGAACTCCCATAACATCAGAAAGGCAAGAAATCATGGGTCTAAGAAATTCTAGAATCATACACTTGATACTATACAAATGATTCTGATCATCTAGAGTCAAAATAAGACCCATAAAAAATAACCCATGAAAATTATAATGAAACCAAAAAGAAAATATGAAATAAATAAATCACAAGATAGATAGATAATGGATGATAGAGAATATATCATCAAGAGTGATTAACAGTTGAAAAGAACCCATATATTGATTCTCAAATTTCTTCAGCTACTCCACATACCCTATGAATAGTCTAGATACTTTCAATAATTTCTTTATTTAGATCATTTTTAAATTTATCTTATCTCTATTACCCTTTTGTCATGTTTTATTGATTTATTTAATTAATATTATTCACTTTTTCTGTTTTGAGGTTGTTCAGTTAAAGTTCCCAAACCACTTTGTTGCAATTGAAATATTCAAAACTAAATGTAAACTGGAAATATAATCTATATAAGTGTTATGATATACTTTTCATTTCATTTAATAGGATATAGAGTCTGATATTTTTTTATATAGTTATAACTTATGAAATCTTCCTTGTTAAGTGTTTTTACATGATTAAAAATGATAACAATTTTATTTATTTTCATATAATTACTACCATGCTAATTTTATTATACTAGAATTAAATACATCAAATTATTTTGTTATTGTTTCTATATACAATCTTGAATTCATATTTATGAAAAATCATAAAAGGAAATGTCAAGAAACATCATCATGAACTTATGTAGAAAAAAATAACCACGGGTGACTGGTTTTTCTAGTAGAGTTTAGAAGATGAAGAATAATAAGAATAATTTTATTTTCATAAAAAATATATTATAATTAAACTAATATTTTAATGTTAATTTTAATGATAACTTATATTTTGCAATGAGTAAGATGATAATTAAAATTATAATTCAGGGGTTATGAAACCCTTGCCTATCTCATGGATTCAATTATGTTGGATTGAGTTTAAAACTGATAAAAGAGTGGTTTTTGCCATATGAGGGACTTAGAGATATTTCTATGGTATTTTAAAGAGGTATTTAAGAATATATTTGGAATATGAAGTAGTTTTGTAAGTTACGAGAAAGGGGTGGAGGAAGTGTGTGTTTATAGGTGAGGTATTTCTGAATATAATATTTATAATTTTATTGTATAGGCTTAAGACTATGAATATTGTCAATTAATATGATTTTCATGTCATTAAAAAATATACCATTCCTTGTAATTATTATATACCCAAAACTGAATTTTATATAGGAAATATTTTATACAAAGTAAGGAATCAAATATAGTTTTTCATTCAAATAAAATATTATCATTTATTTAAAAAAATATTTATAGACCTAGAAATTAGCAATTTTTATAAAAAAAATTCTTTATTCATTGAATACATTAAAAATTTTAGAAATATTTTTATAGTTTTTTGAGTAATATTTATATCATGATTATGTCCTAAAATATATGGTATACGTAAAATCTATATTTTTTTACTATTCATGTAAAACTCAAACTTTTACAAAAAATTATTTAAATTAACCCTTAGATATTTCAACATGATAATTCAATAAATTATGTATATTTAATTAGATTTAAATTATAATGTTTAAAAATTTAACTATTAAATAAAAACATTTATTACATGGAAATTTTGATTTTTTCTAATTAATGATAATTCTTTTTTATGGGTGATATCATTATTATTTTTATTAATTGTCACTTATTATATGATTGATAAATAATAATTAACAATCCATTTTTAATTTTTTTTCAAAATTACATATTTATATTCTTTAAATTATAATATAAAAATCAATATTTTATTGTCGTAATTAATATATAAATTATGAATATGCATACTTATTTATATTTAATGATAGGTAATTTAAGATATTATTTTAAATGGGTTTTTTATATTTAATTAATTATTTTAATGATTATAAATATCTTTTTAGGTATTTTCTACTTTCAATAGTTAGGATACTTTTCGAAGAATTATTATTTCCTATAGTTTGTTATTATTCAAGAGGTATTACAATTGGTATATATCATATAAGAACCTCTAATTTATTTCATTATTTATTCAATGAATTTTTTTAATGTTTATTTACATTTAATTTGTAAAATTCCAATAATATTTTCGATGTTATTTTTTTTATTATAAGGGTTTTTTTGTATGTGATTGTTATAGGAAATCCTAATACTCCAGAATTTCAAAAAATTTATTGTTATTTGTGTATGTTTATTTTCCCATCATATAATTTTTAATTTTATAGAGTATATTTTCACTTCATATGTAATACTTTTTATTAATGAAATAAAATATAAATTATTTTATTTAATCCATGTATGTGTTTTTTACTATACATTATACATAAATATGATCATCATATATTTATAAAATTAAATATTTCATATAAAAAAATTCTAGGTCATTACATTTTTTCCCCTTTAAAAATTATATCCTTAAAATTTTAACTCAAAACTAAATATGAAAGTATATGTGGGTAATTTCATTTCATTACATCCATATGGTCCCATATTTCATCTTCGTAATTATTATTTTTCCATAAAACCTTGACTAGTTGAGTTTTCTTATATTATAACAAAATATCTTTATAATTTATGATTTCTACTAAATTATTTCAATTAGAGATATCATGAACCATCTATTCCATCTTTTAATTTAATAATTTTGAGGGATTAGGTTGCTACTTCCTTATTAGGGAAGCATAGAACACATTATGTACTTAAAACTGGTTTAGTGAAATAGAATTTTGATAGGGCTCAACTCTAACATGATATGGAATGGGAGATGAGATAATATAGATAGTAATTAGGTTTACCTTTTTCCTAATCCTAATAAGTATCATCCATTGATATATTTAATGAAATAGTTTATATATAACCTCAATCTAAAGATCAAATTGATAATTTTCTTCACAATTCTTCTATTGGGTCAATAATTTCTTGATATATTGTTGAATTTATTAGACCATGCCTTATATTTCATTCACTCATTCTAGTCTCATGATATTTTTTATCTAACTTTATTTATTCATGATGGAGTCCTATATTTACTCACTTAAATGGAATTATATGGATCAATCAGAAATCTTTATTGAAGGATACTTTTGTATGAGAAGTTGACAAATGAAAAATATTGATCCCAACATCCCTTAATGCAGAGAGATAATCCTTGAATAAATTCTTCAACAGTTTTAATGATACTATTTTATTGAGTATTTTTATAATAATTATATGTTTTAATGAATTTTAACTTTATGTTAAATTATATTTAAATACTCCTCAAGAACATTGAATTAAATTTCGGCCCACGGTTAGAAGAAATATATAGTTGTGTGGCTTTTAGCCTCATGACTTCTTCAATATATATTTTATATTTTGATCAACTGAGAATTTTCCTAAATATAAAAAAATTGGGAATCTATTGTAACAGGATCCACTAAAACTGAGATGTAATCTTTAAATTTAGAAGCATTTGGAAGATGAGTCAATGGTGATATTCATTAATTTCAAAGCCATTATGGGTAATAATTTCATCAATCCCTTATACATTTTTCATATTTCGTTAATTTTTTTGGATAACAATAAAATTTTATGTATATTAATCAATTTACTTTTTCATATTGACCAATCAGAATATCTCCTAGAGATCTTTATTCATATTTTTTCATTCATGGGTGGATATAAAATGTTATGCTATTAGAATCACCTAATAACTTGTTTATATCATGTTTTGATGGTATAAATAATATTCCTTTAATCATATAATTACATCCATATCAATATTTATCTTGGAGATTTATTCTTCATTATTGAATCGCCCACTTTCTTATTTTCATTTCACCCATTTTTACCACCTTAATATTCTTTATGATATATAGTTGAGTAAATATTTGAGAAAGGTAGGATGTCATACCTTCATTTATGATACCCATATCCATACTTTTCTTGTATAAAAATATTTTATCCCTTTGAATCCTCATTTTTTATACAGTTTTATGATCCTTTCTAGTCATTACATCATCAATGTTATTTTATTTTCTGGGATGGTAATGGATTGTACAGTCTTATTTTTTGATTTAGGTTAAAAATATTCATTGATATATTTATAGATACATCTATGTGAATATATAATTTAAATATTTATAATAATTTTATAGGTTTCCATTTTATCTAAATACATAACCCCTCAAAATATTAAAGGAAACATTTAGTGATTCAATTTATAGATCATGTGTTGTGTGATTTTTATCATCTAAGATGATCTATATTGAGGTATAGGTAGTCAATTTCTCATTTTTAATGAGTGAAAACTGGATAATCTCTTATAAAAATCACAATATATAAAAACTCCTTCCAAACCAAATGTTAGTGTGAGTATATGTTTTGTGATTATACTTTTCATTAGCTCTATGAGGATCATTTATCATTCATATATCAAAACCAACTTCACACCAATCTATGTTATTTTTTTAACGAGTTTGATGATATTGAGAAATTCATCATAAACCATTGATAGTGTCAATATATTGAGTGGAAGTTATGGATATATTCCATTAATGATGGTTTGGTACATTCATAAATTTACTAATCCTTTAAAGGGGAAGTGGATGTCTCTTTACCTATAATCTCCGATACAATAATGTAACTTTATCTATCTAGAAGTGAATATTATTTTACATTTCATAAGACTTCTATATTCTTAAATTTTTTAAGATAATAATTATGCCATATTCATGATCTTACTTTTTTTATAATATAATACAATATCTTATATAAATACCACCATATATTATTTAAGGTATTTTCAATTGAATATGTTCATTAAGTTATTGAATATTTGAAGATAATTATTTATTTTTAATGGATTCTATATGAACTTATATTTCCCATATCTTGTATGCAAGTTAGCCTTATAAATATCTTCCATTCTCACCATTATTTGATTATGTCAGGATTAAAGATAAACTTTTTAGAAATACTGACTCCAAAATAGTAAACAAAACAATATATCGTTCTATAGAAGAGGACACTTTTTCATTATCATGAACTTCTTATGATTTTGATAATCAATTAGGAGACACATTATCCAATATTTTTCATAAGAATTTAGGCTGAAGAACCTCATGGAGATGAACTATGGTGTAAAAACCCATTGTTTTTTATCTCTTGTAGTTTTTTATTCAAATGATCTATAATGATGGGGTTCATTCAATAGATACTATTTGATATGGGTAGAGTTAGGAGTATATGTTTTATAGGTAAATAAACATCTTCTTAATAGAATTGAAATATAACTTTTCGTAGAATACATAAACATATTCCCTCTAATGGGAATCTATTTTCAGATAATATTTTCTGTTGAATCAATCATTTGAGGTAGATATTATTTATCCTATGGTAAAAATTTTCATACCTAAAAGAGATTAATAATTCCCCATTCGGTTTTATAAAATCATTGGATAGAGTAGGATATGTAGTGTGATAACACACCTAATAGTTGATATATTCTCTATATAAAGAAAACATTTTGATGCCTAATATAGAATCAAACCTTACCATATGAAGAATAACTAGGTTTTTTTGGAATATTCATGAAACAAATGCATATTAGAGGAGGTTTATATAAATTTGATGTAATTATTACACAACATAGTGTTCTAATAGATAATTTGACATCCATGTCTCAAGATCTATATAATTTTTCTTCACCAATCCAGACATCGTTATAATAAAGAACCAATGATGAAGGATTTTTATTTTTTGTAATATTGAAGTAATGAAAATATATTTTGAATGGAATTAATCAATTTTTTCACAATTAATGGATCATAATATTTATCAAAAGTGGGTATTCATTATTGAATATATGACTAAAATTAAATTTTATCCTTCATTAGAGGATATGGGAACTCTATATGGTTCAATTTATTTTTCATATCTTTATTTAGTTGAGAAATTGTTATCATTAGGTTTTCTACACTAATCATTTAGGGCTTATCATTTAGGAAATAATGGAATATCCCATCAAATTGGTTGCTAAAATGATTAATTTTATTTTTTCCATTTATAAAAAAATGATAGATATGAGAAGACATTGATAAATGAGTATATAAATATAAGGTAAAAACATTGAAAGACAAACTCATGAATTATTTTTAAATCTAAACATATGACTTATTTAGTGTTGAAAATTTTTATTTAGGATATATTTCTTATTAGGTTCTCTATAATAATCAATAAAAATAATAATACCTTATTCTTCTACTAGCTATAATTTACCCTTTCTCATACATATTATATTACATTATTTTAAATATATATATTCATAAAAAATTCCCTAAAATTTGAGGCTCAGCTTAATTCATAAATTATAAACCTAAATGAACACTTTTTAAATGAAATAAATAGTTATTTATTTCCATTTACATAAATTTCACTTAGTGATCACTCTTCTCCTAGCATCTCATGGTATATCGTGGAAACATAAGTAAAATAAGTGATGAGTTATAAATAATAGTAAGGATGTAAAATAAAATAGACCTAGTGTCATATATTTGGGGTGTAAATAATAATAACATTGATGAAATATGTATAAATATCAATATCATTCACAAAGAAAAAAGGAATAAGAGGCAAGATGTGATGTTGGAAAGGTAATCTTGTGAAATAAAAGAATTTTTGTAAACACAGGGAACATCATCATAATAATAGGTTATGTATCATCACCAAGACTTCATTAACATAAGTTAAGGATCACCACAGTGATGCTATAAGCATAAGCCAAGTAGCACCTCCATGATTTCATAAACATAGTCCAAGGCTCACTTCCAATATATCAAAAATTAATGGGAATGTATTGAGCATATTCGGCCATACATAATAATATCCTGAGATTTGAATCCTTACATAAATGATTAGGGGGATTTATAAATCCATCCGAACCCCTCGTCATAATATTTAGTGAATATTAGTTCCATATAGAAGAAAAACATTCCTAAATCATAAACATGAAATAAACCCATGAGAAAAGAATAGATTGTATAATTTTGTATTAAGTATTTTTCATATTGAAAATATTATAAACACATAAAATAGTAAATAAGTATATCATATTGGATGATCAATATCATAATTAACATTTAATAAAATAAAATAGGTCATTGAAGAAATAATAAAGGCTGTGGAATAACCTAAGAAGAATTAAGAAAAGATAAAGAAACCATAATAGCTTCCCTAATAAAATTTATAGGGGTTGACTTAATGAAAAAACCTAAAGGGAAACATAAAGTCATGAATAACCCAAAAAAAGAAAAAAAAGATAAAATGGAAGAATGGATTTATTTATGAAAGATGTATATTGGAAAATAGATTAATATAATGTGATTGAAAATGTATAATTAAGATTGTGAAATATTAGAAATGACCATTACCTTATGTCCTAACTCGTTTATGGTGTTGTACTAACCTTATGGATATTATATTTATATTCATTAATCTTTTTAGTTATATTATTTTTATTTTATTTTATCTTTTAATTAATTATTTAATATTTCATTAATTTATTTATTTTATAATATCTATGTCGCCCATTTTGAGGTTTTTGGTTTCATTGTTTCAAAACTACATAAATGTAGTTGTATTGATTGACATACATTATACAGTGGTCCTAAAGTAATTTATTATTGTATTGTATTTTTTTAATTTAATTATATATTCAAGGGAGTAAAATTGTTTTTTAAATTGGTAAAATTTATAAAATAATCGACAGTAAACTTGTTTTAGGCACATAAAATTTATTATAATTTTTTAAATTTACTATCATAAAACCATTCCTATTTTATAATTAAAAAATTATATATATTACATGATATTATTTTTAATGTTATATTTAGTCATTAATACATTTAGAAGAACATTCCTGAAATTTATAAGTGAAATATAGAATACCATCATTCAATTAGGTATTATAAAACCATAATGTGTGAATGATTTTTTTAGAAGAGATTAAAAGAAGAGGATAACTAATAAATTTATGAGTTGTATTAAAAACATTTTGTTTAATTATACTATTTTAATGATATTTTTAAGGATCACATATAATAAAAATGTGATAATAAAATATTTGAAATGAGAAGCCATGAGTTTTGAGACCATTTCCATTCTATTGGAGTGGACTATTTTGTATTGAGTCTAAAGCCATTGATATAATGAATTTTGACTAAACCAAGGATTTAGGTACATGGATATGGGATTTTATAGATATATTTGAAAAAAATGATTGTATAACGTCACTTTTCTAGAGGTGTAGAAAAAGTAATTATTTTATAGGTTAAATGATGTAGTCGTGGTAACCTTATGTTTGTCTCTAGGGAGAAGTACTAAAAATAAGTTGTTAAATTTTGTATAAAAGTGGGGTGTTTTGAATTGTTTAATTTTATAAATTAAAATTTAAATAAAAAACATGAGTTTAAAAATAATGATTATAGATTAGTGATTTGGTGAGGATTTTTTATCCAATTGAAATGTTATCCTAGTCCCAAAATGATTAGTTACTCTTCTTATTAACTAAAAAATTAGAGGATTCCAAACAAGTTCAACTCTCACCCATACGTGAATAGTTCATATGCTATTTAACATAACAAAAACATTATATCAATATACTTTAATCTTTATTTGTCTATGTGGCACAACAAATCACACCTAGAGTAATCACAAAATAACCAACCATGTCTTGTTCCTGTAAATAAAAACTTTAATAACTATTTCCCCTTCCAAATGAGTTGGTATTTCCCAAGAAATTCACAAGAAAACATATAATTTTATACCATATATAGCCTAAAAATATGTGTATCGGAAATAAGGATCCTAATCCAAGGAAATAGAGAAAATTAGACCCAACCACATTAGTCATGAAGAACTGGTACTAAATATTGAAAATAGTACAACATAAGAGAGAGATTTTACGTAATGAGGTGTAAAGAGTAGAGCATTAAAAATGTATAAATTCCCATTGATAATCACTTATAATTTTACCTCAATTTGAAGTTAAGTAGACACTAAGTAGATATAAGGATACATTAGATAATTAAAATGAGTAGAAAATAAAAATGCAAAAACTATAGTAACAATAACATGATTCTACAACACGAACAATTCAAATTTTAACTTCTATTGGCCTTTGTTTATATATATAGATCCATGGTTTCCATATTATTTTTCAATTTTAAACCTCCTAGATCCTTTATTAGTTAATTCTTAGAAGGTTTCTCTCTTCCTCATTACATAAAATATCAACATGATCCTTTTTTAAAAATCCATTTATTTCGTTCCATTTTCTTGATTAGAATATTTTTGGTACTATGATCCATGTGAAATCTTAGATTATGTTGTATAAATGATGTTGTTTTTTTATAAATCCCATAGATTAATGTTATGATGATTTTTTATATTTTCCTTAGCATATCACCCTGAAACTAGTTTTTATAAAGGCATTATATATATGCATTAGAAATAATGTTTATACAGACTACTGAATGATGTTTTCACTACTATTATAATGGTTAAGTATTCATTTATAGTATTTTTATGATGGTTATGAAGTAACATACAACTTTACTAATTTTTACACAATGAATTGATAAAGGTAACACAATGTATGGATGATGTCTATATATCGACATGATGATTATCATGACTCGTCCCCCAGGGCCCATGCTGTAACAACCCCAATCTCATCTTCCATAGTCCAGGGGATGACGACTGGCACCCAAAAGGCATATCCCTATGATGGGAAGGAATTTAATTTAAACATGTACAGAAAAATGGTCCGAGAACACATTAAGATGAAATTGTGAAGTAAATTAATGTAGTAAAAGTGTATAGAATGTAAAGGGGTCGGAATACAAGCCCAACTGGAAAAGTACAAGTAAAACTGAAAAGTAGAAAATAGCAGAAGGTGAAATAAAACTCCTAGATCGTCCACCATAAATCCTACCTGATGGGTAGGTACAGATCACCTCCACAGTAATTGACATCCACTCATCTCCTCTGCATAACTCCTTGTCTTGGCTTCCTCAAACCATAGCCAAGTTGCTCTTCATCTGCACTAGACACAACATGGGGCTGGTGAAGCCCGTGCAGGGGTGAGTATAATAATACACATTAAGGACACTATGACCCCCCAAGGTCTCTCAAAATTTTAAAAAGGAAAACCACAAAGCATGATCTCAATCACAATGTACAATGCAATAGATATAGCTCAATTAGAGTCTCAGCACAATCCTGGTTTACAGTGAACTATAGAAGTATATATTATTTGTTGTGAAGCAAGATCATATTATTCTATCAAGAGGCCCTGACTCTGACCCTACAGAGTTTGACCAACACATTATTGATAGGTACTAACCCCTGAAATGATCAACGTAGGATCCAACCCACCCAGAGTCGATAGTTAACTAACCCCTGCTGACCCACATAGGATCTGATCCTCCCAGAATCAGTATATCGCTTAACCATGAAGGACGGTTCTAAGGCTTGTCCTCATCGGGTTGCGAGGTGCTGATCCATAGAGGATTGATAAGTGATGATTCTCACTAGGCTTCTAGGTGCTGACTCACACTAGACCACTAGGTGGTGACCCAAAAAGTATCATTCGTTACTAACCACTGTATCATCTGTCTCCAACCTCCACCTCACTGCCTACCTTTGGATATCTCTCACCCTGTGCCCTCGAGATCCATAGTGTTTTTCACACGAGATATTGGTCGTACTTCAACCACTACTAAGCTCCAAAAAGTAGTAACCCAATTAACCGTTATGCTGTAAGGGTTCCAACGCGATTGATGAAGGGTCAATGAGATGCCCAATATGTGAGTTATAAGTGTTTTACTTATGGGGGCCCAGGTGGATTTGGGTTCGATCCAACCCAGTTGTACTCCAATAGTATCCAAAACCCAAGTGGAATATACAAAAAGTACCCTCTCAATACAAGGGTCCCAGCACCGTAAATGGTTCATCAAACGGATGCCCAATTACCACGATATGATAGTTTATGTGATTATTGGCCCGGTTGGGCTTAGGCTTAGTCTGACCTGGCCCGACCCCATCTTGGCTGGTCTACGGTGAGCTCAACCCATCCCATAGTGGGTGGCCTATACCTCAAGAGGAAGAATGGTAGGGTGGAGGCCCAATAGGTGGCAGCCCTGCCACATGAGGTGTGACCCCCAAGGGGTTCCGCCAAAGCCACCTCCGGGGGAGCATCCCCTGGTTATCCCGAACGGCCGAAGGCCCTTCAGTTTTCTTCCCAGCAGTGATGCCATGTGGTGCTGCCAGGTGGCATGTGAGATCCGTTGGAGCGGTTCTTTCCGACTCTGTCATGACCGACTGGTGTGCTGGATGATTTCCCCAGTTGTGCGCAATAGCGCACTACTCTGACACCCATACCATGCCAGTGTGTTGGTAGCCTTCCTCTAGTCATCACGGCTAACAAGCTGTGACCCCCATTTTTCTTCATCAGTGGCATGTGATGGTGCATGGCTCCTCCTCCGCAGCTAGCTGGTGTTGGCCGCTCTGATGACCGCCGTGAATTTTTGTCGCGACATCCTCTTGCGGTGTTCATCGACACAATATTCTGAACGTAGCTGGCCAGTGTCACCATGCTGGAGGTCTACCATTGAGGAACAATGATATCAAGATAGCAGAGGGTTCGTGCCAGGTTTTTTAGTCCTGTGCCCTCCACATTAGACTGTAAGCATGAGGGGGATAAAGGGTTCAATAATCAATTGAATTAAGAACAATCAAAACCCTACAAGGATACCCTGCAACCACCTCCCGCAAAAACAAATGAATTGCGGATCAACCCATTTGTTGGTTGGCCTATTTTCTTCATATTATTCAATAACGGGGAAGAGGAAAATCATTTATAATGCATAAATTAATAATCCCCTACCTCAAAAACCTGTGGGATAGCATCCGCAGCTTGACGGTGGGTCGGTGTTATTCGTTCTCGTAACAGGCTTCCAACGACGCCATTCATAAGTCATCCTCCGGTTTGTGGTTTGGTGTCACCTATCACCTACTGTTGGGATCGACTCCATCCTCTAAGGGTTTGGTGTCATGGAACTCCTTCTTCACATCGTTGCTTGTAGAATATGTGCAGATACCCTACCCCATCCTCTATATATATAGGAGAGGGGGAGGGTACGTAACGACATCAAGAGTTAATGGGGGATCATAAATTATGAACCTTCTTAATTCCCCAATGACGTAGTAATATAAGATTGGATGGTCAGGCCATTTATTGGCTTGACAAATCACAGGCCCCACTTTCCACTTTTCCGTTGGAGAAGAAGAAAGAAAATAAAATAATAAAATTATTTCATTACATTTCATTTAAAAAGTCATAGAACATAACATTTTCTCCAGACCTACTGTGGCCAGAGTAATGTCTCCCTTAAGAGAATCAAAACACTACGGATTCAAAAGTGCCCTCATATTTTCAATCCGAGCAGAATTTCAAATGTAACAAAACACCACTCGCATGTTTACTAAACATACCTTAAAAAAGTTCAATAAATTAATAATGTTCATCCTCGACCCGTACCCGTAGAGGATAACCTCTTACTAAGGATAACATGCCCCAAAAAACACAATGATACTCTTGGATTTTCAATCTGAGTTACCGTTTAGATGTTATTGATTTTAGAATAAAATAATTTCCACTTAATTATTTTATTTACGACCAAAAACTAACCTTCACTGGAGGCTCACACCGACCAATGTTAGTATCTTCTTCAAGACAACATACCCTAATGAGTTTAGCTGTGGTATCATATTTTTAATCCGAGTCCCTGTTTGTGAGTTATAATCCTTTGAAAAATAATAATTTTATTTAATTATTTTATTTACAGTTATGCCATTGTCAGGTTTTCCCACTGGTGGACTATGCCAAGAAAACTTATGTCTTTCATAGGGTAAACCTTCCATCTTGAATGCAATAGTTCCCTCACAATTCTGATCCAGGAAACCGTTTAAGAGTAATTCCACTTTTTTTAGGAAAACTACTTATTCGTGCTAATTAAATTTCAACAAAACATTGATAGATCATTCTGGGAACTCTGGGCCCTAGAATCACACGCTGTTAGATTTCGTGGTCGTAAAATAAATCCATATAATTAAAAGAATATACAGAAGTTCTAGGACATTACATTCTCCCCACCTTTGGGATTTAGGTTGCCGAAATCCAAAACAAAGGAAAAAAAGGAAACAAATGGGGGTACTGAGCACGAATCTGAGCCCCCTACTCCCAAGTGCTCTCCTGGAGGATATCATGCTGATAGGGAGTGCACACCAAAGGTATCATCCACCCATGAAGGTCTCACTCTTATCGATCATCAATCTCTATTACGAACCCCGTAAACCCTGCCCCATCATCAAAGTCTATCTCTCCGTGGTCAATGATGTGAGATGGGTCATGCATGTATCTCCTCAATTGAGATACGTGGATGAGGTTGGGCACCCTCACCAACTGCGGTGGATGCGACAAGTGGTACGCCACCTCGCTAATCCTACGGATTTTCAGGAATGGTATGATAAACCTCGGTGATAACTTTCTGCCTCGTCCAAATCTCTATAGTCCCCATCGAGGAGAGACTCATAAGAACACGTGGTGTCGCGAACCAACCCGGGTCGACCCTGAACCAATCACCCGAGCCGGTGCAAGAGAAGACTCGAAGGGAATTCCTGATCCCCACGGGTTGGAAACTAGTGCCGGGCATCAAAACTAACAAGTAGGAACGATTTGGCCCATAAAGGAAAGATAGGAAAACAAGTAACGACTAAAACTAAAAACTAAAATTGGAAGCGGAAAGAAAAAAAGATCCGGACATACCTCCATGTGACCTTCAAGGTCACCACCAAACCAAAGACAAGACTTGCTCCCAACACGAGCAGTCACTAAAGAGAAACCTGAAGAAAAGAAGAACCTACAACTGAAAAACTAAAAGATAGGAATGAGCACAAAATGATCAGTAGGGATGCCAAAGTAATCCACTGAATCCAAGTATATCCTTTACTCAAACAATACATTAACTCAAGTTTGAAATACAACTATAAAAATAGGATTTTTCACATTTTAAAATAAACAACAACATTTTTCCCTTTTAAAAATCCAACGCACACTATAAATCATTTTCAAACCATTTTCTGTTTTATAAACAAAACCAGGTACAAATGATATTAAGGTTGTGCTATAAAGAAACGGGTAAACAGTGGAGGCTGAAAATAAAACAGTGAAGTAGAATGTAAACAACTAATAGGCTGAAACCATGGGTGATCCTAAACATCCCTAGACAACAACTAGATTCACTCGGTTCGGAACCACCTTTCGGCGTATGGTGAATCCCTATAGTCTATAACCCACTGATCACCCTCGCGACAAAATCAGTGGAAAATCCCACCTGGCCTCTCAATCTACCAGAGGGCACCAACCCGTCTAATTGGGGCTAGTGAGCATTCGTCACACGATAATCTATAGGACACCCAGGAACCCATGGTAGTTATATCACTATGTAAGTATGAGGCTCTCGCACGCGTGACTCATCTCACCACACTTACCTACCCCAAACACAGACGCTTCCTATGTGTTCCCCCATAAAGGGTTACCCTAGATAGAAGCACCCCCTATATACATATATAATCATTTCACATAAACAAAGTTTCAACCGGGCCTTCACGACATTTAAACCAGTTCATAAATCATTTCAAGTTTCCAATCAGGCACACACATTTTTCAAACCACAACCATTTCCAGAAACCAACACGGTTCACGAAATAATGAATTTTTATAAAATCAATATTTGATTTCAAACCAAACTCAAACCTAAAACCATTTTAAAATAGCCAACCAAAATACATGTTCTTTAAAATTACAATACTAAAACAAATTTACCCAAAATTACACTTATCAAAGACACAACTTATCATCCTAGAAACATATGCACCCAAAACTCTTCTTAAGAATGTTTTGCACCTCGTTCATAATTTAATAATACATTCAAACAATTTATAAAACAATTCCAACTAGAAAAAAAATGGTTTACACTAAAAATAAACATGATTCATATAAAATTACATAGACACAAATAGGGACCACTTGAAAACCCCCCTTTTTTGTTATAAAGATTTAAAATCACTTTCACAGTTAAAATTACTCAAATAACACATTAACCCAAGATGCACCAAAATCGTTCAACACATGCATAATCAAGGACACACTAAAATATATGTTTTTAACACATTCAATAAAATTATAAACATAATAACACACTAATTAGGGATACAAAAAGGCTGCAAATCAAACAAAATAAATAATTTAAGGAATGAAGGTGTTAAAAGAATGAATCAGAAAGGATAAACTAGGATTCGCCTACCTCAACCCAAGTGTAGACACAACGCCACTATAGCAGAAGGATAAACTGAGCCTCGCGGTCCCTTCGTTCAGTGGTATGCTATAAGTGCGGTCGTTTTGGGCATTTATAGCCACCCTGTCGCAACCCACCAAAGATGTGTCATCGTTGCGGTTGTCTGGGTCATCTGGAGAAGTTTTGCAGGAAGCAATGCCTGAAGAAGATGTCCTGATCGGAGGATGCTAGTGCCTGAATGTGAGGCCAGAGATGCTTCATCCATTAGAGCCCCAGCCACAGGTCCCAGGGTGGAGCACGCGCACAGTCAGGAGTTGCCGGAGGGATGTAAAGCCTCGACCTAGTTTGTGTGTTTCATGTTGGAATAGAGACATTTTTAAAATCTTTTCGATCTTGTTTCACTGCTGCTAGAGTTGTGTCGTTCTTGTAAGTTCACCATTTTATTGTGAAGTTCTGATAAATATGATTAATTGTAATTCAAGCAGGCTTGTGATTTGAATGTGAGTTTCTGAATCGTGCATTTCTCTTGAAGCGTGTTTGACCCTTGTATGGGCTGATCTTGGTTTAGTTGTGTTCGTTTGGAGATGTTTGTGTCTTGTGGAAGTGGGGATATGTGTCTTCAAGTCACTGTTAGGGTTAATTCCTTCTCGTGGGTTTTCATTAGTGTTAATGGTTTTTGGTTTGGATTGGTTGATATTTTCCACGTGGGATCCTCTCTCTGTGGTGATGTGCTTGGGTTTTAAATTTCCATTCTAGTTATGTCCTTGTGGTGGAGAGAACCCTCACGTGTTCTCCCATTCTCTTGTGTTGGGGTTTCTCCTGAGTTGGTCGGGTGTGACTTGTGGAGTGAATAGTCACCCTGAAGTTCTTGATTTTTCTCTCTCACGTTCTTGTTTGGGAATGGAATTGAGTTTTGGTAGTCCTCTGGCTTGGTGACTTTCTGGGGGAAGAAAGTTTTTGTGGTGGGGAGAATTGTCACACCCCGACCTGATTCTTCTATTATTTAATTACTATAAAGATTATATTGTGTTTACGATGCTTTTTTGTCATCGCGTGGTCATCCCACACAGCTAAGGGTGACTATGTGGAGTCTGCGTGGATACCCAAGTGGCTCAGAGTCATGGTGCATGCTTATGCACAGTTTGTAAAGGCTGTGCGACAAACGCACAATGTTTTTTAATTTATTTATAAAACAATGTGAGTGGGCAGTGCCGGGTGGCACGATCAAAGAGCAGCATGCTCAACTGCGTTTTTGATCGCACGCAAACCCCATTAGTGCTTGGTTTTCGAATTATGTAAATGAACTAATTATACTGTAAGTGAAATAAAATAAAATAATTGAAAGTAAATAAAATGGATTTTTTATTTATATTTTAAATTTTTAACTGTAATAATAATAATGATATGTTCTTTTTAAATAATAAAATTGTTATTATTATTTTGGTTATATTATTATTATTATTATTATTATTGATTATTAATGTAATTAATATTAATATTATTAAAAAAAATTGAAACCCTAGGGGGGCTTTTCCCCCCTTTTTTTCTCTCCCTTTGAGCAGTGCGGCGCCCGCCCCTCTCCTCCCACGCGACACCCGGTGACCGCCCCTCTCCCGCTCCCCTCACCGCACGTGGCTCCCGTCCGACCCCACCTCCCGGCCTCTGCCTCCGACCGTCATGCCCATGCCCCCCCCCCCCCTCTCCTCCTGCTTCTTATGCGGCCTCCCTGCCACCCCCACCTCCGGCCGCGACCTGTCGCGCGCTATGCCTCTGCGCTGCAAACCCCCACAGCCAGCCCCCCTTGCCAGCGGCGCCCCTGCTGACGTCGCCCTCCCTGCTCCGCGGCCCGACCACCCCCTGCCACTCCTTCCGACATTTTTTTAATAATATTAATATTAATTACATTAATAATCAATAATAATAATAATATAACCAAAATAATATTAACAATTTTATTATTTAAAAAAACATATCATTATTATTATTACCATTAAACATTTAAAATATAAATAAAAAATCCATTTTATTTACTTTCAACTATTTTATTTTATTTCACCTACCATATAATTAATTCATTTACATAATTCGAAAACTGAGCGGTCACAGGGTTCGCGTGTGGTCAAAAACGCAGTCGAGCATGCTTCTCTTTGATCGTTCCACCCGGCACTGCCCACTCACATTGTTTTATAAATAAATTAAAAAAATTGTGCGTTTGTCGCACAACCTTTACAAACTGTGCGTAAGCACGCACCTTTACTCGGAGCTACTCGAGCATCTGCATGGACTCCACATAGTCCCCCATAACTGTGCGGGATGACCGCGCGATGACGAAAAAGCATCTTAAACACAAAATAATCTTTAGAGTAATTAAATAATAGAAGAATCAGGTCGAGGTGTGACACATGGTCCCCCTCATGGAACTCCAAGGGTCTCTATCTCCTATCTGTATAAGACTTCTTTCTACTCTGTGCTGTCTTCATCCACTATTGGATTATCTGCACCTTCTCAGTGGTAGTCCATACAAACTCTCGAACCATAAGTGCTAAATCCCCTGGGTCTGTCCAACATAGAGATGATCTGAATGGTCGACCGTACAAGGCCCTGAATGGTTCCATCCCAATGGTGGAGTGACAACAGTTTTTTAATGAAAACTCCACCAAGGTCAAGTGATCCTCCCAAGTATAGAGAAAATCTAGGATTCATGCCCAAGGCAAGCCCCATATCATCTGAATGGTCCGCTCTGGTTGACCATCCGTCTAAGGATGAAAGGAGGTGCCCAAACGTAGCTGAGTCTCGACCGCCTGCTATAATCCCTTCCACAACTAGTATGTAAAATGTATGCCACATTCAGAGATGATCGTCGATGGAACCCCATGGAGTCGTATAATCACCTGTACACAGAGGCCTCCCATGCCCTCTACTGATCCTTGTTCATTGATAGGTAGAATGTGGGACAACTTGGTGAGTCGATCAGTGATAAACCAGATGAAATCAGGGCCTCTGGATGTACATGGAATCCTTTTCAAAAAGTCCATGGAGATCACATCCAACATCCACTCTGGAAACTATAGTGGTTGAGCGAATCCTACTGGAACCTGATGCTTGACCTTTACTTGCTGACTTTTGAGGCATCATGAAACAAACACCACCACTTCTTTTTTCATCCCTGAACACCAGTACTTACGTCGGAGGTCCTGGCACATCTTCGCCACTCAAGGATGTACCTTAAGGTTAAACCATCATATCAAAATTAATATAAGGTTAAATTTTTTGTTCTATAAGAAAATGTGATTTTTTCAGTTAATTGTGTAAATGATTTTTATTGTAAAAATTTACATTCTTTTCATTAAATTAAGTAATTTAGAAGTATGACTATGTTTTGGATATGATTTTATGTTACATAAAAATTATTTATTTATATTTAATCCACTTAATTACTTTTGAATAAACAATATGTTTTATTTCATTATATGTTTATTTTTGAAGTTTAATAACATGATTTATATCTGAAAACTATTTGGAACTACATAATGTTTCCAATATATAATTTATTAAAACAACATCGAAATTGGAATTTTTTAAATTAAATTTATATGTTTTATAACAATATATATTAATATAATTTAATATACTGATTAAACTAGTGATAGAGTTAACATAAAATTATCAATTTCCTGGAAAATACATTTTTTGGAAAACCGTTTTTATCAAGTTAATTGGTTTAATTTTATATTAAATTAGTAATATTTTGTGATTTTAATTTATTAAAATTTATTCCATATAAATATTAATCTAAATTTTAATTATGAAATAATTTCAACTTATGTTTTTATGAATATGAATATTGAAAACAATAAAAAATCAGTACAACTATTAACATAAAAACATATTTACCTAGGGTTTAAACTAAAATGAAAAGGCTTAAAATTACAGATTGTTTTTTAAAAAAAATTATTTCATTATGATATTTTTAACATATCATGTATAAGTCTCAATAATGATCCATTTTAGGAATTTTTTTATATTAAAAATGTGTTTACAAATTTTCTATCTTCAAAAATTACAAATGTGCCACTCACTTCAATTATAAAATGACACCCATCTTTTATCCTATTAACCACTTAAAAGAATTTGGATTAGGAAATAATTACCTAAATATATTTATTATCTCCCTACCCACAACTCATATCTCATTGTTTAATCATAAATCCATTCGAAAAACTCTTTTAGTACTTAGATAAGGAGGTTGTCTGAAGATGTGGTATCATGCTAAACAGAGCATTTTTTTATTCATTAACCTACTTCCGAAACAATTATATTATAATGATATGTTAAAATAATAATGGAAAATATTCTTATAATTTGTTATGTTAATTTCTTAATATAAGTTCATATACTCTTCAATCAAATGGGAAAAAATCACCATTCATCTGTACGATAGACTACCACCTCATGAACTGATATCATTTTTTTCATCATCAACTTTCACAAATTATATAATTACAAATATAATATATATATATAAATATATATATATATATATATTATTTTACATTATTATACATATCTAATTATTATAATATATATACATTCTTAAATTCTATTCTGTGGGGGTTACGATAAAATCGCTCATGTGTATGAAAGTTAATCGCCTCATGAAAATATGTGATTCATTTTTCACTTGCACTGTACAGGGAAACTAATATGGATATTTTAGATGAATATATGTGAATTTTATATATATATATATATATATATATATATATGACATATTTATCATTCTTAAAGGTAATATATCATTCTATTTATTAAATTTATACTCACTAAAAAGTGATAACATCGTTCACGTATATGTTTGGACTACTACCTCAACAAGGAAATGGAATTTTTTTCATCTCCAACAAATTAATGATATATAAAAGTTTATTTAGTTAAATAATATTTTATTTATGATATTATAATCCTTATCTTAATATTAGTTATTACTTACCATCTTTCTATATTGATCATTGAAAAATGGAAATGTTACTCATGTGTAAGTATGAACTACCGTCACCTTGATGGGGACATGGTTAATATTATCATAAAAATTCATGACAGGTTAAGAATTATAATATATTAACACAAATTATAATTATTTCAGGATTTTTATTTTGGTTATGTTAAAATAATTACCACTTTTACCATATTCAACCTACTGATATCATTTTCTCACATAAAATGAATATCATTAAAACAAATGATACAACATTAATTAACTGAGAAATAATATATAACATGGTAATATGTGAAATAAATTTCAAGAGTAACATTTGAAAGGTTATTTATAAATTTAATAATTAATATAATGTTTTTTTCATGATGATAATGAGCGAATGTGATGAGTTGGACACATGGTAAGGGTCTTCGTTTCAATTTGATTTCGTTGTGGAATATTTCAATTTTATGAACATATACTTGCTTCTAAGGTTTATATATAGCCACATTGACATGTAATGTCATTATTTTTTCTATTATAATGAAATTTAATGTTTTTTAATTTTATTCATTCATGGGTCTTACGAATCAAATTTTTCCAAAACTATCAGTGAATTTTCTTTAAAATTTTCATTTTATAAAATTTGAATTCAAACTATTTTTCTTCAAAGTTATTGCTTTTATAATTATTTTATAATTTTAAATATATATACATGAATGTTTTATAATGGAATTTCTTGTCATTTATTCCATGGTTTTGAAAAATTAATCATTTTATGGAATGTTTTACATTACTTATTTTAGAAAAACAATAATATTCTATTTTAGAATATATAGAGAAAAATCACTTTATGTCCCTATAATGATTATTTTATGTTTGGATTACATTAAAATATTTAATTTTTTATTTAAATAAATGATCTATATTCCCATTTTTCAGGGTATCATGTTATGATTTTTTTTAAAGTAATTGGTTTTTAATAATAATGTGTATCTTGATATGAGAAAGACTTTTTCGTATGGGTTTAAAATACTTTTAAAATGTTTTATTATAAAATTTTCATGATTATAATGTTTAATTCATGATATTTTTCAGGAAATATTTATATATTATGGGATTAATTAGATAGAGTGGGTAGAGACTATTATAGATTATATAATGGGTGCACCAAGATATCATTGGGTGAGGCAATTATAACTTATATGATGAGTTCATGTAGATAGTGCTCCAATGCAATGGGAAATGATTAAGTTAATCGATGAATAACATTGGACGTCATCTATATAGTTATTCCAATATTGTAGGTTTGTGTATGTGTTATATCAGATGATGTACCAATGTACCTACATGACTTTTTATACCTGCTAATGAGTTTTCGTGAAAATAATTTAATTTCAAAATGAAATATATTTATCTTTATAAAGAAAATTTTATGAATAGTATAGGTAATTTATTTATGAAATTTATTTTTATGGGTATTTTTATTTTTCACTAGACTAATAGATTTATTCTTTTTAGGTCCCTTATTTTGTTATTTATGTTCATCTAACCTTTTTCAAATGTTTATCAAGGCGTTTAAGAATGATTAATGGAATAGAAGAAGTAAAAATGAAAGGAATGGATATTTTTCAACAAATGAATCATAATATATTTTAATTGATTTATATTATAGGAAAATTCATTCTAATTAAATGTAAAAACTTTGTAATTTATGGGTTTTTATGTATCAATTATGACCAAATTAACTAAAACCCTAAACCTAAAATGTATTTAGGAATGTATGAATGTGAAATATAATTTAATGTCACCTGAATATGTAATGTTTGTGGATGGATTATTATAAAATGATTTTCATTCCAAACATAGGATACATAATAAAAATTTTAACCTCATCTCATTGTGGTGTAAATATGGAATTTTTTTATAGAACCATGAATAGGCTTAATAAAAAAATTCACCTATAACCATGATGTAAGTTCACTTTACCACACCCCTTTTGAACCTAACCATGGTATACATCATGATATGCATGAGATAATTTATTACAAAATGAGTGTCTCCCATTTATTTCTCAATAATACATTATATTAAATCTCATCATGTCATGTTGAATGTAACACCAATAAAGAAACATTACTCCATAATTTTTTATTTCCTTAGCTTACATTACAACTCCAAAAAACCTCTCACTCATCCATCATCATGTTTTAATGAATAAATATTCAATAAACATGAATTAATTATGTGAATGAATAATTCAAAATATTATTCCAACATGGAATATATCATAACATCACATCATAGAAAAATCATGATTTTTTAGAGTTATCCAAATCCCAGTTTGAAGGACATCACAATATTGTCAATCTAACAATGGAGATAATAAATATTACTCCCCCTTTTCGAATTAAAATCATGAGTAAATTTAAATCTCAGTGGTCTCATCAATATCCCTCTTTATGTTTATTGAAAATAATAAATAACATATGATCCCTTCTACAAGAATTATCTACCAACATTTTACTATCCCCTAATAAAAAAAATCACATTATTTACACCTTGTTCAGCAACACTTGTCAAATGAAATAGCGTCTACCCCATTAAATTAATATTTCCTTTGTATTATCCTCCATTCTAAAAAAATATAACTCATTTAATTTTTGACAATAAAATTATGAAGTTAAAAACAATTAAGAGATGGCTCACATAGAACAAAAATCTTATGTGCTGCAGGATAATATTTGTAAGGGGAGTTGTTAATATATCATCATTTTTCCTATTATTAGAAACATATTATATTGAATGATAATAAAACTCAAAATTCTGATTAAAAAAGTGTAACTTGATGTTAATATGCTCTAATCTCAAATATTTTACCAGATTATTTCACCAATTGATTGCACATTGACAATCACACCCAATCACCAATGGGTATGAAACATCATTCCTAATCTCTTTATTTCATGACTTAATTAACAATTTTTTTTGGCTTACAATATTTCAATGTAATCATAATCCATTATTCATGAATTGGATGAATGTTTCTTTATAGATTTCCATGAAATGGAACTTTCTCCAATAAAGATATAACCTCAACAAGTTGAAAATTATTCATCAATATCACTAGACCCTTTTTATAAAATATCCTAAAATTTTAAATGATTTAGCTACTTCATAATTAAAGTAATAATACCAACATACATTAATACTTCACATGATCTATTTTTCTTCCCTAATATATGAATCCTTATTATTACTTTGGAATCATTAAAAATGAGTACTGAAAATCATGAAATTATGTCTATATGATGTTCTGTAAAGTAAAATTTTAATAATTCACATAAAATACTTTTAATAAATACCCTTTACATATTAATTTGATGAAAATATTGTTCCAACTTCTACTGGAGCAGTAACCATGATTATTTTGTTATAAAATCCATTATAAACTCACTTGTACTCATTTATTGTAATAGAAAAATGTAAATAGATATGTTCATAAATTACCTGCCTAAAAATAATGAAATCTAACAAATTATTAACATATGATTGTGTTTTTTTATTTCGACATTAAAATCCTAGAATAATATTTTATTTTTCTTGTAAAAAATTCATCAATGTATAAAATAAAAATGAGTTAATTTTTGTGGCCTCCATTAGCATAGATATTACAATTAACTTATGATTTTATGAAATTCATGCTATTTATGATACTATCAATATTTGAATACTGTGGTCAGGGAAAAAGATTAATCCCATAAATTACAATCAATAGTTTAAAAATACGAGAACCATTAACATAATGGATAAAACCGTCCATTTTTAGTGTACATATATTTCCAAATTTCACTATTCAATAATTATAACATCACATCCACGTGGAACAATTTATAATTCATTTAAAAAATATCACGAGAGTGATTTGAATAGTTTGAATCCTTTTAACTTTACCATAATTCCCATAAAAGACTATATAATTAATTTGAGAGTAACGACTATATAGAACTAATATTTATTCCATGGTAATTATCCCATATGCTTTATTTTATTGAACAAATCCCATTTTTTCCTAATGATTTTGTTATATTTGGGACATAAAACTAACATCCATGTTCGACTATTGTCAGTAAAATTTATTTACCCTTCTAACACTGAAAAATACTAAATCAATATAATAATCAAGATAATATTATATTTAATTCAGATATACCCCATTTAATTCATCACTTTCTCCTTAAGATTTTTTATATCTTCATCAATAGCTGATGATGTTTGTTATGAAATTTAAATTTCTAATATAATAATATCTTAGGTATAAATGATTTTCTATATATTTCTTTGAAGAAATGTAACTTATTACACTTAGTGTATTTGTAATAAATATCATATCATCATCTCTCTCACTAAAAATTCCCAATTATTATCATCTGATATTGATGTAGTATGGGCTAGTGAATGACATATTTAAGGAACAGACTAAGAATCAAGTGGATGACCAACATTATTAAATTTCAATATATTTAACCTATTAATTAAAAATAATATTAAAAATTCCCCATGAAATTTGATAGACAGGATCATGCATATTTAATTTACAATTAATTTAAATATAATCAATATAAGCATGATATTATTTCTTGATCATTTCATTGATGTCACACTGTATGTTCATTTTAATAATGAATCCAATAAATGATCCCCTAATATTTAATCTTATGAGCACCAAGAAACTATTTATATTGTCTTTGATCTCAGAGGTGAATGTGTGAATTTAATAGGTGCATTATATCATTCGTCATGGATGACAGTGAGGGATCTCTTATATTATCTCTCTAAAACATGATTAAGATGAGGGATTATCTATAATTCCATCTCTAGGACGGGAGGGGAGAATTAAATTGATTATATCAGTTATCGTCTCCATGAAATATATTGTTTTTATATATTAGGTAAATATTATAAGAATAATATTAAATTATATTAATCTAGATTTATCTTATAAATAGTCCATGTTTTATTTCACATTATTAAGAATAATTACTAATTTTAAATCGAAATAAAATATAAAAAATGTAACTTTTCTCTTAAATAATTAAAATAAAATTACTAATATTATTTTAAAATTATATAAAATTTCTAAATATTACTTCCTATGCAATAAAATATTCATTAAAATGATATTAAAATACAACACACATGTCAACTCACATTAAAAAAAATTATTATTTTAAGAAACATCTAATGATCTATTACATATTCTTAATTAAATGAAATTTTTCTTTAATGATATTAAAATATATTGAGTGGACCGATAACATGATCTAAATCCTCCAAAAAAATTATCAAACAATGAATCGTAAAATATTCCTTTCATAAAATAAAATAATTATTATATTCACTTAATATGAAAATGAATATTTATTTTAATAATATATATTCACATAACTTGAATAAAATATATAATTTTTTAATATTTTCTAAACTTGTGAATAAAAATATATTATATTAATTAATTTGTGAAAAAATTTATAAGATATTAAATTCAACATTTCTATAATAAAATATAACATCTTATGTTTTATTTTTATAGAAAAAATTGCTTGAATAAAAAAATTCATCAATATGTGATAAATTTTAATCATAAAAATAAAGTATATAAATTTTAATGAATTTCTAGATATAATGAGTGTGGGTCCATGAAGGCCCCTTTTGGGATGGAATAGTTATAACTTATCTAATTTCCATGATTGGGTTTTATAAACATATTTAAGAACCTATATAGATAAAATTTTGTGTAGAATCTATATAAACCATCATAAAAAATCTATTGTGCTGCACAATCCCTTTATCAACTGATATATCTCAAACATGATGCATACATGTTCAATTTTCCTAAATAGATGACCTGTTATTATATCTTATATAATTATCACACATCTAATTTCATATAAATTTAGTCATTTGTACAGTCTTATTTAAAAATTTGTATATAATGATAACTTTGAATTCATCTCCTTGAGAAAACATTTCAAAATACGATAATCCCAAAAATATATGCATACTCGTTCGTTAGATTCATAATAATCTTCAATACATATGGATTTAATATTATTACTTACAATAAATAACATTGATCTAAACATGTTCATTACAATATAATTATCTTAAATAAGATATCTGATTTAACTTATCATTATAGAAATGATATTTGTATCCACTCACAACTAGTTTTTAATTTTCCTATATTCATGGAACAAAACATATATACAACTTTAATAATTTAGGAATATTTAAATTCCTTTTCAATATAGTTATTCAGAATATTATAGTACATATCATGACTAAATATATATATATATATATATATATATCCATTAAATGATATATAAACTACATATTTTTATTTCATGTGACAATGATAAAAATCTTCTCTTGATTTCTCGATCTTGTATCTTTTAATACCATATCAATGTATGTACTTTGACACAGTTTAAAATCCTATAATGAAAATATATATATATTTCTATCCCTAGATTATAGGATACGTTATCACATTTTTTCATAATGGGAAATATATTTAACTAGTTTATAAATAAATGTAACACTGATATACTATTACATTTAATAATATTCCATTAGCATATATTAATTAGAAAAATTTTGGTACTCTGATCATCCTTCCTTATATAGACATATTTACTAACTTTATCCGTGATATGAGTTTCTAATCATGAAAAATAACATGACCTACTCTTTAGTGATAAGAAACATATACCTCTCTATTTCAAAAAAAATCTTTTTTAGACAATATATTATATTTTGTCATTAGAACAACTCCTCCCATTTTGTTTTATAGAGTTTATTTTCATAAGAAAAATATAGTTCATCTTGAGATTTGACATCATTGAATTTTATATTAATCCAATTTCACTTTTTGATATATGAAATCACTATATAAATAATCCATTGTCTAGAAGATTATTTTAAAATACCATTTTTGACTTATAATGCATGTTTGGTACTATAAATAACCTCAACAATATCTTTACATCACTACAAACATACAAGAAATAATATAAATTTTCTCATGTAATATTAAACATATATGTTCACATTTACTAACTAAAACAATAAATTCAATATGTATTTATTTATTTAAAAAAATATTCTTTAATGATTTTTCATTACTCATGATGAATAAATTATTGGTTATGATATTAGTGTTTCAAGCAAAATGTATATTGAAATAGACCATATGGTTTTATCTACAATGGTTGAATCATTTTAAATGAATATAAAGAAGTTCTCTTTTCCATTACTTTCCTTTTAGGTGATGTTTACACCAATTCCATAGAAGTGAGATCCCATTATATGTGCTTGAGTATTTTAAAAACAAGAGGCTTTCCACTGTTAGTGATTTAATCAGGTTTATCATTAGACATCTGGGTTTTTATGTTGGATTTTCCTGGAGAATTGGTCTATTATTTACCAGATCAATGATTTATAACTATTGATAAATTGGGATGTGATGATATTTTATACATTATGAGAGGTGAAAAACGAAAAAGTTGTATGTTGATGAAAGGTTATTTCGATCGCGATATCAACATTTTTTATTCTCTGGGATCCCTTACCTTGGGATGTATAATTATTATGATTTAGGTCAACCTTAGACTATATTAGTTCATCCTTATAAATATTTTTTTTCTTTATCTCCTTTTTAATAAAAAATTAATTTTCATTTAGATTTAATTTATTTTCATACCAATTTAATTATAAAGTTCATTTTTTATTCCTAAATAATATAATGGAATATGTTATGTATCCCATAAAATAAATATAAATATTTTTAATAATGGAATCAATAAAACTAAATAATTATGGGAAACCATTATGTCTTATGATTTTATTTATTACATTATTAAAAAATGGGATTTTCTAATTTAAGAATATATTCAAACCATTGATTAAATGTGTTTTACCATAACATAGTATAATCTTTTAAAAACATGGGATAAATCAACATGTGTGAAAAATTAGAACAAGAATAATGTTTTGGTAATAAAAAACACATGATAATTGTTTACATATATGATAATTATTCCACTATGAGATATGTAATGAATATATTCTGTAGTTAACATAACACACCATGCTCAATTAATATATTGGATATCAAACTCACTTATAGAATTGATTCATAATATTTTTTGTTCCAATATGTTGATATAAATATATTTTTTATAAAGTATATACAATAAACAACTTATAGATTTATAAATATTCACATTTAATGAATAATATTCCTGAAGCTTTCCCTTAATTCTGCACTATTTTTGAGTTATTAATACAATTTCATTTATTTCCACCTAGAAATAAAATATCTTCTACTCACTATTATCCATCTAAATCGTTTTTTTTTTCACTTATAAATGTAGTGAAAACATTGCTATGTTTAAAAATTCCATTATCATTTATAACATTTTCTCAATTTTTTCTCTATAGTGATTAAAGATCCTATTTCCCACATGTACCTGTCATCTTAGTGAATATTATAAAAAATATTATAGATTGTATTTTTTATGTTTTTCATTTCATTGATTTCTATAAAGGTGAATAATCTAGGTGGTATGTATAAAGGAATGATTTTTAGGAATAATTATATATTCATATAGAACCCCATAATTTCTAATTGAATAGTATACTACTTTTTAATGATTACAATATCACTAGTAAAGTATCTATCTTTTAGTATACATATGTACAATGTAGTGATATTGCCATTTATCATTTACCTCTCCCCACTCAATATATCTTTATCATGTTCTATATGTTTTATCAATAATTGCTTTTATAACACATCTTTATCTCCTTGTAAATACATAACTACATGATGTGTCAACATTAAATGCATCTTCCATGTTTCTATTATAGGAATCCATCCAACCCTCACTCACTTCCTGAGGTGGCCGACCAGGAATAGGTGATTACTGCCCATAAACCAAATTTTCCTATCGCATTACTATGAATAAGAACCTATACAGTATTTTAAAATATTTATTGATGATGAAATTTTATTTTTCCAACATTGATCACAGTGAAAATAAATTAAATTATTCATTTCCATTATATATAATAAATAAAAATATATTTTATTGATTTACCTTTATTTATAATTATTACATAATTAATGATTTAATGACAATTACAATTATTTTTCAGATTCTAAAAACCCTCACTTTTGGTTTTAGGATTTATACTTGATAGGATATTGTTATGGTAAGGAAACATATTTCCATTATTACAAACAAAATAGAGGAAATTATAAGTTATTAATAGATAATTAAGTAGATTTTATTCTTTCTAACAACACTAACTCATTTTTTCTTTACCATTGAGTGGAATCCCAACTTCTGAAATCCAATACATTAATTTCCTCAACACCAACCTAATTTTTTTTCATGAAGAATATGGAAAATACCTCTAGAACTAATTAGGTTAACTCAAAAAATTACATTTACTAATATTCTCTGATAATTCTAAGTTCCCTTGACTATATCCAGACCAACACATCAAACTATTATAACATTTTAACACAGATAATGGATTTTGTTAAATGAATTATTATTATTTTGAAGGATTTTATTAGATAATTTGAAAATTTACTTATTCTATTCTTAACATAATTTTTAAAAAATTTGTGAAATTTTCAAAAAAAAATTCCCATATTTGATAAAATAGTTCAGTATTTTTTTAAATAGACATGTACAAGAAATAAATATTTTATATTTTAAAGCGATTTATAACTTTAACTGATAACATAATTAAAAAATTGAGTATACCAGATAAAATAAATCATATAAACTTTTTGAAATTCTATTAAAGTATGTTGTTGATTTATTTATAATATTTGACCATGTTAAAATTAAAATAAATAAAATATGAGTCACATAAATAAATAAACTATGAGTCACATAAATAAAAAACCATATTAAAATAGAAGAAAATAAATATTTGAGATAATCATGATATTTATATACCAGTTAGTTATTCATGTAATGATAAAACCATATATAAACAATTGGAAAACAACTTTATCATTAACTTGTCTAGAGGTTAACCATACACTATTTTCTTGTGCATCTCCATATTTTTATTCATATTGTTTAAGGTTTTAATCTATATCCCTGCCTAGAATCTACTTACATTATCGATTTATACTGACATATAAAGAAGGGGTACTAAGGGTTTGGGGATACATTAAATAAAACTTCAACATATAGTTCAGTACCTAATAAAGACAGAATGATTGATTCACATATAATCATAATAATAATTATCTAATAAACCATACAAAGTAAAAATTAAATAAAATAAAAAAATACAATACATAAAAAGGTCCATATAAAATCATGAAAACTCATAACATGTAAGGATAATCACATATAATAATTGATAACATTGATTAAAAATGTTTCATTTTAAAATAAATAATTAAATAAAGATAAAAAATAAAAGTATATGAAATAAATAATAAATTGTTTTTCTTATTTATGATGAAATTAATAATCCTAAGATCTATTAAATAACCCAATTAGTTGTTATTAAATTTATTAAATAACTATATTTAAAATAATAATATTTAAGTACATTTCATGTACTCCATATGTAAGTTTATGGGTACAACCCGCGTAATATTAAATCCCTTCAATGAAATTTAATTTCCAATTGATGTGTATTGAAATAAAACATGTTTTCTGATATGGGTTGTATTTGTATCACATTGTGTTCTACATACTATATGACATGTTACACTTTATCAAAATTCCATTAAATATGTGATGTGTAGCTATATGTTGTTAAACTATATAAAATATTAGAAATGTTAAACCACACGACACACTATTAATATATCTCATGTGTACATTTGGAATGTGATGTGAAGTTCGTGGCATGTGACTGATTATAAATTTTTTTTATTCATACTAGAAGACAATATATGATGTGTTAATGAATCTTCATATTGACCCATCTGAAACAATACAAATTCATAGTGTGTATTGTTCATGGAGTAACAATTATAACATTAAATTTTATATACAACATTACATAAACTAGTCACATTATAAAATAATAAATCACGGAATGTAAAGGTTAATTTTTTGGGTATTCCTTATAGATTTATGGCCTATTCTTGACCATAAGAATTCATATGAATAATCTATATTTACATTCTTACCCATACCAGAAACCAAAACATGAAAACTAAGAAAATAATGGATAAATATTTTTCAAATAATTTTAAATATTTATAAATTATAAGGTTCACACTCTGATACCACTTAATTTTTTTGAGGTGATGTTCAATATTTGGTTGAAATAAAAATCTCTTTTAATTTTTTTATATTCAACCAAAAAATCTAAATAACATGATAAAATATCTTTAATATTTAATATACAGAATCATGTAAATTAAAATAATATTTAATTTAAATACAATTTCATAAATCATAGTATTTCCTATAGATCAAATCACAGAAACCGCCACTCTACTGTGTTTCTATTACGTTAAAGAATCTATTTAATTATCCCTCTTGATAAATCCTTACATGCTCTAAAATGATCAATATAATGTGCATCGTCTATTGGGTTCTACCACAAGATGAACATGTTATTTACATTTTTCATCATTTATTATAAAGACTGATCTCTTATATTCTATTAATAAAACATGACTAAGGAGGGAGGATTCTCTGTAATTATCTCTACATAGAATAGAAAGTGAATTGTATAGATTATCTAATCTATCATTTACATGATACATTTTTTATTTAGATATCAGGTTAGCATTATAATTATTTAAATAAATTCTATTCAAATAATTTAATGTTAAAAAAATATCATATCAACTTCCACTTAAATAATAATAATAATTTTATTTTATGGTTAACTAACATTTAAAACCCATTTACCCATCTCGTTAATAAAAAAAATTTAACAACTATTATTATATTACGGTGACAAAAAATACATAAATATAACATCAAAATTTTTATTTTTTATTTAATTGATGTTAAAATTCATTATACGTGTCCCCTTACTTAAATAATAATATTTTTAATTATATTTGACATATAATTATATAATATCATTTAATGGATAATTAATTTTTTAGAAATTATAGTAATATATATAAATATATATATTAGATCCTTAACTTTATGTGAATCCCCCAATAAAATTAATATACATTGAATAATATAATATTCATTTCATTAAACAAAATCAATATAATATTCACTTATCTTGTGAATAAATATTTAGTTTAATATTATATATTAAC